>OY293307.1:22139366-23339366 GCA_958502075.1 Orchestes rusci
ATTTTTGTCAGTTTTTGAATTCAAGCGCGTTGTCATTAGATACCCTAACAAGCATCAAGGTGAGTTAGCAAAATGTTTGAAACGCTATAACTTTGCAATCGATTCACGGAATTCTACGGTTTTTGCAGAGACCTTATCCACTTATCAACAGAAAAATTAAAATGAACTTTTTTTTTTGAAATCGATAAGGTATGGTCAGATAAATAGCACAAGCACACACAGCCTTTTTATCACGTTTAAATAAAGATGTTAAAAGTAAATCTTTTTTTTTGTGTAACTTTTGATTAAAATGGCTAGCATCAATCGAAATTGTCACAATAATTGAACAAAGAATAATAGTGTAGCTATGAAATTTTAAACTTTGCAAAATTTTGAAGAAATCATAAAAAATGGGCCATTTTTGCCATGTTTAAAATCAAGAACAAAGTTTTATTGTTGTCATCTTTTTCATCATTGTTCATTGTATTTGTTCCTTCAAGGTATCCCACTTCTGCAAAAACCGTAGAAATCCGTCATTTCAAACATTTTGCTCCACCTCCATGATGTTTGTGAGCGTATTCAATGGCGACGGGGTTAAATTCAAAAACTGACAAAAATATCTGGAGATATTGACATTACTAAAGTAATGGCATACTCACAAACATTTTGAATTTTTGCATGACTCCATGAATCACCCTGTATATCATGATTCTTTGTTTCTACGAGAGATTCATTTCATCCAGCTTAATCCGGATGAAACTAGCTTCAAAATTCGCAAACCGCATTGAAATATCTCGATCTTCGTTGAAGATATTGGACTTTGGATTTAACCAAAAAATATGTGTATGTTCGAGTGTCCAGCAATTTACAATATTGTGGAAACAATCCACTGTTTTAGAATAATAACGGGAAGACTTTAATAGTGAAGATATAAAACAAACTCGCCTTGCAAAAAACTAGCGAACGCAGAAAGGAAATGCAAGCTGATTAACAATGTATAGAATGAAAGAAAATAAGAAATAATTTTATTAAAATAATGTCCGAGAATGCTTCGTTTTCGGGATGGGATAATTTTATTATCAATTACAGTTGAATTGTAGTGATGTAGTGATGTATGTAATCGACCAGACTTAAATACAAATTGGGCAAAAATTAATTTCACATACAAAACACCATATTATCAGATTTTACCGATTATTTGATGCATCAAAATAACTTTTATATCTTTAAACGAAAACCGTTCGTCGTATGAAAAAATATCAAGAGACCAAATTAACTTCAAAGTAAATGTGTACCTATTTCAAACATAATATTGTTTTCGGGAAAAAGCAGTGGCCTATCATTTTTTTCTTCAAAAAAATAGAAAACAAATCTTGTTCGAACGCCACTAGTAGAAATTTTTTAAAAACTTTCACATCAAAAAATATAACTTAACGGTCGAAAGAAGTCTTGTGGAAATATCTGAAGGGGTAGGAAAGTTTTGTAAAAAATTACATTTTTTTTTTTAAACTCCAACACCCAGTATCTCGGAAACAAAGCATTTTCAGACATAATTTTATTTGAAAATTTTTCTAATTTTCTTACATTCTATACATTATATAGCACCTGTACTTCAGTAATCAGTAATCAGTACATTCTATACAGTGTTACGAGGAATGTAACAACTTGAAATCACCCTGATTCGGGGAAATTCACATCCTCATTACCACTCAACACATCTATCATTTCATAGAATATTTTATCGACACACAGTGATTTTATTAAAATACTATTCTACTAATACTAGAATATCTCTACCTATATTGACCACCTCCTCTAGAACCTCCCACACATCATTATACTTCATGAGATTATTCCGAATCAAGATTCGATTTATATTGTCCATTAAAAAAAAACACTTTCCCCGCATAGAATCAAAAACACGAATATGATACATAATATAAAACTCGAAATACAATAGGAAAAACGTCATATTTTCAAATTATTTCTACTCCCAGTCATTCTCACTTGCACATGACCAATAGAGATTTCAAACTCCCTGGGAAATTAAAAGTCACACAAATGTCGATACAAACAATTCAAGAATAGGGTTTTTGAAAACTTCAAGGAGCCCTTAATCTCTACGTCCTGAAATTCAAGAATAGGGGCACGGAGATAAAACGTCCCACATATTTCCATAGAGATATTTCAAGAATAGGGTTTTTTTATTGACTTCAGGAAAAAACGTCAAATCTCTCTCATAATCTCTACTCCCTGAAATTCAAGAATAGGGGCACAATGACATTCAAAATTGGGTAAAACACGTACAGGGTGATTCATTTTCAGCGACAGGTTGCCAGTTCTCGTGAACTATTCATCATAGAGACCTAGGGAAAAAAATCTGTAAAGTAATGTGCCCAAGAGAAAATGCTGGAAATATATTTCAAGCTTCTAGGATCGCCGCAGAGGGGCGTAACGGTACTGTGAAAACAGAAAATCGATACATTTTCGAATTTTTTCCCGGTGAACTACCAAATAAGAATATGGAAACAGATTTTGGAAGATATTCTCCACAAAATTGCCCCCCGACACTTCTCTCTAAGTTGTCAAATGAGACAGCTACAGGCCGTCAAACTTGATGTTACTAAATTGCCTATAGCTTCGAAATTCCTTAACCGATTTTACTGTTCTTAAGCTCATTTTGAAGAGGACAATCTGCTTTTTCTCGTGCATTTACTCGGGGTCAATTTTATTCTCTTTAGCCAATCACACAACATGAATAGGGAGGTTTCATTTGGTGAATTTGTCAATTTACTAGAGCAGTTTGAAATTTTGATAGAAATTTGAAACCAATTTCAATGGCGGGCTCTGACGTACTATCCCTAGCTTTTCCATCTTTCTCGATTAAACAGAGACAACCTTTTCCGATTCAGCGCGTTTGCCACAGTTTAAGTTTCACTCCGGAAAATAGATGAGTGGGGTTATATAGAAACAAATCAAACATTTTTTATTGAATACTCCGAGTAATCAAATTGATCTACTATTTATTTATTCAAGTTTGAGCCAATTTTTTTTATTTATTCAAGGCTAAATCACTCGCTAAATGATATAATATTTGATTAACAAGCATGATGTCATGTGATTTCTGTGTCAATGTGGCAAAACCAACAGCCGACCCGCCGTCTCCTTCTACTCCTAACCTAACCTCAAATTTTGTTTTGTTTTGCTGTTTGCTTCTCAAAAACTACAAACTTTTCATTTTTTTTATACGTTAAAACCCAATCAAAAAACAAACCTCATATATGTATATACGGTGAAGCTCTCATTCAGTGAAAAAAAAGGAAAAGCTTGTGTTTGTGAATCTATGACAAAAATGAAGAAAAAGTGCTTTGTGCCATCATTGTTATCAGTGGCTTCCGGGTTTTATGCTCTCATATACCAGTGAAACAGTTTATATATTGCGTGACAATAAAAGGTGAGCACTCATTATTGTCTTTTATTGTCCAAAATTCATAAACATACTCCAATACAAAGCTTCGTAACTTCTTCGAAAAAACACTTATCAAGTCACCTCAAACAACAAAATGTTCAGAAAGGATGAGGCTACAATATTTTAACAATAAAAAGTCCATTTGCACCTGTATACTACACAAAGTGCTTTCCAGGATATTTCACAGAATCGAGGCTTTACAAATGGCTTTTTCGTCTCCAAAATGTTGAAGCACTCGATGGAGAACTTAGACAGGTGGAAATGGACATTCCATAATTTGTGTGAGTATTGGAATATGTTTAGAAACAATAATAACAGTTACATTAGTAACAAGTAACAGTACCCAAATCCCAAATCACGGATGTATGTAAACGTAAACAATAGAAACAAGCTTAGGTTACACACATGATGCGGCGTTGTCAGCTCGTTCGCAATTTACCTAATGGACTTGGGTGTACGAGTAATTTCATTGGTGGATGCGCTATAGAGTTAAATAAAATGCTACGCTAATTTCACAACCTGGCAACAAATTTAGAATGGGGCGTCACCAGTCGTTTCATTTGTTGATCAGGATCACGTGTCGGTGACGTAGTTTCCCTGAGAGTATTTTGGATGAAACCGTTAGAAAATAAGCTGTTATTAATTGAGTTTTCTAGAATAAATATGGATAAAAAAATTTGAAAAAATTGTTTTTGGCATAAATATGCATCAAAGAATTCACAGAAAAA
This sequence comes from Orchestes rusci, assembly GCA_958502075.1. NCBI lineage: Eukaryota > Metazoa > Arthropoda > Insecta > Coleoptera > Curculionidae > Orchestes > Orchestes rusci. The sequence goes on from OY293307.1 coordinate 22,143,543, forward strand.
AAATCTCCCTATTGTGAAAGTCAAACTTGTATTGAGGTTTTTTCGAAATTTTCAAATGCAAACCCACCAAATAGATGCCTCCATCGTGTTATCTGGATAATTTCCTGCCACTTTCATGAAGGTATTTTTTCTATCTTTTGAAACAGAAGAGTTACGGACAGTTCATCAGGAATCCCTCGAGGAATACTTTTGAAACAGCACCTGTGAATTTGAATGTGTCAAAAAGATAGGAGTGCCTTGCCAACGTAAGGATTTTGAGCATTTGCACTAGTTTTTTCTGTTTTTTTTTGGGTTAATTTCATTTCTTTTTCAAATATTTTTGGAATAAGGTGTTTACTGGTCCACCGTATCATTTTTGGCGAGTGGTGCACTGTATTCTACCTGTCAGCTGCTCGTAGAAAAAAAAAAAGAAAATAGTTTACATTCTCACTCATAGGCCTTTCTTTTCAACATCATCTGAAGAAAATGTTGAACGCGAATAAAAACAGATCTGATGTGTATCTTTTTGAAACATTCCCGGGATTCCTGATGAAGTTTCCGTTAGTCTTCTATTTCAAAAGATATAGAAAAACTATCTGTATGAAAGTGATAGGAAATTATCCAGATAACACGATGGAGGCATCTATTTAGTGGGTTTGAAAATTTTGAAAAAACCTCAAATACAGGTTTGACTTTAACAATTCATGTTGTGTGGTCTGCTAAAGCAGATAAAATCGACCTCGAATACATGCACCAGAAAAATCAAATTTTCTTCTTTAAAATGAACTAAAGAACACTCGAATCGGTCGAGGAATTTCGAAGTTATGGGTAATTTAGTGACATCAAGTTTGACGGCTTGTAGCTGTCTCATTTGACAACTTAGAGAGAAGTGTCGGGAGTCAATTTTGTAGAGAATATCGTCTAACATCTGTTTCCATATTCTTTTTTGGTAGTTCAATGGAGAAAATTTCGGAAATGTGTTGATTTTCGGTTTTCACAGTACCGTTACGCCCCCTTGCGGCGATCCCAGAAGCTTGAAATATATTTCCAGCATTTTCTCTTGGGTACATTACTATAAAGATTTTTTTTTCTGAGTGTCTATGATGAATAGTTTATGCGAACTGGCAGCCTGTCGCTGAAAATAAATCACCCTGTACCTATGTAAAGTTTCAAGTACCTAAATAACTTGGAGATTCATGCAAATTGTCCATTGATGAAGCGAGCATGAAGTGAGCACAAGATCTTCTTTCAACTAATTATTAACATCAAGGTTTTATGAGAATGATTTTATCTAGTGAATACTTGAGCATAGCGATTAGTTGTAATCTATAAAACATATTATGGTGAAAAACGATACTTACAACTTTCCTTCCTCTAAGTTATCCATCAAACAATCAATTAAGCTGTCATAAGCGGCACGTCTTTGAATAGATCTCTGCTTCAGATACTCTTCGCTATTGTCGATGTGTTTTTCAAAACCACTTAGGTCACATTTGAATGGTCCAGTTTCCGCCAGATCGTATGCAACTTTCAATGTCTTTTCTGGTATAACTAGGTTGATAACGATTGTGGGAAAGTATTTATGGATTACATCAGTAATTGCAGATATAAGGTTAACAATAGATGGCTTTTCGGATGGCATAGCTTTCACTAATAGTGGCCAAATCTCTTTGATGAAGTCCCAGTCGTGTCTAGCAATTATTGGTGCAGTTTTTGGACCCAACAAGATGTAAAGACAGCCCTTGAAAGTTTCGTGATTCTCAACAGAGTTCATTTGAAGGATTTCCTTCACTCTTTTGGTGAGAAGTTTGAAAGAATGCGGGAAGTATTGTATCATTCCATAGAGTTTTGACTGAGCTGCGATTCTGACCTGAAATTCAAACATTTGATATAAAATAACGTTGGTATTGGTATGGTGGGGGGCAAACCACTGCACGGCGAGTAGGCCTCAAAGGCCCTTTTCGTCAACCCCAGGACCACTGTAGTTCTAACTAAGTTGATGATGGAGAACATCACCTAGTTATATATTTGAACTAGCAGGACCAATTAATTTAGGCTAATTATTTAAACTTTTTGACTGCCAGTGATTAATAATACTGCAGTCTACTCAGTAACGTTAGCCAATGAGAGTACCACTAAATGTCGAACAGAAATAATCTCTGCTCACCTCGGGACTCTCCGGTGACTTTTCTCGAATGGCACCTTAGACCACTCAGCCACCTAGTCGCTATCGCTAAAATAACGTTAATGTGAATCCGTAAAAGAAAAACTCGATCAGCTCTTGATTTGTCGAACGCTTGCTGTCATGAAATAACTAATTAAAAATAAAATGAATTACTATTAACTTACCACACTATATCTGGATACACTCAACTCAATTAGATCTTCAAGTATCTGCTTATGAGTTGCAGTGAATGAACAAGATCTGCTTTCTACTCTGAACTCTTGTTGCAAAATGATTCTGTTTATGTGAACATATCTCAAGTGTTGCTTTTTCTGGTGTAGGCGATCCTCCAAAATTTTCTTGACCATGTGAAAGGTTCTCCAATGCAATTCAAAATCATGGGCGCCTGTTCTGTTGAAAACAATAACGTTGTAGATCTGAAATAGATAGAAATTCATATCATTTAGAAGGTTGAATGATTGGTTTCTTCTAAAGAGCTCACTCATTTTATATTGAATCAGTTTTTTAGAGGTCTAGAAAACTAGACGTGGACGATATAGAAAAATAAATGAAAAGGATAATTCTTGTAACATACCATAAACCTGAATTTAACCGTTTCTTATTACGCTTTTGAAATCTCATCTCATCTAATGTCAAAGGACTATTACAAATCAAAATATCAAGAAAGGTTTCCTGAATGGATCGGAAGAGTACTTGCGCCAATAGGTCTGTCCACAAAAAAATTAATGTACAGGGTGGGCAACCATGAAACTAAAACAGTCTCATGGTGGGCAACTAAGAATGCGAGGTACTGTATCTGGGAAACTATTCATCGTAAAGACTTGCGACAACCAAATTTATGACTAAACGGCCAAGAAAAATACCTGGAAAATATTTTCAAGTTTCTGAAATGGTCGCTAGGGCGCGTAACAACCAACTCCAAGTAGAAAAGTTAGATTTTTATAGAATTTTGCCCAATGAAAATATATCGATGATATTATTTCCATATTTACTGACTTTTTACCTACGATTTTGTCTTGAACGTTTTTTTCTGTCTATCTAAATAAAGGGGTGGGGGAAGTTCAAATATTTTTTAAATAAACGGAGACTTCTCCCTTTTCGCTTGACCGATTTAAACGAGCTTGGGCTAATATGAAAGAGCATAATCTGCAATACAAAATTGTTATTTGGTTTTGAATTTGTTGCGTTCGCCGTCGCCGCTAGATGGCGTTAATTGAAATGGAAGCATATTTTTGAGTTTTTGTTTTTTGAATCAAATGTGATGATGATATATTGATTTCTATATATTCAAAAAAATAAAATAGAAACTGTAAATTACAAATTACAACCTCTAAACTATTGAATAGAAAGGGCATGTGTGCTATATTTTCATAATAAGAAGAAAGATGCCTTTCTTAATATGTAATGATATACAGGGCTTTTCACTTGAAACTCCGGACGCCAATATCTCGGAAACGAATAGAGATATTTGATTCCTGTGGAATGTAGTCAATGTAGGGGGTCAAGTAGTTTTGTTCACAGTTAAAAAAAATCGACGTCTACCAAGAGTTCAGCGTAGCGACGCGTCAAGAAGATCAATCGATTGCAGGGACTTTGAAATTACGCGCATGCAAAAGTACGTGTTATTCAAAATTTTGAATATTCGATTTTGTTATAAGAGTTGCTCTACTTTTGTCCGATAGTGTATACATTCGTTTTCGAGATATTGGCGTGCGGAGTTTTAAGTGAAAAACCCTGATTGGGTGTGCCATTTAAAAAAAAAGTAAGCTATGTCAATAGCTTTGACATCTGACAGTTAAGCAAATATTTGACTCAATAGCAGAAAACTTCACGAAAAACGATACAATTCCTTTTTTCTGTTCGACCATTTAGCTCAAAGAATAAATATTTAACAGCGGTTCTTTAGAAAAAAAAGTTTTATGACAAACTGGGGTTATTTTGACCTCCCCTATACGCTCTCGAAATTATGCCATATACTTACCGGACACCCTGTATATTCCTAGAGGACGCTTTCTACGTTGTACTTACGACTAACATTTACCACCACATTCATCAGAGAAATCTTATTTTTATTTATACTACCAGCTGATGCTCTATGGCGGATAAATCATGGGACACCCTACCCTGACTCTTCTCATTAGCTCAAATATTGATTCTGGAACGTCCTGATAGTAAGTAAATTGAAAAGAGTTCAGTTTTTGTGGGAATCATATTAAGTCAAACGGTAAAATAGATTCGTGAATATGAACAAAAATGTAAAAAAAATGAATTTTCTCATGAAACCAAGTTTAAAAAAAAAACATGCTTGTTGCAACTGTTTCCTCTCCAAACGATGTGCCAAACTACACCAGCGTATTCCACGTTCAAAAATATTCAAAAACTCCATACAATATTAGATGCAAATTGGCTTCGTTTAGAAAATAAAGGGTGGCAAAGAGTAAAAAAAAATTATCAGCTATTTAGAAATCTTTTTTGGATTTATCATCCAATTTTGAACAAGAAAGGCAACAACATATTCTTCGATGCAACTTTGTCGATTAAAAAATAAAAGACACTCTATTGTCAGACAATAATAAAAAATGCACTTTGTTCCACAATAGTACGGTTTTTATTGTTTTATGCGTCGGAGAAGAAAATCTCAAGAGACCTTTCTTGTTCAAAATTAAATGAAAAATACAAAAAGATAAAAAAAATAGCGACACATTACTTTATTCGCGGAAATATCAAAGCCAGTGCCCGAACGCTTGCCATTGTCTAAGCTAATTTTCTAGAATATTATGAGTCTCTATTCATCCTCGCACTGTACCAAATTTCCTTTGAATATCTCGACCACTTTCGCGAGCATTACCTTGACAGAACCCAAAGACTAGCAACATGTCAGTCATTTCGGCAATACTATAAGCTACAATCATTATTGAACGGGTAAAGTTAAATTTTCTAAACTGTGTTCTTAACAGACAGTAGGTATTTGAGTGACAGGTTAGTAAAAAACGGTTGTCTCCAGCAACAGAACACAACGGTGAAAAAGTTACAATGCCCTGTGACGGTTGCTCCTGGCGTGATAAAACATGCAGACCTTTTTAAATCAAAATACTCTGGAAAACAGTTTTCGCTATTCTAGCATGATCTACAGTAATCGGAAAAAAATATGACTGATTAAAGAGGAACTTTGGGTCAGCATTTGGTGCCCTCTGCACCATACTACAAAACTGCCACAATAATTGAATTTTTCACTCAAAAAAAACCCGAATTTTCTAAATTTCGTGAGTTTTTGATGTCTTTCTTAAGAAATAAACCGAAAAATCGAAAATAAAATTCAAACTTTGACGCCCTGTAGGTATCTCCGTAACCATAATCTTTTGTACTAAGGTAAGATAGGTCTAATCGTTTTTTTTTTTGTAAAGAATCAGTGGTAGAATTTTGTACAGACCTTTCGGGGACACCCTGTATACAATGTGTCTCATCAAGTTAGAACCATAAAATGGAAAACTTTCATTATTAATTTTAGAAGAAAAAGTTATTTCCCATAGAAAGTATTTGAAAATGTTCTATAATCTAAAATACAATCATCATTTATCACATTTTTTCAGTCATGTACGAGGTTCATCATGAAATATGAATAATATTATACAGCGAGGTCGAAAACAAGACAACGTGAAATACTATTGAGGGTAAACTACCTTTATTTTTTTTTTGGAGCTAAGTAGCGAATAAAATCATACTCAAACACTAGATCTGAAATTTCAAATCAGTATTCCAAATTTTATTTTTCTGTTGAGTTTTAAAATTTATTTTCTAATTTATTCTTTTTTAGGTCATTTCACGTATTCTTTACCTATGTATGTCAAAAAATATAAAATAGGTAATGGATACGTGAAATGATATGAAAAAGAAACAAAATATGAAACCAAAAATAGGAATACTTTTAGAATAAGTCTTTGGATAGGATTCAAAATCTTTTCTTTATCTGCCACTTTGCTCCCAAACAAAAAATAAATGGAATGTACTGTTCATAGTATTACACCTTTTTTTGTTTTTCGACCCCCTGTATATTTCCAAATTTAAAATATGACAATAGAATTTTCAAAACAAGCAGTACTTTTTATGAAGAATGACTCTTGGTCGAAAAATGAAATTTTCGGTCCATTTCTACCCCATTCGTGGACATACTTTATAATAGAAAAACTAATTTGAGCATTGCTAATCTAATCACGATACCAATATTGTATAATGAATAATCGGTTTGAAAGTAAATCTAGGTAGTTGTCGGAAAACATCGGCAGGTTTCCATGGTTCAAGGCTCATTGACGTAATTCAATTATAAATCAATTTTTTTGATTACTATAATATCTGTAGAATACGTTTTGTTCCATCGTTATATGATTGTACCAAAACAAAAACAATTAGAGTGTGAAATGTCAATGTGTAAAAGAAATATCAGGAAGGAAAGAAGTTGAAGTACTCTGAGCAAGTTTATTTAGTGATAACTGGCAAAGCGCTTTCGGCTAATACGCCATCTTCAGTGCCCCAATAGTCAGTGTAATGTGCATTCTCACCTCTCGTGGTCAATTCAAGTTTATATAAAAAAATGCGTAGTTTAGAGTAGTCATCAAATTTTAAAGTGTTGTGATGTCTTGTACGTGCTTTGTTTAATGTTATTTTAAAAACCTGTACCCGCTTTGATCAACTGACCATACCAATTAAACTAATTTTTGTACCATAACGGACCATTATGTCTGACCGACAAACACCTTTGAAAAAGGGGCTCAGATGCTAATCATAAAGGTCACCTGCACAATACACTGACTATTGGGGCACTGAAGATGGCGTATTAGCCGAAAGCGCTTTGCCAGTTATTACTAAATAAACTTGCTCAGAGTACTTCAACTTTTTTCCTTCCTGCTATTCTGAGATGAGCAACACAGCCATTTCTTCATATTTTTTTAAAAGAAATATGGCTAGCTGACAACTTTTGCCACTTATCCCATGCAGCTGACATTTTTTTTTCAATTTAAACCTTAGAACGAAACTAGTCACAGATTTTCAGCTATACTAAAATGACCCAAGAATGTTTTAAGTGATACCGATATGGCTTGGGTCGGTCAAATGGGGAAAAAGTTGCCGTTTTTGATGCTCATTGAAGATCCATTTATGGATTTTTTTGAGCATCATCTTCAAAACTCTTTTTCATACTCTTTCTGATAATGTACTTCACATACCATTGACGACAGTTCGACCCTGTAAAATGACATCGCAAGGAATCATTACAAGTACGGCTCTGATTTCATTAAATTTCAAATTTTAAAAACCTTCTACCTACCAAATCAGGGCCGTACCATGTTTTTTGTTTCATGATGTGAGATTTTTCGGATAGCAATGTACGAAAAATGAATCAGAACCTTGTTCACAGTTACAGATATCAGAAAAGAAATAGGGCTAAGAACTCAGCACGCTTACCTGAAGAATGACTTGGAAGCTGAGGGTATCGCCTTCATCGGTTTCTAAAAGTTTCTTCTGAAGCTGATGCAAACATGTAACAACGGCTTTCCGAACATTACTGCCATCAGGCATTGTCAAAGAACCACTCTGAATAACAATAAGGTGAAAAAGCCAGGCATCAAGAACAGTATCAACCCTGAAAAAATATTATTTCAGATCTTGAAAACAAATTTTGTTTAATATAATAGTAATAGAGAAAGATTTTTTCAGGCATCCAATCCATTCCTTAATCTAAAATATATTTTGTCTTCCTAATCAGCGATGGAAACTCGATATCGGCCCTAGTTTTGCTATACAATATGTCTTTGAAATCAATATAACAAGACATTTTGGATAATTTTCAATAAAATCAAATAATCAAAATCAAAATACCTACAATTTAGTGGCAGGTTCGTCCCATATTGGCAATAAAAGATGACAACACATTATGGAATTTACTACTCCCAATCTACATTTGAGCTGCTGCCTAGTCAACTTAATCTCTTCATTTATGAACTTTTCCAGTACCTCTAATTCTGGAACTAGATATCTATTGATCATCTTTTGAATAGTTTCGATTTCCACCTCTTTCGGAATATACCAATCAAGATTCAATTCTTTCAATTTGGGTGGTTTGGCCCATTCTCTGCAAATAGATCATCGTCAATTTGTGTTGTGTGCCATCTCAAAAGATGTTTACCGGATAGACAAAAATTCTTCTATTGGGGCTCCATAATTCTGAGAGGAGCTACGCGATTCTTTGGGACGCATAGTACTAAGAGAAGTTAATATCAGTTCCAATATCTTGGCTGCCAACTGATTAGCTTCCAAGCATGTCATGTGTAAAGTTTTGTCCAAAATGCCAATAAGCTTGTCCATGTAAGGTATGAGTGTATTTCTGCCATCTACTACCTATCAATAAGAACAAAAAAAGGTGCACTTGTAGAGAATAAATACATTTTCTTCACCTCGTCAATTCACTGAACTTTTGAAGACATTTTATCTTTTAAATTTTCAATATGGACGATGAACGACTGCTTTCAATAACACATTGAACATTATGGAAATGTTATTTGAGTTCGTGACATCCTAGGATTATTTCATATTTGGTACTTATATAGACTTCCAGATGTTAAATTTATCTGATGTTATGATACAAGAGATACGTGTACGGAGCAGTTGTACCTATCTCGAAAATGGTAAGATCTAGAGGTTTGAGACAAAAATCTCTTCAAGTGAAGTGGAAAAGAGAAATGACTAGACTATTTTGAAGTTCGTAATTTGACCAATATGGACGTAACATACATGGAGAAAAATGATCCAGTATCACCTAGCTATAAAATGGCATTTAGGCGCCTCGGTGGTGTAGTGGTGCATTGCTTGCCACACGGAAGGTCTGGGTTCGATTCCCAGGTTAGCCGTGGTTATTTGTGTGTTTAAAAATTGCGCCATTGCAAACATCACTTGCTTGGGCAGATTGACTATATATGGTGTTATACCCGTTGTCACGGGTCCATAGAAAAAAAAAGGCATTTTCAAAGTTATAGCTCATCGTGTATCTTATCAAGACAGCGGGAATTTACTGTTTTTTCATTGCAGCCACGCCACATAGCGGTCGAATTACGATCTTTAAAATTATGTTCAGTCATTTCAACCTACAGACAAAATAAATTAGGTTAATCAGGCAAAAAATGTGGCAGCACGGCTCGCATTCTTTCTATCCAGGTTCATTTGTATGTCGCACTGTAGGTCCATGTCGAAATACAGCACGCTAATCAAGACTCCCTGTATACAGGATGTTTCCTAATTGCGTACAGGGCTTGATCCTGAGCTAATTTCATGAAAAAAAGTCCGTATAAACATGAGTCCGGAAGTGCATTGTTTTTGAGATATAGGGTGTTTAAAAAAAAAACTGAATAATTATCGTTGAATCGATTTTTTTCAATTTGGCAGACTTATTTTAAGTAATAGAAGCCTCTTTTAGGCCTAGCTAGGTAAAAATTATGAAGACCAGTGCCGTCGCTGGAGGCATCCTACCGAATATTTTTGTTAAATAATTGCACGCCACTGACTTTATTTTGATTTTTGGATGAATGAAACAACCAAAAATACAACTTTTGCATCTTGAATTTGTTTTCATATTATCTAGCCTAGTTTTCGAAAAAAAAACTTTTATACTCAACAAAATATTTCTATTTTTTTATATGGATTGTTTATACGGATAAAGTATTTCAAAACATGACAAATGAAGCCAGATACAAAAAATATCTAGGAGGCAAAAAAGTTGTATTGTTGGTCGCTTCATTTAAGAAAGAACTAAAAATCACAATGATGTCGGTGGCGTACAGGTTTTTTCCATATAATATGCCACTACTTTAGAAACTCTATCAACATAGATGCAAAGAAATTGTTCAAATGAAAGTTTCATGAGTTTAACTGAAGATTTTATAATAACTAAGCGAAAGAACATAGTACAACTTTTGGAAATCAGGAAAATGTGGAAAAGTTTTGTTTTTTTCAAATGGATTGCCCTATATTCTATGACAGATTCAAGATCTCCTCATTTTCCTATTTTTAAAAATATACAGGGTTCACCAAAGTAAGTAGCCTATTAGAAAATCTTGGGAAATAAAGCGATTGGGATTCTGAAAATTTGTGGGGAGAGATTTTTGGAGATACTCTTTTCAAATGAAATAACTGGACATTGCGCGACTTCCGGTTTTACCTAGGGTTGTGCCTGATCAATTGACCGAGATTTTGACCAAATTTGACCCGACAGATTTTGACCAGGTCAAAATCCGCCACAAACCGCGCGGCGCCATCTAGCAAGTATGGACATGTCCAAACGACCGAAAACCAGAAACTGACATAAAATCATTGTTTTATTGATGTTTTAATGTGAAAGTGTGTCCTAGAATAAGCTTGCAATAATTTCATGGTTGAAATTTTCAACTGCATTAGGTATTACTCGGGGTATTACTTGACTTTTTTTTTCTAAGATCAATAATAAAAAATCTACAGTGATTCCTTAATATGGCATGTGAGAAAAAAAAAATTATACCTAAGGCCAAAGTTGTGCAAAATTACTGAATTTTAATACGTGAAAACAAGTTTCTGGGAATGTACCGGTGACCCCGTATAAACTGACACCCCCCCTAACTTTTTTATTTTTTATCGTGCAGCAAAATAAAAAGTACTGACTTCAAGAGAAAATGTTTTGCAGTTCAAATATCACTTGTTATTTTTTGTGATTTCAGAGCTATACGGGAAAGCGACCAAAATTTTTTTTTTAAATGGAAAGCCCCAATTATTTCTAACCAGAATAAAAGATCTTATTTTTCTGATTTCAAAAATACCATATTTGGTGACATTTCGATCAGCCGTTTTCGAGATATTTAATTTTGAATTTCCAATAAGTAGACGGTTAGGTTCTATTTTGTTAATTTTGTTTCGCTGCCACAATAATCCCTCTATGGGAACTAACGACTTTTTGTCAAGTTGGCCATGGTTATCATAGAAGCGAAACAAAAAATATTAATTTCTGCCAGAATTTTATTCTCTGTGGCAGAAAATAGAAAACGCAGTGGAACATTTCTGAAATCAGTGTATATAGAGAGTGAATAAGGCAATATGGAGAAAATATTCACTCTGTTTAGTTTTGTGTTTTGTTATAGTTCTCTAATTTCTGTGCTTTTGTAATTTTTATTATAATTCAAAAGTTTCCACCAACTAGGCCGTTAGATTCTATGTTGTTAATTTTGTTTCGCTGTCACAATAATCGCTCTATGGATACTAACGATTTTTCGAAAAGTTGGCCATGGTTACAATGAAAACAATGTTTCTGATCATCATCTTCAATCAAATAATAATTATCTGCTCATTTGATACTTTCAAAAAAAATCTTTCTCTGTGGCAGAAAATAGAAAACGCAGTGGAACATTTCTGAAATCAGTGTATATAGAGAGTTAATAGGGCAATATGGAGAAAATATTCACTCTGTTTAGTTTTGTGTTTTGTTATAGTTCTCTAGTTTTTGTGCTTTTGTAATTTTTATTATAATTCAAACTAGTTGAAACTGGTTAGTTTCAGCCTTCCTCACCAGTGCTAAATCACAATTCCTAGTGCTATAACTATGAATATTCTTAAAGAACTGAACTTTATCACATAATATATGTATATTTGGGCAATAACTTATTTCTAATCTTAAAAATAAAAACACAAACATTGTATAAAATTTTTTTTGTTGGACAAATATTGTATAATTTAAAATATTTAACATATCTCCAATTCTGCTTTGTTTTGAATGTTTTGGATACAATCAGTCTTATTTTGTGGCACAATAAATAGTATGCGGTATTGTATGTGTGGACTCCAGTGCCGTAACTAGGGTGGTGCCGTCAGTGCCCCCCCGCACCGGGGCGCACTCCGCTGGGGGGCGCAAAGACGATGGTTTTAAAATAAGTGCATACAAAATTCAAATAAGAAAAATCAAAATTAATAGATCATATTATCAAAGGCACATCTTTTATGTTGCTCATAAATCAATTTATCCGCCACAAATAGTCAGAGTCAGAAGACAGATACAGAAAAAGGCAAGAAATATAAATCAGAAATTTAATATTGAAATGTTTCGAGTAATTGATGCCCTATTAAACCACTTTGAGTGGAGGTTTAAAAATCTTGACGAAGTATAGAAAGTGATTTTCAATTTTTAACAATAAATAGTTCAAAGACCACTGACTCGGAAGAATAAAAAAAAAAGAGCTCTTGATTAAGCAAAAAATATGAAATTGATTGAAATCAGTCAGAATTTTTATGTCACATCGTCAGTAGATTTGATTTAGGCACTTTACGATTTTTCTTTAATAGATAGATATTATAGTTGCTTTAAAAATATTCTTAACATTGTCAGTAACCACATCATCTTGTGAAAGGAGCTTTAGTAAGCTATAAAAGTGATCAACACAATTTCAAGATCAACTATGACACAAAAAAAACTACAAATTTAGTTATTTTGTCTATAAAAAATTACATTGCTAAAAGTCTGGACTATGTATCTGTCGTTACTAAATTTGCTTACTTGAAGCCAGAAAAGTTTCTCTGTATTGAATCTATAATTTTTAATGTTAATTCAGTATGTGATATGATGTGTGTTAATGAAGTTTTTTTATTTATTTATGTATACATATATGTATGTATATACAGGGGGTAACAAATTCGAGTATATTACATTGGCAACTCGTTAACCATCCGGCAATAACCGATGTTTGCGAGATCCTTCTTTATTTTCTCCTGAATTCATTTGAAAAAATTTATTTGAAAAAATCATGACCACTTTTTCTGCTCTTCGAAACTGATATCCGACGATTCGAATTTTTGCAATCATCATCAACTTCTTTTCCAAATACGGACCCAACTTTTTCAATTAATTTTTTGGTAACTCTTGGCTTCCCCAAAATAATGATGTATCATACTCAACTTTTTTTTTATTCATCTATTTTTTTTTGTTTTTTTACAAACTTTTTCCAAACGTGAAGCTTCTTTATTTAAGCTCAAAAAGTCTCCAGTTATTATTGTTATCATAACTACGTTCCGCGTGATGTGTTCTGAAAGGATCGAACACTTTTTTTAATAACTTTGTATCAACTTTCTGCATTATTTCAAATGGCAAGTGTAACACAACTTTGCCTCCATTTAATCGACCTTGTATCTCTTATGGTTCACGAGTTAACAATGCTATATACTCGAATTTGTTACACCCTGTATACAATTAACTCATGGTTCTATAATACTCGCTAAATACCAAATGTATAGCCAAATATTTGTGATCATACAATATTGAATACCAATTTTAAGAATTTATTTTTATTTTGTTTTGTGTTTCCAATGTTAATGTTCCAATTGATTATTTACTTTTCTGAAAAGACATAATGTTTCAAACTAAAAACAAATATATATCTTTTACGTTTCTACCGATGTCTTTTTTTTGGAAAATTCTGGAAAAAAGTAAGGCAGAGGGCGCGAAAAAGAAAGGTCGCACCGGGCGCAAAATGACATAGTTACGGCACTGGTGTGGAGCAGCAATTGCATTGTGAAGAGTAAATTTGGTGAACAAAATCAATTCCCTGCCTACACTACTTATGAAGCCCACTTTTTAGGAAAACTTTCTAGTCACCCGATAATTCTGCACAAGTTTAGTTCTATAAAATGTTTTCTCACATGCCATATTATGGAATCCCCGTGAAGATTTTTAATCATGATTTAAAAAAAAAGTTCATAACAAAAGTTGCTAGGATTGTAATAATTCTAAACAACTCTGCTTCTATTTTCTAGTAAGCTTCGTATGAAACGGGGAAAACACATAACGCCATTATTTTCAAGATGGCGGGCTGAGCTCACCCTCGAATTTTACGAAAACTTAGTGTTGAGCTATCGAGAACACCTCCCATAAATTGAAAAATGTTTTTTGCGTATTTCACGAGATTCGTAGAAGACCCTATTTTAAGCAAGGATTTAGGGCCTGTTCATCAATTGAGTTAACCCCTGGGTTAACGCAATAACCTCGGGATAACCTCAAAATGTATGACATTTGTCCATTTGGCAGGGTCAGCTAAAACTTGGGTTGACTCTCAATTGATAAATAGCCCCCTAGTGTGCTATTCCGTTATCCACATTATCCAGTTCCAGTACCTGCTAGAAGTCAATGTCATAAGTATTGTTAAATCATTATTATCCATTTTTTTCTGTTTTTTTTTGTGATCGAGAGTGCTATATTCACTTTTTGTCGGATGTTTCTCAATAAATACACGTTTCTATGTAATTAGTCAACTTTTTATCTTTTTAGCAAAACTAAAGAATCTGACACGACTAGTCAATTGACCACAAAAGATTTTGACCGGTCAAAATTCCAACCCTAGTTATGCCGGAAGTAGGTGTCAACTTCCACTTTTCAAATGGAACACCCTATATATTATTACATTTTTGTATTCTACGTGAAATTCTAGGCAGATTTGATGTATTATAATCTATACCTAAGTATGGGCGTTTTTGAAATATTTGGTTTTCATGTCAGAAATGACATTTGTAGGATCCTATTTAAATGTAGATTTTTCGTATGAGAAAGCCTTTATTATTTAATTTGTATTGGATTTCTTGTTGCAAGGGACCTATTTCAAAGGATTTTTCACAATATTTTGATAACTATCATTACAGGGTGACCCAAAAATAAGATCAAAAATTAATCTCAGAAAACTGCCAAAAATCAATTTTTTCAAATGGAAACCCCCGATTTTTATAATTTTGCATTGAAAATATAGATCAGTTCATATTGTCCATTCCAAAAATTCAAAAAAAAAATGGTAATTTATGGTACTAGTGCGTTGTGTTGAAAATAAGTCACGCGAGAAAGATTCTCAAGTGACTTGTGGAAAATAACGCACGAGTGCCATACAATGTTTTATCCAACAAATGGAGGAAATCGTTTTTTTATGAGATAATAATTATTAAATATAAGTTTCAGTGACAGAATGACTACACCATTTCCAACAGTATTTTAGATAGTATCATTTTGATTTTGGAAAGTACCTATCATTTGTATTTTAAAATAAACATATGTATTTGAGAAAAATCCAATTGTATTTACGATTTTTCAAATGTATTTTAGAAATATTCAAAAGTATTTTAGAAATAACAATTGTATTTTCGATAATGCCAAATGTATTTTAGAAAAACCATATGAATTTTAGAAAACATCATTTGAATTTTAGAAACGATCAATTGAATTTTAGATTACACGTAAGTATGTACAAGGTACATGGAAACAAACAATGCTGTTTTGGAGGGCTATTGAAAAAAATTGGTACACTTTACGAACAAGTGGTTTATTCTTCTTTATATGGACGGCCTTTTTTGTACTTGAGTTTCAAAAATCACATCAGCAAGATTATGTTCTCCAAAAGCCATGTAGGCGCTCTCAGCTGTGTTCTGGAACATATCCATCGCAATGGCGGTGATTTTCACGGATATTCAGTTCTTCCAAATTGTGAGATCGATGATTGAAAACGTTTTTCCCGAGGTAGTCCCACAGAAAAAAATAGACGTGCAATGTTGAATTGCCGTCGCTGTCGGAAGATGCCTTGAGTGATGATTAAAGGACGACTGCTTTCAAATGATATAATATAGGTAGGTACTTAACATCACCTCTACATATATGCAATTGAAAAAAAATAAAGTTAAACGCCAACTGGCATATCTTCTGAGGCTATCGCTGAGGCATGAAAGGTAGCAGAATGTTGAGCTGCACGTACGCAATCTCCTCCGACTATCGTGTTCTTCGCTTGGTCGATAATTTCCTCCAGGTAGACTAATCTCTGTTCAACTACACCAGGTGCAGCGACTGGCGAAAGGCCAATGTGGGCTTTTACAAAAGATTTAATTTTTGACCAAATTGTTTCAATGGGATCACATATCATTAAAAATATACAGGAAACTTGAATGGGAGCCAATGTAAATACAGTTTTAGGCAACCAGAAAATCAAATCGGATTTGTTTAGAGGACTACCCGTTGGATGGCGCTAGAGACGGAGGTTTTCCTTGACAACGGTTGCCATAAATAACCAATCCCTAACCCTAGACGTCATTGTCATTTCACGTGTAATTTGAATCTTGTGCCGTAAGTTTCTAATTTTCAGTACCTAGATCATCTTGAAATTTGTGCTCGAACCTTGGATTGGACTATAGTGTGAGCTTATCGTGAGTTCTTTGAGGAATGTATCGTCCCCTGGATGTGCGGATATTTTTAACTTTTACACAATTCACATCCTTTCCAATAAAAGTTCTTCCACTGTTTTAGAAACATTGGTTCAGCATGTCAAAAATCCGATTTTGAACAACAAAACTAAAGCACAACTGGGTATACAAGTCCTAAATTTTGTGGTTTGCATTTTATAGAATCAACATTTGAAATTGAATTTAAATATTGATTCACATGACTTATCAAAAGTTATAAACTGAAAAATATGCATAGGTTGCATTTGTCCAGGACATAGTTTTTGGACATTATAAAATGAACATTTTTAAAAAAAAGTTATGAATTTTTTCAGAATAACTTTTGATTGAAAGTCAAAAGTACGAGGACTACCCGTTATAGGGCGCTGGCGAATTTCATTTCAAACTTTTGTATGGGAGTTTCCTATATATTTTGAGTGATATGTGAATGGGATTAAGCATTGGAGAATAGGGCGCTAGTCTTAAAAGAGTAGCATTAGTGCCAATCAAAGCAGCTTCAATCCGGGAATGACACGGCGCATTATCGCCGACAATTACCAGGTCATCAGTTTGATTACCGCCTATTTCCCATTGATGCAACAAATGTCTGACCCAAACAATAGCTGCTTCTGCTGTGAATGACCCTCGTCGACGTTCCATTGATACCACACCTGCAGCAGATATTCCACCAATAAGATGAACATTTGGTCCTCTTGAAGCAGGTAATGTTTGAACTGCCCTTATACCAGTCCTGGATCTTCCTCGAGTTCTTCGACAAAAAAGGTTAAAGTTAGTCTCATCTATCCATATAATTTGTTTGCCGTCTTGAATAAAAGTATCAAGAGAGCGCACGTATTCTGCTCGAAGTATTTTATTCTGATTCGAGTTCATAGATATTGACTGTCGATGAACTTGTTTTACTGTAAAGAGTCTTCCTTCGAGGTAATTGCTCAGAGTAGAGATAGCAATTATAACTCCAAACTCATTACGCACCTTTTCTTTTAAAGATTTTAGCGTTATGCTACAATCTTCCTCAATCCAGTCAATTAGTCGATTTATTTGATATTCTGATTCTGATTTTGAAAGAAATTGAAATACAGTGACAAATCCATCAGAGCCTACAGTTCATTTTTTATATGGAGGACTGTAACTAGGAGAGTAATCGAAATGCATAAAAGTGGTCCAGGTTTCAAATCGTAATTCAGGTTCAATTGTTACTCCCAGATGGCGAAGAGTCGTTAGTGATTTGATGTCAAACAAAAATGTCACCTAGGCAACATAATTGAAACAACGTTACGAATACTCTATCAGAATGCAACAGATTTTTATTAACTTGGTTGCATCAAAACTCTCACTATTTGATGATAAAAGGTATCATAAATATATTATTTGTTACACATAATTCTGAAATTTCTAGAATTTTCATATTTTTTTGTTTGATTGCATCAATTGATAGAGTAACTGAGTGACCTCATATCCTTCATTGACAACAGTCATCATTGAACAAACCATGGGCTTGAAACACGATGCTGCGACGATTCAGCCTCAATTTTTTGTCTTATAGAGAATGCACTGCATGTGGAATGTGGAGTGGAAATTTGGAAAAAATTAATGAAAATGTGATAAAAGTATCTTGACAAATTAGTGACAAGCAATAAACGTTACCATGACAATGAATAAATAAAAGCCCTACTAGCAACAGCGCCCTCAAATGAACTAACGAAAAAGAGGGACAGAATTTCAGGGATATTCGTATGTCGATTCGTCTCCTTGTTATAGTCCTCCATAATTTTTTATTTAAAGTTACAGTGACAGATCAAAATTGGAGGTTGAAGGTTGGCAAAAAAAATTAAATGACATTAAGTGCTCGCTAATTGAAATGAAATGTTAAAATACTTGATAATCGACTTGATTTTCTCGATTAAAGAAGGATTTTGATAATCAATTCCAAAATTACCATCACTCTCTATACTCGAACGTTTTTTCTGTCAAATCAAATACATTTTGAACATAGCAAAATACAACAAATCACAGTTCAGTCTATGACTATCGTAATAAAACATGTTTGCCAACCTTTAACCTAAAATTTTGATCTGTCACTGTAACTTTAAATAAAAAATGAACTGTATGATAAGTAAGTTTGACAAATGTCTAATAAAACAGGTAAAATCACGACAAACGAATACCTACTGATATGTACAGAAAAGATATCTAAGAAATACATAGAGCAAAACCAAGGTTAATTGATATGTAGAGGTTGCGCCGTAACTAGGGAATCGGAAATCCACGAACGATAAACCGAATCGATCCCGTCACCTAGCTCCATTATTGACATTCCTGTCATCGGTGTGTCATCTTGATGTCATAACATGTCCGTATTTCATGGTCTTGAAACTTTTTTTACCGAGTGTCGGCCGTTTCTAAACGTGTTTGAGGGTAAGTTATTACACAGCTTTTGGTATACAGTGAAATATCTTCTTATTATCAGGTGTGAACCATATTCTATCTTTGTTTTTAGATGTGTATTTGAATTTCAGAACCGAATCGGAGCCGACTGACGTCATTTTTGTCTGAATTCTGATTCGTCCGAAACCCGAACGTATAACGATGCAACCTTATTACTATCAATTAACCTTGGAGCAAAACATAATAATAATTCCAAACTACAATTGATAATTTCTAAAATACAAATGGTTTGATCTTTGACAAATGACGGTTTTCCAAATAAAATTGGCAATTCGAAAATACAATTGTTGCTTTCTAAAATTAAATTGGTTTTTCTAAACAACATTTGAAACTTTCTCAAGTTAAAGTGGTTATTCCAAAATAAATATGATGATGTAGGTTATTGTCTGTTTGCCACGGAAACTTTTGTTGTAATCCATAACTCACTAGTGACTAGTGAAATATGGATTATAACACACTAGTGTGTACTGTGTTATTTGACACTTCACTTGTCCAAAATGACATCAATAATGACACCAATAACTATCATGCGTTAGATAAAAAAATAAAAATAATAATTTTTGGAGTGGACAATCTTATACAAACTCACCTTTATTTTCAATGGTCAATAAGATAAAATGATAAAAATTGGGGGTTTTCATTTGAAAACATTGATTTTTGGCAGCATCAGCTATAAAATAACAGTGTATAAGAAAATTTTTATAATATAATACAATAATTATGAGCATGTATAAAATTCTAATAATCTAAGTAGTACCTATGATGTAAAAAGTAAAAATGTTTAAATTAACATATAAAGGTAAAAATATAAACAGTACAGGGTGATCAGTTAAGGATAGCGAGCGGCCATATCTCGGAAACTATTAATCGTAGAGGCTTGCGGCAAAAAAATGTTATGACTAAAATGGCCAAGAGAAAAACCTGGAAAATATTTTCAAGTTTCTGAAATGGTCGCTAGGGGGCGTAACAACCAACACCAAGTAAAAGAATAGGATTTTCATGGAATTTTGTACAATGAAAATATATCGATGACCTGATTTTCAGATTTACTGACTATTTACCTACACTTTCTGCCTAAAACTTTTTTTTTCTATCTATCATAATAAAGTGGTGGGGGAAGTTCGATTGTTTTTCTAAACAAACGGAGATTTTTCCCGTTTCGCTTTACCGATTTTAACGAACTTGGACTTATATGAAAGAGAATAGTCTGCGCTATAAAATGCTCATTTGCTTTTTAATTTGTGACATTCGCCGTCGCCGCTAGATGGCATCAACTGAAATAGTAGCATATTTTTGAGTTTTTCCAAAAAAATCAAATGTAATGGTATATTCATTTCATATATTTTAAATGAATTGTTTCCATGGTTATTTATTATTCAAATAAATTTCGTGATTGGTCCGCGAGTGACATAATCGTGGTTTTCTGAACCATTATACCTTCGCAACGGTTGTCATGGAATAATGTTTGACATCAGATAGTTTCCGTTGCTCAAAAAATGCAGCTCCGGTTAACGCTGATTGACAATTTTGACATTTGCATGTCATTTATCGTATATCGATACCGATAAATGCCGGTTGTTAACGGACGATAGTCATAGCGGTTAACGTAGCGAAACGCATGCGCAGTAGAAGAAAATATCTTATTTTCCATTTGCTTGTCAATATTTTGAGTTTTGATTTCATTGTTTTTGTTTATACTTTCGCTAGATTCAAGACCAAGACAATTTACGCAATGAATCCAAATCAAGAAACAGCAAGTTTTTAAAAATAATCAGGCGAAACCGAGTTCGGTTCACCGATGAAGATAACCAGATCTTACTCACTGAAATATTGACAAATAATCCATATGGGGATGTATCTTGATAGAGTGTGGATGTTTCCATTTTTTTGGAGGTCACTAGTAAAGAGGTGTCTGTGAGGGGAGTTAAGAACATTACATAATATGTACCTATTGAAAAAGTTTGAGGAAAAAGAAAAGGTCAACGATTTCCGGAAAGTGTCAGATGATGTAAATGTCTGCTCTATATTGGATGACGTTGTTCAATACTTCTAATAAAATGGCATCTTCAAAATCAGAATCTGGAGTCCAATAATACCATATCATCAATCATTTTGAAAAAATAACACAAAAACATAAGCAAAACAAGACTGCGATGTCATTTGCCAATAACTTTGGTTAGGGTTGGGGTTAAACGTAACGTTAGGCGGATTTGTTTCTTGCTCCCACCAAAAACTATATTTTTATCAGTCAAATAGCGACTATCGCTACTACTTTCGTAACCGCTACCGGTGAAATTTCTAGGAGCAACAAAAACTGTTGGTTTTTTGTTCGGCTGCATCAAAGCGATTCCGCAACTTGACACTCAGTGCAATTATTTTGGAAATGTCATACATGATCAGTTCTGTGCATTCTGCATTTTTTTCAAGTGGTTCATTTGTGTTTTTTGCTCAATAATAAATTAATACATGGGAAATATATAAAAAAAATAATTCTCTAGCGAAATTCATCTAGTAGTAGCAAAGATGAAGTTTTGTCAGGTGAAGAACTTATCAGTATCTTTCTTAACGATAAGGAGAACATTCAAAAAATTACAAAATTTATCAATGTTGTAGAAATAATGTATTCAGCTATTGAGGTAAGTGTGTAGACTAGTGATCTATTGTAGCTGAGTTTATAGCCCAGCCGAATTTAACAAAAGAATCAATCCACTCTCGAGCGGTTCTACTTTGTTATTGCTCCTTGATAGTTTTGCACTGACTTCGATAAAGTGCTAGATTTTCATACTCTGGAGCGAAAAAAATGCATGATACCAAAGCGTGCGAACTGAGAAGATTCGGGCCAGTCAAAATCGTCATTACATTATACAAAGTCGTGGATAAAGGACTTTATGGTACAAATGCATGTCCAAAACATCTCGCTCGAGGAAAGTGTCCGAATTTTAGGGATTACACAATCTATTCTAAGAGTATTGGATATAATCATACGGTGCGCGTATAAAGTCGGGACCCCCTGTACAGGGTTATTGATTATAAATGCCCCCCCCTCTAACTTTGTAATTTTTTCAAATAAAAGTTTCATGGTTGAAAATGAACTTTTTAAATAACCTGTTTTCACATATACAGGGTGCTCCAAAAAGTCTGGGCGAGGTCCAACTTTCTTATTTCAAATTGATACCCTATTTTTTTATATTTGTATTCTCCTTTTAACTCTAAACATTTTCTATGTAGCATATCCTATACCTAAGTTTAATGTATAAAAAGATATTTGATATTTATTAATTGAATAATAATAATTTATTGTTGTGAAAATGTCAAAAATATCTATGATATCGAATTATTGACGCTCGTATTGACGAAAATGTCACGTCATTGAGTACTTTTAAAGTGTACAAGTATCAAAGTATAAATAATCCTGCATTTGATTCAAAAGATTTTTTTTTTTATATAAGACGTTATTTTATTTTTTGTTCATTTTTTGGGTATCAATTTAAAATCAGAGAAGTTTTGGTATATCCTACACACACAATTACGTCAATACTTCGAAACCATAGATTTATTTCACTGTTTTATAACAATGAAATAGTATTATTCAATTTATAAAATATCAAATATCTTTTTATACATCAAACTTAGGTATAGTGTATACTACATAAAAAATGATTAAAATTTGAAACATCAGATAAAAAAATAGGGTATCATTTTGAAATAAGAAAGTAAGACCTCGACTAGACTTTTTGAACCCCCCTGTATATGTGAAAACAGGTTTTTTAAAAAATTCATTTTCAACCATGAAACTTTCATCTGGAACACTTTTTTCTAAAACGTCAAATTAAAAAGTTAGATGGGGGGCATTTATAACCAATAACCCTGTACTTTTACAGGGTGGGGCACGTAAAACCTTCTCAGCAAGGTTTTTTCTCGGGTAAAAATCACTCGGACAAGTCAATTTTGTTCAAATTAGGTATGCAGGTTCTAGTTTCGAAATTGATCAAGAAACTAAAAAAGAAATAACTTTGTGCGGTTACAGGTGCGGTTATGTTTACATAGTTTTGTTATTTTCAAAAAGATATTGTTTAAATTGGGTATGTAGGTTGTATTTGGGATTTGATCAAAAAGTGTTTAGAAAAATTACATAGTGAGGTTATGCTTGCAAAATTTTGTCATTTTCCTAAGGATTTTGTTCAAATTAGGTATGTAGGCTCTATTTGGGATTTGATCAAAAAATTAGAAAGAAAATAACTTGGTGA
Source organism: Orchestes rusci (assembly GCA_958502075.1). Classification (NCBI taxonomy): domain Eukaryota; kingdom Metazoa; phylum Arthropoda; class Insecta; order Coleoptera; family Curculionidae; genus Orchestes; species Orchestes rusci. Next base: position 22,166,664 of record OY293307.1, read on the forward strand.
GCTTATGTTTACATAGTTTTGTTATTTTCCAAAGGATTTTATTCAAATTAGGTATGTAGGTTATGTTTGGAATTTGATAAAACATGTTTTAAAAAAATTCATAGTGAGGTTATGTCAGGGGCGCTGCAAGCGGGCGGGCATGCTCTGCTGGGCGCTCAAATAACTGGTAAAATATTATTGTATAATATTTATTTCAAAAATAACAGCAACAATATATTCTTTTTATCCTTTTACTTCTTTTTTGTAAAAATAACTCTGGCACCAACGGCGATTGCGGCATGCAACCATCATTCTAGAGCTAATTTCAAGGTTGAATTCTTTTACCAATTTTTAAATCAAACTTTATCATCTTCTCGCAGCAGGTTTAAAGAACTACAAACATTTGAAAACATTTTTGTTTTCCTTAACAACCTGGGAAGACACTCTTCGATGATTTCTGCAAACGTTTACATGTAAAACATGATGTCTCATGAAGACTCAAGCATTGAAGAGATTGATTTATTTAATAAAAGAAAGGCTTTGGAATTAAATTTTACAACAAAGATTTTAAACGGCTTGAACAATTCTGCAATATATGCTTGAAATATGAAATCATTTTCAACCATACAAGGTCACTGAATATCACAAAAAAGGCGGTCAAGTTGGTTCACAGATAGTCTAAAAGTCACACACAAACACTACGTCCAAAGCAAACTTATACAAACTACAAAAGCACAACACAACAAAGTTCAAAGATGGCGTCAATAACGAATCGACGAAACGACGATAACGAATAGACGAAAACCGATGTAGTACGGGACTGGTTCACTTGACCGCCAACGTAAACATCTGGCCGGATCGATAGATTGAATTCTACTACGCATGATCAACATTCCCTGGCTCTTCATACGCAGAATCACATTTTTTCGCTCATGTCTCGCCCCATTTGCTTCAGATGACACATGCATTATGCTTATCCATTGGTTTAAGATCAGTGGAAATCACCCGCGAACACAAAGTTTCCTCATTTTACTACAAATTATTACCCAGTTCCCGTGTGGGGTTGCTAGTCCTCCATCGGGCGCCTCCCAGGTGGCGGATAGGGGAATGCCTCCCAGATATGGGAGGTACCGGGGAAATTAAATACCCGGGGCATACCAAAACTAGCACCTTTAAACGATGTGTGACAAACCTGAGGATTTTGTACCCCAAGTGAGTTGAAATCTCACCGTTGGTTCCGACCGGGTGGAAGCCCCGTTGGCCAACGCTGGCCCCACGGATTTTGGGGAGGGCCAATCACACGTTCTGGCATCCGAGGCACAACCAAACCTCGATGTAACTACACATAAATCAACCACGGGTAACCAGGGAAGCAGTGATGCAATCCCCAGTGCCGATGTATCTGCCATTAGTACGGGCGTTGGCAACATCAGCCTGAACAAAATGGCAAAGCTTTCCTGAGCACAGCGAAGGAAGCATGCGATAGCGAGGGCTAAAGCCAAGGGAGAGCGTATTCGGCGTCGTAAACCGAGGACAAATAGGAATCCCGGGAATAGAACCCTCCCGAAAAGCTCAGGGAACACTGGGAAACCTGATGCTCAGGCCGCAGAGCCTGGGGCATCAGGTAAACCTAGGACCCCTGTAAACAAATCCTCTGCAAAGAGGGGTCGCTCTGAGGGCAACCTTTCAACCCCAGAAAAAAGCGCCAAGAAAAAGTCACCGCACGGGGATGCTGAATTAACACCCAGTACATCAACTGGGGAAACTTACAGCGAAACCCTAGCCGGGCTTAGAATGGCTATCACTTTCGAGAAATATCCGGATGAAACCTTTACTGAGGAGCAGTTTAGAGGCCTACAGCAGACTCTACTCCGGGAAGTATTTAAATGCGAACCCGGAAAGTCCTCAGTTCAAGAACAGCAGCTCCAGAGGTGGGGTGATCTATATCACTTGCGCCAATGAAGCTGCCAAGACTTGGCTGTTGCGGGTGGTTCCAGGCTTCAGCCCCTACGAGGGAACCAGTCTTCGGATTGGCCTGGCACACAGAGTGGTGCCAGTCGTGAGGGCTGCCGTCTGGATACCAACAAAATCCGCGGGAGTTAAGGAACCGGCACAAGCTCTCCAGTTTCTCAAAACTCAGAACATGGGGATGAAGACCGAGGACTGGAGAATTATCAGCCACAAGACGGACAATGAGGGCATGACACTCATTGTCGGTCTTGACAGTAGATCTCTGAAGGAGCTGCAAAACCGGAATCTCCGGGCCTACTTTGGGTTAACGCAGCTAACCTTCAGACTTCTCAAGAAGGAGTCTCCCGTTGCTGAGGGTAGTTCAAATAAACCTTCAGCACAGTAAGGGAGCATCTGCTGCCCTTTGCCAACAGCTGGCAAAGAATACCATAGACCTGGCTATCATACAAGAACCCCGGATTACGAATGGAAAAATAGCAGGTCTAGAAAACACTGGAGGTAAGATCTTTCACAATGAGCAATCAACAGGTAACGTGAGAGCTTGCATATACGTGAGAAACGGAGTGCAGGCTCTCAATATTAAAGAACTAAATTCCAGGGATCAAGTAGCCGTCCAACTAAGCTACAAAGAGGAAGGAACCCAGAAGGACATTAAAATAGCCTCGATTAACTTTCCCTACGATGCACCCAGACCCCCACTATCGGAAGACCTGGAGAAACTAGTGAATCACTGTGGGCAGAGAAACCTACAGTGTATAATGGGTATGGACGCCAACTCGCATCACACCATCTGGGGGAGCAGCGATATCAAGAAAAGAGGTGAGTCTTTATTGGATTTTATTATAAACCATGATTTGAAGATTCTAAACAAGGACAACAAGCCCACTTTTGCAAACCGCATACGGTCGGAAGTTATTGATGTCACTCTGTCCACCTCCCGTATCAATCCCAGTATCCAGCGGTGGCGCGTATCCGACGAACCATTCCTGTCGGACCAAAGGTATATACTGATGGAAATCAATAGTATTGACAAGCCGTCAGAAATGTACCGCAACCCACGCAAAACAAACTGGACTGAATACCGGGAAGAGCTGGAGGCAGGGTTGAGCGGGGTCAAGGAACGTATGCTTAACAAATCTGATGCTGAGGAGGTAGCGGAACAACTACAAAACGCCATAATTCACTCTTACCATCAAAGTTGTCGGCTGGTCCGGCGTTCTTCAAGCAAGGACACAACCTGGTGGAACGAGAGACTTGACAAAATGAAAGGAGAAACACGCAGAAAACCGGTGAATGGGATGAATACCACCATACTCTGACAAAATACAATAAAGAAGTAAGGGAAGCTAAGAGGAACTCCTGGAGGAAGTTTTGCACTGAGGTCGAAAAAACCTCGGAAGGCGCTTGCTTTAGAAAATCCTAGCTAGAGATCCCCATTATATCCCCCAAATATATTCCATTAAAAAAAAAACACTTTTCCACATTTTCCTGATTTCGAATATTGATATGTTTTTTCGCTTAGTTATTATAAAATCTTCAGGAAAAAATATACTTCCATTTGAGGAATTTTTTTGTATCTCTGTAAATAGAGTTTCTAATGGGGTGGAAAATAATAAGGAAAAACCCACTACATTTTTTCTTCAAGTTCAACACCCTGTACCTTTTAAAAAGGTACACTTCCGGTTCCATGTTTATATGGACGTTTTTTTATAAAATTAGCTCAGGAATACGCCCTTGAATTTGATGTAAGCAATCAGGAAACACCCTGTATGCATTCGCGTTCCATAATTTTGTAATGTATAATGATTGTTCTCAAAACTACCAAATAGGCTCAGTAATTTCTCAAAACTACTTAAAATTCGATATAATGGAATATGGGAAAAGGACATCGTTTCGAAGTCTGAATAAATACACGTGTTGGCCCCTCAGTTGGATGGCTCTCTTTCACAAGATCCTTGTTAAATTATCGCAACAGAATAAGCCATGTGAAGAGATTTGAATTTTTCTACTCACACGAACACAAACTTTTTTTTAAACGCACAATATTATACAACTAGTCTAAAATCGAAACTGAGTTACGCCACACTGAAGGTTAACAAAACACTGATGCAGAGGACTTAATGATTTTTGGCACCACAAATTTTTCGGCATTTACCGATGTCGATAAAGAGTGCGACTAGTCTCAAGTGGAAATTGAAAGAATGGTTATACTCCCGGCCGAAACGTGTGACACACGATACGGTGGAATTAAAATTTTAAACTTGCAAAAACCCTTTATTTTATAAATTTATTGACAAAAAAATAGGTTTTACTCTTTGGTATTGGTTATATTGGAACCAATGATCTAATAACTATATCTTCAAAACAAAAATAACACCAAGTCAAAGTCTCAAAGTTGTTTTGAAGATTTTAAGTAAGTCTCTTAAAGATATTGACGATTTTCCCTTTTTGAGACGTTGACTTGGTGTTATTTTTGTTTTGAAGATTTTGAGTAAGTCTCTTGAAGATATGGACGATTTTCTGGAACTAATAACTATAGATGACACATAACGAAATAAACTTGAGGCCAAGATTAAACTGCTTGTTTGGGTTAGTTTACCAAACTTACTCCATTAAAAGTATTACTATGCAGCAGAAAGATTGAAACATTGTTTGGAAATATTTTTCAAACCATTTTATGTATGAATTTCATAAAATAAGTTGATGGTAACCTCTTTGTTTAAATTGAAACATTTCTCTAAGATTTGTTTAAGTATTTAGGATTTGAAAAAAACAATATTTTCTTCTGAAAATTGAAAAAGCTGAAGTACGGCAACGCACCAAAACTGGGTCCGCCCTTATCGATCGGTTTTTGCCTAAACGTTTCATTCATTCTCATTGACGTCTCCTGTTTTTTGACTAGGGTTTGGTGTTGATTTTGTGAATTCTCATTGTGTTATTATTCTGGTTCAGTTCCTAGTGCTTTATTATATTTACTTGGATTGTATATTGAAATTGACTCGTAAGTGTCAAGCTTGCATTAAATCAGAATTTAATAATTCTATCTCTCTATAAATTATTGAATTACGTTCAAAAAAAATTATTGATCAGTGATAAAATTTAATGTGGCAATGAGTGAGAAAAAGATTGTACTCTTGAGATTTTCAACAAAAATTTTGTTTTTTATACAAAAATGAAATGAATTACCAAACATTTTGAGCAAATATGTAGATAAAAAACTTTGCATCAACTATACAGGGCTTTTCACTTAAAACTCCACACGCCAATATTTCGGAAACGAATAGGAATATTTGATTTCTGTAAAAAGTCGTCAATCGATTGGAGGGTCTTTGAAATTACACGCAAGCGGAAGTACAAGTTATTTTTCAACTGTTTTGTTATTTACTCGAATCCATTTTATCTTGATCATTCCTCAGTTGGACCGGTTTCGTAAAAATTTCTTGGTTGATAAAAAATTCGTGTAAAAATCATCCGTAATCTCATTTTTTGCCAATCAAGAAATGTTTACTCTAAACCGGTATGACTCAGAAAGGAGTAGAGTGAATAAGTTCGAGTAAATACCAATAAAATTTACTAATCACATGGACTTTCGTATGCGCGTAATCTCAAAGTCCCTGAAACCGATTTATATTTCCGACGCGTCGCGACGGTTAGGTCTTGTAGGCGTAATTTTTTTCAAAATTTGAAATATGTTCACTTGATCCAATAAACTGACTAGTTTTTACAAAAATTTAGACTAATATTCTTGTAAAAATCATTCGAAATCGCATTTTTTGGTTATCAAGACATGTTAACTATAAACCAGTATAACTCAAAAATGTGTAAGATGAATGAGTTCGAATAAATTACAAAAAAATTTATAAATAACATGTACTTTCGCATGCGCATAATTTCAAAGTCCATGCAATCTATTTATATTGTCGACGCGTCGCGGCGTCTAGCTCCCGATAGGCGTCGAATTTTTTAAACTGTGAAAAATATCCACTTGACCCCATACATTGAATACTTTTTACAGAAATGGAATATTCATATCAGTTTTCGAGATATTGGCGTGCGGAGTCTTAAGTGAAAAACCCCGTATAGTGAATAGGTAACTGTCAAGACATATTAGGTATAACCTTCACAATCTTCGACTTGCATTTCTAGTTTATTATTTAAGAAAAATGAAAATTAGACCATTCAGGAAATTTCCAAAGACAAAATTTGCTGCTTTTGCCCCTCAGATTTATCATTATATACAGGGTCCTTCATTAGTGCGTCGGGCAATCCTAGCGTGGTTATTTACAAAAGTAGAAAAAAAAGTTTTATACAAAAGTTGTAGAATGTGACTTTATGCATATTTTAAAAATATTTTCAAACATACAGGGTGCGTCACAAAAGTTTGGCACGAAAAAGTATGATTTTTTTAAATGGAACCCCCTGTATATTAATTGATATTTCAATTCTTTCTTCAATTTGGAACAAAAATTGTGCTACAACTAATGTTCCTAAATTCAACCGTTATCGAGATATCGCGTTTTAAAAATGGCATTTTTGCAACTTTGGCATGCTATAAAACTCAAACTACTCAAGTTAGAGGAAAATGGTTTGCACTTTCCTATCTTAACTTTTCAAGAGCTCTTCTGTCATTTGGATAGAAGGTAACGTCAACTGTCAACTTTTTTCGGCACATTTTGACATTTTTTCACAATAATGGATTAAATCTCCTTGAATAGCTCTTGAAAAGTTAAGACAGGAATGTGCAATCCATTTTTCTCTAACTTGAATAGTTTGAGTTTTATAGCATGTCAAAGTTGCAAAAATGCCATTTTTAAAACGCGATATCTCGATAACGGTTGAATTTAGGAACATTAGTTGTATCACAATTTTTGTTCCAAATTGAAGAAAGAATTGAAATATCAATCAATATACAGGGGGTTCCATTTAAAAAAATCATACTTTTTCGTGCCATACTTTTGTGACGCACCCTGTATGTTTCCAAATATTTTTAAAATATGCATAAAGTCACATTCTACAACTTTTGTATAAAACTTTTTTTTCTACTTTTGTAAATAACCACGCTAGGATTGCCCGACGCACTAATGAAGGACCCTGTATATTTATTACTTTACCTGAGACAATCGCCAAACAGCCCCTTAAATCTAGACATAAAAGTTGTAAAGAAAATGATCATTTTTTTAAAATAACTCAACAAAGATCCCTTTTTTTTCACATAACTACTTCTATTACAAAAATAAGCATCCACATGAACTTTCAAAATTGCATTTTGATATTTTCTTTTTATTAATCTATAGCTGCTGCCAACGATCTGTAGTTTTTAGCAATGATAATTTATTCTGTCTCGTTTCGAAGCAATGGACAATTTGCACATTTTTTGCAAATATGAAAAATAAAAGGATTAGTAAGTACTGATGCCATTGATGTTCAAAAAATCAACCTACGACCTTTATTAATGTAGTAATCACCGATTAAAGAGCGCCAATCAACGTACACGACGTCACAGAATACATTATTTATCTCTCTCTCGAGAAAGAGGTTGTTTTAGCTCCGCCCCGTTTTCGATCATACTGAGGAATTTGCGTTTTCTTTTTAATTTGTTTAGTATATTTTTGGGTATTTTGGAAAAAGTTTTTCGCTGATGACTATTGTGTAGAGTACGTATACAGTGTGTGCAAGATAAGGATGTCTATCATGGGGATCTTGAAAATCATAAGAGATACGAAGATGGTTAAATTAGAGAAAGGTTGCACATTTTCAAGCCTAACAATATGCCGTTTAGAAAGTTTTAAAATTCTAAGTAGTTCCGGAGATATGCCTAAAAAAGCGAAATTTGCCGTTTCGTTTTAATTTTTTTCTGACTCTATTTAAAGAGATATGGAGAAACAAAAGACACTTTCTCATGGCCACTTTTCAAGCTCTACAAAACAGCGTTGAGAGATTTTCCGTACAACGTTTCGTTTCGGAGATTTGGTTTCGAAGATCCCTATGATAGACATCCTTATCTTGGATACACCGTATAGCGTATGATACATTTGAAAATGTATAATTTCTTAACAAAAAAGTTCTCATACTTACCTCAGATAGAATTAACATGTTAAACAAAAACTTATCATCAACGTGTTCCTCTGTGAGAATATTTGGATTTTCTTTAAATGATTCGTCAATGGATTCAAACAGATATGGCAGAAAGACCTTCAATGTCTCATCTGGGTTGACAAGAGTAAAGCAATGAGCTATAGTAGCCACCATTTTCCCAGCTACTTGAATTTCCAGAACTTTTTGATTGATAAAATTATAGAATTTCCGGAGAGCACTCTGAAAATATATGAAATGAGTTATTATTGTGTATTGGTGATTTCTTGCATTACTGATGTAATGTAATACGCTATCCAGAAGAGAATGGAGACTACATTACATTATAACTTACCGAAAATATTTTTGGAGATGTTTGGGACAAAACAGTACTGACAACTGTTGCAAGTACAGTTTCAGTCATTGTCTCTCGGCTTCTTCCATTATTATTGCTCGTCATTTGTTCTAGTCTCACAAAATCAAGAGAATTTGAGTCAACCCAAATGAGAAGCCTATCAAAAAATTGAAGAACAAAGTCCTCAAACTCAGCAGATGCCTCACAAATCATGTGTTCTTCTTCTGTCAAATCATCATAGTGGTTGAAAGCTTTCGACGAATCTATCAATGGTACCATATTGCAGAAATGAACGATAAAATTGAAAGTTACAAATGTCTTTCTTATATCATTTGGATCAATGCCAGGAAGAAGTGCCATTAGAAGAGGAATCACATGAGTTGGTCCTTCTGGATAATCGTTATCCGTTCCTTGTACCATATACCTACAAACACGTTCAGTATAATACAATTCTTCCGATATACTCAAGAGTATTCAGTACCTTCCAACAGCTATAACAGCCATCATGGTAGAGGTCAGTCTGTGTGGCTCGGTCAGACTGTCCGTATAAGAATACATCTTTTCCAAAATGGGAGGAATGATCAATTTAGGTCTAAGAGATGCCAGATATGAAAGTGCTAAAGCTACATCTTGGTTTTCCAATCTGCTGTATATGGCGTTCTCAACACACGGCTTCAATATATTCACGAATCTATCGATGTCTGCATCACTCAATTTGTAGTGATCTGGCACATTGTTCTCCCATGACGGAGTTTTGTATCTTTCCCAGTACACTCTGTGCACAAAATAATATGCTAGCTTTTTGAGAAGTTCTCTTAGTTTTATTGTCCACCTGTAATTATTTATTTTGTGATTTGTTGGCATATTATGCGAAGAAAAGCTTTTCCGACTGAAGCAATTCATTTGATTTTGACGCAATAGTATATAATTCAACGAGCAGGTAATGATGGCTACTAGTCGTGAAGATGTTTGCACTACGACGAGTAGCAGTAATACTATAATTTTTCTATGACTATAAAATAATAGAAACGAGAATAACTGTTCAAACCTCGTGTTTCAAAACAGAATGATCGATTTTAAGGTTGACGTATTCCTTTCAAATTGCCGAATTTTCTGATTGGCCATAATAGTGGAGAAGTGGAATCGATTGATTATAGTGCATAAGTATGCTCGGTGAAGGATGTTGGGCCTGTCAATGACAAAAACAACCAAGCAACACTATATGTGGCAACACTAGCCATGTTACACGAGCCCGTTGATTAATGCTGATTCGCATTATCTTAAAACGTTTCAACTTTGTGCATGGTCCCGCTTTAATGCGTTTCAAGCTGTCATGTAGACAGTCAATTCGCATTATCGTCAGGGCGACAACCTTTATTTGTAGATCTTCGGTTGTGTTTCATTTTGACGTATTCCATTGATTTCAATATAAATGTTTTTGAATATTTTTGGATAATCAGCTAATGCGAATTAGTTGTCCGTGTAAACATATTAATTATTGTTCAGTTTTTCTTTAATGACGTTTTCCATGACATGACACGTATAGTCTGTTCATGGCTTTCCTGCGGTAACGTCATACTTTTCCGTCTTTCTCTTACACATTGAAAAAAAAATCACGTACGTCTGGACGAGGGTCTTTCGGATCAATTTTACAAATGTCACATGTGGAGCGATCAATCTACGACACACTGCCAAACGTCAAGTACTGTGACGTGACCGCAGAAAAGCCTTGAACAAGCTGTATACTGGATAAACGTATTGTTTTGAAGACGAGTCATATAAAAAGAAATTGTGGAGTATTCAATCAGTTCGATACCAAAATAGTTTCTCTATGTGTCATAGTCCTCTCAAAAACGAATTTTACAATTTAGACTCTGGATAAACAGAAACTAAACAAACAAACCTTAACATAAAACGAACGACAAAAATTTAGATTATAAAATCAATTTACAGAGTAGCGCCACAGTATATGTACAGTCGTGTGCATTAGTCCATTGGACAAAAAAAAAATTCATGTGTGAGTTGTGCTGATAACCTATCATGTCATTGTCTATCTGACAAGTTATCAAACAAGTCGAAAACATCCAAAGTCAAGTCATACAGGGATCAGCCAATACCTCCTAGAAAACAAGGCCAAAGTGCTGGCCGTTTGACGCCATCAATGTAGGCCCATGATACAACCTTGGGGAACACTATGATCATTTCCAGAATAGCTGACTTTGACAAACAAATTGTCATTTCAAAACCTCAAAAAGTGTGGATAGTTTGCTAGTTATATTTTGTCATAAGAAAAATCCCCACATCGCTTATAGTACATGCAAAAACTCTGAAATACAAATTTGTCCAACGGATATTTGCATACGACTGTATACTTACACTAACCAGTAATACAGTGCGAATGTAAAGGTTGGAACAAATTTATTCAGGGGTTTGTTTGGTGGGAAACCGCTCGGGTAGGTCAATTTTTATTTTTGACTGCGATTTCTTTGATGGCAATTTTATGTGTACAGGGTCGTCAAAAAATAAGTTACGACCATCAACTTCATTTTTCTAAACGGAGAGCCCCATTTTCTATTTTATTTCCGAATTCTACATCAAATTCCAAATGATGATAATTATATGTGTACAAAGTGGACCAAAAATAAGTTACGACCATCAACTTCAATTTTTCAAATGGAAACCCCCTTTTATTCCATTTTTGAATTCTACATCAAATTCTAAGTAAGTTTCATGTACCATGTCCTTGACCTTACCACAACAGTTATCGAAAAATGTACAATTGGTCAAATTTAAATAAAAGTAGGAATGTGTTTCTGAACAATCGTCAATTTCTCGATAACTGTTGGGGTTAGGTTAAGGACATGTTTCATATATGAATCTCACTAAGAATTTGATGAAGAGTTCGAGAATAAAAAAAAATAGGGGGTTTCCATTTTGAAAAAATAAGCTGAGGGTTGGTTGGTTCTAGGGACGGTTGGCACTGCTGCTAGGCAATTTGCCAGCTCAGTATATATATATACAGAGTGACCCATTTGAAAGCGGGCCACCCTCATAACTTTTAAATTTATTGATCGATTTTGACGATTTTTTTTTTGAAATGTATAGAGGGAAAAGGTGTATTTTGAGACCATACGTCGCCCAGTTTTTTCCAAAAACCAAGGCCTACTAGAGCATATTTAGAGGCTGCAAAATCCAGAAAACATATAAGCGATTTTTTTAGAAAAAATCTGACTACGCCACTGGATTTTTCATCCCCTGGAACCCATTCCAGGGGATGAAAAATCCAGTGCCAAATTTCATGAAAAAATATTCAATTCGAAAATATCATTTGTGTGTATTTTGCTTTTCTATATATTTTTGTCAGACTCGTTTGTCTGTTTTCATTGTATTTTGACATGAGAATATCTTTTAAATGTTAATATTTAACAATTTTTTTCTGATAGACTTGCTATCGCAAGAGTTTCGAGGTAAAATACTTCTTGGTTCATAATAGAATAATTAATCTTCAATTTTTAATATTTTTTCATGAAATTTGGTACAGATCCATTTCAGGGGATGAAAAATCTAGTGGCGTAGTCAGATTTTCTCTAAAAAAATCGCTAATATGTTTTCTGGATTTTAAAAGCCAAGAAATTCCGACTAAGTCCGAAATAGTCCGAAAAAAACCGAAATTTTTCAAAATTGTTTTCATTTTTTTCTGACCACATTTGAAGAGATATTTTGAAATGAATGGAACTTCTTCATTGCCACTTTTTGCCCTTTACAAGATAGCGTTATTAAATTGAAGAACCGACGTTTCGTCTATGAGCAGCCATCATCAACTTTGTTTTTTTAAATACGGTCCTGGATTTTTTATGACGGATTTTAAGAGCCTCTTATGTTCCTAAAGGAGAAACAGCCGCGCTCGCGGTGGAATCTACTGACTGGCGAGTGTGTATCTTTGTTCTTCATTCCCTACGAGAATATCCGATTCTCTCCGGCCTGGTTACCGGCGTGAACAGGGAGAACAACTTTACCTTTTGCACTCTGCGTCGTGGGTTCCGCTAAAATACTAGGCATTCGACTTTTTACGGTCTATTGAAGTTGAGGGTCGTATCTTATTTTTGGTCCACCCTGTACACATAAAATGATCATCATGATATTACTTAGAATTTGATGTGGAATTCGAAAATGAAATAAAAAATGGAGGTTTCCATTTGAAAAAATTAAGTTGATGGTCGTTACTTATTTTTGGTCCACCCTGTACACATAAAATTATCATCAAAAAACCGCAGCCAAAAAAAAATCGCGTGCGAGCGTTTCCTTCCAAAACAAACCCCTGAATTTCAAATGAATTTGTTCAAACCTTTACGTTCGTACTGTATATCTTGTGTCGTTGACTCATGATTCGCCCGAGCAACCAATATCCTTGAACTAAGGAGGACTATAACTAGGAGACGTATCGTCATACGAATATCCTTGAAATTCTGTCCCTCGTTTTTGTTATAGCGTATTCGACTACCCCGCACTCAGTTCGATCTCTGAAAATGCAATTGCACTAAAATGAAGCGTTCGCCCAGTGCACGCTCCAACTGTCCGAGTACAGCTTGTTGACAGCTAAATAATAACATAACCTTGTTTTGTAATCATAATCATAATAACCAATCTTACCGGCAACCGGCATCTGCAAATTTATAAAATGTCAGTGTTTCGTATCACCGAAGTGATTATGGATGAAGAAAATGAGCCAATTGTGATGGCAAATGGCAACATTTTATGTCATGTCGTGGACATAAACGACGCATTTCAGGTAAAATAGACACTATTGGAGTGGATGCAGAGGTAGTAAATGCCCTCGTGGATTTAAAAAAATCCAAAACAAAAAATGTAGAGCTAAATGAAATAACCATAGATACGGACGCAAATACAAAAGTGCATTTCCTTCCATAAACATCAACATCAGAACAAATTTCATTCGTCAAGACCAGAATCAAATTTTCGAGAATCCAAAGACGCTCGCATCCACACCAAACACAAGAAACAAAAAAGAATCTGTTATAAAATTTAAAAAAAAAATCACATGATGGGAAAAAGGCCCTAAAAGAGAGACTTCACAAAGAAAAGGAAGAAAACAAAGAAAGAAGACATCGAGAGAAGATGGAGCTTTTGAGGAAATTGTTTAATTAGAGTCCTTGATTTCGATTTTCTGGTAGTTAAAGAGATACCTACCAATAAAAGTTATTTATTTTCATAAGATAAAGTTATTTTATTTTTTTTGTATGTAGGTACATACTTATAGAGTGTATCTTGTTGTTTTATGTTAAATTATCATTTAAATATAAGTTAATTTGGTGCTAGTAGCTAGTAGCTAGAGAGAAGTCATTTGCGACAAGAAACTGAAGATAAATGGAATAATGGGTGTTTAGGAAGGGTGAATTGGAGGATTAGCAATTGAAACAAATTATTTTTTACGGGTATTTTTTCATAAAGCTTCAGAACATGCCGGGCACATGGCAACGTCGCTTGAAAACAGAGTAGATATTTTGATTAGAGATGTTTGGGTTTGGGTTAGTGATATTTGTTTGGTTTTGCCTATGTTGATTTTAAGCCTATGTGTCACAATCACTGCTGACATGCATGAAGAAAACCAATCATCGTGGAAGCTGCATTCCTCCACATGTGAAAGAAACAGCTGGGACTTTAAGCCGTTCAGAACAACCAGTATGTCGGTTAAAATCTGTTTTTCATATTATGTATTGTTTTTTAAATAATGATATTTCGGATAGATTTATTCTGAACATATTTTATTTCAAGTTTCAATACTAAACACAACGCGACTTGACTATATGAAGAAATATTGTGAAACATTACTAAATACTAACTCAACTGACATTTCATCATTTTTTAAAAGCAAAACCAACAAATAAGGCATCCTTAAGACTAGACACATAATTGTATTCTGATGACTTGCTCTAATTTTACTTTTCAAAAATGGAAGCAGAGAAGGGAAAATCATTTTTTAAAAACCATGTGATTTAAATCAACGATTTAAAAAAAAGCATGTGATTGAACCCTGCAGTATGTCGACATCCTTCCCAATAATGAACGATGAGCTCTTGGAAAGGGCGGTCAACAGAATCGATGTCTTCTTAAAATTGATGCACCTCGATACCCTCCCTCTCAAATTCATATGGAGATACTGTTTTGGTGCCAAATAGAAGGTGATTAAATACTCTACAAATTTTCATGACTTTTCTATAGAACCATTAGTTTCCAGTAGGATTGTTACGAAAAACGACGAACCGAAAAATTTCTACCTTTGGCAAAAAATGCACTATGTGAGTGCACAACCAATGGACCTAGGGAGCTCAGATAAGGCACAAATTGTATCAAATTTAGTAATGTTTCGAAAAGTATAGCACATAAATTTCCGTAAGTAGTTTTTTTGAACAATCTGAAGCAAGGGTCAAGATTTCGGAGTTTTTCGAGACCCACGCAAGTTGCACAAGGTTGCAATCTTGGGTATAAACATGAACTTCTCTCAGGAATCCTCACATTTTAAAAAAATCGTGGGGGCTTTACCGTGGATTCACGCAAAATAAATCAGAATAAACATCTTCATGAAATAAACAGTTAAAAAATTCCTACGTATCAGTATAATCCTTACCTTCCACTATTAGCTGAATGATAATATGATTCTAGAGATTGCATCAATTTTTCCAGATGGAAAAATGCTCCATTATCTCTATGTAAGCTGTATACAATCCAAATTGCGATTGCTGCTATGTCAATCTTGTGCAATTTACCTGTCTGCCTTTGTTTCAAATTTACTGGTAGCTGCAAAACTCTTTGAAATCTGGAGAATATTTTGGAAACATATGGAGTCCAGTCGATATGCCCCAATTGAAATCTGGCCAATCCACTGAATATCCACATCATATTCTGAAAAAGCCAAGTTATGGTTTTTTTATGGAAAAAGTGAGATGATCGGGTCATGTTTCGTCACAATCAACTATGAAAATTGGTTCAGTATGAAGATGAAAATTTTGTTGAAATACTGAAGGCACTATGGATCAAGCTTAACAAATATATTATGTACTTACATTCTCCCATGTACAAGCATTATGACATACATCCCAAAGACTCATCATTTCATCAAACCATAGTTTATAACTGATATTTGCCTCTTGTGGTGAAACAGCATTAGGCAAAAACAATTCCATATAGTGTACCTTCTCGGAAATCTCACCTTTGTCAAAAGGGCATAAGAATGGTCTAAATTCATCAAGAATCTCTTGTGTGGCACTTGCCGGAAAGTACCTGATGCATTAAAATGAGGTAAGTGAGAATTAGGAAAATAGATTTTCTGGTTGCTTACACTTTACATGCCCGAATGGTGTTATATAAGGTGCTTTCAAAAGCGGTGAAGAATCTGTACATTCCTAAATCGTATTTACTTTTTTCAATGGTTTTCACCACAAGATCATACAACGGTCGCCAATCCAGTTGCAATTCATCTCTTGCCAACAGGTATTTTTTCCTGAATGAGATAAGTTGGATAACATTTATTCTGATATGCAGCAATCGTCACCTACTTCAATAATAGTCCCAGAGTAGCGGCGGTTTTATTTATTCTGGTCGGTTCTAGATCTGGTACTGTCATCAATTCGTAGAACAATTTTATCAGTGCAATATGATCCTCTTTTGAAAACTTGAAGCCATAAATTTTTATATACCTAAAAATATTAGAGTGGTATTTACATATATTA
Source organism: Orchestes rusci (assembly GCA_958502075.1). NCBI lineage: Eukaryota > Metazoa > Arthropoda > Insecta > Coleoptera > Curculionidae > Orchestes > Orchestes rusci. The sequence continues at coordinate 22,182,789 of OY293307.1, forward strand.
CAATTTTTAAACTCGTTATCGTGCTCATAGTATTGTGAACTTCACTTTTAAACATGTTTTTTTTTTAATTAAAATGAACACTTTGAAGGATGCGGAACCAAAAATAGGTAAATTGTGGGGACGCTCCAAAAAACACTGCTAGCAAACATGAGTCATACATAAGTTTAATCACGTCAGCTCCGGGCATTCTTTGACACAGAAGGTGTTCATCACGTCGATAACTAAACTAACTAAAAACTACGCCTCAAAAGAGATGGGTTCGAAGACGGTGGCAATTCATTGTGAATAACATGTGGAAGGTATTACTAATCAAGTTTAATTATATCAAACGGAGATTGTCAGAAATGATCTCACAAGAGGACGGAATATGTGGATTTTTCGTATTTTTTGACCACGAAGATACCGTTTTTGTTACCGTTTTGTCAAAAATAGATATTGGGTTGCCTAGTTTGATATAATCTTACCTACCTTATAAAACTTGATTTGTTCTGAAAGGTGAATTTGGGGAAATTGGCGCATTCCAAAAAAAATTCTTGTATTGAGTGAAATTTTAGGCCGGATGAATCCCCTTAATGCAACAGGAGTGCATTATACAAAGATCCAGAAAAATGTATAAGGGAAAAAAATAGTTGAATGAATAACATGTATCCTGAATCTTAGAGAAATCACCTGGCTTGATCATGAGCGGTTTGCGAGCAGTCTCGCGTATGTATGAATACGCGGCTTTATATATTTGAACATAAAGTATGTCCGTCGATGTAGTTAACAAAGAAGAGATTATAGACACTTGAAGCAAATCAAGCATTTTTATACGTATCCGTATACGTTCATCCTATCCTATCGCATCGAATTACGTTAATGCTAAAATAGGCTCTTAAAGCCACTCATTAACTTAAACGTATACGGAGACCTTTAAATGTCATACATCGTCCGCCAGAATGTTGGTCACATAATATGGGAAAAAACAAATATTATTGAGGTATCGGGAAAAAAATCAGCCAATCGATTCTGCATGTCTGAGAACCTAGAAATACATTTTGACATCTGTCATGTGATTGCTCCCATGACGGCAAATTTGGAAGATTCCACATGAAAATGGAAAAAGTGGGGTAAGATGACGAAATATCGATAAAAGTTATTTAAAAAAAATGTTTGGAATGAGATATTAGACCTGCGTGCAAAAGTTGAAATCATTTTTCATTAAAATAGGAATTTCCATATTTATTATCATAACGCTGTAGTTAAATAATACTTTATTGACATTGATGCCGAAATGGCTTGACTGGAAGAATATGCGTCACCGACTCGGCCACCGATAAAAAACGTTTTTTAAAACTAATTATCAGAACATTATTTTCTAACACATTGAATTCAAATTTTCAAATGATTTCAACTTTTGCAGGCAGGTCTAAAATCATTCCAAACATTTTGTTTCAAATAGCTTTCATCGATATCTCCTGACCCCTAGTTTTTCCATTTTCATGTCGATTTTTTCAAATTTGCCGCCATGGAAAAGATCACATGACAGATGTCAAAATGTATTTCTAGGTTGTCAGACATGCAGAATCGATTGGCTAATTTTTTTTCCGATACTTCAATGATATTTTTTTCCCATATGTGACCAACATTCTGGCGGACAAGTAACTAGACTACATAAACATATCTACCCTCATCTGTTATTTGATGCTAATAAAGTTTAAATGTTAGATAATTTGTTCAAAAATAGATTGCGAATGGGTTGCCTGGCAAAATCCGGGGCTATACCTACCATACAGGGTGTTGTAAATTTCAATGTTCACATGTTCATATCTGGGAAACGGTAGGATAAACAGAAAAGTTCATACCACAACAGTTGGTACTCAATAGAATGCCGTTGCCACAAAATTCCGAAAATATCCGCGAAAAACCATTTTTTTTCAATTGTTTTAATGTTTTACTATGTTTATTAGAAGAAATATTTCAAAATTAATGTCACATCTTCATAGCCACTCTTTTCCTTCTACAAAATGGTGTCATCAAATTTATGATCCGACGTTTCGTCTTCGAGCAAACATCATCAACTTTGTTTCTAGACTTTTTAAGTAGGCGAACAATTTCGTTCTACGCTTGATAGATTGTAATTTTGATTCTTGTTTCAACTACATCTCACACTTGACATTTATTCAACGTTTCGTGCTAATAAAGCCATCATCAATGTGAATTAATGATGGTTGGGAATGTATAATATAATAATATAAAAAGTATTTCATAGACTTATCTTGTAGAGAAAAAAAATACACTGTAAATGCGAAATCAATTAAAGGCAGGAAGAAATTAGGAAAAAAGTCATCTGAAAACCAACAGTTTTCAAGTTTGCAAATTTGAATTTTTGAAATTTTCTTTTTCTGACGTAACTAAGAGAGATGGCTCGAAAAAGACTACACGTTTATGTTGTATTTTTTCTTCTCCACAAGATGACGTAATCAGATTTTTGATCCGACGTTTCGTTCCCAAACAAAATCAATTCATATTGATTAGCTCGAAACGTCGAATAAATGTCAAGTGGAATATCCCGTTGAAATTTGAATTAAAATAAAAGTACATATATTAAGCGTAGAACGAAATTGGTCGTCTATTTAAAAAAAAAAGTTGATGATGGTTGCTTGGAGACGAAAACTCGGATCATAAATCTGATAACGCCATTTTAGAGAGGAAAGAAAGTGACAATGAAAATGTAACATTTGTTTTGAAATATTACTTCTTATAAAACCAGGAAAACACGCAAACCATTTTGCAAAATTTCGGTTTATTCCGGATATCTCCGGGAGTATTCGGATTTCTTGGATTTTCCAACGGCATTCAATTGAGTACCTGAATACTCAACTTTGCCATGATTTAAACTCTGCTGTATATTAGTTCAGTAACCATATACATCAGACCTTGCGTTAGATCCGGTAGTTCTAATCCAAGTTTTCGACCTCGAGTGCCGAACGCAACATTGTCAATTTAAAAAAAAAACAAAATTTCTACCTTTTATCCAGTTTTTTGCAATTTTAACCAAGAAGGACTGAGTACTCGATCAAAACTATGGAACTCTTTTCTAAAGTAGACTAGATTTGCTAGAATTTGAGATCAGAATGGTCTCTGTAGACCTAATAGTTCACAAGATACAGATTTTCAAAATTTAGTGTTATTTTTTCACACTTGGTGCCTACCTGGAAGGTGTCTCCAGGCTAGTTACCATACACAATCATTATTCTGTTGGAATTTCGACCCTCTAGACATATTTTCTTTTGTAAATTCAGGCCTCGCAAATTCCGAATGAAAAGAAGAATTATGCATAATTGTTTTAATCTCATTAAAAAAAGCAGACCAAATACAAGTTTAAAATCAACTGAACGTAGATTTTGCCCTCTTTGATGGACCCGGTTGAGTCTCGACGGTCTCCCCACTCAAAACATATCTGCAGTAGCAGGGCTTAACTTGACCCTTAGATGCTCAAACGGTAGAGTTAGAATGGCCGCAGACTCTTTCCAGGTAGATATAATGTTGTTTTATAACCGCAGGAAGCAGGTTTAGATAGTCGGTTATTTGAACATTTTCAAGTTTCAAAATATAGCGCTTAATTTTGGAAATCTGTAGCTCAAAAACTATTGGGTCTACAAGGACGGTTCTGATCTCAAATTGTAGCTAATTTAGTCTACTTCAAAAAGTGTTCCAGAGTTATAATTGAAAACTTAGTCGTTCAGGGTTTAAATTGCCAAAAACTTAATAAAAGTTAGGAATTTGGGGATTTTTTTGAAATTTGACTATGTTGCGTTCGGCGCTCGAGGTCGAAAACTTGGATTATTCATTGGGCCAACATCATAAAGAAGTCAGCAAAAAATCAGAATTACCAGATCTAACGCAAGGAACCCCCCTTTTCAGACGACATGGTTACTGGATTATATCCTAACGTTTCAAACATACTGTTAGTCTATTTTTGAGCAAATTATTTAACATTTAAACTTTATTAGCATCAAACAACAGACGAGAGTAGATATTTCTGATACTGTACAAGATACAGTATCAGAAATATCTACTCTATTAGGTATTTTTCCGCACTTGATTGCTGGCCGAACTCAATCGCGTGCGGAAAAGTGGCACTTTCCGCACTTGTTAGGTAAACTACTATAGGATACATTCAGGACTTCGAATTACGCAAATAAAATTAAAATAAGTAAATAGGTATGTGCATATCACGCACAAAATGAGCTGATAAACACTTATGTTCACATAAATATTTTTGAAATTTGATGGAACCATTTTTTTTTCTTGATCGATTTTTAACGGCATAAACTAGCGTCGAAGTTTGCCGAGCATCCCTTTAATCCTTTTAAATGATGACGCGTTTTCGGCGTCGCTGCTTGCAGCCGGAGAAGCAACGGCGCAGTTCTTCCGTGGATCGATAAGTGGAGAGAACGCAACGTTGCCGAGATGCTTTTTGCTAGGGGTCGAGTGTGAAGCGTGTTTTATTCTGGGGATTTCTCAATTTCGAATCCACGTTCGTGGTTTGGATCAACTTTGCTCTTCCCGGTCTGGACTCCTTTTTTTTCTAGTGTCTTTGGCAAGAATGTTAGACGTATTTTTCGAGAATAAATGTGAATCAAAACCATAACTACCAGTTAATAAAAATGGTTGTTATCAAGATACCTACTCCAAGATTTCAAATTCACCATTCATTAATTTCTCACCAAAGAAATGGAAAACTTTGTAAAATTGCGGTGCTACTCGAGCATGTGTTCTACGTCTACCTGCGAGAAGAATTTTACCTGACTTTTACTGGTTCCATCGAACATAGAAGAGACGTGAGGAGGAGTTGAGAGGGGCACTGAGTGGGGATACGTTTGCACTCCACTAGAATATGCTACGGTTAATAAACGCGAGGCTGCCAGTGGCGTAACTATTTTACAGAATTCTTAAATTCTTATGTACTGCAAGCTTGATACTTGCGAGTCATTTCAATATACCATATAAGTGAATAATGGAGCACTACAAACTTTAACCAGAATAAAAACACAATAAACATTCACAAAATCAACACCAAACCCCACTCAAAAAACAAGAGACGCCAATGAGACGAAATGTGAATGAAACGTGTAGACAAAATCCGATCGATTAGGGGCGGACCCAGTTTTGGTGTGTTGCCGTACTTCAGCTTTTTTGATTTTCAGAAGAGAATACTGGTTTTTCTAAATCCTAAATACCTAAACAAATCTTGAAGAGATGTGTTCCAATTTTAACAAAAAGGTTTACCATCAACTTATATTTGATCAAATTCATACATAAAATGGTTTCAAAAATGATTCCAAACAATGTTTTAATCTATTGCTGCGTGGTAATACTTTTAATAGAGTAAGTTTGGCAAACAACGTGGTGGGAGAGACTCTGCTCCCGAGTGCACAGTTCGATGTTGTCCTCATGTTCATCTCGCTATGTTTCATCTATATTAGATCATTGATTAGATGTCCCTTTTTACAAAATTTAATAGGCCATTTTCATGTTTTTTTTATAGGCACTTAAAATCACTTTGAACGTTAGGCCGATGACGTCATCCGCCTAAATCTCTGATTGGCTAGTCATAGGCAATGTTGCCAAACGAACTATCTCAAACAGGAGACTCGCGGCTGGATGTAGCTCCCGTTCTCACAACAATGTTGCCGTTTCTCTGTTTGTTGGGTTGGGATTGTTAAGGTGATTGGGGGAAGTTCTTTATTTTGATTTGAGTTTTGATAGTATCTTATTGGAATCCAGAATCATCATAAATAAAATAGCTTTGTTTCGTGAATAATAATACAATATTAATAATTGTGCTGTCTGTCAAAATCAAAATACGTTTTCAATTTGCGGTTTTTGTGTGAATTTTTGCTTATCGTTACCTATTTGTCTTTATTAAATTAATGATAAGGGTAGACACATGCATTTCGAATTTAAATGTCCAAAAGAGTTTCAAGGTTCATTTTATAAATTTTCATAAAAATATTAGGTTATAAAGAGTGCAACGGATTACACTTTGCAATCGATGAATTTGTGATTGGAGATGGGACTAATTTTTGAATAAATTTATGGAATATCACAAGTTCTGCTAGAATTTTAGCAGAAGTAAAAAACAAAAGGTAATGTTAATACATACAGGGTGTTTATTAATTGAATGCCGATACTTAAGGGTGATGATCCTTGGATGATTTTAAGACAAAAAGTTCATATGAACATAGGTCCGCAATAGCTTAATTTTCAAGATACAGGGTGTTGAAATATTAAAAAATAAATGAATTTTTCATAATTACTTTGATACTATTCCAGATATCTTTATGAAATTTGGTACACGTCTTCTAGGCTTCAATATGCATTTTGTGATGTACAAACAATTTCATTATTTTTACCAGTGGCGTCCGTACGGGCTTTGCACTCAATATTTTTGGAGAAAAAACTTGTATGCCACTGCTTCCTTCCAAAATAAAAATCATTTTTAAAATTTCTATTTATTTCTGAGCCAATTTGTTCTCTTGATTTTTTTCCGTCCGGCGCATGGTTTTCGCTTAAAAAAATTAAATCTACTTAATTGCATTGACACCCTGCTGTGTCATCCAATATTTTTAAATCAGTGAATGTTAGAGAATTCCCATGCATTTTGATGCATAGAAGACGTGTACCAAATTTCAAAAAGATATCTGGAATAGTATCAAAGTGATGATAATTTTTTTTTTTTTTTTTTAATTTCAACACCCTGTATCTTAAAATCTATGCTCTTGCTGTTCCATATGAACATTTTGTCTTAAAATCATCCAAGGATTATCACCCTTAAATATCGGCATTCAATTAATAAACACCCTGTATAATAACATATGGCGTTACGTCATATTCTGCCGAGTATTCTGCTTTTGTTTCTATGGTGTATTCGGAGGTAAATTCAACATCTTACGAATTTCGAATTTTTATGTTATCACGACTTGAAATGCCGATATCTCGGGACAAATGAATTAAGGCATAATCTATGATCGATAAAAAAAAATCCAAATTGAATGGACGATCAAAATAAGTAATAATCAATAATCTGCATACATCAAGGTTTTATGTAAAAAAGTTCAACTTCAGCAACTTTTTTGATTCCGATATGATCGAACGTTCTGGTAATCCTTCCTAACATTGTATAATTATAATCTTCCAACAGTATATACAGTGTGTCCAAGATAAGGATGCACAGCATGGGGATCTCGGAAACTATAAGAGATACAGTGTCGGTTAAATTGGACCAAAATTGCGCATTTTGATACCCAACAAGATCCCGTTTTACACATTTGAAAATTCCAAGCCGTTCCAGAAATATCCGATAAAAACCGAAATATTGCGATTTCGTTTTTATTTATTTTTAAAAGCTGCTTTGAAAGATATGAAAAAACCGAAAACACTTTTTCATCGTCACTTTTTAAGCTCTACAAAACAGCCTTGAGAGATTTTCCGTACGACGTTTCGTTTCGTTGAAACAATCATCAACTTTGTTTTTTTAAATACGGTCCTGGATTTTTAATGACGGATTTTAAGAGCCTCTTATCTTCCTAAACCAACAATTTATCGCAATTATTCAAAAAAATGATTTTGATGGATTTTTTCATGAGAACTCATGTGTCAGAGAGAGACAAAAATACATTTTTAATAGGATTAAAAACAAACACATCTTTTTCAATAAGTACGATACATCGTTGGTTTAGGAACAAAAGAGGCTCTTAAAATCCGCCATGAAAAATCCAGGACCGTATTTAAAAGAACAAAGTTGATGATGGTTTTTCCGAAACGAAACGTCGTACGGAAAATTTTTGGTAGAGCTTGAAAAGTGACAATGAAAAAGTGTTTTCGGTTTTTTCATATCTTTCAAAATAGCTTGAAATAAAAATAAATACGAAATCGCAATATGTATTTCGGTTTTTATCGGATATTTCCGAAACGGCTTGGAATTTTAATATTTGTAGAAGGGGATCTTGTTGGGTATCAAAATGCGCAATTTTTGTCTAATTTTATCTCTTATGGTTTCCGAGATGCCCATGCTGTGCATCCTTATCTTGGACACACTGTATATGTTACTGATGATATTAACTAAAATGTGAAATATTCATATAGACATACAAAAGTTACAAGAGTTTAACTGATAATTTGTTGTCTCTAAACAATTGAACTCATTATTTAGGTTATCGCAGGTTTTCAACTTTTATTGCAATTCATTTGAATATCAAAAACGGTTGACATCGATTAAACTATTTTTACCAGAATTCTTATACCTTATATTTTATGAACCCCTATTATTATGCATATAGGAATGTATAGTTTCTTATAACTTTGAAAGAACTTCAAAGTTTAGACCTACTCATAATGTCAAAACGTTCCTCCCTGAAGAATTATCTGCTGTGAAGAATATCTGGCTGAAAATTGCCCATGTTATCGAATGATAAACAGCGTAATATATTTGAAAATCCTGCGAAAATCTTCGAATAAGTACGGCAACATTGTTATCATGTGAGAGCGGGAGTTACATCCAGTCGCAAGTGAAATTATTGGTAAACTTGGCAATTACTGAAATTTGATTGGTGCTAAAAACTGCGGGACATTTAAATAAATCGAATTCGTTTGCACCAAATTTCTGGTCATAAGATTTTTTTTCATTTAAAGCAACCTCGCCCTGCATTGGTATATTGAACGTACTTCTTCTCCAGATAATTGAAATATTTAAATTTGATTGAGTGGAAATGGCCTATTCAAAGAAAATGATTTTTATTTATCCATGTACCGTAGAACAACCAATGTATAGTGGATACATTTTATAACTGATTATTGCGTGTGATAGCTACTATCAAAAATCAAGAACCACATTAATTTTTTTGAACGATTAACAAAATACGGAGAATATCGAAACTGATGTCTTATTGAATGAACCCAATTTGGCAATAGTGCCGGCCTACTCCTACTGCAAGTATTGAAAAAATCCCAGTTGGCAAAAAAATCAAGATTGATTCACCAAAGAAGCGTACTTTAGTTCGGAGAAACTTGTTCGAAGATGAATCTTTCTTCACTCCTATTTATCCTTCATCATATTGAGCTAGTAATTCTTGTAAAAATACCATCAATAGTACATCTCGCAACGCCGCATTTGTTGCAGCGCGCGTTCATTTTAGTGTCAGGCGGATAATGGATATTTATGTGTGACGTCAGTTTGGCGTTGGGCCCAGGTTGATGGAGCCATTTATCTCAAAAAGGCCTAGTGGCCCAGTAAAGATGTCGGTTTTTCAAAAAAATAATTCCAAACAGAATGATATTTTCTGGAGTGCTTGTGGACTCCCTCCTGAGCATCCAACCAGAAAATCTGACTTGAAGTCCTGTTACGTTTTGCACTGAAGAGGTAGTTTCCTAAACAATTTTTTTAGAGCAAAATGACCTGGATAAAAGTTCGAGGATCAAGAACTGATCAACTTTGCCTCATAACATTTTATGAAAGCTCTAACACTAAACGAGTTACAGCGCATCAAATGACAAAAATAAGCTGACAAGGGGTGGTTTTGAAAAATTTGTTTGCAAAAAAAATATCCTGGATGAAAGTTTCAGAGAGGCAAAGACTGAACAACTTTTCTTCATAACTTTTGTCATGATCCCTAAAAAAATGTTTTTGAAACCACCCCTGTTGCCAGTAGAATTTTGTCATTTGATGAGCTGTAATTCATCAAGTTTTACAGCTGTCAAAAAATTATATAAGCCAAAGATGTTCAGATTTTGATCCTCTTTAACTTTTACTTAGGTCATTTTACTTTAAATATTTTGGTTGGATGCTCAGGATGCAGTCCACAATCATCCCTGAAAATATCATTTTGTTTGGATTTTTTTTTTGCCGACCCCTTTAAGTCGACGACTGGGCTAAAATTCATTTTTACTGGGCTATAGTTCAAATTGTGGGTATTATTTTGGCCAATTCATGTGACCCATAATATTAAAAAACCCACAGTTATATATTCTACACAAAATCAGCTTCAATTTTGATATAGTGCAACGACCCCATTACGGTGAGAAAGTTGATTTTTATAAATTAACTCATCCGTTTCTACAGGGTGTTTCCTAACCTCTGTGACAAAATGAAAGGGGTGATTCTTCGCTTAATTTTAAGACGAAAATGTAGTATAACTTTTTTTCGAATTTCGATTTGTTTCCAAAATACAGGGTGTTTATTTTTTTTTTGATTAGTTTTTTATTTTTAATCAATTTATCTTTTACTCGGTTTTGTTGAAGTTTGGTAACGGTATTTATAGTGATAACGGGCTCATTTTGCCATGAACAAATAAAAATTATCGAATACAGTGGCGTCCCGAGCGGCACTTCAACCAATATTATTGGGAAAAAAATGTACGCCACTGACTTTTTGTGTCATTTTCATTTTTTTCTCAGGTTATTCAACTAAAAACGCAACTTTTTGATCTCTAAAATTTTTATTGTATCTTGCGTAATTTTTGAGATAAACCACTTTATTGCATGTCTCTGGACTACACAAAAATAACAATATGATGCAAAGTAGGCTTTTTGCTTCGATCCATGGCAACCACATTATTTGCTTTCTTCATGACATTTGCCTACTGTATTTATTTAGTGTTTTTGAATTCTCCATTAAAATGATTATAATTGATTGCTGTATTTGTTAGAAAATTCAACATCAGCGATAAAATTACTTTTTGCGTCAAAACTCACTCAACTAGATTTAATTTTTTATCTCAAAAATTAGGCAAGATACGATAAAAATTCAAGAGATCAAAAAGTTGCGTTTTTAGTTGAATAACCTGAGAAAAAAATGAAAATGACACAAAAAGTCAGTGGCGTACATTTTTTTCCCAATAATATTGGTTGAAGTGCCGCTCGGGACGCCACTGTATTCGATAATTTTTATTTGTTCATGGCAAAATGAGCCCGTTATCACTATTGTTGGATTTTGAATTTCATTATTATTATTGTAATTTTTGAATGTAGGTTGACCAAGGTGTTGACTGGTAATTGTCATTATTTTTTGAATAATTGTCAGTTTTTTTGAATAGACAGATATTGATTTATAGCAATATAGCAAAATATAGTTCATATCAAATAGTTAAATATATAGAAATTACATTGCTGGTCCTTTTAACGAAGAACTTTCGACACCTGTGGATACAGTCACTGAATAATGGATAAACCCGAGGATGAACCCCAGAAAAATATTGAAGAAGAATACAGCAAGAATAGCATAATAGTCACGCCAGACGATGAAGAAGGCTTTAAAGGATTCACAAATGAAGAAATTAGAGGACATAAAATGATGGATAGAAAAGAAAAATCTCAAAAATCAGCTACTACCAATAAAAAGAGCATGATTACTACAAAGACGCTATCTCAGAATCAAATTCTACGCCTAGAAATTGACGCGAAGAAGAAATTAGCAGACATTGAGGAGAAAACAGCAGAATTGGAAAAACAGAAATTAAGAAGAGAGAAAGAAATAGTAGAAATGGAGTTGCAACTACAATTATCAAAGAGCACCTGTAGTCAGAGCCTAGCAGATAGTAGGAAAGAAGATTTTCCAAGTTTTGAGGATGACTTAAAAGTAGAAAACATCCATAAGGTAAATAGTTGGATAGAGAAAAATGATGATCATTTCAAAGAAAATATTAATTTGTCTTATGATAATACTAAAACAAATATTGAAGAGCATCTTTGCAAGAATGGGCAAAGTTTATTAACTTCAAATGTTGAAAAAATCCTACTTAGACAGACAATCGATAAAGAACTCCAATTTTTCTCTGGAAATGTGAAAGAATGGGCAAGTTTTTATAATCAGTATAGCTATACAACAAATATTTTACAACTATCTGAAGAAGAAAATATATGTAGGCTCAGGAAATGTCTAAAAGGGGATGCCCGTAGATCTGTAGAGGGATTATTGATTTCCAGCTTGGTAAAAGCATCAGATGTCATCGAAACTTTGAAAAATAAATATGGTAGACCTGATGTCATAGTGAAAAATTTGATTTATGAAGTCAGAAATACCCCTGTCGTCCGAAATAATGATTTTCCAAGCCTTACATATTTCGCGGAAACTGTGTCTAATTTGGTATTAACTTTGGATTCTTTGAAAATGGAAAGATATCTTTATTGTCCTCAATTGATGGACGATTTAGTACAAAAACTCCCTTACAGTCTACAAATGTCATGGGGAGAGAAAATCGCCAAAAATCCTGAAAATTATTCACTAAAAGATTTTAAATCGTGGATAAATACCAAAGCTACTGCCGCAAGTTACGTACAATCAACATCAACCCAAAAGTTTAATCAACCATTCAAAAGAACAATGGTGATGACCAATAGTAGGAAAAATGAGAAACCTTTCCTGAAATGTCTACTTTGCAAGCAGGACCACAACATTGGAGTCTGCAAGAAATTTATTGAGAAGAACATTCAGGAAAAATGGAACTTTGTGAAGAACAATAGAATATGCTTTTGCTGTTTGAAGTCACCATCGAATTTCAGATTGTCGTAAGAAACAGAAATGTGGAGAACTCAACTGTGAAAAATATCACCATAAATTGCTTCATTTCACAAGTCAGTCAGAACAACAAGAATCACAACCTGAAGATCGAAATGCAGAAACATATGGACAACTATCTGACAGTAATGATGGCGTTCCTCATATTATAGCTCATACGTCTTCTCATAGATACCATGATATTTTACTGAAAATAACCCCAGTCATTTTGAAAACCAACGAGACAGAAATTGAAGTTTATGCACTATTTGACGAAGGGTCAACAATTAGTATATTGGACGAATCACTCGCGAACGAACTAAATTTGCCTGGAGAAGAAACTAACCTGAATCTACGATGGACAGATAAGACGATTTCGAAACACGTACGAACAAGGACAGTCAGTTTTGAGATCTCTGACATTCAGAAAAATGAATTTTATAAGAGACTAACATTTATACCATCAAAGACCTAGACCTTCCAGTACAAAAAGATAACGCCAACCGTTTGAGAAGTAAGTGGATGCATTTGAGAGATATAAATTTTCCAAACGTAGAAAACATTCAACCAAAATTGCTCATCGGACAGGACTACTGGCAGCTGATAACATCAAGAAAGGTTATTGAAGGACCCAAGAACTCACCGGCTTTGTCATATACAAAATTGGGATGGGTTGTACATGGGAGTGCCAGACAATTTCGAGATCGAATTGATGACAACTTTACTCTTCTTATAAGACGAGAAGACCCAAATGAAGATTTGAAGGATTTAGTGAAATATTTCTTTTCAATCGAGTCACTTGGAGTGAAAATTCAAACTAGGGAGAATATAGCCACTGATAATGAGCAAGCTGAAAATTTAATAAAAACAATATCAAGACGGAAAGATAATCGATGGGAGACTGGATTACTTTGGAAAAATTGTGATGAAAAACTACCTGAAAGTAAAGATGTAGCAATCCAGAGATTCAAATTTATAGAAAAAAAGATGAATCTAGACAACGAATTTAAAAAAGCATATACCAAGAAAATAACAGAATATAAGGAGAAGAATTACATAAGAAAATTGTCCTTCGAAGAATTAGAAAAGACCTACAAGAAAATTTGGTACCTACCACACTTCGGAGTTATCAATGCCAACAAACCTGGGAAAATGAGATTCGTTATGGACGCAGCCTCAAAAAGTAATGGAAAATGCCTCAACGATTTCTTATTGAAAGGTCCCGATTTAAATAATTCTTTAGTTGGAATATTGTTCAAATTTCGAGAAAAATCAATAGCCTTCTCAGCCGACATCCGAGAAATGTTTCATATGGTTTTGATAAATGAAGAGGATCAACACGCCCAAAGAGTTTTATGGAGAGATACCCCTGATGATGACTTTGAAGTCTATGTCATGCAAGTATTGATTTTTGGAGCAGTGTCGTCTCCTTTTAGTGCACAGTACATCAAAAACTTGAATGCTTTAGAATTCTCAGAAATGTACCCAGAAGCTGTTGAAGCTATTCTACAACGCCATTACATGGATGATTACTTGGAGAGTTGTGAAAATCCTGGAAAAGCCATTAAACTAATTCAAGACGTAATATCAATTCATAAACAAGGAGGATTTGATTTACGTGGATGGGTTTGTAATTCCGAAGAAGTTTACCATGAAATTCCTGAAGATTTAAGAAGTACCGAAAAGTATATTGACAACGCCGAACAACCTCACAGAATCTTAGGACTGAAATGGCAGCCCAAAGAAGACGTATTAAGTTTCCCTTCAAGTTTGGAGAAAATTGATGCTGAAATTATATCTGGGCAAAGAATTCCCACCAAGAGAGAGATGCTCAAAGTGATTATGTCGCTTTTTGACCCTTTGGGATTATTAGGAAATCACATTGTAAAAGCCAAAATTTTGATGCAAGACGTTTGGAAGAGCGGTTTAGGATGGGACAGCAAAATTTCTGAGGTGCAGTTCAAAAAATGGAGAAAATGGATAAAAGGTTTAGATCAAATCAAGACCTTGAAAATTCAAAGATGCTACGACTACGAAATTACTGAAGATACCAATTTAGAACTACATTTGTTCTAGTGCTGAAGCTATAGCCACCGCATCATATTTTAGAATTGAAAATAAAGGAAAAGTAAATGTATGCCTGATAATGACGAAGAATCAAGTAAGCCCTTTGAAACCACTAACAATACCGAGACTCGAGCTCCAAGCAGCAGTTATGGCTAGTCGTTTAGCTAAAACGATTGAAAAGGAACATCGACTACAAATTAGGAGAACTATTTTTTGGTCTGACTCGACTACTGTACTTACCTGGATTAATTCAGATACAAAGAAGCTTCCATCATTTATCAGAAACAGAGTAGGAGAAATCTTGGAAAACTCGAACTTATCGCAATGGAGATGGGTTCCTTCCAAATCAAATGTTGCAGATGATGCTACTAGGAGTGAAATTGAACCGGAATTATTTAAAGAAAGCAGATGGTTTGTTGGACCAGATTATTTATATTTACCCTCTTACTTTTGGCCAACTGTGGGTTTGACTCTTCAAAACGATATTAAACCAAAAGAAGACTTTACAGAAACTGTTTTGGTAAACGTCAAAATAGATGATCAAGAAAATAAGAGATCTTTACCAGACGCCAAGAATTTTTCAAGACTCTCAAAACTTTTACTCGCAACTGCCTATGTTTTGAAATTTATAGAAATTGTTAGGAAACGAAGCAAAGAAACAAACATTTTATCATGCGATTTAGAAACAGCTTTAAAATTATGGTGTCTAGAAGTACAAAAAGAATGTTTTGGAGAAGAGTACAAAGAACTTATGAAAGGAAAATGTGTATCGAGAAGAAGCAAGTTATATAATTTGTCACCCAGTATCTTCAATGGATTGATTTGTTTGAAAGGAAGATTGGAGAACTGTACAGAAATCAAAGAAGAAACAAAACGACCAATCATTTTGAGTAACAAACATATCTTTACTTACCTACTCATCGATGATTACCATAAGAAATTTAACCACGCAGGAGTTCAACTAGTACTTAACGAAATTAGACAGACATATTGGATCATTCAAGGAAGAAAGATGATTACTAACGTCATTAATAAATGCAATATTTGTAAAATAAGAAAAGCAAAACCCATAATTCCTGAAATGGGACAACTACCTCTGGAACGACTGCAAAAACCACCCAGACCATTTACTTTCGTTGGTATAGACTATTTTGGACCACTACAAGTAACAATCGGCAGAAGACATGAAAAAAGATATGGAGTACTTTTCACATGCTTGTCAATAAGAGCCGTGCACTTGGAATTAGCAGATACCTTGAATACGGACTCAGCCATACTAGCCATAAGACGATTTATCTCAAGAAGAGGTCAACCTCAATGCATTTGGAGCGACAACAGGACAAATCTATGTTCAACAGACAAAGAACTTCGTAAGGCGTTGGAAGAAGTAGACGATTCTGAAATCAGAGATCACTGTTTAGCAAAAAACATTGATTGGAAAAGAATTCCTCCAGCCAGTCCACACATGGGAGGTTCATGGGAGCGAATGGTTCGCAGTGTGAAGAACTCTTTGAAAATTGTATTGAAAGAAAGTTTTCCCAAATTGGAAGTACTACAAACACTTCTGGTCGAAGTCGAACACATAGTCAACAGTAGACCATTAACGTATGTATCGACTAATGAAAATGATGTCGAAAGTTTAACACCCAATCATTTTTTGATTGGAAGATCCAGTACAATCAAACCACCAGGAGTTTTCAGTATGAAATTCGATCTTCGAAAACAATGGAGGTTCTCACAACAGCTGGCAGACAGATATTGACAGCGGTGGATTAAAGAGTACGTACCAACCTTGGCTACTAGATCCAAGTGGTTGGAAAAGAATAGGAATATTTCTGTAAACGAGGTTGTGGTTGTCATGGACAATCAACTTTCCAGGAACAATTGGCCTCTTGGGCGCGTGATAGAAATATATCCTGGAAGCGACGGAAGAGTTCGAGTAGTTGATGTGAAAACCAAAACAGGAACGTATAAGAGACCAATTTCCAAGATTTGCCCAATTAATTTGACAGAAGTCCCACAGGATGATGTTTTTCAATGATTTTAAGTGGGGAGAAATGTTGGATTTTGAATTTCATTATTATTATTGTAATTTTTGAATGTAGGTTGACCAAGGTGTTGACTGGTAATTGTCATTATTTTTTGAATAATTGTCAGTTTTTTTGAATAGACAGATATTGATTTATAGCAATACAGGGTGTTTCCTAAAGATTGGTAAAAAATTCGTTGTGTGATTCCTGGGGTATTTTCATGAAAAAAAGTTCCTATAAACATTTGCCGAAAAATGCTTCCTAAGGGAGCTACGCCCCTATAAATAGGGCACCCCGAAGACGGTTTTTCCTCAATATTTCCGAAACCTTACATACAAAAATCATGAAATTTGGTACATCATACAAACTTTCAATGCTGAATGAGAATTTGAGCTCAGAATTTCAAAATTTTAATCAGGGGCGTACCATACTGGCGGGGTTAAAGGTTAAAAGAATCCAATTTTCTTGGTCAATAGGTAATTTTTTATTAACGAAACAATATTCTCTGCCAACTTCCCGAATGCAGCGCGATGTTCAATAATGTCAGATTTTTTCATTTCATTTTTGAACTATTGTAGGTACATCACTTCTGCTTCCGAAAGAACAAATATGTAGATTACAAATCTTACAAAATAAATGTAAGAGAATAGTTTTAGGCTGTAACAGGTATGTTTCTATAAATAGTATGATTGAACAGCTGGGGAGGCTGACGGTTGAGCAGGGCATTAGGAGAGCAAACATGATACTTGTGTATAAAATAGAGCACAGAAGAGTTCCAGAGTATCTCTGCTGCGCGATGTTCAAAAATGTCAGATTTTTTCATTTCATTTTTGAACTATTGTAGGTACATCACTTCTGCTTCCGAAAGAACAAATATGTAGATTACAAATCTTACAAAATAAATGTATGAGAATAGTTTTAGGCTGTAACAGGTATGTTCCTATAAATAGTATGATTGAACAGCTGGGGAGGCTGACGGTTGAGCAGGGCATTAGGAGAGCAAACATGATACTTGTGTTTAAAATAGAGCACAGAAGAGTTCCAGAGTATCTATGGAGTAAGGTTTCTACAAGATTTGAACTTCACTCGCGAATGTTACGTTCAAAAACAGAATTAGATGTCCAGTCTGTAAATAAAGCCTTTCTTCAGGGATCATTATTTTCTGAAGGGGTTCGCCTTTATAATGCCTTGTCTAGCGAAGATAAGAGCGCAGATACAGTTGGTTCAATCAATAAAAGGCTGTTTACTTATTTAAGAAATGAATAATTAACTTTATATACATTTTATCATTATGTATTGTATGTATGTAAACTAGCTATTTTGCTAAATAAATGAAGATTTGATTTGATTTGAATAATTAGTAAGTGATTAGTAAGTATTTGTAAGTCATAAATCAGAATTGTCAAGTCAATAGGTAATTTGTTATTAACGAAAACATATTCTCTGCCAACTTCTCGGAAGCGGCGCGATAAATGTCAGACTTTTTTATTTTAGCAATTAGTAAGTGATTAGTTAGTATTTGTAAGTCATAAATCAGAGTTTGTAAGCCTAAAGGTAACTTGTCAACAACAAAACAATATTTTCTGCCAACTTACCGGAAGCAGCGCGGTATTTGAAAATTTCAGATTTTTTTATTTTAATGATTACCAAGTGAGTCAGAAGGTAATTAATTTGTAATTAACATAACACTATTTTCTGCCAACTTCCCGAAAGCACGGTGTTTTTCATTTTAACAATTAGTAAATGGTTTGTAAGTATTTGTAAACCATGAGTTAGAATTTATAAGTCAATGGTTGATTTGTTAAAAACAACACAATATTTTGCGCCAACATCCCGGGAACAGCGCAAAGTTTGAATATTTCATTTGTTTTTTATTTTGATAAATTGGTAAGTGATTTTGTCACGAAACAAAAAAAAACTGACTGCCAACTTCCCGGGATCAGCATGATGTTTCGATCTTGTGTTTTTTTCAATAATTCCGTGAGTGATTAGTAAATGTTTGTAAACTACTCTGCTTCCGGAAAGTTGACAGGAAATATTGTTTGTTAGTAACAAATTAATTATTGACTTATAAGTTCTATTGCAGGGCTTACAATTACTCACTAATTGTTAAAATGAAAAATCTGGAATTTTCAAAGGGTTGTAATAAACTGAACAGTATTTAATTCATTATGTACAGTATAATATCACAATCAGTCAGTATAATATTGTAGAAGACTCAGTATTACTGTTAAAAATGGTAAGTAAAAATGGAATTTTTGAGCAGTAAAAGTACTATTTGGCCGGTATTTCTATGTTTACTATTGTGATTCTAATGGTCAGTAAAAATTTATGAAATGTCAGTATGACTTAGCTGGTAATAATTCCACAAATGTACAGTAAGAAATAATAAATGGCCAGTATGCAATAGTCAGTAATAATTTTAACTAACTCAAACTAACCCAAACTTGATACACATAATACCAATACAGAACACGTCAATTAAAATATATAATAATAATTGTAATGTTAACCTAGTGCTAACCAACGAGCCGCTGCATATTTTTCATCAATTTCTATTACCAACACAAACTAACCCTAACTAACCCAAACTAAATCCGCCTCTCAAAGGAACCTATCTGACTACTTCATCATGACATAAAGGCAGAGTGTTTTCTCTTTACTAAGTTGTGTTTCGTTCCGTTGTAAAAATGTTTGTATTTATACGAAATAAAATATATGACCAACCATTCATTATTTTACTGTCGCTTTATTAATTTTATGAACTGTCCATTATTTTCACCAGGCATTTACTAATTTATTTGATCGTTTTTTTATGATACTGACTCTTGATTATTCACATCTACAATTTATTATTTTTACTGACCACTTCTTTATGTTACTGACCCTTCATTATTTTTACTGACCATTTCTTTATATTACTAACCGTTAATTATTTCAACCGACCATTTATTATTATACTGATCATTTATTATTTTTACTGACCACTTATTATTTTTACTGACCACTTCTTTATGTTACTGACCCTTCATTATTTCAACCGACCATTTATTATCATACTGACCAAGGGAAATAAAATAATGGCAAAGAGTACTGTCCATAAAATTGAAATACTGACCATTTAATTTGTTGCCATTTTCAAACAATGCGTTGCTTCCGGGAAGTTGGCAGAAAACATTGTTATGTCAATAACAAATTAATTACTGCTCGCATTCATAAGACGGAACAGTTGTGGAACTGTTACCACTCTTTCTTATGAATGAAGTGCCACTTTGGTAGCAGTCTCATAAGAGTCAACAGTCAACTATCAGTTGTCAAAGAGCGCTACCGGAACGGAGCAGTAACTGTTCCGTCTTATGAACGCGACCAATGACTTGAGTGGGATTTATTAGGGACATAAAGCAACTGCATTTTTTGTCCGGTATCCGTAACGGTATCGTATTGCGCAATTGCAGAAGTGATACCGGAGCTACGATAGCGAACGTTCAACGTAACGTTACGGACCTTGATCGGTATCGGCATCGGTTCGGTATCGTCTCGTCCAAATGTCAGTTTGTTATTGTTCACATAACATAACTATTTGATTTCAAGAAATGGTTGTGGATGTTGTGATGTCTTCATTATTGTATTCGCCAAATATTAAAAAAAGGTTGTTTTATTCTGCAAAAGAGAACTTCGGACATAGAACTTTAAAGGAGCATGTTCAGCACCTTGTGGATAAATTTAAATCTATTCTCATCTTCCTAAGTACAATTCCAATTATGACAAGAAAATCAAACTGCTATCAGTAAGTACCTACTTAGTAAATAGTTTATAAAAATAGCGATTATCAAACTAAAAACTCCTCAGTAGCAAGATTTGTGAAAATGTATACAGCACAAATTATGAGGCTCGAATTGCCACATACATCTCCTTCAAGTAAACCAAAACTACCACTTTACCTCTTTGAGATCCTAGGCTGTCGACTAATTGACCTTTGGCACCTTTTTTATTAATAAAATATATGTAAGCTTTGCTTTGGACAAAAGAGAGGTTAGGATTGTTATGAACACAAACAATTTTTCACGTTATGTGAAGCGTTTACGGATACCGAAACCAAAATAAAGCTTCAACAGCTTCTTTGCTTGTCGACGTACGTCGTTACGTTACGGATGCCGATACCGGCGAATTATGTGAGGTTGCTTTATGTCCCTATTAACTTACCGTTCGCCGTTATCGCTAACGCTAACGTTTGACGTTCGAGATAAACATATTGACGCGCCTACACACATTTATATCATTCCGTCTGCAGTTGGCGAACCGCTAGAGATCATTCATCTCCATTTTTTTTGCCGTCCGCCGTTCGTAGCTTATGCCGTAGTAAAATGGTTCAATACAGTTTTGTTCCAATTATTCATATTTTTATATCATAAAATTGAGATTTGTACCAAAATGTTCGCGAGTCAGTCACCAAATCCCTCTAAACTAGAACAAAATAACTTTAAAGTAAGTAGGTAAACAGAGAATTTGAAAATCTTCGACGACAATCGACGGTATAAAAGTTCATAAATGCATTGGGCGACGCCAACGTTAGCGGCACCGGCGAACGTTAACGGCAACGGCGGACGGCATAAATCAACCTTACAAATTCTAATCCATGGCTTAAGAAAACTCAATAATCACTTACTAATTGTTAAAATGAAAAAATCTGAAATTTTCAAATACCGCGCTGCTTCCGGGAAGTTGGCAGAAAATATCGTGTTGTCATTAACCGAGTCTTTAACAAATCAACCATTGACTTACAAATTTTCACAATAAAGAAAATAAGATGCTCAAACACCGCTCGGTTTCCGGGAAGTGACAGAAAATATTGTCTTGTTGTTAACAAGTTACCTATAGACTTACAAATTCTGATGCATGACTTACAAATACTTACTAATCACTTACTAATTATTATTAAAATAAAAAAATCTGACATTTTGGAACATCGCGCTGCTTCCGGGAAGTTGGCAGAGAATATTGTTTCGTTAATAACAAATTACCTATTGACTTACAAATTCTGATTTATGACTTACAAATACTTACTAATCACTTACTAATTATTAAAATAAAAAAATCTGACATTTTCGAACATCGCGCTGCTTCCGGGAAGTTGGCAGAGAATATTATTTCGTTTATATCAAATTACCTATTGACTTACAAATTTTGATTTATGACTTACAAATACTTACTAATTATTTAAATAAAAAATCTGACATTTTCGAACATCGCGCTGCTTCCGGGAAGCTGGCAGGAAATATTGTTTCGTTACTAACAAATTACCTATTGACTTACGAATTCCGATTCATGACTAATCACTTACTAATTTTATTTGTCGTTCAAAAGACCACAAATTTGAAACTCGTTTTGCTAACTTCACGGAGCTTATGAGCAATTATTGTTACCCAAAAAGGACAGTGAAGGTAAAACAAAAAAGAAATAAAAATTGCGAAAGGTGGTAAACTGAAAATTTACCAAATTACCCTTTTGACGATTGACGACAAATAATCGTGCCAAATGTTGTCAAAATCAGCTGAATGGTAATTGTTTTTTTCTTATGAGAGCACCGTAGTGTGCCGGTAAGAGAAACGGTTTTTGATTTTCATCTAGGTAACGAAGCTAGGTACAGAAAAAATAAAAGAGACAAAAAAGCAACATCTTCTCTGAAAAAAATGCTAGGATCTTGAAAAAGAAGTGGTGTACAATAGTTCTATCTATAAATTTCAACTGGATAGATGACCCTTTGGGACGCCACTGGAATGAATAATGGTGTCTCCCCATAGACTTAAAGTATTCAAGTCAATAGCCTAGTTTACACAGACAACTTGGTCCGCGGACCAAGTACTAAATTCGAACTATTCAGAACCAAATATTTGGTTCGAATGGTGTAAACAGTTGCGGAGTAAGCTGGTTCGATCTTGGTTCGTTATTCGCCGGCAGGTGTACAGAACTGAATTTGGTTCGATCTGGATCAAAATTATGAGGTTAAGCTGATTGTTATTGTTGTGAATTGTGTTGATTCTGAGTTTCTAAGGCAATCTAAACTACTTACTTATGTTTTTTTTGGTTACGAATTGTGTTGATAAATAATTTCGACTTGTTTTTGACATTTGACGAATTGCGCGCGTACTCAAGCATTGGTCCTACCGTACTATCCCCCACTAAACATGTTACGTACCATAAACAATTTGTAACGTTTCATGAAAGTTTATACATTAACGTTTATTTTTTAATGTTAATGATACGTAATTCCAACGTGCAATAGATCGAAAGAGAATGTTGTTTTCCGATATCGTTAAAGTTGCGTTATTTATCCGTCAACGATGAAACGTTTCTGGCAAGAAACAGAAATACGTAATTTTAAAGTATATCTTGGTAGTCATATTTGTAACGTTATACATTTAACATTAAAAGTACGTAACAATCGTAACAGATTTTTCATGTTGTCGATTCAACATTGCAATAATGCTAATGTGAAGTGAAATCTTAACGTTATTTCAGAATCACCTTATCTTAATTTTTCTCAAAATATTCTTATAAAACTACCTCTATAAAAGCTAGTTTTTCACGGTGTCCATTTTTAAAGGTCGATTTCAAAATTTTCTGATCATATTGTGTTAAGTTGGATCGATCCGATCATAGCAATAGAAAGCGCCGCTGATTTACATGATGATATAATTATTATGCTACCATCCACATTGAGTTTGTGTTCAAAGTCACGCTTACACAAGGCATTATACTGCGAGAAATAAGTAGTGATGAAAAATGTTTTCGAATTTTCAAATTGACCGCCGAACCGGAACAATACCATGCGCAAGGCGCCTACATGAACTGCATCGGATATCGAATATCGATCCACTCCACACTCCACAACACGGGAACGGGCATGCCGGCAAGGCAAAAGGCCAAAAGGCAAGCAAACTCTGAAACTCAGCATCAACACTGACGCCATTGAGCCAGAGCCATCTGCCATTGTTCTGTTCAGTTGTTGTGTTGTGGTTTACTCTCATTGATGCTTATTCCAAATTTGTTTTGAATGTGTTGTGCTTTGTTTTTGTGAGTTGATCCTCACGGCCAGGGGCTCCCCGTCACGTACTCACTACTCAGTTCTCAACTACTACTACAACAGTGAATAAAATGCATTGAGTGAGTGAATTTGTGAGTATCGTACCTATTATTATATTCAACTTTTCAATGTGTATATTCTTAAAAATTAATAATTGTCAATATATCATGTGGCTATCTCGATAATTTAATCTCGATAATTCTTGACTAGTATGATATTTGATATTTGAATAAATTGAATTACTGGATATTTAATGTATGTATATTTCTGTTTATTTTTCAGTTTAATAAGCTTTGCCTTGTGGGTGGCATGAATTGGAAGAACGAGTGAAGAAGTTGTTTGACACTGTGACAGCAGTGATGGATGTAGGTACCTAAAGCATTTATAGCAATGATTTGGCTGCACTCACTCAGCTCAGAGACAACTTTGTGGTTAAACACAGACGTTTAGTAAAAATCTTGAGAGGTGAGCATTGGTCCATCTTCATTGGTTTGGTATGTAAGAATTTTTGAACACCTTGTAGTTTTCCATTTATAATAATTGTGTAGGGTATACATGAAATTTTGTTGCAGGTTTTTACTCAAACATTTATTTTTCGCAATTCCGGGATAAATAGTTTCTGAAATCTGACACCTTGACTAACCACCCTGTACCTACTAAAAAAGGTTTGCCAATCTTAAATCTGCAATTTTGATCTGTCACTAATCACTATAATCCTTATTAAAAAAAATTAACTGTGTATTCAAAATGTACAGTGATTTTAATTTAATTTGTCACACACTTTCAAAAGGAAATATTCATTTTTCGAGCTAAAAGGTCGAACAAAAAAAGGAATTATAGGGTTTTTCGTAAAGTTTTGTGCGATTGAGTCGAATATTTTCTAAACTGTCAAATGTCAAAATTATGGAGAAAGGTAACTTACTTTTTTTATGGGACGGACACCCTATACATATATCATAACATATTTGGAAAGGCATTTTCTGTTCACGAAAATATAGCACAATGCACAATTGGTATAAATAAGATTAAAATTGTAATTTTCCAGAATGAAGATACACGAGTTTATTCATCTGTTTCCAATAATTGTTATGGTTGCACTCGATTTGTCAAATTAATGTTTAACGTGAATACTGTCCCTTCACAGTAAAAGTAGATAAAAGTAAATATACCTGATTTGAGAAATTCATTAAAATGCTGTATTTACAAACCAGAAAATCTTCTATATCTTAGTCAATATTCACAAGAACTATAACAATTATTGGAAAGAAAATACAACACGCCAGGAAATTATAATTTTAATCAGATCTCTATACCAATTGACTCTAAACTATTGAATATAAAGAGCATGTGTGCTATATTTTCGTGATCAGAAGAAAGATTCAATATTGAACTTACATGAGCTTAACGCAAACAAACGTGCCAGTTAATGTTAATGTAATTGTTCAGATTTTAAATATGATATTTAATAGATATTTCCATTGTTTACAGATGTCATCAAAAAAATTCATCCAACTTTCAATGACCGGGACTTTAGTTTTGCAGTTGTCGACTGGTTCGGATTTGCGAATCAGCGCAAAAAAAAGAGTGATTATTTTGTGATTGAAAAGATATTTTCTTAAGAACTGTCTTAGTTTTTAAGAATAATTGCTTTGTTTTCAAGAATGCTATGTTTATTTTGTTTATGTTGTTAAAAAAATGTAACTTGACTTCATTTTTATATGGAGTTTCTGTTTTTTTCATGTAACTTAATTTGGTGTCGTTTTGAAAAAATGTATTTTTCTAAGAATTTTATAGTTTTAGTTTTTAAGAATGTTATGTTTATTTTGTTTGTGCTATTTAAAAATATGTATCAAGTATATTTTCATATGAAGTTTTAATAATGTTACTTATATGAAGTCAATACATATTTTCACCTCTGAATGCGTTTTCATGTTTGATAGGGCACACAACGATTAAAAACTTCATACATCAAATTTTTCCAGTTTGTGCATATCTGCTATCTATGCGTAATGACATTTTTTTTAGGATCCCACAACATGCAGTGACTAGGAAATGTATTGAACTTATTGGCCACTGAAATGTTCACACATTTGAATAGCAGATTCGTCGAATCATCGATTGACGTTATGGTACCGGATCCCTCATTTGAAGAAAAAAGTGACTACCAACTCATCTGTAAACTTAGTGAGAAAATTCATTTTGGCCAACCTGACAATGTATTTTTTATCTGCGAAAAATCTGGTTATCGCTGCGTTCTCTAAATAATATCAATTTAGACCAAAAGTTTTTTCTAAATTATATGTTGCAGTTTATCAAATGATTACTTGGTGAACTAGTAGAAATATTTTAGAAAAAATTCTTAGTCAGAAATGTATGAAATGTCATAAATTTTAAATTTTCCTGATTTTGGAAAACTCCGCGATTTCCAGTCTTTTCGCCAATTGAAAAATTGACAGACCAAAATCCCAAAATGAATATTTTCAAAAAGATATACAGTGGAGTAGTAATCACTTTTTTATGAGAGATCCCGGACTATATCTATGTTTCAAAGTTGTCCCTTCTAACAACATTTCTGCAATGTCCAACAACAACATTTTCGTGTCATTACATTCCTGCTATAGGGATGCTGCGAAAATGTAGCAGCCACGTTATAAAATTGTTGCTATAACGTTAAATTAGAAACATTCCAATCCAGTTGAAAAAATGTCATATTGAAACATATCATAAATGTTGATGCAACGTAACGCAACGTTAAAATAACTAAACAATACATCGTTTTTATAATGGAGAAACGTTAGTTTTACGTTGCAATAATGTTTTTGATTTGCAACGTTACTATGATGAACGTTTATGTAGTGGACATAAGCGGTAACATAAACGTTATATTAATGTTATTGTTATCTTTTGAGTAACGTTACATTGTAAGTGTGTAACGTAACTTGAACGTTTAAGTTATGTTTTAATGTTTAGTGGGCCCCACCCACTTGGTACTATCGGACCGAACTAAACGACTTATCGGTGTAAACTAGGCTAGTGTCTTCCTCTTGACGACCAATTATCGTGCCAAATATTGTCGAGATCAGCTGAAAGGTTTTTGAGATAGCAAAAAATTGACACCCTGTATCACGAAAACGAAGCAAGTTAGGTAGGACATAAATATGTTTATATGAAAAAAAAAAAACTTTATTTTTTTCATATAAACATATTTGGTGAATAGGTATGCAGAATATGCCCTTGAAATCTTCGATCTCAGTTTTGAAGCACCCTGTATTATTTGCTACGCTTATAATAATTGTAGTATTGTAGTTTACATTTTGCATTAAAGCACATACTTTTGAATAAGGATCACTACAATAATTACGGATAACTATTAATTGCCTGTTCATAGTGCTCATAGAGCAACAAGAATACGTCAACGAACATAAACCGTCCACATGGGTCATGAATTCATGACTGCTGTCAACTGTCAAAGTGGGATAAAAAATAAATGGAAAACGCATGTCATGTCTGAAGTCTGAAGACTGAGAATTTCTTAATTTAAAATCAAAGAATGTTCTAAAGTTTTAACTTGTGATAGGCTAAAGTGGCAAACAGTAAACAGTAAAGTACATACCTATTCAATCTTGACGTCCATAAGGCACATCCAGGTCGCATTTCCCGGGCCAAAATCGACTTAACAAGGTTAGTTTTGATAGCAACAAATAATTTTTCGGACTCGTCGTCTAATAAATCAGCGTACGGTAGAAATCCATTGTAGATATTCTCCTTTTGTGGCTTGTAGCCCAATATCACGGCCCTTTTCTCTTGGAATTCTTCATCCATGATTAATGGCACAGCACACAATAAACGGGAACGACACTATCAGTATTTAGTACAGCCAGGTACAGCCTTGATTGAAAGCTAGGCTAGGCTTTGACGAACTCAACAATTATATGTCCAGTATTAATTAAATTATGAAAACACAAAGTCATGTTCAATGTTCATCACTGACACAATGACAGCAGAAGTCCGACAGTCCTTCACTTTTACCAAGATGTCAATTTGAAGTAAGTGACATCTGACAATTTTTTTGTCTTCCAACCAAGGCTGCTCGGATATTAGGTGTGTCTGTTATGCTCCACTAGTGCACACTTTTCTACACTACAACCTTCAGTGTGGCTTTGTTTGTGAAATGTTTGTCTGTTTTTTAGGATAGAATATCCTCCAATGAACTAGTAAACATATTTTATCCTAAAAAACAGACAAACAAAGCCACACTCAGTATTGTAGTGCAGAAAAGTGTGCACTAGTGTCAGATAGAGTTCCTTTCCTATTATTGTACCATTTCCGGGAACCTTTCGTGAAATTTCCTCTCTCTACTTCCTGTGTACTGAATGATCAGTATTCACATTTACTCTCCAATAACAATTGTTATTGATTATCGTTTTAAAAAATTAACGTAGGTATCACAAGCCATTCCAATTTCCAATGACTCTAACAATGCGGGGGCTATGATTGAACGTGTACCTCGACGTTTACGTTATCTTAACACATTGAACTCCAATAACTCCATACTACGTACCTGGAACCTGGAACGGACCCGCTGAGTGAGGCAAGTAGAGATAGCGATAGTTACGGATATCTATCTCTCTCTAACTCATTGGCCTAAATGGACAGAAATCACAATAATACATACATTTTATATTTATTGGACATATTTAAGGAAAATAATAGGTCTGTTCGTAGAACAATCACAAATCGATCAGCGCTTCATCGATTGGTCAAAATAATCAGAAATAGTTTGCAAACTGCAAATGCTGAATGCTGATTGGCTCTGACTGGTTTGTGATTGTTCTACGAACAGACCCATTGTATTATTGCTTTGATTATAGGAAATTGAAAAGACATTTACCCTTCACGTGCAAGATCTATTTTAATCAGGCCTCGAATCAGGCATAAAAAATGAATATACCCAGACTCTAGACTAAATAAATTGAGTAGATTTGTTACTTGGCACTTTCCTACATAGTAGTTCAGTTGGCTAAACTCTCACGATGGGTGATTTTAATTCTGTTCCAAATTGTGGCATTTAAAAAAATGAAATAATAATAAAATAGAATAATTATTATTAATTTGAAGGTAGGTACAATAGATATTACCACCATTTCTAACTTTGGAATAAATTCAGTATAACAAAGACTTAATATCATTTTTCATTGCGATGGAAACAACTTTCCGCATCAGATTTTGATAAGGAAATCATATCTTTGAAAAGAAAAAAAAAACTACTTTATCACCTTCACCACCATTTGCGACACCCTTAAGACTGCTGCCGATAAGTTTATGATTCCAACAATAATAAGAAAACCCGAAAAATACCATTCAATCAGCACACTATAATCAATTAGCACACTATAATCATTTACCAACGTGGTTTATCAAAATCTTTGCATAAATAATAACAAAATCGGGAATAAATCTTCAAGTTATCAAGATCCCAATAGAAACAGCATGGAGACAGCCTGATGTCTATCACGCTCTGGAAAGATCGAGCACAAAACGCCAGAGGCCGCTTCGCTGACTCTTTGAATCGCCAATAGATTACCTTATTTTTTCAGTCCGTTTCAAACTTTCTCCGATAAACCAACTTATCTGAAAGAAAACAGCGCACAAGATGTACAATATTATATTATTACTATAATAACATGTATTTTTAACACCAATACAATGATACAGAACGCAAAACTACCACTGAATTCTCACAGAAGAGTTCTGTTTGCCCCTCAAGCATAACCTTGATACCCGGTAATGAGTTCGACAAGGATAGGTATACCAACGACTTCAAACCCAATAGACCCCGCATTATTGTTTCCAACCTGTCGTCAACATTTTCGGGAGGCAAGAGGGGCAAGAACCAAAACAAATGTTTTCCGCCGTTGTCGGTTGTAACTAGAGAATTGATTCGAATGATTGGAAATTTTATCATACTGGATGTAAATTATTGAACAACAGTCATATTACAGTTTTAAATTCTTGATTTACCACAAAAATCATCTATAAAGTAGCTAAATATTATTAAAAAGAATTGATTTGATAGAATTATTGTAAGATAACTCCAATCCATACAGGCAATTCATTTAAAGATTGTAATTGGAGCTAACTTGGCAACGCGGCCAGATCTAACGTGAAAGACGAAGACGCACGAGGTCCTATCCGAATATCCGCCATCATTGTTTTGATTGTGAGCAATAGTTTTTGGTATATTTTCTTGTTTTTCCACGGTTTTTCCGAGTATTTCGAGTTTTTTGTGAGTTTTGTGAGGAAAACAATGGGGAAGAAGTGCATAGTGTGCAAAAAGACTTATTTCAAAGGATGCAATCTGTCATTTCATAAGTAAGTAAACAGTAACATGTTTGTAAATAAAACATTTTCCATAGCCGTCCCTAGGGGGAAAGCGAAAAAATACTTATTTTATGTTTTGCAGTGTGAAGGATGTATTTACTTGACTAGAAATCATTACTTTCAATTTTATATATTTATTATTATATTTTAGCCAGTGGATAACTTTCGTATTATTAATCGTAGAAAAATGTTTAAATCAACAAAGTTGTAGTTTGATAACTTTGATCATACCTAGGTACATAAAAAAACTAATGGTGCATTTCAAATTTCAAATGAATTGTTAGTTTACGTGTCCCAGCGTTTTTTTTTAAATTGTTTATTGCTAGTGGCGGTGATAAGGCCCGGGCCCCGTACTCTTAGGGGCCCCTTGATTCTGACAACACAATATAATACAGATACTTACTAAGAATCGAACCGAATCGAACATCTTAACAACTTATAGTGCTGATATAGTAAATTATATATCTGGTTTTGTGGGAAAATCTTTGACCAAAATCCTGAAATGTACCAAATGTTCCGCCTTGCTAAAAGGAGAAGAAACATTTTCTTTTCTGCAAACAAGAAAACAGTATGGCAACTTATTTAAGGCTTCCAAATTTTTTATTGAAATTTGCTCGGAAATTTGTCAACTTGCAGAAAAAACATTGAGGCAATGTCAAGATAATTTCAATATTTTTGGAAATAAGAAAAAGACCGATCTTATTTTAATCAATAATTGCCTTCGCATCTTACCAAGAAATACAGTGTGTCTAGAATAAAATGATGTACATGGGAATATTGGAAACGGTAAGAGATACGGCGTCGCTTGAATGGAAGAAAAGTTGCGTATTTGTATGCCCAAAAATAATCTACTTTTGTTTTATTTTGAATCGATACCGTGATGTAGATACAGGGTGAAAAAGAAAATGTCCATATTCGAAAAACTACAAAATTTTGCTTATTATAAAAGCCAATATTTTCAAATTTACAGGATATGGGTGAGAGGAAATGACGATTCTAAAAACGGCATCAAAAAATGTTGTAGGCCCACGATGTTGCGTCCGGCCGAGGCCAACTTTGGTTTTTCTTATGGAGGCCATATTGAACTTCTCCATTTTCATGGTCCGTATTGAAAATAATTTCCAAAAATATGACTTCCATAAAAAAAACAGACTTGACTTTGTCTGGACGCAACATAGTAGGTCTAGAATTTTTTTGACGCCGTTTTAGAATCGTCGTATCCTCTTACCTATATCCTGGAAATTTGAAAGTGTTGGGTTTTATAACAAGCAAAATATTGTGTTTTTTTCAAAATGAACCTTTTCTTTTTTCACCCTGTATGAACATAACGAAATCGATTCAAAATGAAACAAAGGTAGAATATTTTTGAGCATACAAATACGCAACTTTTCTTCCATTTAAGCAACGTCGTATCTTTTACCGTTTCCAATATCCTCGTATAGTCCCATGTACATCATTTTATTCTGGACACACTGTATTTATGACCATTTTGGTGATCATCTATATGATGAAGACATAATAACAGACCATTTTATGGACTTGATAAAGCTTATTTTGAAAAAATATTTCACTGTAAGAATATATCATGATACTGTAAAAAAAATAAATATTTCACATAGAGTTAGGAGCATGCTTACAAGAACAATATTATTTAAAAACCAATAATGTTTTTATATTTGTAAAGGTTGTAGTAAATAAATTATGTACTAAAATTTTGAACTGTTATTTCATTTATTTCAGTGTTTTTTATCTCATCATTGTCTGGTTTCAGTCGAAAAAATAGTTTTTTTATCAACCCCAAATATCCTCAGCATCAAACTACTTGAAAACTTAATAAATAAATAAGGACTTCCGCCATTGGATTCTATATTTTTCTTATTGAGAAATTGTAATTACAGGGTGCACATGTTTATGACACAAAGTTCCAAAATATGTTTTTATTTTTTCTAAAGAATTAGGTAGTTAATTATAATCAGGTACACCTACCTCAAATACCGCTAGGATCTAAATTTAAAGCAAATTTCATCAATAAAAAAGGGAATATTTTTTTGAAATTTTTATACTTTACTAGCAGATCCGTTACTACCGAGATTGTTCAAAGCTACACACATTTTAAATCAACATGATTTTTCGTACCCCCACCCCGTTCACCCCCTTGGGGGTAAAATTTTGCAAAATTCTTTCTTAGCACACATCGACGACTTTGGGTTTTAAGCCGTTGGCACACATAGAAAAGTTTTGCATCAGCATAAAATGCTTTAAAACTTGAATCCTGATGCATCAGTTATCAAAGAAGTAATGGTGCATTTGCTTTTTTCTTTACATTATTGAAAGGCGATTTTCCTTTGATGTAGTTTTTTCGAGAGTTTTTTTCATACACACCAACTGGACCCCCCCCCCCGAAATCAAATCCTGGATACGTGCCTGGGTGCTAGCCATTTTTATCAAAAACTACACAGAAAAAAGTTTCGAAAAGTGTTCAATTTTGATCGCGAAAAAAGGACACTTAACAATTTTTTGGAAAAAATCGCAAGACACGTAAACTGACAAATGGATTGAAGTTTGCAAATGCACCATTACTTCTTTGATAACTGAACTGGTATTTAGCAGAACATCTCTTCAAAATTTCATGGCTCTATCTATAATAGTTTCGACTGGGCGTTGATGAGTCAGTCAATCAGGACAAGCTCTTTTATAAGTATTAGATTTGAAATATCAGAAAGTAGAACATAATAGTTTAAAAACGGATTTTTTCACCTCAAAACCCTATCTAAAAGGCATAATATGTACACATGTTGTAGATTCCTCCCCAACTCGTCCTTTCCACCATCCCACTTTTTTTTCTAATCATAACTTAAAATATTCAGAATATATAATTCGCACCCACAAAACCCGTTAAAATCAGAATAAAGGTAATCATCCAATTTAACAAAATGAAACGCTGCTTTTTAGTCATTTACCCTTATTAATTCTCGTTTAGAGATTTTTCAGTATTTACAGTCAACCTTTTTTATTCTTTATAATAAATGTTTTCATATTATCACGATCGCAAAAATAAAACTCGCATAATTGAATATCTCAATTAATAGATAAAAATACAAATATAAATAAACGCACGCCCCTGGTCTTTGTGTATGTTTGGAACCTCCCGCATCGCCGCGCCTATCATCAATCGTTGTTTATCTGCCAGACAAACAAACCAATGCAATACGTATGGGAATGCGGGGTCTATTGGGTTTGAAGTCGTTGAGGTATACACTGTCTATCTCTGTCTAACCAAAAATTGCATACTTTGACGCTTCGTCGACAACGGCCGGGGTCTTTCCAGGTACGTACGTAGTATGGAGTTCAATGTCTTAACATCATGGTATCTATTAACTCTATATGGGAACCGTCCCATTTGAACAACGAGTGACGCTTGATGCCAGGATAAGATAGAAAGATGCCGCTGTTCTGTATATTTTTCGCATAAGTCTATCCTTTTCTATCGCGAGGGGACGGTCCCCCCTTGAAGTAAAACATGCAATGTGGTTTCGAATGATTTTTTTTTAATATACATATAGGGGGCATCGAGAACACCGTTGTCACTTTAATTTTGACAAGTGTTTTGATGTGTACAATGTTTCTTTCGATTTAAAATCACATTGCATGGATTACTTCGAATTCAAATATCCCTAGCCACTTCTACAAAGTATACCTTTTTAAAGTAAATATGATGGAAAAATCAATTTTTCAATTCTAAAAACATGTATACAGGGTGATTCATTTTCAGCGTCAGGGTGCCAGTTCTCGTAAACTATTCATCATAGAGACTCCGGAAAAAAATTTGTAGAGTAATGTGCCCAAGAGAAAATGCTGTAAATATATTTCAAGCTTCTAGGACCGCCGCAAGGGGGCGTAACGGTACCGTAAAAACCAAAAATCGATACATTTTCGACATTTTTTGCGTTGAACTCCAAAAAAAGTATATGGTATCAGATTTTGGACGATATTCTCTACAAAATTGCTCCCCGACACTTCTCTCTTAGTGGTCAAATGAGACAGCTACAGGACGTCAAACTTGATGTCACTAAATGGTCTATAACTTCGAAATTCCTTGAACGATTTGACTGTTCTTTAGCTCATTTTAAAGAAGAAAATCTGCTCTTTCTGGTGCATATACTCGAGGTGGATTTTATCTGCTTTAGCCGACCACACAACATGAATTCTAAAAGTCAAGCCTGTATTTGATTTGTTTGAGGCCTGAAGACGTTGATCGTTGTTTTTCTTCAATTGATTAAAGGACCTCTTTGATACTATGGACGATTTCTCTTCATCTGTATTTGAGTTTTTTTCGAAATTTTCAAATGCAAACCCACTGAAAAGATGCCTCCATCGTGTTATTTGGATAATTTCCTATCACTTTCATGAAGATCATTTTTATATATCTTTTGAAATAGAAGAGTTATGGAAACTTTATCCGGAATCCCTCGAGGAATACTTTTGAAACAGCAATTTGAATGTGTCAAAAAGATACACATCAGATTTGTTTTGATTCGCGCTGAACATTTTCTTTAGTTGATGTTAAAAAAAAAGCCTATAAGTGAGAATGCCAACTATTTTTCGTTTTTTTTTTTCACGAGCAGCTGTCAAGTAATTCTACTTGTGCACCACACTTTAAAAATAATACGATGGACCAGAAAACACCTTATTCGAAAATAATCGAAAAAAAGCTAAATAATCTCCACCGTTGGCAAGGCACTTAAATCTTTTTGACATTTAAATCTTTTTGACACATACAAATTACCTTCATGAAAGTAGTAGGAAATTATACAAATAACACGATCGAGGCATCTATTTAATGGATTTGCATTTGAAAATTTCGAAAAAACCTCAAATACAGGTTTGACTTTCACAATTCATGTTGTGTGGTCGACTAAAGCGGATAAAATCGAACTCGAGTAATTGCACCAGAAAAAGCAGATTTTCCTTTTTAAAATGAGCTTAAGAACAGTCAAATCGGTCCAGAAATTTCGAAGTTATAGGCGATTTAGTAACATCAAGTTTGACGGGCTGTAGCTGTCTCATTTGACAACTAAGAGAGAAGTGTCGGGGAGCAATTTTGTAAAGAATTTCGTCCAAATCTGATACCATATCATTTTTGGTAGTTCACCGGGAAAAATTTCGAAAATTTCTCGTTTTTTGGTTTTCACCGTCACGCCCCCTTGCGGCGATCCAAGAAACTTGAAATATATTTCCAGCAGTTTCTCTTGGGCACATTACTGTACAGATTTTTTTTCCTGGGTCTCTATGATGAATAGTTCACGAGAACTGGCACCCTGTTCGCTGAAAATGAATCCCCCTGTACAGTGTTTCTCTTTATTTATTGACAACCCCCTTATCTTTTTTTATTTGACGGTTCTGGAAAAAGCGCTTCGAATAAAAGTTTGATGGTTTCAAGTATAATTTCCAAAACACTATTTCGCATATGCAGGGTTCCTCAGAAGGTCTGGGCGTGGGCCAACTTTCTTATTACAAATGAGAAACCTACTTTTTTAATCGATTTCTATTATTCTCCCAAAAATTCTAAATATTTTCTATGTAGCATACCCT
Source organism: Orchestes rusci (assembly GCA_958502075.1). Lineage (NCBI taxonomy): Eukaryota > Metazoa > Arthropoda > Insecta > Coleoptera > Curculionidae > Orchestes > Orchestes rusci. The sequence continues at coordinate 22,218,481 of OY293307.1, forward strand.
TTACCTAAATTTGACGTATAAAAAGATCAAGAAAAAGATATTAACCTCGAAATAGATGCAATTTAATAAAAATTCCTGAAATCAGGTAAACATACTGGCATCAACCTGTATACATTTTTGATATTTTGATAATAATAATAATAATAATATCCATTATTTAGCATAGAAGCTATACAGTGAACAGTGAATATAAATAAATCATATGGACAAAAATGTATATAAATATGTGTAAAAAATAAAATCAGATGAGTACATGCCCTCTCACTAGTTCCTTAAAGTGCCTAAAATTATCACAATTCTTGATCACATTTGGTAGGGAGTTAAATTCCAGTAGTCCTTTATATAGTAGGGAGTTTAGCATTTGATCTGTGTTACATTTGTCAATCAATGCAAAATCAAGACTGTTCCTGGTGTTGTAAGAATGTAGGTCTTTGAAACAGTTTACCCTATCACTCAAATAGTCTGGTAACATGTGGTTTTTAAGTTTGTACAAAAATACATAAACACTAAACATAGTTTTTTTGCTTCACAGACATCAAATTCAAATTACAAAGCATGGTATCAATGGATGTGTAACGGTTACATTTAAGTATCGCCCTCATTCCTCTGTTTTGTATACCTAATCTGTATTTTATGGATTTTATACGCAGGCAAATCATACAATAGCGTTGAACAAAAATGGAGGTGATGCATCGTTATACTCTTATATAATAACAACTTAGTATCTAGGGACAAAGTTCTGCCTACTCTTGATATAAAACCAACTTTTTTGAAAAATTTCCGAGTAACATAATCACAATGTTCGTAAAAGTTCAAATTGGAATCAAAAATTACACCCAGGTACTTTATTTGCCTTTCAAACATCATTTTATCATTATTTTTAAAAATGTTAACACTATTCAGATCAACATCTCTCAAACACGATCTCTTTCCAAACAAACACAATTTAGTTTTAGCCGTATTTACACATAATTGGTTATTACAAAGCCATCGATACAATTTATCCAAGTCAGAATTCATACTGTTCTCCATTTCTACCAAATTTTTACCCGCTATACAGGGTGTAACAGAGTAAGTGTTACAACGTGAGACTGTAGATTCTTTATCAAAAAAGAAAAATATTTTTCCTTAGAAAAAATTTTCCGCGGACTTTCGATTTCGATATACAGGGTGTATTATAACTTATAACTACGCCACTGGTCAATTTTTTTAATCGATTTTTCAATAAAATAATCCTAACTAGTGAGTTTTGACACTGTACCAAATCTGATGAAAATATTCCAAGTGGTTTAGAAGTAATTAAAGAAAAATCTTTTTTTTTTTTCATAACTTTGACACCCTGTATATCGAAAACGAAAGCCCGCGGAAAATTTTCGTTGAGGAAAAACTTTTTCTTTTTTGATAACGAATCTACAGTTTCACGTTGTAACACTTACTCTGTTACACCCTGTATACAGGGTCCTTCATTAGTGCGTCGGGCAATCCTAGCGTGGTTATTTACAAAAGTAGAAAAAAAAGTTTTATACAAAAGTTGTAGAATGTGACTTTATGCATATTTTAAAAATATTTTCAAACATACAGGGTGCGTCACAAAAGTATGGCACGAAAAAGTATGATTTTTTTTAAATGGAACCCCCTGTATATTAATTGATATTTCAATTCTTTCTTCAATTTGGAACAAAAATTGTGATACAACTAATGTTCCTAAATTCAACCGTTATCGAGATATCGCGTTTTAAAAATGGCATTTTTGCAACTTTGGCATGCTATAAAACTCAAACTATTCAAGTTAGAGGAAAATGGTTTGCACTTTCCCATCTTAACTTTTCAAGAGCTGTTCTGTCATTTGGATAGAAGGTAACGTCAACTGTCAACTTTTTTCGGCACATTTTGACATTTTTTCACAATAATGGATTTAATCTCCTTGAATAGTTTGAGTTTTATAGCATGTCAAAGTTGCAAAAATGCCATTTTTAAAACGCGATATCTCGATAACGGTTGAATTTAGGAACATTAGTTGTATCACAATTTTTGTTCCAAATTGAAGAAAGAATTGAAATATCAATCAATATACAGGGGGTTCCATTTAAAAAAATCATACTTTTTCGTGCCATACTTTTGTGACGCACCCTGTATGTTTGAAAATATTTTTAAAATATGCATAAAGTCACATTCTACAACTTTTGTATAAAACTTTTTTTTCTACTTTTGTAAATAACCACGCTAGGATTGCCCGACGCACTAATGAAGGACCCTGTATATCATTGTGTCATCTGCGAATAGTTCCAAACTGCATTCCGAGACAACTTTGATAATGTTATTAATATAAATTAAAAACAATAGAGGGCCTAACACTGTCCCTTGGGGCACACCATGTTTAACATTTAAAGGATCAGACACAGAGTTGTTAAATTGAACTTTTTGGTATCTATTGCTCGAATAGCTTTCAAACCATTTTAAAACCACATCCTCAATGCCGACACTGCGTAGTTTTCCCAATAATATCTTTCTATTTATGGTTTCGAACGCTCTTCTTCAATCTAGAAATACAGCTAGAACAAAGTTACCCTTATCTAGTTCTTTCTTGAAAATATCACAGACTTTTATCACAACAGTTTCACAGGAGTGCTTCGAACAGAAGCCTGATTGGTTTGGCACCAAAATGTTATGTCTATCACAATGTCCTTGAAGTTGCATTTTCACTGCCACTTCCAAAACTTTCTCGTAAATTTTCACTGTAATGATAAGTCTATGTTCATTATAAAGTTAAAATTGCTTTCATAACACACATACTTGAAAGATCGAAAGGGAGAATCTGCTTACACCATCCGGGCTCATGTATAGAAAGTCATTTCCACCTGGAGAAGAGTATCTTGGAATGCCGCGCACAATTTCATTTATACTCTCAATAAAATATTTGTTAAACTTTTGAGCAATAGATAAATCATCATCAATGGCTTCTGTCTCAAATTGAATTTCGTTGGGAATGATTGCAGTGTTTTCAGGCAATAGATATTTCAAATGCTTCCACATTTCCCGGGGATTACTCTTGTTGCCGTCAATAACATTCCGCCGTCAGTTGATAGTATATTCGAAGAATATCACATTTTTTCTCATCTGTGTGAGGAATTTTGGAATGTTTAACGACGCTGCCAAAAAATCTATCCGACATTAAAACAATCACGGTAACCAGGCACTTTTTCGAAGTCAATATCTTTTTTCACGTCAATTTTAGGTATAGGGTATAGGGTATGCTACAAAAGAAATATTCAGAATTTTTAGGGTGAATATAAAAATAGATCAAAAAAGTAGGGTTCTCATTTGAAATAAGAAAGTTGGACCACGCCCAGACTTTCTGAGGCACCCCGTATATGCGAAATAGGGTTTTTTGAAAAATTTGCTGGAGACCATCAAACTTTTATTCGAGACGCTTTTTTCAGAAATGTCGAATAAAAAAGATAAGGAGGGTGTCAATATATGAAGAAAAACCGTGTACGAGTGCGTACAAAAAAGTTATGACAGGGGTTACGACTATTTGAATGAGTGAAAAGGTGTGTAACTGGCGCTTCCTACAAGTAAGAAGAATTCCGTGCTCAGAATTGAATTTTGCATGTCAGAATTCCCCCATATACCCAATTTTATCAATATAACTTGATTATTTCAAAAGTTATTCAAATTAAACAAAAATTAAAATTCAACTTTGACACCCTGTATCTCAGTTAATATCATCTTTCGGAACGGACAAGTTCGGGGCGATCGCAATGTTTTTGTATGCGGAATCTGCTGTTACCGTTTGTACCATATATTTTGAGCAGGAACGGTTTTACAATTTTTTAATTATCAAGTATCACTTTATGACTCCACTATATTGAATATCCATAAACAGTATGTATGCACACCCACCTCCATAAATTTTATATCCACAAAAATGGACCAAAAACAATTGAAACTATTTTGAAACGCCTCAGTATTTTGTTGTATTACAGATGTCGAAGTGGCTGATGAAATTTGCAGTGCAACGAACTACATGGAGAGCAAGCAATGGTCCCCTCTTTCCCAGATATGTCTGTTGCAACAAAGGAATGGTAAATTATTCAATAGGTACGATCGGACTTTGGTTCACATAATATATTATTATATATGTATAAGCATGTGGAATTTATGAACTGACATCGAGACTGACATGCATCATGATATGATAAATCATACCAATCGAACAAAAGCATGTCTTGTATGGTGTCAAAAAGAGAAGAATCACCAGATCAAAAATTGGACAGTTTACTCAGTAGTCTACAGGGTTGGCCAAAGTAAGTGGCCTATCAAAATATCTCGGGAAATAAAGCGATTGGAATTCTGAAAATTTATAGGAAGAGATTTTCGGAGATGCTCTTCTCAAATGAAATAATAATAGTGACGTTGCGCGATTTCCGGTTATATCGGAAGTTGGTGTCAACACGCTTGTTTCGAATTGAACACCCTATATATTATCACATTTTTGTATTCTACGTAAAATTCTAGGCAGATTTGATGTATCATGTCCTATACCTAAGTATAAGCGTTTTTTTTATATTTCAGTTTTCATGTCAAAAAGACGTTTGTGGGCTTCTATTTAAATATAAATTTTTTGTACAAGGAAGCCTTTATTGTTTAATTTGTATTGGATTTCTTGTTGGAAGGGACCTAGGTACTTCAAAAAATGTTTCACAAAATTTTGATAATCTTATTTCAAGGTGGCCCAAAAACAAGATCAAAAATAAAATAAAGAGCACTGCCAAAAATCAATTTTTCCAAATGGAAACCCCTACTTTTTATCATTTTATTTTATTGAGTATTGAAAATGAAGGAGTCTTTAGAAGATTGTCCATTCCAAAAATTCTTAATTTTATTTTTTTTTCAATTTATTGAATGGATAATCTTTTACAAACTCACCTTTATTTTCAATGTTCAATAAGATAAAATGATAAAAATTGGGGAAAAAAAAATATTTTTGGCAGTTCTCTTGATTTGATTTTTGATCTTATTTTTGAACCACCCTTTAATGATTGTAATCAAAGAATTGTGAAAAATCTTTCAAAGTAGGTCGCTTTCAATCCAGAAATCCAGTACAAAATAAAGAATCAAGGCTTTCTTCTACGAGGAATTCACATTCAAATAGGCACCTACAAAAGTAATTTTTGATATGAAAACTCAAATATTTCGAAAACGCTCATGGTATAAGACATCATACATAAAATCTGCCTAGAATTTCACGTATAATCCAAAAATGTAATTATATACGGTTTACTTAGGTTGTTCCATTTTTGAAACAAGCGAGTTGACACCTACTTCCGGTATAATCGGAAGTCGCGCAACGTGAATATCATTTTATTTGAAAAGAGCATCCCCGATGATCTCTCCCTACAAATTTTCAGAATCCCAATCGCTTTATTTCCCGAGATATTCTAAAAGGCCACTTACTTGGGTGATCCCTGTATAAAAGTTCCCTGTGTTGCTAGTGTTATGGCGGAGTAGAAATAGCGTTGGGGGTCGAACAAATTGCAACAAAAACGATACTTGCTGCACATGGTAGGTATTTTGGCCCTAATCAACATTCTAAAAAATAAATACAGGGTGTCCTGAAATGATGAGCAAAAAAATGAGGGAAGTATTCTAGACTGAAAATAAATGCCACCTTTTCCTATAACATTTTTTTCGAAAATTGATTATTAACGGAGTAACAGGGTGTTAAACTTACATTTTATTCGCTGTTTTTTGCCACGCTCATAATATTTTGACGAAATCTTGTATCTGGGACTTTATCGGGATGAGAAATTCAAATTTGCCCACCGTTTTTTCGTATTTTGTAGAGGGCGCCACATACGAGCCTACATATATTTTGATTTAAATGGTTCCATTTTTTTTGTGCTACACTGTATGCGACTTTTGAGTGGACATTTTTATTCTCCTGAACTTTTGACATAAAAAAGGTATTCCCCCTTTGTTTCGGAAAAAACGCTGAAATAACTTTACTTGCATTGGTGATTTTGTACATTTTTTATCTTTTTTTTTTTTGAATTTCAGTATTTTTGTCGTTGACCACCATCAATCAGCGTAACAACAAATCTTAAATAAATCACCAAGTTTCAAAACTGAATCTTCTCAAACTTGTTTCTAGGACATCTATAGCGCATGTTTTCCAAGCATGCTTTGTTTAGAGTTGAAAATAAATTAAAATTATTCTGTATGCATTATACATGTAAGCAGGGTTATTTTAGCGTTTTTCTCGAAAACAGTTACATTTATCGAAACAAAAGTGGTATCTCGTTTTTATGTCAAAAGGTCGAGAGAATCAAAATATTTCGTCAAAAGTCGCCTACAGTGTAGCTCAAAAAAGTTGAGACCATTTAAATCGAAGTATAAGCTCGTATGTAGCGCGCTCTACATAATGCGAAAAACCGTGGAAAAATTTGAATTTCTTCAAATCAAATCAAATCAAAAGTAGCTTTATTGTCTCAAAATGTAATTCATTGACAAAGCATAGATATAGATATAGTATTAATAAATAATATTTAATTGAAACCAAATCCATTGCGTTCAGCAATGACCATAAAAGCTTATAAACATGAATAACAATAGACCTTAGAACATAGAACCCACTAGAACTAGCGTACACCCTAGATTCCCGGCAAATTGTTTGTCACTATAATAAACATGTTATCATTAACATCTCGTCCGTTGAATTCGTTCAACGTTCGTTCAACGTTCGTTCAACGTTCACTCAGAATATTCACTTTTTATCAAAAGGGATTAACCAGTGTATTAACGAGGATATGTTTTAATTTTTTATTTGTTTCAATATCGTTGTTGTTATAGGACAGTTATAATTCACTGATTATCGATAAGTTTTGTTCACATAAATCAGCTGTTCGGCCTTCAAAGATATTGAATTTTGAACAAGCCGACAACAGTGTTCCAAGGGAACTACAGATTGGTTAAAATGACTCATCAGCTGTGATTGCAAACATGGTTATTCGTCCGGATATGTCTAGGTTTGTCATGTCGTTAACGTACAGCAAAAAAAGCAGAGGGCCAAGCACGGACCCCTGGGGCACACCAGTATCAACCCACCGCAATCCCGACTGGACACCATCACACACAACTGACTGAACTCGCTCCGAAAGGTATGACCCGAACCAGTCTAATGCGACGCCTCTACATCCGTATCTCTCCAATTTGCTCAGCAAAGTCTGATGGTTCACGCAATCGAACGCCTTTGACAGGTCACAAAACACTGCCGCCACGAGATCCCCCTCATTAAGACCAAAATACAGATCCTCCAAGAACGCAAAAATAGCATCGTTCGTCCCCTTTTTTTCCTGGTAGGCAAACTGGGCATTGTTGAGAATCTTCATCTCCGACATAAAACTAACTAGGCGGGTCTTGACTAGTATCTCGAGTATCTTTGCGAGGCTTGTGATCAATGCAATTGGTCTAAAGTTCGACGCTCCATCCATTCTCCCTCTAAAAATTGACACGCTGTCATATCAACAGGAATCATACAAAGGCTTGTAATTCGACGGTTGTCATAAGGGTCAAAGGGCCTTCGAAATAAGGTATCATTCGACCCCCCTTTCCATTTGAATTTTTCATTCAAAATGGCGCTCAGCAGTCATTTTGAAATTTTCAGCTGTCACTACTATGTCAAATAATGCAGAACGTCCTCACATATAGTGCATGATACTAAAACAAAGTATCATGATATAGTGTGTCTAAATTTTGTTTTCATGTATAAAACGGTTCAAAAGTTAGAAGGGGCGCCCTTTCACGGCCGCACTTCATAGCAGACTTATATGACCATACATCAGTCGACATACACACAATACTCCGGTAAACGTATTATTTAATGTATTTTTATTTGCAAGTTGCTGTTTTTCGATTAATTTGCACATTTCTCCAATAAATTCATGGCATAAAAATTTTGCATTTTAAATTCGAGCTTTTCAATATGCATATTATGATTACTGTTCTTTACCATGCTAAGAAGACTTTTTGCGAAATTTTGAAGTTGTTTTTAATATCGTTGCAACAATTAATATGAAGTAGGTACAGTGTGGTCTCAAGTTTTTTGTCGTAGGAAAAAAAAACGGTTGTTTTGTAAAAGATGCCAACATGAGTTCGGTTTTTTCAAATGGTACACCCTCTATATTGATGGTGCGTTAGATAGTCTATTTTATCCTGATTTCAATGATACATAACACTTTATACTTTGGATAAGTAGTTTTAGACAATATTCGCAGAAGACGAAATACTATAATGGTCAATTTGCACATTTTTTAGAAATATGAAAAATATAAGGATTAGTAGGTACTGATGCCATTGATGTTCGAAAAATCAACCCACGACCCCTATTAATGTAGTAATCACCGATTAAAGAGCGTCAATCAACATCCACTACGTCACAGAATACATCATCTTTCTCCGTCTGACGTATTGACTTAGATGACTCTCTCTCTCGAGAGAGCGTAATATAGCTCCGCCCCGTTTTCGATAATACACTGGAATTTGCATTTTCTTTTTTATTTATCTATCTATCTACAGTGTGACCCATTTGTTTTGGGAACACCCTGATAAAAAGTTTATTTCTTAACCGATTTGGTTCGTTTTTTTTTTGGATTGTAGAGCTCGAAAAATTGTATATTCTTGGCAAAAAGTGACCTTCGCCATTTTGACTTCAAGGCCTACTATGTTAGTTTTTAAGAGCAAAATTTCAGGAAACCATATTAGCGATTTTTTTAGAAAAAATCTGTGTGCGCCACTGGATTCAGCATCCTTTAAAACGGGTCTATACAAATTTTCAACCGAAAATATCAAGTTGAAAAAAATTAAAAATTCGCACTTTAACAATCTTTGATTCTATCAAAACAAATGATAAATGCATTGAAGTTGATGGTGGTTTGGTAGAAGTTACAAATCTTTAGTTTTATGTCATTTTTATTTGTTTTTGATAGAATCAAAGATTGTTAAAGTGCGAATTTTTAATTTTTTTCAACTTGATATTTTCGGTTGAAAATTTGTATAGACCCGTTTTAAAGGATGCTGAATCCAGTGGCGCACACAGATTTTTTCTAAAAAAATCGCTAATATGGTTTCCTGAAATTTTGCTCTTAAAAACTAACATAGTAGGTCTTGAAGTCAAAATGACGAAGGTCACTTTTTGCCAAGAATATACAATTTTTCGAGCTCTACAATCCAAAAAAAAAACGAACCAAATCGGTTAAGAAATAAACTTTTTATCAGGGTGTTCCCTAAACAACTTTTTCGAATCTCGCTTTTTCGAATCTCGCTTGACATTTAAAGTTGGGTTATGTTTATGATTACATCTTCACTATATTATTATGATGATAGTTTTCGTCTCTTTGTGGCATAATATCAACCGGCTGGACAAATTTCTCTACATCCACGAGTAGTGAGTACAAACTCATTAAAATGAAATAATTCTAAAAAGACCTTCCCAATGATTTGATGTACCAACAGATTATCTGTTTTTTCAGCGCTTCACTTCGAATCTCATCCCAATCGCTTTTGGATTCATAAAAATGATAATAATAATAATTAATCGTCTTTAAAAATTACAGAAAAAAAAATGAAGTACCTACATTGCAATTATAATTGACATTAATCATTCTTAATTGGCGATTTCCGATAGGAGCAGATCCACGGCGGGTGACGGTGATTTGTTGGATGATTTTTCGATTGTGTTGTGTTATTTTGGAGTCCCAGCATTGATTATAATAATTAGTAGGTAGATTTGTTTGGTTTCGATTAGATAGGATTAGAATGTTCCACTTTGGTTTTCGTGTTCGTGTTTTTTCTTCTGGTTGAGGATATTTTACATTATCGTGCAACGTAAGACCAGATGACGCCGACGGTGATCTGTTGGATGATTTTTAGATTGTGTTGTGTTTTTTTGGAGTCCCAGCGTTAATGATAATTAGTAAGTGATAGTACGGTAAATACGTGCTTTTCCTGCGAATTTTGGGAAATGAGCAAAAAAAAAACAACTTGTGAAGGGCTTAACTCGGAGTTTTTGGGAAAATCGAAGGTCATGGCGTTGTAACCATCTTGAAAATTAGGGCGCGTGTATTTTCTCCGTTCCTATCAGAATTACGATAAAATATCGTATAACCAAAGTTATACAGAATCATATTCCCAAGAACTTTCATCCCAAACTTTTTTCTCTCGATGATAAAACATCTACAGGGTGATTCCTTCATATGGAATTTGAGAAAAAATCGTACAGGGTGATCAGTTAAGAATATCGAGCGGCCATATCTTGGAGACTATTCATCGTAGTGGCTTGCGGCAAAAAAATTTATTACTAAAACGGCCAAGAGAAAAATCTGGAAAATATTTTCAAGTTTCTGAAATGGTCGCTAGGGGGCGTAACAACCAACACCAAGTAGAAAAATAGGATTTTCACGGATTTTGCCCCAATGAAAATATACCGATGAACTCATTTTAAGATTCACTGACTATTCACCCACACTTTTTGTCTAGAACGTTTCTTTCTAACTATCATAATAAAGTGGTGGGGGAAGTTCAATTGTTTTTTTAAACATACAGATTTCTCCCGGCGTTAACTGAAATGGTAGCATATTTTTGAGTTTTTTCCAAAAAAATTTTTTTCAAAAAAATCAAAGGGGATACATTTTTCTATTAAAAATTGAAAAAAAAAACAAAAAAAAACAATGAATTTTTTGTTCGTTAAAATCGGTCAAGCGAAACGGGAGAAATCTCCGTTTGTTTGAAAAAACAATTGAACTTCCCCACCACTTTATTATGATAAGCACGGTTCCCACGAGGCGATTTTAGTTGAACGATTTTTGTTGGTCGACAAAAATCGCGAGCAATTTGTGTTCTCAAAAGACGATTTTAGTAGAACGACTTTTGTTGATCAACAAAAATCGTGTTGAAACGATTATTGGACTGGAATGACATTGTCAAACTTGAAAATCGTTCTAAGCAAGGTTGTTCATACTTGTCGCCCGAAATAAAAAATATCTTGAGTCAGGAATTAAGAATAATGTTGCCAAAAGAAACTTCCAGAAAGGAACAGAGATTTTGGTTAAAAGGTTGGATTTCAAGAAGGGACCGATTAGGAACCTTACAGAGGCTTTCAAAAGAGTTATTAATTGTAGATGAGGCTAGATAAAAAAATCCTCTACGTATGAGCAAGCCCATATTCACAAAACTTCTTCTTTGGCATCCTTGTTTTTTATCGATGGTGTGATTCCACAGGCACTCTTGTTGCTGATAATGGTCTAGGAACTTGAGGGTCAAAAAATCACTCCATATAAAATGTTTTTTATGGGAAGTGATGTTTTCGTGCAATATTTTGAATTCGCTTGACGACGACCAGTTGATTCAAAGTTCAGAGCCTGGCAACTTTTTGTCGTTCAACAAAAGTGGTTCAACTTCTATTGAAAACATGTTCTCATTGAACGATTGTCATTAAATTCGACAGCGATTCAACGTTGACCATCAAAAATCGCCTAGTGAGAACGGGACAGAGCGATTGTCATTCAATTCCAAAGCGATTCAAGTTGACCGATAAAACTCGACTCGTGAGAACCAGGGTTTTAAGCCGTTTCAATAACGAAAACACAACTCGCTTGCTAATCGCTTGCTATTTTTGTTGTTCAACAAAAATCGTTCAACATAGATCGCCTCGTGAGAACCAGGCTTAGATAGAAAAAAACGTCCTAGACAAAAAGTGTAGGTAAAGTCCGTTTTTTTTTTTAATGCCTGACATACATCAATTTTGGTTTTGAAGTATTGGCACTATTGATACTAATAACGTACTCGAAAAATGAAATGATCTGCATCGTATGTGTACCAGGTGAACCGAAATGCTTTATTTAGAGTTTTCCAACAATTTCAACAATAAACTTTTATTATTTTTTTCGCTTGAAATATAATATAATACTAAGTAAAAAACATGCCTTAGTTAGAATAATTTGATGTTATGATTGTTGCAATTAAACATTCTGCCGCCTCTCCACAATTGATGGACGAACGTAGAGACATCATGTCTTCGTTTGGGCCTTGTTTGTCCGCTTTCTGGTTTCGTCTCTTCTGTCTTTTCCTGATGATCAGTTTCACTGCACGACATCCTGCTAGGATCACCATTAGGCTATTGTCGTAATACCGCTGATGAACGCTACGCCATACGCCATACCGTGTCATGGAGACGGTCTTTGAGGTCCCTTTCTTTTTTATCAACTCTCCAAAGCTATCTGTTTGCTTGAGTATGGGCTCGGTGGCTTGGTTTGGAGGTTTTTGGTTGATCAGGCTGCCATTGAAGATGATGGACACTATTTTGGAGTAACTGCCTATAACAGGAACGCTTCCGCTTCTAGTGTGTGTCAAGATGTTTGGCTTTGTCTGGATGATGCATTCTTGGGGTATTTGGATTTTTCCGGTTGTATTCAATACTAAATCTTTCCGGATGCCGGCGCGTCGTTGAAAATCACTGCGACTGTTGAAGAATTTGCCATGAACATCCAAGTATTCGTTGCGCATAATTTCAAAGTATGCCGTTTGTTCTGTGCTGTTGGCTGTTGGATGTGACAATGTCTGGGAAGTGGTCGTTCGTATACTTCATCGATGACGCATGACGGGTTTGATTCAATGCTTCGTATGGAGACAGGAGAGCAGACGAGTGGATACACTGTTGGAGCTCACTTTCTTGAAGCTGGAAATATAATTGATTGTCATGATCGACTGCTGTGCACTCGTCTGATAGGTACCAGGTCCATCCGTCTTTAAGTAATTCATTTTGTCTGTTCTAGTCAATGCAGATTTTTCATGGATGATGTTTTTGAAAATGTCACAAATCATATTTGACATAGAACATTGGAATCTGTAGATGCTGTTGGGGTTGATTAAGTTGTACTTGTTGAATCGGTGCTATGACGTTTTGCTAGAGTTTGATGGTCAGATCGTCAACCACTTGTTCGAATTGTCTGCGGATCTCTTCTAATACGTTTTGAGTGCAATATTCGTTTTCATGTTCTTTTCCGTTGACTAAGATTGCTTCATGGAGGTACTGGATCACATCCCATTGTTGGTTAACTTTTTCTATAAGATGCTTGTGGTGATACTCTGCTTTGTTTTGTTCCAACTCTGATTTTATTTGCATAAGTGAGTCTTTCAGTTGTTCCATTTTGAACTCTTTTATTTTTATTCGTTTTTGTTGGCTGCTGGAGAAAGTGGGATCAGATTGGGTGGTGGATGTAGCTGCGGTCTCTGGGCATGTTAGTAAAAAGTAGGTCCAGAATTCGTCATATTTGGCAAACACTTGTTGAAAATATGATTTGGTTTTTTAGGGATGCTCGAAGTCCTTTAGTTTTCTGATTAAATTGTCGTTCTTCCCATAATTTTTCCAGTTGTTTTCATAAATGTTTTTGGATGTAGGATTCTGTTTTTCTGGTCTGTGAGTCTTTTTTGCTGTTGTTCATCGTCACATTTTCTTGTTCTAGTGCAAGGCGGTCGAGCTCGTTCTTGTCTGCCATTGTGTTTGACTGGTAGCTTTATTGAGAGTTGATCAGGATGAATGACCAGCGAGCCTCTATGGACTGTCCTTGTATGGATGGTTGAACAGCGAGCCTCTGTGGACTGGCTGGTGAGGGCAGGCCGCTTGTTGCGGTCTGGAAGACGAGTCTCTGTGGACTGGTGCCCTTGGTGGGGAGGGGGACGTATTCATGTGATATTACCACAGAGTGTCTGCTTTCTCGAATATGATTCGCCATGTTATGATATTAAACGATATTTAAACAATAAGTATATAGGTAATTTTAGTTAGCCGAACTACTCCCAGGAAAAATATGATTCATTATGATAAGACGTACAGCTATGCGGTATAACGTGTTAACCACTCAACTAACAATTATCTGTTTTATAAATGCCCTAAGAACATGAACGCAGAACTATTTTTATGAAACAACAGTGTCGCTAAAAACGTTTATACAAAGCTTATAAACACAAAAAGGAAACACACAAAAGTTATTGAGAATGTATATTCAAACAATTTTTGTTGAATAATATTTTACTGTGAGTCTAAAATAAGAACGGATAAAAGAAATAGCGCCTTCATTTCTAAGATGGCGGGATAAGCTCACCTTCGATTTTTCCGAAAACTCATAGTTATGCTACTGGGAGCCTTGCAAAGATTTTAAAAACAAATGTTTGCGTTTTTCCCGAAATTCTCAGATGGCGCTATTCTAAGCACGGATTTACTGTACTGAGTAGATAGATTTGTTTCGTTTCGATTAGGATTGGGATTTTCCACTTTGGTTAAGGATTTAGTATTTTTTCTTTTGAATGAGGATATCTACATTTTGTGCACAAGATGCACGTCAGTTCTTTTCTTCTTACAAGTTGGATTTGAATTTTGAGATGGATTTGAATCAAAACTGGGTTTTGTCTGGGCTGCTCGCAGAGCGGGTAATTCAGCTAGTTTAGTATATTTTTGGGTAGTTTGGAAAAATGTTTTTGCTGATGACTTTCTGATATTGTCTAGAATACATAAGTATCTAAAATTTCAAGTCATTTGAAAATGTATGCAAATTGTCCATTTCAAATATAATGTTAACCAGTATATGGTATTAAACAAAGTTTCTTTTTTTATAAGAAAAGAAAACGACCAAAATATCGTACTGGTTATAATTATTATTACGAAAAAAAACATGAAATACCATAATTTAAAATTATGGTATTTCATGTTTTTTTTTCGAATATGTCGAAAACTACTTACCCAAAGCAAAGTTTACTAATATACAATAAGTTAGGTCACTTAGAAGTCGGCTCTTTGAAACCCGTATACAAGCGCGGCCGCGGCGTCAAAGCATGCCGCTCAAAGAAACCCGCCCAGCGAAAATGGTTCAAAGCGACCGACGGACGTTCCGAGCTAATGGAAACTGGGCTCTCCAAGAGAAACGAAGTAGAAGGGTGGAGCCGGTTTCGCGCGTTTTCGAAAGTGGTCCAACTGTTTATTATTAGTAAACTTTGCCCAAAGCATACCACACTTGACTATTTAATAATTTTCAATTTTTTTTTTCAAGATGGCGACCGATAAAAGCGATTATGCGCAGCTGTACGATAGTATATTTTTAGTATGTTGATTAGGGCCATGATACCTACCATATGCAGCAAGAATCGTTTTTGGAGCAATTTCTTGGAGCTCAAGCTATTTTTCTACTTATTTCTATTACAGTATTATGGTTATGAACATTACTGTCATACATCAATTTATATCTCAAATATTATGTCAAGAGTCCGTTTTTCATTTTAAAAATAAATACATATGTTTCCTAGACAATTATTTGCTTTACATTTGAAATATTCAGTGTGTTTAACATAATTAAGTTGTATCGGTGTATACCTATTGCAATTAGAAATGACACGCATAGTACGGTTTTGTATTTTTTGCATCTGAAAAATACATTCCTGTCACAGATTAAACAATATTGTTGGACAATTATTGTCAAAATGTGGGGCTACAAGGGACAGGAGTTGTTTGATAAAAGTTGTTAGATTTTTTCCAATCCTCTGTATGAAATTGAAGTTTTTGAAGACATTTTTGCGCACAAATAGATTACGTGACTCAAGCAATCCAGGATAACTTCAAGATACTTGAACACCGTAACTCTTTCAATGAGTGGACCATCCATTTCGATATCTAAGCAACGATCTCTAATTTTGCGCAACATATTGGGTGTTCCGAACATGGTATATTTACATTTCAATTGACCTTCATCGTTGTCGAATAACCATTCATTCAAGCTCTTGAGATCCGGGTTTCATAATAAAAGTCGCCAAGAAAAATTGCTGGAAATTATTTTCGATTTTGTCAAATGACCGCTTGATGGCGTAAGAACCAACTCCAAATTACAGTGACTCTATACAAGACAGTGACGACAATAGAGTGCATCATTTTTGATTGTTCAATCGTGTTTTGCAAAAACATGGCCGACAATGTTTTTGCAAAGTCATTTTGACGTATACATTTTTCAATAGACAGTTTTCGTTGCTCCTGGAAATTTCACCGGTTTCGGTTACGAAAGTAGTAGCGATAGTCGCTATTTGACAGATAAAAATATAGTTTTCGGTGAAGGCAAGAAACAAATCCGCTCAACGTTACGTTTAACTTCAACCCTAACCAAAGTCAATGGCAAATGACATCGCAGTCTTGTTTTGATTATGTGTATGTGTTATTTTTTCAAAATGATTGATGATGTGGTATTATTGGACTCCAGTGACGAATCAGGTGCTGATTTTGAAGATGCCATTTTATTAGAAGCAACGTCATCCAATATAGAGAAGACATTTACATCATCTGACACTTTCCGGAAATCGTTGCCTTTTTCTTTTTCCTCAAACTTTTTCAATACATATGTAATATGTTCTTAACTCCCCTCAAAAAAACCTTTTTACTAGTGACCTCAAAAATATTGGAAACAATCACACTCTATATAGATACATCCCCATATGGATTATTTGCCAGTATTTCAGTGAGTAAGATCTGTTCATCTTCATCGGTAAACCAAACTCGGTTTCGCCTGATTGTTTTTGAAAAACTTGCTGCTTCTTGATTTGGATTCATTGCGTAAATTGTCTTGGTCTTGAATCCAGCGAGAGTATAAACAAAAACAATGAAATCAAAACCTTAAAACATTGACAATCAAATGTCAAATAACATATTTTCTTCCACTGTGCATGCGTTTCGCTACGTTAACCGCTATGACTATCGTCCGTTAATAACCGGCATTTATCGTTATCGATATACGATAAATGACATCCAAATGTCAAAGTTGTCAATTAGCGTTAGTCGGAGCTTCATTTTTTGAGCAACGAAAACTGTCTAATGTATGATGTAAATACCCCTAAAATTCCATCCGAAGCATAATACTCACGTGATAATTTAGCAAAAACATGGCGGATGAGTTCAAATTGGCGAGTGCTTTATTTTTAATTCGTCGATATAAATTGTATTTGGTCATGTTTTTGTGAAGTCATTTGATGTTTAAATGTTGTCTCGACGAACATATTATTTATATGTTAGGTACTACACGTCATAATTTTGCAAAAACATGGCGGCTATTAACTATACGCTAGGTTTCTGTGACGTCATGACGTCAGCTGTCAGACGGAAATATCCAAACAAACTATTTTTTATTACCTCAAAAGCTGACTTTTCACTCGGCTTATCATATACGCACTAACGGGACACACGATATATGTAATACACCCAAAAATATAGTCCAAAGAAGTCCAAATTAAACACAAACACTGATTTCAAACACACACAATACAAAACCACAAGTCACAAAAGCTTGTTTGGATACCAAATTCGGCCACGACCAATCATATGGTGCCTGTGACGTTTTCAAAAACGTCGCGTATTGTCGTCATTGTCTTGTATATAGACGCTGTAATTTGGAGTACATTCGAGATCACGTATAGCATGAGTAATGATCGGTTTATTTTTGCATCCCAACTATAAATCAAAACTTCTTAAACTTTCTTCAAATACTGACTCAACGGTATGATAAGCTACCGTATTCAAGAGTTTCTGGGAGTGGAAATTGTGAGAGAAAGCATAGAGCAGCGCGCTCACTAGACCGACTCGAAACGGCACCACGAGTCGAGTCGATCTAGTGAGCGTGCTACTAAAGAAAAAAAGACGTTTACTCTCTGACACCTCTCACAATTTCTACTCCCTAAACTCAAGAATACGGTAGCAGGACGGATGGTAGGTACGTACCGGTAACTGATATGATTTCCAAGGAACTTTATTTGACATATAAGAACGACGCTTCAAAATATTCTGATCACCACACCAAACAAACACATTGTTCGATTGTGTAATTTGCTTATGGCTGGTGATCTAGAGATCTCCTCGATAAAGTTTTTATAGTTGGCGTTTCGACCTTTAGTCACACATCTATAATACTTTGATGTCAAAAATAGCATACTCTTCGACCAAACGTTTATTTTAGCACCAGGTATCAGTGGCGTAACTAAACCCCCGCCACCCTCCTCCAATGCGGGGGGACCCGCAGCCACAGGGGGCCCTGACTGGATTCATAGAAACTATCTCAAAAGGAAACACGTTGACAAATGAATATTGGAGAAAAAAAACTGTTATCAACATTTATCTCTATTATTTATCTGCAATATACTGAAAAATATGGAAAATCTGTTGGATTCAGATAAAACATTAGTAAATAAGGTGATAACATTTTTCCATAAAGGCCCTCCTGCGGAGTTATGGCCTCCTACGGAAGCCGCTGAAAATCGGTTTTCTCAAATAACTTTCAAAGTACTCAGTTTAATTTGATAAACATTATATATGATGGACACCACCAAGGACCTCTTAAAATGGTGTTCTTGAAATACATTTACCTCATTTAGTTTACCAGGGGCGGACTAGGTTGTACATTTTATTTATCAAAAGAAAAATAGATCAATAGATTTGGATAGCTTGAACATTGAACTAAAAAAAATGTAGGTACTCCTGTTTATTTTCGATAAAATAGTTCTGGAGAAAAAAATATTTTTATCACAAGAACATGATTTAAAAAATTTTGTTATACTACGTGCCCAAGTTAAGGAGAGCCAGTACAGGGATCTCCGTAACCATTTACTACAAGAGTCAATGTCCGTAACCATGAGATATGGAAAGTCGGTTAAATGAGAAGAATGCAGCGGCTTTTGGTGCTCGATAATATGCCGCTTTGAAATCTAAAAAATTCCCAGTAGTTCCAAGAAAAAATCCAGAAAAAAAAAACGATTTTTTTGCTGAGTTTATTACAAAAGATTTTTGAAAATGAATGACACTTCATAAAAAAAATTGTGATAGATCATATCGAATACTTTGAAAGTTATTTAAGAAAACCAATTTTCAGCGGCGTCTTTCAAGGGGTCATATCTCCGCAGGGAGGTCCTCTAGGGAAAACATGTATAGAACTTACATGAGATTTCCCGCATTTGCTCGTACACCCTGTACCTGACAGATTTATACAAATTTGAAATGTAGGTACATAAAAAGACTTGCGGGGGGCTCGAAATTCCTAGTAACGCCACTGCCAATGTGCAGTTTTTGAGCAAAAATTCATATAAATTCTCTCTGCTGTCAAAACAAACAAATTACTGAATTCGGAAAAAAAACATGAAAATTGATTGTATATTGAATTTCGAGTTGAATTTATTTAACCACAGATGAATCAGTCTGTTATTATTGTAACAAAATGATGTGTTGCTTTTTTAGGAGACACAGTCAAACCAAATGATGAAGTGGATATTTTAAATACTTCTCTGAAAACCGCCAACACCGCAAATGCTATATTACAAATTGTTCATGAAAACTACAAAATCATGAACGATAAAAACTCTATTCAAGCCTTAAGAAGTATTTTTGAATTGCAGAGAGAAGGAAAGTAGGTAAATTAGAAAATACTTCAAAATAGAAACATTCAGATAGATCCATCAATATATTAATCCAAGACATTTTTTTAAGGTCGGATTTTTCGAATCAAAAAATCCTCAATCATCCGGGTTTTGAAAAGATATGTCGCAATTTGAAGAGATATTCTGGAGTTGTCGGGATAAATGATGTAATAGAAGCTTTAAAAATTCTCAGTTTTCTGCGAGTGGGTTCTCAAAGCACCATAATCCAAGTTCTTTTGCAACTCATCCGAAAAAACGTCAATTCCTTGACCATACCACATATTCTATTTGTTGAATTTCTGCTGAAAAATTCCGAAACTACACCGCTTGTGGAAGCTCTGCGAATAGCATTACCTCTAGTATTCGAAATACATGTGCAAAAGAAAATCAATGAAACAAATGTAATTCAAATGTCAGAATGTTTACGTTATGCAGTGGAGAATAACTTATCTGAAGATGTAGTACATTTCATAATGAATAAACTGGAAAACTATCCTGGAGAATTTGATGGAGCCACTGCAAGAAGTATTCTTATCTCTATTTGCAACATGCCTAGAAATACTATTTATGAGTCTTTGATTAAAAAAGCAAGTACCGATTTAGTGGTAGACATTGAGAATGTGTCCATTGCCAAGATGGAGGTTATACTGAACAAGTTAGCTCATAAATTTACCAATAACTATGAATTCTACTATCAAGAAGTATTATTCGATACAACGGCCAACTATATCATTGATCATGATATTGGTTACAAACGAGCACTTGGTGTTTTGAGGAATATGGCTCGAGTGGTAAGTAGTTGATTTATATTTTTCATGAGATCTTTCATCAGTATCATAGCTTGATCAACCATATTTAGAAATAATGATTTGAATTAAGTCTCATTATCGAAAAAAAAAGTCTAATAAAAATTGAGAAAAAAAAATAGGTTCGAACATCATTAAAGTTTGAAAAATTATGAAAATAATAATTTGGCTCTGCTTAAAAAAAAAATAAGTAGATTGGATCTAGAGGAGAAAGTGGCAGTGCAATTTATTTTGTAATTCGTTTACAAATGAGGTGCACACGAGAAAAACGTTCCAAATATCGAAAATCGGGATTCTTATGCCAAATGGTAGTTTAGCGTACGAAATTTTATTTTATTCATAGTAAGTCATCGAAAGACTGATCTAAGTCGCTTATAATCGCGTTTAAAAACAAGCGTACAATGAAAGAGCTATCTTCGTCTTCACGATTTGCGATTAACTAGTGCTAGCTAGTGCATATTATAGTCACTATAAAAAAATAATTCAATTCAATTTACACAGAATCGGAAAAAAGAAATATTGATAAAAACACCGATTTTTATTTTTGCAACTTTGACACCCTGAATTTTGGAAAACACAATATGATCATATGACTCGTCCACTTGAATTTCGTTCCGGAATGCGTTCTTGGCATTATCGGCTATTAAAAAAGCCCACAGACGATGCAATCTGTCAAATTCGAAAGAATTTTGTTAGTTTCTGCCACAAACAGCAAGATCGAATACGAAGCAAAAAACCATAGCAACCTCTTGTTTGTCAGCCCGTGACCAGAGAACTGATAACCGACGAGAAGCGACAAAAACTTGTTTTCCCCATTGCTTCAATGAGAACAAATTTATTTGGCCTTGACATTGAAATTTTTGACTTGTATCGTATACAGTGACTAGATTTCGTATACAGTGACTCGAATCGAGTCACTGTAGTATCGTATTCAAGTTTTATTGATACGATGGGAGCTGTCAAACGCGGGGCAACGAATACTTATAGTCCGGGCCCAGAATGAAAATTGTGAGATATTCTGAAGTTTGATATAAGAGAATTTCTGATCCTGTTTAACAAAAATAAGACGTAGGCCAATCGTAGGAAAAAAGCCTGATATGTTTTTTTTTATACTAGGTACTCAAAAACATTCAACAAAAACAAACATAAAGCATGATTGAAAAATCAAACGTTTATTTGACAATGAAAAATATCTTATGCGTACAGGGTTTTTCCTTATAATTTGCTACCACTTTAGAAACCCTATTAAGAGGGATACCAAAAAAGTGTTCAAATGAAAGTTGCATGATTTTTCCTGAAGATTTTATAATAACTAAGAGAAAGAACATAATATCACTATTGGAAATCGGGCAAAAGTGGAAAAGTTTAACTTTTTCAAATGGAATGGCCTATATTTTGATGCAGATCCCAGATCTCCTCATTTTCCTCTTTTAAAAAATACATAGTTTGTCTTTGTTTGAAATAGCCGTTTTTGAGTCGTTTCACTTTGATTAACTAGTGTAAAGTTGCAATGCGGGCGAATAATTCTCGTTAAACCAAAGAAGGTGATTCCTTCCCCTCCTTTCGTACGTCTCCCGCCAAAACCACAACTTCTCCCAGGCATTAATAAAACTTTTCGAAATAGATTCGATCAAGCTTTCAATCTCTCAAAACCTAGATAATGATTGATTGATCGATCTACTGGAGCTAACGATAAACCATAGAGAAAATAATAAATTAAGAGAGTGTTCGAACCAATACAAGCAGCTGGCACAGTGTTTACAGCGACACTATTGACTACGGACAGCAACTAAATGATAAAACAGGTTTCTTCTTTACCGACAATGCAGAGGCGGCCTTTTCAAATAAACCCATAAATATTCGCTATATTAGATTTGATAAAAATAAAGTACTGTAACTGTTCAAAACGGTTGATTCGTTAAAAAACTTGTTCAAATCTACTTATCAACGGTTTTGAATGATAACAGGACTGTATTTTTAACAAATTCAAATGAAGATCTGATTCTTTGAGGAAGGAATCAGTAAAACAATAAAGAATTTGTCATAAATTCAAACGAAGGTATCTTTTTATTGCAATGTAATCAACAAAATACATTTTGGTACAATTTTATCACATGCACAAACAATATGGAAATATAAAAAATAATGAATAATATCACTAACAGCTAGATCACAATATTTAATGAAACAAAAACTCATTCTTGGAACAAGTTACATAGCTATGTTTATCAACAAAAACCCTGACCAGAGAACCAGGACATGTATGTGGCTTGAATCTAAGTCTTCTTTTTTTCCATTTGTTTTCAATTTTTCTTCAGAAATATTTTCTGGAATATTGATATATTCAGTTTTGAAAGCTACATCTACAGCTAGTTTTTCAGAATCGCGAGGGGGAATTAGTTGTATATCTTGAATAATGATTATTTTCTGATAATTATTAATTGGCAGGGCATATTTGGTCAATCGAGTTCTATTCGAATCTGAAAAAGATTTTTCCTCAAAATGTTCTTGACATAAATAGCACCTTTTATCAGAATAATTCAAATTCATGATATGAAACCATTTTTCACGCCTGATCTGGTCTTTTTCAGGGAATCTAAAAATTTTCTCATTTTTGTAATTATCGTCCTTGATTGAGTGAAAGTACTTATTTAAACATTCCAACTGTTCACATTTATAAGATAAAATACCTGGTTTAGACATTTTTAGTGTTAATTATCAGCACACATCAACAATATTCCTTAACAATGTTTTCTCTCGAGCTATCTAAACTAAGGATGTACATACTACATAATAACTCACCTAATTTACTACATAACAACTGATTCTATGATTCTAATTAGTATCACAGCTTCGGCTTGAAAGACTAGATGAGCATCATGTTCCACCAGACAGGCAAAATGTTCATGCTTTTCATGGGGTTGATCTAACCCATGTTGATACCTGCCCCAAGACTGCCAATTCGAGAATTGTCGTGAAAACCACCACCAAATCGTCTTCTTCTTTCGCTATGAACTAGCCCCGAGTCCAGAATCAAGCTTAGAGCCCAGTGTAGCTGTAGTTTGCTTAGTACTCAACAAAACACAAACACAAGTAGATAAGATGCAAGCAAATAATGCCTAAAAAAACCTCCCACGTTCAAAAAGCTTTTTACTACAAGTTGTGCCTACCTTTTTATTGGTTTCTTGCCTCTTAGAAGACTTTAATTGCATATCTCCGTATTATTTTTCCTGTTCTGCCTAAACCAGATCTAGACACTACAGTTGCAATCAATATCATTTATTTATTATCAAAGCAGAAAGTATTGAGTATTGAAGTCAGTCGTTTTTTGCTTTCGCTTTAGTGTATAATATAATAATATATTATACTTTATACTTCAACTTCACAAAAATGTCAGGTTTCAGGTTATGTCTATGATTCAACACCAAAACAAACGTTGGGAATTCGTTTCAACAAATTGACGTACCAATTTCTGACCGAAAAATTCCAAAAATCATGTATCTCTTTCTAACTGTATAAGTAAGACAGACCTAACCGATTATCATATGTCTGGCTGTCACATCGGATTAGTTCAAAACCTTGCCACCGTACGCCGTGCGCTACGGACCAGCGCAGAAACTCTATACGGATATTTCCCACTTGAAGAAACTATCTCTTTATTTTTATTTTATCTATGCGATAAACTACATATGGTAACCATGGAATTCGACAGTCAAAACTGATTAAACACTCGGACTACTAAACAGCTGACAAATCTTTTGACAGAAAGTATCGGATCCCCCACCTAAATTTTTTGGTGGGAAAATTTTTGTCGCTTCTCGTCGTTATCTAGTTCTCTGCCGTGACACCAGTAGCGTTTTCATGGAGCATGGTATCATGAGGCAGAGCCGTCTGAGGCCATTCCAGTTTGGTCTGTCATTAACGTCACTTGCAGCTCGCCGATTGGCTGAAAGTGACGTTAATGACCGAACAAACTTGAATGGTCTCATGATACATGATACTACAATTAGTATCATGCTCATGATACCATACCTTATGAAAACGCTTCAGCCCTGGATGCGCAAAAACATAACGTTGTGAGTGTATCGTGGTTCATAAATAAACATAAATTCGGTCCAAGTATGCCTATTATTTCCCATTCTTTTCATTATATAGACCGGCAGCCAGTGACACTTTTTTTGGCCGTGATTTTACCCAGTATGCCTCTTGGTGAGTATCAAGGTATACATATTCTGTTATTATTAAATGCTAAAGTAAACGGTCGTCCCGGGTTCTTCATATATTAAAATTAATTCTTATTTATTTGCAAATCAGGTGTTTTTCTACGATTTCACCCAGGCTGCCATGAATCCACAATAAAATTCAAGTAAAATATGATAGTTGAAGACTTAAAGGCATACCGTTTGCGTGAGCCCAAAAGGTGATTACGGTCAGGTGGAATTGCATTTTAAAAAACGATTTATCCACGTTTCTAAACAAGCTGCCATCGAGAAGTATACATGATTTTGCTATTCATCAGCTACAGAAAAAATGGCATACCGTTTGCGCATTGTCCAAGTATACCTCACATTCAAAACATCTAGTACTGTTATTTGACAAAATGCCGTAATTTTACGTAATGAAAAGTGTATTGCAATAAAAAATATGCAGCCCAAATTGTCGATATGTAAAATGGCATACTATTTGAACGGGTTCTTCATATTAGAAAATGGAAGAGACGTTGTAAAATAAAAAAATAATTTTCTGTATATTTAATCAGTATGCCGGTTGAAGCAATCATGAGATAATGAAGTGAAATAACAAAGGGCATACAAGTTGTGAGCGTTTAACATACTTGAATTCAGGAAAAATCTTCGCAAAATTACGACAAAAATTGCCGTCATTATAATCAGAATGCCTTTAGGTTTATAGTTTAAATAAATTTCAAAGATCACTTAAATTATATGGCATACCAATTGTGAGAGTTTATGGTATGAAAAATAGCATACCTAATATGCAAGGTAGTTCTCATATGGCGTCACGTGTAGGTATGTATGCGAACATCAGAGAATAAAAAAACTGAAGAACCAAGGAAACAAAGAACCAAAGAATCAAAAAATAAAAAAGAAGAAACTAAAAAACCAAAGAAACCCACAGAACCAAAAAATCAAATTCCAAGAAATCAAAGATCTGAGAAACCAAGGAATCAAAAACACACGAAACAAATAGACAAACAATCAAAAAACCCAGAAACCGGAGAGCCAAGAAACCGAGGAACCAAGGCACCCAGGAACCAAAAATCCAAAGAACCAAGAAATCAAAGAATCATGAAATTAAAGACGTCCTTGTCTTTAATTTATTGATCCTTGATTGGAACCAAGAAGCCAAACAACCAAGGATAAAAAAATCAAAGAACCAAGGAACCAAAAGTTCGTTGAATCCTTAGTTCATTGATTTATTGTTTTTTTGCCTGACCAATTCGTGGGAGATTCGAATCGGGAATCTTCGAATAAGAAATCGAACATCTTAACGCATGAAAAGTCATGAGAAACACCCTTTAAAATCAACCAAAAAAGCAGTTATCCACAAATAAATCGATAAACACTGCTTCTGCTTACAACAACTGACGTCACGGCAATCCCCTTCGGTCTTTTCTTTTATCAATATAGAAAATGAAAATAGTATTTTTTATGTGTAATGACGTTTCTCAATCAGTATGTTGCTTATGATTTGATGTTGACGTAACATTTTTGACTCAAAATTGAGAAGCATACTCGCAATTTAATCATATAAAGCAAATGCCAAACAACTTTCGATTCACGTCATAATTGCCACCAAGCGAGTTATGTGATTTGCTAGTGACCAAATTCGGCCACCCGCAAACTTCATAACAACGAGCTTGGTGGCAACGATGACGTAGATCCAAAGTTGTTTGGCGTTTACCATAATTATCTAATAATATATTTTTTCTACGTACGTTATAATCCAAAGTCGTCGAAAAATATTGTTGTTTATTTTGCACTTCACTAGCGATTTTTGTGTTTTCGTCATAATTTCATACTTTACCATCATTGGACTCTGTCAAACGGTATGCTATTCAATACACCATATAAATACGTCACAGGGGAATAAAAAACAAAGAGGCATACTGATCAAACACACGGAAATTTTATTTACGTTTTTGCAACTTCACTTGCGTATGCCTGTACTTATGACTGCCCTAACCGCTATGCCAATTTTATATACAATATACGGTATATTAAACTGCATGTAAACTTAATGGCATACTGATTTACATGACATCTTATTAAATAACTGTACTACATGTTTTGAATGTGAGGTATACTTGGACATGCGCAAACGGTTTGCCATTTTTTCTGTAGCTGATGTATAGCAAAATCATGTATACTTCTCAATGGCAGCTTGTTTAGAAACGTGGATAAATCGTTTTTTAAAATGCAAGTCCACCTGACCGTAATCACCTTTTGGGCTCACGCAAACGGTATGCCTTTAAGTCTTCAACTATCATATTTTACTTGAATTTTATTGTGGATTCATGGCAGCCTGGGTGAAATCGTAGAAAAACACCTGATTTGCAAATAAATAAGAATTAATTTCAATATATGAAGAACCCGGGACGACCGTTTACTTAAGCATTTAATAATAACAGAATATGTATACCTTGATACCCACCAAGAGGCATACTGGGTAAAATCACGGCAAAAAAAAGTGTCACTGGCTGCCGGTCTAATAGTACAATATCACAACACTATCGAAATTATTTTTTTAAAAGATATTCCCAATCGAGATAATTTAGATTATTAAAGAAAATCTTGACATACTTTGAAACTCAAACAATTCAAGATACAAAAAAACGATCAGCACTTTCTAATCTTGACTTTTCAAGAGACATCTAAGGATATAGAATTAATTCTTGTCAAAAAATGTCAAAAGGTGGCGAAAAAAGTTGGCAGTTGATAGTACCTTCTATTCAAATGACTAAATAGCTCTTGAAAAGTTAAGATGAGAAAGTGCAGATCACTTTTCTCTGTGTTAAGCCATTTGAGTTTCAAAGCATGTCAAAGATGCAAAACATCAAAACTGTCAATTTATAAAACGCGATAACTCGAAAACGGCTGAGTTTGGGAGCATTATGGCATTATGTTTAAGAATTTTTGTTCTGAATTTCGAGATCTATAACGCTGTGTAAAAAAATGCCATGTTGCCATTTAAAAAAATATCGTTTTCGCGTCTGCTGTAAAATCTGGCAACGCTGAACTTTTTTTTCTTCATTCATTTTTTTAAGTTAGGTCCATTCACACAACTTTCCTCTGAACAGTACTGGTCTATTTCTCCAAATTAAAAAGCTGGCCTATGTCAGGTTTTGGAAAACTTACACTGTATACAGTATGGCCCCGGGTCCCCGGATTGACGCATGAAAAGGTGAAAAAGATAAACCATTTTTGAACAGAGATTTCATCTTCGGGGGTTCAGCGCTGCTTGGATAGAAACTAATTTGTGTCATTATTTTAGTTTCGAAAATCAAGCATGTCTTGTAAATTTACCTAGTAGAGTCAGGGTTGTAGAAAAGCCGGCTTTTTCTACTTTTGGCCGGGCTAGTGGCTAAAAGTGGCTTCAATTGGCTAAAAGCTGACTTAATTGGCTAAAAGTGGTTTAAACCGGCTAAAAGGTGGTCAAAAGTGGATAAAATGCGATTGGACGCTAATTATTTAGCCTCAGCCCATTGTCAAGTGATACTAGTAATAGATCTGTCCCCAAAACAATAAATATACATTCGAAGTGTGCTTGCAAAAAAATCAATCCCAAATACAACAGCAGCCGTTGAAAATGAGTGTTTTGGTTCAGCGAACAAAACGCACTGTGACGTCAGATACTTGCTAGGAAGACGGAACGTACTTATATTAAATTACAGTGACGTTAGACGTCAAAACAATATTAAAGTTTGCATGTGTTTTGAGTTCGACAGTATAGAGCATTGCCATCAATTATCAGGAAAGTTTATTCATTTTCCGCAAATATGGAGAACGGTTTCCAGAAAGGAGATCTACATAATTTGCCGAAGGTAGACGTGACGTAGTTTTTGATAATATGTAGTTGTTGACAAAGTGTTTTCTCTCGGCTTTCAAACGTTTTCAAAATTCCGTCTCACTGCTGCAAACCATAATTTTCTTTTTGCTGTCTGCATTGGTTACTCACAAGAATTTTCGTTAGCGTTCTATACTTGTCAGTTCGTGCACTCAAGCACAAAACTCCACTTTCTTGCCACCATAATATTATTTATGATGCCGAACCGTGTATAACAACAGTCATATTTTATTTATCTTTATCTATGGCTACCATGGCGGTAGAAAGGGGTGGAGACGACATCATGTGACTAAAATGGGATCACTTTCGCCATCTTACCGGGATCGTTTTGTGAAAGTGTCAGTTTACATTTTTTGTAGAACGGTTTTTCTCAGTTTTAGCTGTGTTGTGAGGATTATTTTGTGATTTTTGTATGTTGTAATATTTCTCGATTATTGTTTCATGTGCCCTGAGAAGTTGTGCGAGTAGAGACGCTATCGATAAGAAAAAATCGACTGAAATCACATTTCATAGGTTTGTATAGCATAATACAGGACCGGGATATGAAATTTTTGTCAAGTTCACTGAAATATTTATATGGTTGGGATTTGTAAATGTTTAATATCATTATATTGTTGATTCCAATATTTTTTCCAATTTACTTAGTCATGGCTATGATCAATTTGTGTTGGACAATCATAGGTATTTACTAATGAAAAGCATTGATGCAAAGTACCTAGATAAACGGGTGATTCTTTTTTCAAAAAAATCTAGCAATCTTAAAGCTAAAAGTAGGTATAAGACATAAAAGTGATAAAACTATACTATCCAAAGGACAATAAAAAAATCTTCATTATCATAATTCCTTTTTATTAGTCACCTTGCATCCTACTACTTGGGTAGAAAGTATAATTTTCAAAATTAAATATCTTTTTTATCGCATGATAAGACCCAATCTCATCATTTTAGGGTTTCTGGATTGTGGGTTTTGGGGTCAATAAAAACTCCAGGATTGATTGAAGGCTTGTGTTAACTTTTTGGTGTACATTACACCTTCATTAGGACTACATAAAAACAATCCTTTTGGTCAAAACGTGGACACAAGTTTTCAATCAATCCTGGAGTTTTCATCGACCCTAAAACCCAAAATCCAGCAACCATTAAATTAAATATCTTTTTCTGCAGATTCCAAATACTTGTTAATTTCTTAAATACATAAAAATATTCCAGAACTTTCCTAATCTTTCAAAATACAGGGTTTTTCACGTTATTCGACACGAAACATTATGGCTGAAGTATCTGATTTTGAAAAAGTTTTGTTTTCTGGATGGGTCCCCCTTTAAGGCTACATTTTGAAAATATTTTCACGTTATACAGGGTGTCCCCAAAACACGAAACGCATCAAAGTTGTGTTTTTTTCAATGGAACCCCCTGTATATCAATTGATATTTCAATTCTTCCTTCAATTTTGAACAAAAATTGTGATACAACCTCCGAATATTGTGAGTCGAACATGTCAATGTAAACATGGGGGGAAAGGGGAAAAGCAAGCTCCAGGTTTGCCATATTTTCTTCCTTGAAATACCTTTCATCAGATTTTCTGTCACCAATTCAATAACAATGACTTGAAGTGCACTATTATCAAATAAATGTATTTCTCTTCAATATTCAAGGAGTGTGTAGCCTTTTGATCATCGCTATTACTACTTGTCGTTGAATAATCGAACGATTTTCCCCGATCATTTACACTAAAAAGTTGATAAGGGGAATTTTTCTCACATTCGGCAACGTTGGGCATCAATCGAGCTATTTGAAAAGCATTGCCATGACGTTAATAGATGCTTCAAAGTGACGGTTGTTGTCATTTTCCAGTTGAAAATGATTTATTTATGCTCGAGAAGAGGATTTAGTATGGCAATTATACCAAAAAAGTGCTGTTTGTGAAGCTTCTTCATGGACGGTTGGATTGTGGAGATCTTATCACAAATGTGTAAAAATAACATTACATAAATATAAACAAAAACAGAATGTTATCGACTCAAACAAATCGTGTACGTTCGGGGTGCTATGCTTGTTCCAGTGGTTCAATGTTCGAAGTTGTAATGTTCTTAAGTTCAACCGTTATCGAGATATTGCTTTTTAAAAATGGCATTTTTGCACCTTTGACATGCTATAAAACTCAAACTATTCAAGTTAGAAAAAAATTGTGTGCACTTTCCTATCTTGACTTTTCAAGAGCTAGTCTGTCATTTGAATAGTAGGTACCGTCAACTATCAACTTTTTTTGACACATTTTTACATTTTTTCACAAGAATGAATTTAATCTACTTGAATAGCTCTTGAAAATTCAAGATAGTGTCAAACTATTTTTCTCTAACTTGAATAGTATGAGCATAGTATAATAAACAACAAGTAGCGACAGCTCCATATATCTGTGGTCAAATTTCGTTCTGTCTCAATGACAGAAATTCGCCTCATTTATACCCTGCTAACATTTTGGAATGTAAAACTGTTTTCTAAATCAAGACTTTGAAACTTCGCATAAATCTTTAGACATACTCCATAGTGGGTAATCGTATTGTATAACTTGATTGATAATTCACCTATGTACCAGTATCATTGAAGTCATGGAATCGACTACAGTATGGTTTTATTTTACAGTTCATAAGGTTAGCAGTGTATAAATGAGGCGAATTTTTGTCATTGAGACAGACGAAATTTGACCACCTTTAGGTATATGGAGCTGTCGCTACTTGTTGTTTATTATACTATGGTATGAGTTTAAAAGCATGTCAAAGGTGCAAAAATCTAATTTTTAAGACGCGATATCTCGATAACGGTTGAACAATTTTTGATCCAAATTGAAGGAAGAATTAAAATATCAATCAATATACAGGGGGTTCCATTTGAAAAAATATAACTATTATACGTTTCGTGTTTTGGGGCCACCCTGTATAACACGAAAATTATTTTTAAAATGCAGCCTTGAAGGGTCCCTATCCATTCAAAAAAAAACTTCTTCAACATCTGATACTCTAGCAATAATGTTTCGTGTCGATTAACGTGGATAACCCTGTATAATAGAACATGTTCGAATAATTATTATCATCTTTCTTATTCCTCGTGATTTATGTTCAAGTGAATATTGACCTGCATGATTTGTATTATTATAGCATAACTCTCGGCATAACTAATAATTGTTATACATCTGTTGTTTGTAGCTTCGATTTAGTTTTATGTACTTTCCATTGTTTTGTTAAGTATCTACTCCAGTACTGTTTTGTTTTGTGCATAATATTAAATTGAGTTTCACGATTGGAAAATACTACTAATCTCGATGATGGCTACAGAATGTACCTATGACTACAATAAATAAGCGCGTATGTGACGTCACACTCTTTTTCTAGCCTCTACGCGTTTTGGCAAATTTGTTCAGCGAATAACGCAGAAAATATATTATTTACAAAACTTTATGGTGGTTCATGTTACACCTATATCTACCAATTTCAATAAAAAACTAAATTTTGTGGACAGACGTATTGTTGAAATTAATTGGGTCCACGGTAGCCCTGACGGTAGCGTATCCCTGCCAACACCGCTTTTCGGTAGCTAAGGCCGCACTACATTATTCCTGGTTTACATTGAATCTCACTTCAAAGTGGAGGTGACAGATTTCCACTTGCCACATGGGAATCATATGATACCATCTACATTAAATTTGGCATAATCGTGGCTTTGAACACAAATACAATTTAGATGGTAGCTTATGATTCACGTTTGCCTATCGAAAATTTGACATTTCCACTTCGAAGTGACCTTACATTAATCGTTAGCCAAAATGTGTCATCATCGGCCAGAATAAAAAAAGGTTTTTACATTTTTCTGTTTGCGTTTTTGTGATTTTTCATTTTATATTGTGAAGTTCCTTT
The DNA here is from genome assembly GCA_958502075.1 of Orchestes rusci. NCBI lineage: Eukaryota > Metazoa > Arthropoda > Insecta > Coleoptera > Curculionidae > Orchestes > Orchestes rusci. Next base: position 22,250,768 of record OY293307.1, read on the forward strand.
TATTTATCACGAAGTTTTAGTAAGTTAGCCAAGTCTTAGTAGTTAATTAAACATGTCTTCTTGATTCAATTTGGTTTCAATTTTAGCCACTTTTGACGACTTTTTATACTTTTAGCCAGGCCGGTTTAAACCAGGGGTGGCTAAAACTCTGACAACCCTGAGTAGAGTACTATTCAACAAAGAACTACGTCTCTCTCAGCCTATATTATGAGGCCCCCACGCAGCCTTAGAGAGAGGCAGACTTCATCGGTGTGAAGTTCTTAGTTGAATCGTAGTCTAGCTATATTTCTCACCGGTAAAGTGTTTCTTATGTCAGAGATACGACAAAATTTTATTGAAGGAAGTTACTTTGATATTGTATTTTTTTATTCAGTTTTCAAAATCTCATGGAAATAAATTAATCTGAATATTTTAAGTATGTGTTTTTTTATTCTTTTTTACTTTGGAAAATTGTGTAATTAATCATTTGAAGAACTTTTGGTGATGAACTTTTCTAATATTTTCAAAAATCAAAGTAGGCAGAGGGTTTTGAAATTTTGCATTCTCACACAGTTTTTCATTCTGAGCAACTTTGTTCAATAACATTTTGTCGTATCTCCTATAGAAGAAGCACTTTACTAGTGAGAGAAATAGCTTATAGGGTAATTTCTAAGACATGCTTGATTTTTCGAAACTAAATTTATGACACAAATTAATATCTATCCAAGAAGAGCTGAACCCCAGAAGATGAAATATCAATTAAAATTATGTTTTTATCTTCTTCACCTAATCATGCACCGATCCGGGGAGCGTATTTACCGGCCGAACGACCAATTTACAAACCATATCCCGTTACGGTGCTCCTGCACTGGTGCTCAATTCTCCAATTAAATCCGTGTACGAAAAGTATAGAAAATCAATTGCATATTCGTATACGAATTATTTGGAGAATTGAGCACCTGGGCATGGTTAGGGTCTGGAAATTGTGTGTTGTTTTTAAAATCTAAAAAAAAATAAAAAAGAGTCGAAACTAGTACATATTTCTCAAAGTTTACAGCTAGATGAATACATTCAACCTTCAACTTAAACAGGATTCCTGTTAAATTTAGAACATGGACTATTTAACCCACATATTACTTCAAAATGGTCAAATCAAATCATTAAAACTTATTAATAACTGTCTTGAGACAAACTACTACCGCAAACTATTGTAACTTGTGACTAAATCAACAAGGTTTGGCATTTGACATATTTATATGCGACAAGCGACGCGAGTTAACAGGCCCTTTTTTTTTCTTGAAATTGATCCTGGTTGAACACCAATTTTTTTTTTCGCTGGATAACGGACTTGTTAATATTAACTGAATATGAAGCAATTTGTGATTTTTTCGTATTTTCTAACTTTGCATTGGCTTTTTTTGAGAGTGGTGAAATTGTGTTTTTGTCTCTGATACTTTCATAAGCCTATTTATATTTTAGCGGACATTTTCCAGCTGCATGTCATTCCCCGAAGAAACATTATTGCTATATTTATCAATAGTAAGAATTATTCATAAGAGTCTCCATCATTTCTGCAAATAAAAACGATCCTTCGCTTTTATACCTCCTAAAACTATTCTAGTCAACTGTATTCTATCATTTGTAGACAGATAAGGCCATGTACCGCATACAAATGTTTGCAAAAAGCTGCGCCTTGTCCTGCTATGCACTCATGGTTTTCATATCTATAAATAGTAGTAGAATTCATCACTTTTGGAGGAGTCAGTCATTCAATTCATTATCTATTTTTATTATCAGCAAGTTTTTTGCTTTTGAAATGAAGTTTTCAGAAGCAAAAAACTAGGAAGGAACCTATACCTCTATGAGATCGTTTCTTGCTTCGGTTTCCAGTATCACGACGATCAAAAAAGTTTATGGGTCGCAATATGCGATGATTTCTCAGTACTGATGCCATAAAATCTTACATGGCACACATGTGGAATGTTCTACATCTCTATAGAACCACATCTTTCGAATATTCCAATAGACTAATATAGACTACCAATAGAGCACCAATATCAATCTGTTCTAAGTTTCCACAGATTTCGTTTGTAACTCAAATAATGATCATATTTTTTGGGATCAACGACTACGTGTATACGGCAATTACCAAATATTTGATGCGCGGATCAAATGACTTCACGCGTACTTTTGAACTGATCAAGGACCATTGTTCACACCAGTTAAACCGCGTCAGACAACCCAATGGAATTCCTCCAATTTTGGAAATGCCAAATATTAACGTTGCCACACTATCGGTCTGGTTGTAGGAACCACTGGATTCTAGAAATACTATAATCTTGTGAGAAATCCATTTTGTGACCACGTCACATTATTTTTGATGTTACGTGAGCTAAGGTTACAACTGGCCCATTACCATTTTCGTCAATAGCCGTTTATATGTCAAGAACGGCCTGATTTTTTTTTAATACCATCAACATATTTTTTGATCTCGTTTACCAAAGTTTTTAGTTCTGGAAGAAAAATTACAGGTATTTAACGAATTGGTTTAATCAATTCGACTTTGCTTTACCTCCGCTTGCGTATAACGATTAAATTTGCCTTTTTCGGGAATTAATTTGTGCGTTAGCTATTAGCATCAACGTTCCAAACACAGTTAACAGTTCGAACAGTGAATTTGAAATTTTCAGTTCAATCACTTCAGAGAAATATAATTGCGTAGTATCTTCCATCAAAGTCATCATCAAAAAAACTTGCACCTACTTCATCAAAAATATGTTTATCTAAGTAGTTATGAGTTTTGAGTTTGAGGAAATTTTGTACTTGAAACTCAATGCACGCAAACGCGCACATTACAAACCCTATACGTGTGTGTATCGGGTTATGGTTTGTAAATTTGTCGCTCGGCCGAAATCGGAATTGATTTGCACTGTATGGGTTAGGGTTGGTAAATACGCATCCGGCGTCACAGTAGATATGATGTGACGTCATCCCTCGGTTATTTTAACACGACATTTCAAAGCCTTATATCTCCTTCAATTTTCCGAATAGCAAGAAAAAGAAAAAAACACGTGTCTGCATATTTTTCATTGACTTCCGAATCCAGCAAAAAAAAAGGTGCTATTATCGTTACATCGGTTGAATCAACCAAAATCGTAGTACTTGTACAACAAATTGTGGGCCTTCAAACCTGACATCCTGTGGGTATCATCTTTGAAACATTCCGATAATTAGTCTATATTTTTAGCATCATGTCCATAGAGGGTTATTGGACTATGTTTCGAAAGTTGTCAATGAAGATGCATCAATCCAGAAACTCCCAGAAGATATATATAGCATAGCGGTTAGTTTTATATTAACCAATTACAGACCTGTCCACTGGGATCATTTGAAAGAATGGATAACCAATGCGAAAGACTTGGCAGCACAGAATAATAAAGTTATTATTTGGATCAGATTTGCTGCTGCTCTTTGTTCATTAGATATTTACAGAATTGATGTCATAATGCGAGCCCTAAATGAAAACTATGTTAGTCATTTGTTGGAAAAAAGTGAGTACTAAAGAAATCAAATAATACGTTAAAGCAAAAAAGTATTTATTTGTACAAAGCTTATGAATATAGAAAAAAACAACAATAATACATATAACTACATATTTACACAACCATTATATTTTTAATTCTCTTCCATTATAAGTATATGAGTATAAATATAATCTACTATAATAATCTCCATCTAAGCAAATACATATTATTATTAAAAAGCTTTTTTCTATAATTTCTAGGGTTTCGCTCGAATTATGAGAATTATTTCGTGATTTGGCAATGCATAAAAACATACAAACCGGATTTAGTCCAACTTCTCCCCACAAACTCAGACCCTAAGGATCTAATAGAATATTTTGTTCCAACGGAATTTCCTTTAGAAGGAGCCCTGCAAAGGGCCTTGGGAGAAGACGTTATCACGACAAAATTATTTTCAAAATTAGGAGTTCAAATAGGTGAGTGCTTGTGTTAAATCTTATTACCTAGATAATAGGTAGGTACCAAATAAGGCTAGGACTTTATCCGCCGAACTTGTGATTTCAAAGGTTATAATTGAAAAACCACGGATTCATAGAATAGCGAAAATTGTTTTTGATTTAGATTGACCTACGCTTTCGATGGATATCAATCAATCCAAGTAAATATCACCTATTCAGTTAGATGTTCAAGACAACCTTTTATGACGACAGCACAATATGCTTTGCCTCAGGTAAGTCCGTATAGTGCGCATCATACATATGGAGGATATCTGTAAAAGAAATGTATCTTTAGACCATAATATTGATATATTGATCTACTGAATTGAGTTGATGAAACCACATCACTCATCACAAAATACATTATCACAACGTATTGGCATGAAGTGGTTTGTGAACTTGCAACACGAATAGTGAATAAGACGTAAGTAAAAATATCCAAACAGCAAAGGAACACTCTTCACATAAAAATGGATGCTATTTAAAGAAAGTAAGCCCTTTTTGTTGCTTCATATATATTTTGAAAGAGGATACATTTTTCTATTGATCGAAGAAAAATGTATTCCCCTTTTAAATAATATATAACCGCTTTATTTTGATAGATAGAAAAAAAAAGTTTTAGACAAAAAGTGTAAGCTCGCTATCCTAACTGATCACCCTGTACAGAGGGTGATTATTGAGTTAATTTTAGGAAAAAAAACTTTATATGAATGTATGTCCTAAAAGTTCGAACTTTTGAGATAAGTCCTAGAAAAAAAACGGTTTTTTATTAATTATCCGAAAACCTTTTAGCTAATTTTGACCAAATTTGGTACGCTTATTTGTCAACATAAGGGTGTTTCTTTTGTGTGATTAAAATAGAATCATTTATTACAGTGGCGTCCCAGAGGTTCATTTAATTGATATTCATAGATAAAATTATGGTACGCCACTGCTTTTTTTGGAGATTTTATAATTTTTTTCAGCGATAAAAGATGTTGCTCATTTGTCTTTTTAGTTTTTTCTAGCATCGTTTTTAAGATAAAAATTCAAAACCGTTCCTATGCGAATACCCGATGCTCTCTTTGGAAATAATCAGTTTTTTATTAATCACTCAAAAACCTTTCAGTTGATTCTGACAACATTTGGCACAACCATTGATTTGTCGTCGTGGGGGTAATTTTTTTGTGCGATTAAAATAAAATTATTCATTCCAGAGGCGTCCTAGAGGGTAATCTTAATTGATATTTATTAGTAAAATTATGGTACGCTTCTGCTTTTTCGAAGAATCTATAGTTTTTTTGAGCCAAGCAATCAAAAATTCAGCTTTTTTTTTACTTTTCAGTTTTCTCTGTATCTAGCTTCGTTTTCAAGATAAAAATTGAAAACCGTTTCTCTGCTTTAAAAAGGTCTACAGGCTACAGGCAACGTGTCAAGGTACTTGCAAGGAAACAGTTTTCAATTTTAACGGTGTTAGATTCATAAAAAGAGCAAAAAGACAAAAAAGCAACATTTTTGAGTTCTTCATCTGAAAAAAATTATAAAATCCACAAACAGCAGTGGCATACCAAAGACTTACCTATAAATATAAATTGGATGACCCTCTCGGACGCCACTCGAATAAATAATTTTATTTTGATTACACAGAAGAAAGACCCTTATGTAGAAAAATAAAGCTCCATTCGCAACCACAAAATTACAATAATTACAATTGGTACTTAGAATTAGTCGTAAAAGTTTGGCATGTCACTAATAACATCCCCACTTATAATCACAATCACAATTAGAATCAGTACCTTGCATGGTCCAAACTTTTACTACTCATTCTGATTGGAGATCGTTTGCGCGTGCGTACTTTTCTCAAGTGAAAACTGATAACTAAAAATGGTCTTACTCATATAAAGTGACCGGTACTAATTTTGCTTATAGATCGTCATTACGCAAAATATGATGTCGTCGAGAAGTAAACTGTTGGTTTCACGTGCAGTAGCCTTGAGTAATAATATTCGATGTTCTGAATGATCAAATTTTTCCCTCACGTCTGATTGTAATTTCCAGTTCAATTTGGCTGGTTGTGATTGTTTGAATGAAGCTTAAGCATACCAAATTTTGTCCAAATTAGCTTAAAGGTTTTTGAGTTATCAATAAAAAACCCTTTTTTTTTCAACGTTGACACCCTGTATCTCAAAAGTTTGGGCTTTTAGGACACACGTTTACATAAAGTTTTTTTTCTTAAAATTAACTCAAGAATCACCCCCTGAATTTTTTCGCACTGTAAATTTGAATAGATTGGACATTTAGACCGTCAGATAACGACAGATTTTGCTGACTGATTTTCCTCTCTGGGGATTTCAACCACTGAAAAGTATGTCAGTTTTCAGCACAAAAAATGAAAATCTAGCGACCGCAAGTGTGCTAGGCATATGGATAAACAATATTTCTTCTGCAAAAAAAAAAGTTTTTTTTCATTTTCTCGTTCATGGCATTTCAACAGTCAACACATCAACAAATATTACAATGTAATAGTGAAAAAAGAAAGCCATAAGGTTTGCACGTGCTTGATGGGTTGAAATAAGGGTGCCATCTTGTAAAAGAATACTTGGTCGCTGATGCATTTTCTCGCTTATGGCAATCCACAGAATGAATTTTAATATCATAAGGAACCCGACAAAAATTTCCCATAAGCCGATCGGCTGTTGAGCTAAATTTTCCGGACGGAAAATTTTGCGAAAATTTTTTTCGTCATTCGGCAAACTTTCTCATTTATGGCATTCGAACAATATGATTTTGATCATCTATAAACATCATAAAAAGATCCCATAAGCTTTTTACGTATTTCAAAAGAAGACATAAGTTGTAAAGTTGTAGGAAAATTTGTGTTTTTTTTTTATTTTCTCGTTTATGGGAATTGGTATGTGGGAGAGAAATTGATTTCAAGACCAGAAATAAAAAGCCATAAGTCGGAAACATGATATCGACGTATTATATAATCAAATAAACATGTATAAAGTTCGTGGTGACAACCAATTGCCTGACGTGTCAAATTTTTTAACCAAAAAATGTAATTTTAATTTTCATGGCCGTTTAGGATACTGCTTGGCAGTGAATAGGGAGCACTTTGAACAGTACATCTTAAAAATAATGTTACATTTTTGAAATTGTATTATACTATTAGAAATAAATGTAATTAAAATTTGACAATGAAGTTATTGGTTCACAGTAGCTTATACAAGGCATGTAAAAAACTATTACTTTCAAATTATTGATATTATTCAACGAGAGAGAAATGGTAATGAAATGGAATGATGAAGTTTGCGCTACTTTGGCGAGTAAGCGTTATCATCTGAGTAAGTAATATCCATTTCTTTTCTATGATTATTCAATAATTGAAGCGAACTCTGAAATATTCAATTTCATTTGAACAGGACTTCTTGAGAACTAGTTTACTTAAAGTGAGGTTAGGTTGTTAACACAATGTGACAATGACTGTTTCAAAATGATGTATTTGAAGGTTGACATTTTGTCGAATGTTCTGATTGGCTCTAAAACAGTGGAGTAATGAGATTAGATCATTTCATTGGTTAAAAACAATTGAGTTATGAAAAAAAAGTCACTGGTATGAGTAACGAGTTACATTAACCTATCTACATCTATTATTGAACAGTCATAGAAAAAAGCATTTTTTCATTTTTGTTTTCAAGTTATTCTGTACTAATCGGTGATTAATCTGTATGCACCAAAGTTTATACACTGTAAGTTTCAGCTGTGTACTTTGAATGGAACTACTGCTAACATGGGATTAAAAATTTAAAATGAGAATCCCTATGTTCCGTCTGAAACAAAAAGGCACTATATTATAAAAATTATTTGAAAATACTGCTGCGAGACCCATTTGAGAAAAAATTGCTTATTTCTTTATGAGATTTGGCGTATATATTGCAAACTTCATTCTTAGAAGCCATAAGGCGTAGGCATGATAATAATGTCAAATACAGTCATAAAATTATTTTTTTTAAGGAGTGACAATTTATCCAAAATTGAGCAGCAATGTTTTTGTCATTATGAAAGCGAAAAAGGTTTGTCATAACTTTTCCAGTGGAAATACCGAATCTGAATCTTTTCCAGTCACAAAACGGAACTTTCAAAAGCATCTTTATGTTATTTTAGAGAATTACGTAGGTATTCATTAAATTGTCTTACCGGATTATACTCAAGTTCTCGAAGTTAACTTAGCATTTTAATTTGATTTAACTCAAAAAACATGCAGTTTTTTTCGTTGATTTGCCAGGCAACAGATTTTTTATTGAAATGTCAATGTGTAATGAATTGTGTGACAAAGTGGACAAAAATCGAGGACAACCTTAAATTATTGTAATGAACAATTTGAAAGTCATCAGCAAACATGTTTTTTCAAAATATCCAAAAATAAACTAAATAAATCAATAAGAAAACGCAAATTTCACTATGATCTTACTCTCTCTTTCTCGATTCAGTCATATACGCCAGACGGAGATGGATAATGTACTCTGTTACGTCAGGGTCATCGTGGATGTTGATTGGCGCTCTTTTATCGGTGATTACTACATTAATAGAGGTCGTAGGTTGATTTTTTGAACATTAATGGCATCAGTACTTACTATTCCTTATATTTTTCATATTTCCAACAATGTGCAAATTGTCCATTATTAAATAGACAATAATCAAATAATGTGTAATAAACTCATAATTAATGCTATTTTTACCAATACCAATAAGTGGCAATATTCGGTACTTATCAGCATTTCTTATTTTTCTGGGAGGTTTTGGGTTTTTATTCACAGACTCGTTCTGTTGCTGTGATGTCCTAGACTTGAAAAAAAATGACCATATTCACAGCATCATTTTCAAATGATTGTATGTATTTATTCAAATAAAACTTCGGTGCGATGTTTCCGACTTATGGCTTTTTTGTCCGATCTTGAAATAAATTTTTCATCCTACATGCCAATTCCCATAAACGAGAAAATTTTAAACATGTTCCCTGTTTTTTTGTTGAGTAGTTTCACAAACTATGATGAGCACGAGCTTGCCTTATGGGTTTTTCATAACAGAGTTTGAAATTGAGACATTTTTTTTGCTTTTTATTTCGTTCACGAGAGACTGCCGGAATAGAAAGAAAACATTTGCAAACTTTTCCGTCAGGAAAATTCACTTCAACAGCCGATCGGCATATGGGAAATTTTTGTCGAGTTTCTTATGATATTAAAATTGATTCTGTCCATTGCCATAAACGAGAAAATGCATCAGTGACCAAGTATTCTTTTACAAAATGGCACCCATATTTCAACCCTTTAAGCCCGTGCAAACCTTATGCCTTTGTTTTTTCACTATCACATTGTAATATTTGTTGATGTGTTGAAATGCCATAAACGAGAAAATGAAAAAAAAAATCCTTTTTTTTGCAGAAGAAATGTTTATTTTCCATATGCCAAGCACACTTGCGGTCACTAAATTTTAATTTTTAGTGCTCAACACAGACATACTTTTCAGTGGTGAAATCCCTAAAGGAAGAAAATCAGTCAGCAAAATCTGTCGTTATCTGACGGTCTAATTGGATTTTATCAAAAAATTTGCATGAATAAGTTCGAATGTTCTTTAGTAGACTGGTAGGTCGATTGATTATCCTCGTTAACAACTTCAACGCATCATAGACAAATAAGAAAGTAAAAAGGTCCTAGAAGTATTTAAAATAGAAGTATAATATAATATAGGTATTTAGCGTAGAATCTTCCCAATAAAAACGAAAGAAACGCAACTAGACCTGTTAAACATATAAATAGCAACTAAGAACTAAGAAGAACGAATCTGTAGATTTCAAATTCCGGGTTCCGGGAGGTACCGTCACTTTTTTTCGTGTCATTTTGGTGCTTTTTGTGTTGCCTTCAAATAATAGTTTTTGCACTGAAAACAATACAAAAAAAATTGTTAGCTAGTACTTCCGTATAAGGTATGATTACAGAAAAAAAATTGTCTGCTGCATGGGGTAACTGGCGAAAGTTGTCAGCTGGCCATGTCAGTTTGTAAAAAGCACGTAACATTGAGTTATTTCAGCAGAGCTAAATATTATTCACGTCATTCCATTGATTTTATTGATGAAGAATTTATTAACAAGGGTCAGCTGGTATTACACTGTGGCTAAACCTGTCAGCTAGGCCTTTGAAGAATATGTACCTCATCGCTCAGATCTTTTTGCGTTTATGCTTTGAAAATATACGCAAAACGGTCTCAGAGTTGACACTTGTTAAATAACAATTGTTCACATCAATTTGATGACAAGAATAATTTTCGCCATTGCTGACATTTTGGTGTTGTTTTACACATTGACATGGCCAGCTGACAACGATCGCCTTTTATCCTACGCAGATGACAATTTTTTTCGGTGATGATATCCCTTAACGGAACTACCATGTTGAATTGTTTTTTTTTTTTTAAGTTACATTGCCTTCAACAACGATACGCCCCTTTGAAGCGTCAGCTGACAATTTTTTATATTGTTTTCAGAATAAAAGCTATAATTTGACGGCAAAACAAAAAGAACTGAAATGAAACGGAAAAAAGTGACGGTACCTCCCGGACTATTTGCATTGATAATTTGGAAATATACAAAAGAATAAACAATCTTTATCAATAGTTATTGTGAATCACAAACATCTTGATAATAACGATATCTTTCCAGATCATGCTGTTATATTCAGAAATGGAGTACCTATTCCCTTCAAAGAAAATATCAAATACGTGGAGGACATCAAGTTGGAAAATGATTCGGATCAACTGTAAGTCATCAGCTATTTGCCAGATAAAGTTTATTGATTAACTTTTTCAGAGTTTTAGTCTATACATTAAGCAACTACCATTATACAGCCAATACCAATGAAATAAGAGGACTTACTCTAAAGACTATATCCATTTTAGAAGAATCACTTAGATGTAATGTGATACCAGTAAATTTACAATTATGGAAAGAAATGGCTGAGCCTGAGAAGGTACCATATTTGGTTCAAATGATCAAAGAAAAACTTAACCTGGATATAAATGTTTTAGAAACGTCTATTTAGAAATTGAAAATATAGATTGGTTACATATTTGTTTTTATTGGTTTGTAGATGAGTGTTTTATCCAAGATGACGAGATTTGGAGATTTATAGCAGATGAGCAGGAACGGTGTAGGTTGGTGAAAACCGTCCATTCTTCTCGAACAGATCCTAGTAATCAATATATGCGGATGGAGACTTGGATTCTCTTCCCAATTTCCCTTATTCAGTGTGGGTTGTCCACATGTCCGCGTGTCTTCTTATTTTTCATGAACTTTCGAATTCAGCAATAAAAAAAATTGATGCAAAACGGTTTCGAAAATACGACTCCTGGACTAGAGTTTTTTAGGCAACCGCCTCGCGATATTTCTTTTTATATTGAATTTGATTTATAAAGCTTTTCGTCAGATAATGTTCAGAATTAAAATTCCCATAAAAAATTAATAGGGTGTCGCAGAAGGAAAATGAAGGCAATTTCGTGAATAATACAGGCCAAACAACGATTTAGGACAATTTTTTGAAAAGTGTATAATACCCCATTAATTAGGTGTGTATGCCTTGATTGTGTTGAGTCCAATTCCACGCGTTGTTGAGGATATGGACTGGAGAATCTATCATACCTAGCATCTTACTGTAATGATGAAAACAAATATTCTGGGAGGTTTAATTGAATATGCATAAGAAAATACTACAAATTAAACTAAGTACATTTGACTTCGACACAAATGCAATAATTATCACTACTAGCTATACAGGGTGTCCTGAAATTATATACAGATTCTAGTGGCAAGTTGTACGACCAAAATTGATTATCAAATTTCATGTAAACAAATGCCGCCAGCGTCTTTGCGACCCTGGCGGCATTTGAAAACGAGCCTCTTATGATGGTTTTGTGTGAATAGTTCCGTAATCCTTTGTGATAAAATGACAACATTCTACGCAGTTACCAAAAATAGTTTGCTCGATTCAAAAATGTGGAGTTTTTCCTGCTTTTGCAATTTTTCAAAATTGGCCCAAAAAAGATGAGAATTTGGAGAATTTGAAATGGTGTTCTGTATCAACTACACCGTTTTAGAGATAAATCAGTAAACATTCTCACTGTCTATCTAACAACCGGAAGAAGTTATTTTCTTTATTGCTTACCACCTCGATTATGTCATCTATTGGTTATTTAGATAGACAGGAAGTCTTTAAAAGTTTCGAAATTATTTATCTCGAGAACGGAGCAAACTATTGAAGTCAATGAAAAATACTATGTGTTTAATACAATAAAAAATATATTTTAGGGCTTAATTTCGAAAATCTTTACAAAAATTTGAGATGATGATCATATATTTATAGTAGTTTGTCCACGGATATGGTAAATTTTAATTTTGCGACCAAAAGTCACTCTTCATGAAAAGTCTTGCTTGTTTTGAAAAATCTATCGCGAGACTTTTAATTCAAAAATATTATACATGGGGGTCGAAAAAAACAAAACGTGAAATACTATTCAAAGTAAACTACCTTTATTTTTAGTTTTAGAGCAAAGTGGTGAATGAAAATAGTACATTTTGTATCAAGGGCGGAAAGTAGATGATTTTGACGAGGGTATAAATAGCAGCACGAGCGAAGCGAGGGCAGATATTAGCCGAGTCAAAATCATCTTTCGTCCGTGGTACAAACAGTGCTTTTTGTACAACCAGTTTGTAATAATTTGAAAAAGAATAATAATTATGAAAATCAAAAATAAATAATCGATACACTGCTGACAAGTCAGACAAGTTTAGTGACAACTGTCAATCATGGTTATAGGTGTTCCCGTATTCTTTTGTGGTGCGGATTCATTGTCACCGAGATTGTCACGTGATTAGTTCCTTTTAGTATGCTAGGCTGTCACGTGGTTATTAGATTCAGAGGCGTTGGGATCCAAGCAACCGTTGCTAAGCGACCTACTTTTGGCGCGAAAGTACTTTTAGGCCCGGCTTCCAAAATTATCGACTTTCCGCCTGCTTTGCATGCATTGAAAAGTGGACTTTACGTGTAGGTTGTACAAAAAAGATTTTAAATCCTATCCAAAGACTAATTCTTGAATTTGAACTCATTATTTCAAATTTGATTTTTCTGTGGTTTTGAAATTTTGTTTCTAATTTATTCTTCTTCCTGTCCTGTCCCGACTATGGGGTCGTTGCACTATATCAAAATTAAAGCTGATTTTGTGTAGAATATATAGCTGTAGGTTTGTTAATAGAATGGGACACATGAATTGGCCAAAATAATGCACAACATTTAAACTAGGCCTCTTTAAAATAAACAATTCCATCAACCTGGGCCCATCGCCACCTTGACGTCACAGAGAAATATGATATATCCGCTTGACACTGAAATGAACGCGCGCTGCTTGATACAAATGCGGCGTTGCGAGATGTACTATTGATGGTATTTTTACAAGAATTACTAGCTCAATATAATGAACGATAGATGATCGATACATTTAGGTTAACTTTGAAATTGTTGGTAAATAATGTGATTTAATGCAAAAAATTAACCAGGAAACTATATACGACACCACCCAGACTGGGTTTTATGATACCTTTGACCGTATCATAAAATCCTTAAGATATTTATTTTTCTCAGACCCAAATTAATGCAGACGCGTCATTTATCAGACATAGGAATAAATTATTCAGTCTGTCATTTGGCTTTTGCCTTCAGGACATGTCTCTGTCACAAATTTGTGCGGATTGACGTCAGGTTTCAATGTAATATATTTCCCCATTGTTTTGAATTGCATCCAATTAAAACAGTCTTCAGACAACTTTGACAAGAGAATTATTGTTAAGATGATTTTTTGGTATGACTTTAAATGAAACTTACATTAAAATGATCTTCACAAACATATGCGGAACCACAACATGTCACCGAAGGTACATTTAATACGCGAGCCCATGATTTTTGACGTTCCTCATTAGAAGGAACCCTCAAAAATATTTTATTGGGGTGTGTAGACGATTTATTTTTGCAAATAGGGACCACGCACCTTCGATTTGTCATTTCTAGTCTATGTAATTAATCGCACACGCGTAACTTGACAACTGCAAATTACGATAACCCCAAACAACACAAACGACCTTCAACAGTATTACGGTTTATGCCGGACTTTTGCCAAATTGGATTCATTCAATATAAGACATCAGTTTCGATATTTTCCAGGATATTTTCCGTATGTTGATAATCCTTCAAAAAAATTAATGCGTTTCTTGATTTTTGATATTAGCTATCACACGTGAAAGAGTTACAAAATGTATCAACTATTCATTGGTTGTTCCACGGTTCATGGATAAATAATAATTATTTTCTTTGAATTGGTCATCTAATCCACATATTTTCACATCTATAGAACCAGTGAAAATCAGGTTAAATTCTTCTCGCAGGTGGAGGAAGAACACATGCTCGAGTAGCACCGCAATTTCAAAAAGTTTTCCATTTCTTTGGTGAGAAATTAATGAATGGTAAACTTGAAATCTCGATGTAGGTATCAGGAAAACAACCATTTTTATTAACTGTTAGTTCTGGTTTTGATTCAGATTTATTCTTTAAAAATACGTCTAACATTCTGGCTAAAGACACTTGAAAAAAAAGGAGTCCAGACCGGGAAGAGCAAAGTAAAACACGCTTTACACTCGACCCAAGCAAAAAGCATCTCGGCAACGTTGCGTTCTCTCCAGTTATCGATCCACGGAAGAGATGCGCCGTTCCTTCTCCGGATCCAAGCAGCGACGCTACAAACGCGTCATCATTAAGAAGGCTTGAAAGGACTCTTGGCGAACTTCGACGCTAGTTTGTGCCCTTAAAAATCGATCAAAAAAAAAAAAAAGAAAAAATACGGGTCTAATATTTTTGATTATATTTTCAGGATATACAATAAAAAAAAGTACGTGCAATGACCCCATTTTTAGAAGTATATAAAAAACTAATATGTAGTTATGGCAAAAAAAAAACTAGGCAACCTATCGTTTGCATATTCTGTGGACATGGTTTCAATTGATCCCTGATTTAAAAACAAGTACTTGGGTGAATTTGTTTTAAAATATCATATATTAAATCGAAAAAGCTGATGCCATAATTTTAAATCTTTCACTGGTTCCATAATTTTTTTTGAATTTTGACAAATGTCATTATTCGCGCCTAATTAGGTGGAAGCTGTCTATATCTCCCAGACTTTTAGAAAAACTATGTTTTATAGAAACGTATAGTCCCCCCCTTGAAATATTCAGTGCAACCAACAATCAACGGATGCTGATCTGCTGATCAACGTGGTTTAAATTTCATGGCAAAATAATCGAGAAATTTTGAAAAAATCATTATCAACGGCATAACTCCCTTCTTTTTCTCGTTATTTTTGATTTGAAGATAAACTTCACAATAACCTTTTATTTTCTGGAAATAGTCGACAATCGATAAAAATAATATTATACGCGGTGTCCCATTCAAAACAAAATACATGTTTTGGGGTCTTGTAAAGATTAGGCATCCACACATTAATGAATTTTTTCAATTTTTGGGCATAGTTTTGGGTTTATAGAACAATTTCAACTAAAAAAATGCTGGATGAACAGCTTTTAACAAAAAAAATAATCCCATAACAAATTAAAATTTTATCAGGATTCAGTGAGAAAAACTCCCTTAAATGACAGCTTTGTCACATTGTTCCAATCCATACAAGCTTCATATTATAGAACAAACAGGCAATGTTACCAAACTTACCCAAACTTCTTAAAAACAATGAAGGCAATCGTTTTTGTTTGTATATTTTAATATACTATGAAAAACATAATAAAACAGTAAAAAAAAACAACCATATGGGCAGGAGCGTTACTTTTTAAACGATATTCAGGAGAACATCCACCGGCTACGCTGGGCAGGAGCGTACCTTTTTACTCGGGCAGGAGCAGCCATATGGGCAGGAGCGTTACTTTTGAATCGATATTTAAGAGAACATCCACCGGCTACGCTGGGCAGGAGCGTACCTTTTTACTCGGGCAGGAGCAGCCATATGGGCAGGAGCGTTACTTTTTAAACGATATTCAAGAGAATATCCACCGGCTACGCTGGGCAGGAGCGTACCTTTTTACTCGGGCAGGAGCGTTACTTTCTGAACGATATTTTAGATATGGCGGCATGATGGACATCTGAATATACAAAAATAAAATGGCGCCAAAACGAAAAAGCAAAATAAATGAAAAAGGAAAACTTGGCAACAGCGCGTATTTTTCACTCTCGGTCGTTATTTAGTGAGTAGTGTCTAGTGTCATGACAATCTTGACAGTTGTTATTGATGATATCGAGTTCGCCGGCATGTTCTGTGAATCAAATTTTTAAAATTTATTTTTCCTGCTTAACTATATGTTTTAACTTCTTTAGTGGTTACGTGAGGAACTGTAGTACATGAGAACAACAGAAATTGTCCATTTCAATAACCCACAACTGGAACAAATCGAGATTTTTGGAAAATGTTCGTATGAAACAATGTGCCTAAAATAGTGTTTTTTTTACAAAAAAGTGATTCATCCAGCATTTTTTCTCTTTAGAATAGTTAAACGAAGGATAATTTTCCAAATTCGCCTTGAAAAGTGAAAAATACGTGGATGCCTAATGTTTACAAGAACCCATGTTTTGAAATAATTCGAGAGCGCGATGTTCAACGATGCTCTCTCCATAAAATGATAGGAAAATTGCGCGATTTCCTGTTATACAGGAAGTAAGTGTCAATCACATATCACTGAAAATATATAGAAAATTTAAATGGGAGCCAATGTAAATAAAGTTTTTAGCAACCGCTTGATGAAGTTGTATTTGTTTAGAGGACTACTCGTTGGATGGCGCTAGAGACGGAGGTTTTCCTCACAGTGACTATATACAAGTCAGTGACGGCAATAGCTAATCAGCCGCCATGTTTTTGCAAAATTATGCTGTGCATAACCGAACATATAATGGCTGTGTTCGGGGAGGAGGCTTATTGCGCTACGGGCCGTTCACGGAGAAATTCACAATAAAGCGCATCTGTGACGACATTATTTCCGCAGCCTACGTCATCACTCACGCTAGGAAATGCTATTTTCATCGATGTAAGGCAGCGATAGCGTTAGCGCTTTTTCGTGCAATAAGTGCTCCGTGAACCGTTTGTTTATATTTAAAACATAAAAAATTTAACGTTGCTTTTGACTTGTGAATAAAGACGTAGGTTACAAGTGCTTCGTGATATGTGCGTTTATTTTATTTCGGACAGATTAAGATTTGTGGAGTGGGTATTGAATAAATGTCTACTTTGCGATACAATTATTCAATCCGGAGACGGAAGGAAATTATTAAAGTATTCGTTTAAAATGGTTAAAATAGGTACTAGTACAAAGGTATTAGGAATTTTGAGTAATTACCTCCACATTCAAAACATTATTGCGTCTATCGACCGCCATGTGTCATTTAACAATACGCTCATGAACGCTGTTCACGGAGCTTTAGAGCGCCAACGCTATAAAACCTCCCCGAACATCGAAAATAGTATTTGCGTTCCATAGCGCGATAGCGTGCTCCCCGAACACACCCAATAATATGTTCGTCAAGACAACATGTAAATGTCAAATGACATAACAAAAACATGACAAAACACAGTTCATATTAGGTGAGTTCGAGTATTCGCTCTGAACGCTCCGAGCGCGAAATTGTCCATTTAAGCGCGTACAATTTTTGGCGCTCCGAGTGTTCAGAGCGAGTACTCGAACTCACCTATTGACGGATTAAAAATAATTAACTTCATTGTCGCCAATTTGAACTCATCCGCCATGCTTTTGCTATATTATTACGTGAGTATTATTATACTCATTATACATTATAAATTAAAAACTGTTGACGTCAAAATGACTTTTCAAAAACATTGTCGACCATGTTTTTGCATGGTATTAATAATTAACAAGTAGCGACAGCACCATATACCAAAACGTGTTCAAATTTCGTTCTGTCTCAATGACAGAAAATCGCCTCATTTATACACTGCTAACATTATGAAATGTAAAATAAAACTATACCGTAGCAGATTTCATGATTTCAATGATACTGATACATAGGTGAATTATCTATCAAGTTATAGAACTTGATAACCCACTATGAAGTATGTCTAAAGATCTATGCGAAGTTTATAATTCTTGATTTAGAAAACAATTTTGCATTTCAAAATGTTAGCAGGGTATAAATGAGGCGAATTTCTGTCATTGAGACAAAAAGGGGTTGACGTGTGCTGTCGCTACTTGTTGTTTATTATACTGTCACATTAGTACTGGAGGAAATATTCTTGGTGTAAATCCACCCAATTTGCCACTGGTAGAATCGCTGAGCGAGCAGTTTTGTTGCTATAAAAAGACACGTTCAGCAAGATAGTAGTCAGTGGTTGGCTTAGCCCAAGGTTAATTGATATGTAGAGGTTGCGCCGTAACTAGGGAATCGGAAATCCTCGAACGATAAACCGAATCGATCACGTCACCGAGCTCCATTATTGACATTCCTGTCATCGGTGTGTCATCTTGATGTCATAACATGTCCGTATTTCAGGGTCTTAACACTTTTTTTACCGAGTGTCGGCCGTTTTTAAACGTGTTTGAGGGTAAGTTATCACACTGCTTTTGGTATACAGTGAAATATCTTCTCATTATCAAGTGTGAACCATATTCTATCTTTTTTTTAGATATGTATTTGAATTTCAGAACCGGATCGGAGCCGACTGACGTCATTTTTGTCTGAATTCTGATTCGTCCGAAACCCGAACGTATAACGACGCAACCTTACTACTATCAATTAACCTTGGGCTTAGCCAACTACTCTCCATTGTGAGTTTTGTAACCCCTCTCAGCCTCAAAGAACATGCTCGTCCTAGTGTTATGGTGGAGATAGATGGGATGTACCATGGAAAATAATAAATGGAAGTTGCCTATACGGAGTATCTCTACTGTTCAGTCCAGCTACGTTCCCTAGAGCACGACAGGTGTTGTGGGTCCAGACGAAGACCTAGTCTAACACCTTACGTGACAATACTATGGTTTTTGCAAAACACGATTGACCAATCAAAAATGATGCACTCTATTGTCGTCACTGTCTTGTATAGTTTGAACCTTGTTTTGAACTATAATGTAGGCTTATCGTGAGTTGTATCAGAAATGTAATTTCCCCTTGATGTGTGGATATTTTTAACAAAACACATCCTTTTCAATAAAAAGTCTTCCACTGTTTTAGAA
The DNA here is from genome assembly GCA_958502075.1 of Orchestes rusci. NCBI lineage: Eukaryota > Metazoa > Arthropoda > Insecta > Coleoptera > Curculionidae > Orchestes > Orchestes rusci. The sequence goes on from OY293307.1 coordinate 22,270,081, forward strand.
AAATTGGTTCAGCAAGTAAAAAATCCAAGTTTGAACAAAAAAACTGAAGCACAACTAGTTATACAAATCCTATAAATTTTGTGGTTTTATTAAATATAAATTTAATTTAAATATTGATTCACATGGCTTATCAAAAGTTATAAACTAGAAAATATGCATAAGTTGTATTAGTTTTTAGACATTATAAGATGAACGTTTTAAAAAAATAGTTATGCATTTTTCCAGAATAACTTTTGTTATAACATACTGCTTGCTCTAGATATAATTGAAGAAGCAAAGGGCCCATCGGAATGGGTATCGCCCATGGTACCTGTACTTAAGGAAAATGGAGACGTGAGAATCTGTATTGACATACATGAGACGGGCTAATATTGCCATTCTCAGAGAAAATCACCCCCTACCGACGATGAGCTTTATGTTTGTCAAACCATAGAATATGCACGACCAGTGGCCGTGAGTATACAAGAAATTCGCGAGGCATCAAAAAATGACGATGACAAAATAAAATTAAAAGAAGGCACGCAGAACAATAATCGGCAGGACCCTGTCAAATACTGTCGAATTTTTCAAGAGGAGTTCTGTTTCAGCGATGGAATTTTATTGAGGGGGAGTACAATTGTAGTCCCTCTAAAATTGAGACAACAAATATTAGATGCTGCTCATGAAGGTCACCCTGGCATCGTGGCAATGAAGTGCAGGCTCAGAGTCAAGGTTTGGTGGCCAAAAATGGATGATCATGCAGAAAGGAGAAACTCCATGTGAGCTTTTCTTCAGAAGACAATTCAGAGATAAACTTCCAAGTGCTAGATATTCAGAAGCTATGGAGATGGACGAGGAAACAAAGGAACGAGACCAAATTCAATAGAAAAAAAGGAAGAGAATATGCAGATCGTAAACGAAAGGCAAACGACGACAATGAGATTAGTGTAGGAGACAAGGTATACCAGAAAAACCTTATCAAGACCAAGACCAACAAAATCACACCAGAGTTCAATGCTGCTCCACACATAGTTGTTAGCAAAAAAGGAGATGATGTGGTGATTAAAGAAAACGAATCGGGCAGGAAAATTCTACACCTTAAAAAGGTCGAAGGGCAGTGGAAAGTTACTGACGGCACTCGGAAAGAAGAAGCAGTGCCACAGACAGAGAGTTTGTGAGTTAATCAAAACCATCTCATGTCAAAACAAATTCTCATTATAAATATAAACTCATCAGATTATTTTTATTTTGCAGGCCTACGAATTCTAGATAAGTACCAAATTATTGTTATAGCCCACAAATAGCATAGGATAGTAATTATAATCATTATAATATTATATAATTGTGTTAATTGGTCAATTAGTTGTAAAAGGTCCATATTTAAAAATTATCTTTGTAGTTACCTACTCACTGTTTAGAAAAAAAGGAAGAAATGTAATGTATGTGATGTTGTTATATGTTGAATAAAGAATGTGGGCAACTGATATCGCACGACGTCAACCGGGGAGTAGGCAGTCGGAAGCACGTACATGCGGTAGCAGGAGCTGTTGAATGTAGAAATGTGTTTTATTTATCAAGGCATAAATGGGTATTCTACAAATATGTAGCTCTATTACTTTTTTCTTATCGAACTACAAGGTTTATTAAAGGTTGTATAAGTGCTTTAGAACAGTAAATTTGCCGTGTTATCGTATCAGGTATTACCATTTTGCTGTGTGCAACTGATTTGTTCTATCATATAGTTCTTGAAACGTTCTATTAGCTAATTTATAAAACATTTAAGAAAATGTTTTTTAATAATTGTTCCATAACCATGTTCACTACCATTCAGCTACATATACAACCAGGACTATAAGTCTGTTTGGTGCATAAAACTAAATGATTCCGTTTGATTCACGTACATAACTGTTCTATAAGAACTTAATCGAGAACTGTTATGAAATAGCTCCATAAAACTTTAGCAAATCACAGTTCAGTCACTTCCAATATATTTTTACTTCTAAAGATGCATTTGAAAAACTACTTTTATGGAAGTTCTTGTCAAGCTTTCCTTTCAAAAGCATTTAAGTAAGCACAAGCATCAAGATAGCGTACACGGCAATCTTTACAGAACAGTTTAGCTGGGCTGTTGAAACTTTACAAAAAATATGACATTTATTCTTCAAATAATATCACATATTTTGAATTTTACGAAAATCACAATAAATTTGATGTACAGGGTGTCCCACTTTGGGTACTTTTTCGGGGTATCCCGTTATTCTTATAGATAGAAAGTTGCGGTTTTCGCGACAGTGTGCTACTTTTTCGTGAAACTGAAGATGCCGTTAACAAAATTTTCATAGCCCTTTTCGTTTTCAAGATACAGGGCTAAACTGAAAATGTTGCATTTTAAGGTACCCCTCGTATCTAAACTATCAGATAAGTTATGGAAAATGTGAAAACTGTTTCTTATATAACTTTTCCCGTAGAACTCGATTCTGCCTATATATATTAGAGTATGCACTTTTAAAAAAAAAAATTTTCAGCCTATAACTTTTTGACCTGACCCTGTATACAAATTCCGAAGGCAGAATCGAGTTCCACGGGAAAAGTATATAACTTTCGATTTTGCCTTCGAAATTTGTATACAGGGTCAGGTCAAAAAGTTATAGGCTAAACATTTTCTTTTTTTAAGTGCATACTTTTATATATTTTGAAATGGTAAAGAAAATACAAATGTTATGGACTATAAATATACAGGGTGTTCCATTTGAAAAAATAAAGTTGGGTCCGATAACTTTTTGACCTGACCGTGTATACTAATTCCGAAGGCAGAATCGAGTTCTACGGAAAAAGTTATAAAAGAAACAGTTTTCACATTTTCCATAACTTATCTGATAGTTCAGATACGAGGGGTACCTTAAAATGCAACATTTTCAGTTTAGCCCTGTATCTTAAAAACTAAAAGGGCTATGAAAATTTTGTTAACGGCATCTTTAGTTTCACGAAAAAGTAGCGCACTGTCGCGAAAACCGCAACTTTCTATCTATAAAAATAACGGAGATACCCCGCAAAAGTACCCAAAATGGGACACCCTGTACAATGCCATATTTTGGTTTAGTTGTTTTCGAGATATAAACAAATAAAAAGATACTAGATTAAATCCCCTTTTGTTTATGTTAAATTATCTGAAAGTGAAGTAGGTAAATGGCGGCATTTAACGTAAATAAAATCATTGTTAGGTGTTAAACAATATTACTACATGAGATATGTCTGTGTTACATGAAAATACTTGCTTGTTTTATAAGCATCACAGGTCCAACTGAAAGATCTTATAAGTGATGTGTCTGTGACAAAATAGTTTTACAAGAATTCACCATGTTTGTTGTGATTCAGCTTACATTTTTATTGGATCGGCAGACATGTTTATTGTTAAAAAATGCATTTTATGACAAAAAAAATATTACATTGGTTAAAGATGCTTGTTTTGAATTTAAAATAACAACCGCCTCAATAATATGTTTTAAACTAGAAAGTAGGTTAGATAGTTTGTGACTGGCCAAGTTGAAGTTAAGCATAAGTACCTTCATTTATTGACTGCTCCCTCACTATTCCTTGCTTAACTTTAAAAAAAATATATAATTTGTATTTAAAATTTTCAATTAAAACCTACTTCGAAATCGATATTTCAAAGAGGCTCTCGAAAATTTCACCACGTGAATAGTATACAGTGTGTCCCCGGATCGACGCATGAATAGGTGAAAAAGACAAAAAAATTTTGAACTGAGATTTCTTCTTCTGGGGTTCAGCCCCGCTTGGATAGAAACTAATTTGTGTCATAGTTTTAGTTTCGGAAAATCAAACATGTCTTTGAAATTGAACTAGTAGCTATTTTTCTCACCAGTAATGTGCTTTTTCTGTCGGGGATACGACAAAATGTTATTGAAGAAAGTTGTTTAGAATGAAAACCGAATGAGAATGCAGAATTTCAAAACCCTCTGTTTGATATTTTGTATTTTTTCATTCCAAGTTTTCAAAAGTGCATGAAAATGAATTAAATCCTAATATTTTGAGTTTGTTTGTGTTTTTTTTTTTCATTTTAAAATTCGCTTTTGATTTGCAAAATTGCTTACTTCATCATTCAAAGAGTTTTTGGTAATGAACCTTTCTAATATCTCAAAAAAATCAAACTGGGTGGAGGGTTTTGAAATTTTGCATTCACATTCAGTTTTCCCTTCTAAACAACTTTGTTCAATAACATTTTGTCGTAAAGTCCATAGAAGAAGCACTTTACTAGTGCGAAAATAGCTTCTAGGTCAATTTTCAAGACATTCAAGATTTGCACCCACAATTATGCCACCCATATATGTCATGGGTGAAATTAACTTCAACGTGATTAACATTCCGCCATATTAAATCATTCATTAATTCATAAACTTTTTTAAATGTAGTGAAGTACAACGAAAACGCTTTTTAAAAAACGTTTAAAGAATCAAAAATATGTTATGGTAAGCTTCTGTGAACGTGTATAAAATGGTTATATAATAATTATTATTGTGTTAGAAGCTTTTATAGAACTGACTACCGAGCGAAAAAGTTGTATAAATCTGTGCCCAATTCAGCTCTTTGGGCGCTTTAAGAACGTTGTTAACACGTTTTCCGGACTTTAGTTGTTTTAGTAGGTTTGTCGTATAATCGTTCTTACAGCTTTTATAAAACATAGAATTTTCAGTTGGGATTGAGTTAATTAGAGCCAAAAATTCTACATTGTATGAACTATCACATAGTATTCTTCAAGTACCAGTGCATATCAGTCAATTGTTGTTCATCTAGCTTTTACGGAGGCTATTTCGAAAGAGAACAAAAATGTCTGTTTGGTAAGTATTCTTTTTGAACGGATCATGTATAAGGTAGAGTAACAAAACTATACGAGTATGTACAGGGTGTCCCATTTTGGATTCTTTTGCGGGGTATCTCCGTTATTCTTATAGATAGAAAGTTGCGGTTCTCTTGACAGCATGCTACTTTCTCGTGAAAATGAAGATGCCGTTAACAAAATTTTCATAGCCCTTCTAGTTTTTAAGATACAGAGCTAAACTGAAAATTTTGCATTTTTAGGTACCCCTCGTATCTAAACTATCAGATAAGTTATGGAAAAGGTGAAAACTGTTTCCTATATAACTTTTCCCGTAGAACTCGATTCTGCCTTAGGAATTAGTATACAGCTTATTTTTTTTGAATGGAACACCCTGTATATTTATAGTCCATAAGATGTCTTTTTTTAACCTTTTCAAAAATATATATCAGTATGCACTTTTAAAAATACAAATTTTTGTCCGATAACTTTTTGACCTGACCCTGTCCCTTTACACTTATTCCGAAGGTAGAATCGACTTCTACGGGAAAAGTTATACCTATAAGAAACAGTTTTCACATTTTCCATAAGTTATCTGATAGTTTAGATACGAGGGGTACCTTAAAATGCAACATCTTCTGTTAAGCCCTGTATCTTAAAAACTAAAAGGGCTATGACAATTTCGTTGACGGCAAATTTAGTTTCACGAAAAAGAAGCACACTGTCGCGAAAACCCCAACTTTCTATCTATAAAAATAATGGAGATACCCCGCAAAAGTACCCAAAATGGGACACCCTGTACTCGTATTTGAAATAGTTCATCCATTGATCTTTGACTCTGATCATATCGATATTACCATTCAAAATAACACTTACTTATCAAGTGTATAGTTCGTGTCATACCAAAATCTCTGCTAGAATTTAAAAAGGCTGATTTGAAAAACTGATTTTATTCAATATTTGACCTGACTTTTTAAACATCCTGTCTAACATTTTATCACAAAATTATCTCGAACATTATTATAGGGGTTAATAGACATTCAGAAACGCTATCCGTTTTTGAATTTAAAAAATGCCTAATAACTTTTAACGTTTTTGAGGCCTTTCTGTTAATCATAGAAAGCTGTTGAAATGAGATAACTTTTTCTAAACTTTTTCGCTCGGCTTTTCGAGTGCTATAGACTTGAAAAACCAATTTTCGAACTGTCGCCAATCAAAATGAAACACACTTTACCGATGTATGCATTTTCATTTCAATTTTTTTTTTTTCAATTTCTGGAATGGATTACACAAACTCACGTTTATTGTTATTGCTCAATAAGATAAAATGATGAAATTGTGAGGTTTCCATTTGGAAAAATCGGTCGAGCATGACCCCTCGGAAGCGAGTTGACACCTACTTCCGGTAAACTGGAAGTCGCACAACGTCGCTATCTCGGTCGATATCATTTCATTTGGAGAGAGCATTATTGGTTATCTCACCACACAAGTTTTCAGAATCCCAATCGCTTCATTTCCTGAGATATTCTAAAAGGGTTGTGATAAACTGAACAGTATTTGATTCATTATGTACAGTATAATATCACAAGCAGTCAGTATAATATTGTAGAAGACTCAGTATTTCTGTTAAAAATGATAAGTAAAAATGGAATTTTTGAGCAGTAAAAGTACTATTTGGCCTGTATTTCTATGTTCACTATTGTGATTCTAATGGTCAGTAAAAATTTATGAAATGTCAGTATGACTTAGCTGGTAATAATTCCACAAATGTACAGTAAGAAATAATAAATGGCCAGTATGCAATAGTCAGTAATAATTTTAACTAACCAAACTAACCCAAACTTGATCCACATAAAACCAATACACAACACGTCAATTATGATATATAATAATAATTGTAATGTTAACCTAGTGCTAACCAACGAGCCGCTGCATGTTTGTCATCAATTTCTATTACCAACACGAACTAACCCTAACTAACCCAAAATTAATCCGCCTCTCAAAAGAACCTATCTGACTACTTCATCATGACATAAAGGCAGAGTGTTTTCTCTTTACTAAGTTGTGTTTCGTTGCGTTGTAAATTTTTTTGTATTTATACGAAATAAAATATATGACCAACCATTCATTGTTTTACTGTCGCTTTATTAATTTTATGGACTGTCCATTATTTTCACCAGGCATTTACTAAATTATTTGATCGTTTTTTCATGATACTGACTGTTGATTATTTATATCTACCATTTATTATTTTTACTGACCAGTTCTTTATGTTACTGACCCTTCATTATTTTTACTGACCATTTCTTTTTATTACTAACCGTTAATTATTTCAACCGACCATTTATTATTATACTGACCATTTATTATTTTTACTGACCACTTATTTATGTTACTGACCCTTCATTATTTCAACCGACCATTTATTATCATACTGACCAAGGGAAATAAAATAATGGCAAAGAGTACTGTCCATAAAATTGAAATACTGTCAATTAAATTTATTGCCATTCTAAAAGGCCCTGTATATTATATTATGATAATATATTGTTCCAAATATGTGTTTTCCATACTTCAACTCAAGCTTTTACTCAATCTGAAATACAGAACTACATTTCATGTACCTAGGACCTAAGTAAACGATGTAAGCTCGGGCTCGGATGTAGGTAAGTAGGTATTTTACATAATGTTATTTTTAATAGGGAGGAACCTACCGGGGAACCTACTAAACAAGTGAGTAGATCGGATGAATCCAATCTTTGTCAATTATTGGTCTATTATTTTCTTACCTTTCTCTTTATCTATTTTCATTCAAAATTTTTGGAGAAAAAAATCCAAGAAATATTCCAGAATATTCCGAGGAATATACGTCATCCTCACTCATTTTAATGGCTTAGGATATTTTCAAAACTGATGGTCTCACCTATGCCTATGACTTTAATGCTGCCAATCTACTTTGCATCTCTTCCAATTCTGCCTCATCTTCCTCCTCCTGCGGCTGTGTATCTCTAACTTTCTCTGTAGGCTCTGAAGGAGGCAGAGGAGCTTCTCCAATCTTGCCCTCCGTTATTTCGAACAAAACCTTATCAACCTCACTCTGCGCCGCCTCCTCCATTTCTTCGGTATCCTCGATGTCTTCGAAAGTTTCATCAAGCATCTCTTCGATGATACCAGCTTTCATCATTTCTTTGGACATATCTTGCATAGTTTTAGCAACCTCAGGAATTCTGATCAGTGACTGCATGGCTTGCATCACTTCGGTTGACTTCTGAAGCGAACCCGCTACCCTCAAAGTAGCCAACTGGTTTTTCATTTGCAGCATAACTGAATTTAGATGAGCTTTGGATGTATGGATTTTGTTCACTGCTTTTCTGGCTCGGAGGATCTCTTTAGCTAAGATATTACAAGTATCTTTGTCACCTTTTTTAGCAGCTTCCTTGAGGGATCTTTTGACTTTCTCCTCCTCTCTTTTGATAGAATTGATTTGTCGGTCCAGTTGATAGCCTTCTTTCCTTAATTTATGGTTCCATTCAGAGACCATATCTTTAGGATTTCGATCTTGTGATTTTCCAAACAGCCCCATGATGTGCTTTTCAAAAAAGACACACACTAAATATGATGTTTATTGATTTTACGGGTGAGTCGATGAGTCACAACCTGAAATAATTTCACTACTTTATTTGGGAAATTCGATTAGGATCAATTTGTAAAGTTTGTTTACAAGGAAAATGTCATTTGAATGTCAAAACTCAAAAGTCAAAACAAACTGTGAACGGGAACCAACTTACGTGGATTTAAGATACATTAAGGATACGGCCAACTTATCCACGATCAGCTTCGATTGTGTATACCCATATACCTATAACATAGTATAATAAACAACAAGTAGCGACAGCTCCATACACCTAAAGGTGGTCAAATTTCGTCTGTCTCAATGACAGAAATTCGCCTCATTTATACACTGCTAACCTTATGAAATGTAAAACAAAACCAAACTGTAGCCGATTCCATTACTTCAATGATACTGATACATAGGTGAATTATCTATCAAGTTATACAATACGATTACCCACTATCCAGTATGTCTAAAGATTAATGCGAAGTTTCAAAGTCTTGATTTAGAAAACAGTTTTACATTACAAAATGTTAGCAGGGTATAAATGAGGCGAATTTCTGTCATTGAGACAGAACGAAATTTGACCCCAGATATATGGAACTGTCGCTACTTGTTGTTTATTATACTATGCCTATAAAACTATCGTTGGACTGAAAAAGGTGATCGGTGTCATTAATCAATGAAGGTGATTGATTAAGGTGTCATCATGGAGATAGAAAGGGGTGGAGACGACATCACGTGACTAAAATGGGATCACTTTCGCCATCTTACCGCCATCGTTTTGTCAAAGTGTCAGTTTACATTTGTAGAACGGTTTTTCTCAGTTTTAGCTGTGTTGCGAGGATTATTTTGTGATTTTTGTGTGTTGTTACATTTCTTAATTATTGTTTCATATGCCCTGAGAAGTTGTGCGAGTAGAAACGCTATCGATAAGAAAAAATTGACTGAAATCACATTTCACAGGGTGGTATAGCATAATACAGGACCGGGTTATGAAATTTGTGTCGAGTTTACTGAAATATTTATATGGATGAGATTTGTGATTGTTTAATCACATAAAACTGTAGATTCCATTATTTTTTCCAATTTACTCAGTCATGGCTATGATCAATGTGTGTTGGACAATCATAGGTATTTACTAATGAAAAGCATTGATGCGAATAATAATAATAATAGTATATTATTATTAGTATAATAGTAGGTATAAGACATAAAAGTAATAAAACTATGCTATCCAAAGGGCAATAAAAAAATCTCAATTATCATCATTTCTTTTTATTAGTCATCTTGCATCCTACTACTTGGGTGGAAAGTATAATTTTCAAAATTAAATATCTTTTTTATCGCATGTTAAGACCCAATCTTATCATTTTAAGGTTTCTGGATTGTGGGTTTTGGGGTCAATCGAAAATCCAGGATTGATTGGAAGCTTGAGTTAACGTTTTGGTATACATTACACCTTTATCAGGGCTACATAAAAACCATGATACTACGACAAACAAGATAAGCTCATGCGCATCTCTCCCGGTGACCGCTCATTTAAAATGCATAGGGTGTTCGGTGCCCAATGCTAGGTTATGTTTTTAACACTTATTTTTGCATATCTTTCCTATGCATGGTGACACCATGCACAAATCGGTTTCAATTTCGTCCAGCTAGTGAGCTTGTCTTGTGTGTTTGAGTTTCATGCATAAAAACAATCTTTTTGGTCAAAACGTAGGCACAAGTTTTCAATCAATCCTTGAGTTTTCATCGACCCTAAAACCCAAAATCCAGCAACCATTAAATTAAATATCTTGTTTCTGCAGACTCCAAATACTTGATCATTTCTTAAATACATAAAAATAATCCAGAACTTTTCTAATCTTTCCAAATATAATAGAACATGTTCGAATAATTATTATCATCTTTCTTATTCCTCTTTATTTATGTCCAAGTGAATATTGACCTGCATGATTTGTATTATTATATTATAACTATCGGCATAACTAATAATTGTTATACATCTGTGTGTGTAGCTTCTGTAACGAGTTTCGCTATAGAAAACACTTGTCCAGTTTTAATTAATTTATAGTCACTAACACAACCACAAATATTTATGTTCACAATCGCAGCGTATATTTATATTTATTATTATGTAACAATGATAATTCGCGGCTTATCGATAACTAACTCCCTGTCCGAATGGCGGAGCTTCTTATATAGAGCCTCTTCAATGCCTCGATATATGGCGAAAGTTCTCCAATATTCTAGGTGTAGGCAAAGTTTACTAATATTAGTAAACTTTGGTGTACGCAACCGAATAAACCTTGCTATTCTAGAACTTAACAGTGGTTTGGGCTTGTGACAAACGGGACAAAAGCCGAGTTATTCAATGGCGAGATGCAATGGTTGTAACGTCGTGTCCGCTGTCGACCGCCTTGGAAGTTCGTTCCACTGGGCATGTTTCGTCACATTGCTCCCTCCTTAGAGCATTTCGTCCCGAAATGTCCTCATGTCGATATCGGCAACTGACCCCAAACCTGCAGTGTGATGTTCGGTGGAAATAGCAGTCCACTGTCTTCTGGTTCGTCCTTCTGAAAGGATAGCAGCACACCAAGATGTCAACGCCACTCTCCTTGAAGATCACTTCCAGCATGCTTCTCACCATACGCCAGTCAACGCGGTCATTGGTCATCTTGGGAATGGCCAAATGAGTCAGGTCCTGTGACTGCATCAAGTCACGAAGATGACTGATGGCTTTCCAGACATCACTGTAGGTGGTCAGATGTTGTGGAAGCTTCTTCGTCACAATGTGAATGTAGAACAGATGTCGTGTACCTTCCATGATTTCCAGTACCTTCCCCACCTCTGGTCTTTGTCGTCGTTGATGTTCCAGTTGTCCAAATTTCCGCTTGAAAGCAGCAGCAAGACCACTCCTCATATCAAGGTCTTCAGTGACCTAGTGAGCCAACGAATATTCGGCCGGTGTTTTGAACAAATCCAGCTGCCTTTCTTGGACAACGCTATCCTGAACTTTCTGGCCATTGGAGTGTAGACACATAAAAGTTTCCAATGACATGTCTTTCTTGGGTAACCTGATCTGCCTCACTTCAGCGTCCTGATCGTCATGGTTTCCAGCATACCGAGCTAAACGGTTGAAATGAACAACCCTCGGCTTCTCTCGTGGTGGTTTCTTTATCCGGTAGACGACGTCATTGATTCGCTCCAGAATCTCATACGGGCCCTCCCAAGAACTTTGCAGTTTTGGGGAGAAGCCACGTCGCCTCTGTGGGTTGTGAAGCCAAACCAGATCTCCAACCTGGAACTCGCCTGCCTCGGCGTTTACGTCATAGGCCTCCTTCATCCGGTCGCTGGCACTCTGAATGTTCAAACGGACTCGTTGATGAATGTCGTCCATCTTTCTTCGAAGATTGCTTGCGTAATCTGTCCCAGCGAAATCTTCACCAGGTGGACAGCCAAACTTCAGGTCGCAGGGCAGCCGGAGTTCACGACCCATGATGATCCTTGCTGGGGTTTCGCCTGTCGATTCGTGAACTGCAGATCGGTATGCCAAGAGGAATAGGTGGAGGTGTTCGTCCCAGTCTTTTTGGTGGTCACAGACAACTTTGGCCAAGTGTCGGTTGATGGTCCTGTTCATTCGCTCCACCATGCCATCTGATTGTGGGTGCAACGCCGTTGTCCTTGTCTTCTTGATCTTCAAGACATCGCAGACATTCTGGAATAGCGTCGATTCGAAGTTTCTGCCCTGGTCCGAATGCAGCTCCAACGGGACACCGAAACGGCAAAACCATTCCTTAATCAAGACATCGGCAACGGTAGCCGCCTCCTGGTTTGGCAAAGCATACGCTCCAGCCCACTTGCTGAAGTAATCCATGGTGACCAAGATGTATTTATTTCCTTTGTCCGATTAAGGAAACGGTCCAGTCACGTCGATTGCGATCCTTTCAAAGAGGCTTCCGACGTTGTATTGACGCATAGGAGCTTTTGGCCGTTTCTGGGGTCCGTTACTTGCCGCACATACGGCACATTTTCTGCACCATTCCTTTACATCTGCTTGACAGTTGACCCAGTAGAACCGCTCTCGCAGTTTTCCCAGCGTTTTCGTCACTCCTAGATGCCCACCCGTGACGCCATCGTGGACTTCCCTCATCACTTCTGTCTGTCGGCTTCAGGGGACCACTATCTGCTTTCGATCTTCTGTGCCATTCAGACTCTTCACCACTCTCTTCAGGACGCCATCGTTGAGAACCATAGAGTTCCACTGAGCCTAGTTGGACTTCACGTTGGAGGCGAATCGCGCGACATCTTGCCAAGTTGGTCGTTGGCCTGCCTGTTTCGATCTGATGAACAGCTTCAGATCTGAATCCTTTTCCTGGTCCTTTCGAAGTGACCTGGTCTGCCAGGAATCATCCACCACAGTCGTCCTGCAAGTGCTCGCCTCCTTTTCCTCGGCTCTTTGACAGTGCTTACATTGTTCTGGACAAGGTCTCCTGAAAAGAGCATCAGCGTTGTTGTGGCTGGATCCAGCTCGATGTTCCGTGTCAAAGTTGAACTCTTGAAGTCTCTCAATCCATCGAGCAACTTGACCCTCCGGATTTTTGAACTGTAGGAGCCATTTGAGCGCGGCGTGGTCGGTTCTCAGCAGAAATTTTCTCCCGTAGAGGTACTTGTAGAAGTGCTCTACCCCTTTGACTACTGCCAGCATCAGTTCCCTTCTCGTGACGCAGTAGTTCCGTTCCGGCTTCGACAAGGTTTTGCTGAAATAGCCGATCACTCTTTCACGTCCCTGCTGGATCTGGGACAGCACTGCCCCAAGTCCTACATTGCTGGCATCTGTATCCAGGATGAAGTCACCCTCAGGTAGTGGGTAGCCTAGGATGGGCGCGCTGGCAAGTGCCCTTTTAAGCGTGTCAAAGGCCTCCTGACAATCTTCGTCCCAGTGGAAGCTTCTCTGTGCCTCTGTGAGCCTGTGAAGAGGCCGGGCGATGTTCGCAAATCCCTGGACATAACGCCGGTAGTACGTGCACAGACCCAGGAAACTTCTTAGCTCGTGGAGGTTCTTTGGTACTGGCCACTCTTCAACTGCCTCCACCTTTTGCTGCTCAACGGCTACTTCCTCAGCCAACACGATATGACCCAGACATTGTACTTCCCTCCGGAACCGTTGGCATTTCTTTGGACTCAGCTTCGAACCGGAATTTCTGAGTCTTTGGAATACCTCCTCCAAGTTCTTCAGATGGTCTTCAAATGATTTGCCAACCACAATTATCCACAGTCATCCAGGTACACCAGGCATGTTGACCAGGATAGTCCTTTGAGAACAGTCTCCATCAGCCGCTCGAACGTAGCAGGTGCGTTGCATAACCCAAATAGCTTAACAGTGAACTGCCACAGCCCAGTTCCAACGCTGAAAGCAGTCTTCTCTCGATCTTCAGGGGCCATTTCTACCTGCCAATATCCGCTTTTGAGGTCCAGGGTTGAGAAGATCTTCGATCCGGCCAAGGTGTCCAGAGTGTCGTCGATCCGTGGTAGCGGGTAGCTGTCTTTCTTTGTCACGTTGTTCAGCTGACGATAGTCCACACAGAATCGAGTTGAACCGTTTCTTTTTAACCAGAACAACTGGAGATGACCATGGACTCGATGACACCGCCTTTCTCCACGTCCTTGATGATCTTGTCCGCCTCCTCCTTCTTGGCCAAAGGTAGTCTTCTAGCTGTTTGGCGGATCGGTCTTGCTCCCTCTGTGTTGATGGTGTGCCGTACCACGTTCGTTCGGCCCTTCTCCCCAGTCCCGTTGTCAAAGATGTCGCCGTAATTCCTTATCAGATTTCTCAATCGTTGTTTTTGTCTCTTATCCAGATCTTTTGAAGAGGTGACAACTAACTTCTGCATCTCTCCGGTGAACTCAGAGATGGTTTGCTCAGTCTCACATACTTGTCGCACCTCAGAGGAAATTGACGAGCAGAGCCCCAAAACTGTGTCCCTCGCCAAACTTACAGAGTGATAGTTGACGTTCATCACTCTCACGGGCACAGTCTTTCTCACATGTACCAGGCTCTTTCCAGATGCAATGCCTCGTCCTACTTCAGAATCGTGTATTTTAGGCTCAAACATCACGATGCTTCCTTCTTTCATCTTCCCTTCCAGGCAAGCCCACAAAATCATCTCGCTTCTCTCGGGAATTGAAGAATCCCCAGCCAGCAAAACACGAACTGTCTCTTCCTCTCTCCCATGCAGTACCACCTCTTCGTTGTTGATTCTCAGTGTTCCATTTTTGAAATCTAATTGGAAGCCTCGGGTATTCATGATGTCCATTCCAATTATGATTTCTTCCTCAATATCGGCAAACAGCATTGGATGTTCAAAGCTGGAGCTTCCCAGAGTCACTGCTGCCTCCACTTCACCATGGATCCTAGCCAAGTCTCCTGTTGCCGTCCGTAGTCGCCACGCTGTTGGTTTAATCATTGTCGGTTTTGTGACAATGTCGGGCCTGATGATAGTCTTCGTCGCACCTGTATCCAGCAGCATGGTGCGTTTCTCTCCATTGACCATAAGCCATCCACAAACACGCTGTTCAGTTTGTGTCCTAATTAGGCAACTATGGCAGTTTTCTTCGGGGCATACTGGATAGAGGTCGACGATTGCCCCTTCGCATCGACCCTCGCTAGTTTTCCGACATCGAAGAAGGTGCCCGTATCTCCTTCTTGCATCGGCTACGAATGTGGCCAAGCTCCCCACAATTCCAGCATCGTAGCTCCCTTCGCTTGGACGCCTCCATTTCCTTGACGACTCTCCTCACAGTAGCTTCGACGGTCTCCTCCTGTGCGGGATCCTGCTCTTCCATCCTTCGCACGTGCGCAGGTGTCTCACGGACTGCTTTGCCGCTTCAAATTCCAAGGCTTTGGCCAGAGCGTCGACTAGTCTGTCGGGTCGATGAAGTATCAGGGACTGCCTTATCTCCTGATCCCGAAGACCATCCAAAAAGGCCTGGACTGCCAGCCTTATCTCCATCACATTTTCTGGCGTGGTTGGATAAGCCAGTCTTGACAGGCGAGCAACATCCGCTTCAAACTCCTGCATGGTTTCGCTGGACATTTGGATCCGGTTCTTTAACTGGGAATGGTTGACATGCTCCAAATGAGTATGACCATACCGCAGCTCCAGATGCTTGACGAGCACATCGTAGTCCTCCTGTTCCTGGGTGTTCAGTGTCTGCAGGATCTCCGTTGCCTCCCCACGAAGCGCCAGAGTTAGTGCCAGAGCTTTCTCGGTTGCGGTCCATCCATTTGCCCTTGCTGCTGCCTCGAACTGGCGATGGTAATTGTTCCAGGACAGCTTGCCATCAAACTGAGGGGCTTTCATGTGGACTCGCACAGTATCAGACTCCATTTTAGCACCTATGCTCTCGAATGGGACGTCTGGTTGCTTCATGATCACTGTTACTTGCCTTTTCATTTGCTCTATTTCTTCCAGAGTCTTCACTGTATCTTTTAGCTGTTTCCCGATTTCTTCTGCAACCTGATCCTTCATAGCTCTAGAAGTTTCTTTGAGCTTCTCTTCCAATCTCTCTTCCATAGCTCTATAGGATTCTTTGAACTTTTCTTCCAAAGCTCTAGAAGATTCTTCCAAATTTTCCAATTTCCTCGAGTTCTCTTCCATGGCTCTGGAGGATTCTTCGAGCTTCTCTTCCATTTTCCTCGAATTCCTTTCCATGGCTCTAGAAGATTCATTAAACTTCTCTTCCAATTTTCCTTCCATGGCTCTAGAAGATTCTTCCAGTTGATCCTTCAAGTTCTTGGACAATTTCTCAACTACTGCGTTGGGTTCGGGAATCTCAAATTGGAACGTATCAGGATCCATGCCTTCTTCCATTCTTAAAGCCTCACGAAGCCTTGTTTGTAGATCAGTTTTCTTACCACTACTATCCAGGTCACGCTCCTCCAGCTCCTTCAGCCGAGTTATTCGATGGCGAGATGCAATGGTTGTAACGTCGTGTCCGCTGTCGACCGCCTTGGAAGTTCGTTCCACTGGGCATGTTTCGTCACACTTCGTTTTAATTTTATGTACTTCCTATTGTATTGTCAAGTATCTACTCCAGTACTGTTTCGTTTTGTACATAATATTAAATTAAGTTTCACGATTGGGAAATACTTTTTGTTTTATAATACTTCACACATAATATGAGAAATAGTAAATAGTAAATTGAAACAATTATGATTAATAAATCAAAAATATAATGTTACCGTAAATAAATTCGAATAAAGTTTAAATCTAGAGTAACAATTCGGATGTTTTTTTTATCTGTCGACCAGTTCACCCCTGTCTACGTCGCCATATTGCAGCTACTCTAAGTCTAAGCTCCACCTACCGATCCCATTTTTCTATCACTGTTTGTTTGAATGGTCCTTAGCGACTCTTATGGCCGATTGCACCCAACGATTATAACACCAACCTATTTTGAGGATACTTAACGCTAAGGGACCCTTAACTTGACAGTTTTGCATGTGAAGTTGTCAAGTTAAAGGTACCTTAGCGTTAAGTATCCTCAAAATAGGTTGGTGCAATCCAAGGTTTCTATACATATAAGAGGTTGCCTCACTTCGCCTGTGGTAAAGATGGAAGGGGGAAAATATGACGTCATTTGAGGCTAGCGGTCTGAAACAGTCCGCATTCTGTCATTTGAGTGTCATTCCTGTCATGCAATTGAATCGGACTGCATCGTGTCGTGTCATGTGTCATTGGATCAATGATTGATAAAACGTTGAATTTCTTGCTAATTTTATCATTTGAATCGAAATAAAATATTAATAGAGGTGTAAAATTATCTTTTGGAACATTATTATTGTATATTATTGGCGTTGAAAAAAATTTGGTAGATAAACATGTTTTTTCAGTCGTTTCAGTCGACAAAAATATAATTTGATATCTGCAATGCAAGGAAAATAATGTCGAATTGCACTAAAAACTTCAATTCAACTGGGAAAGGGGACAAAAATCAAACATTCGACAAAAATAATATAAAATTTGCTATGCAAGAGAGGTAATGTCAAATTGTACTAAAAATCATGGAGATGTACTGACGTACTAAAGTCTAATGAATCCTACTGAATCTAGTACAATTATACTGCAAATGGCAACACTGTAAATGACATTCTTGATTTTATGATGAAATGGTTCGAGAAATGGCCGCAGTGGCGCTACAGTAGACACAAATGACGTCATGACCGTAAAAGTGAGGCAACCTCTTATATAGAAACCTTAGGCGCTTTCGGGTGACGCATTTTACGAGCTATGAGCTGCTCTGAGTAGCTCAAGAGCACCCGGGCGTCACTGGAACGCATAAAATTATTCGCTAGAGTGCTCTTGAGTGGCTCCGGAGCTCATAAAAGGCGTCACCCGAAAGCGCCTCTTGGGTGCAATCGGCCATTATGATTCTATCTCGATGGGTGTCATTGCTTATGTCCAACACAGCTCAGCGGTCACAGCAGCTGAGTAAATTTTGACGTGCAAAACTGTCAAAGTTTGTCCAGCTGCTGTCACCGCTGAGTTGTGTTGGACAAAAGCCAAAAGCATTAATCAATGAGCGAAAATCTGACATCTGACACGTCCACTCAGTGAAATCGACAATTTTCACATTTTTTGGAAACATGAAAAATATAAGGATTAGTAAGTACTGATGCCATTGATGTTTAACCCAAGACCTCTATTATTTATTACTGTAGTAATCACCGATTAAAGAGCACCAATCAACATCCACTACGTCACAGAACACATTATCTATCTCCGTCTGGCGTATTGACTGAGATTGCTCTCTCTCACTTGGGAGGGTAATTTGGCTCCGCCCCGTTTTCGATCATACAGTGAAATTTGCGTATTATTTTTTATTAATTTAGTATATTTTTGGGTATTTTGTAGAAAATTTTTCGCTGATGACTTTCTAATATAGTCCAGAATACGTAGGTATATGAAATTTCAAGTCATTTGAACCTCTCCTTTTATCATTAGCCTAGTTTACACCGATAACTCGTTTATTTCGGTCTGATAGGACCAAGTGGGTGGGGATAGTACGGTAGGACCAATGCTTGCTTCTCGCCCGTTTACACCGTCTCGCTACGCGTGATCTAAATGAGTACGCGCGCAATTCGTCAAATGTCAAAAACAAGTCGAAATGATTTATCCACACAATTCGTTACCAAAAAAAAGATAAGTAAGTACGCTCAGATTGCCTTAGGAACACAGAACCAACACAATTCACAATAATAACAATCGACATAACCTCATAATTTTGATCCAGATCGAACCAAATTTAGTTCGGTACACCTGCTGGCGAATACCGAACCAATAGCGGACCAGCTAAGTCCGCAACTGTTTACACCATTCGAACCAAATATTTGGTTCTGATAAGTTCGAATCTAGTACTTGGTCCGCGGACCAAGTTGTCGGTGTAAACTAGGCTATTGAAATGCGTACTATCGTACCTGGAAGGGACTCGTCCATTGCTGACACGATACAGAAGTGAGGCAAATTAGATTGATAAATAACAGCGCGGGTTGCATAACTAGGTGGGGAATTTCTTCATCTCGAATAAGCTATAACTGGTTGCATAAGTTTTCACAATAATTACTGTGATCATTTTGATTCATATTTGAGCATTGAAATGCATACTCTATTGCATACTATCGTACCTGGAAGGGACTCGTCAATTGCCAAATAACTGTTAATTTGAGGCAAGTGCGACAGAAAGAGATGTAAGGGAAGTAGTGTCCGACCGAAGGTCAGTTTATGGCCGAAGCCGATTGTTCGGCTCCTGTCTTAACCTTCGGCCGAAGCCGAAGCCAAAGGTTTCATAGTTTCATGTTCATGTTTCATCAGATTTTAAAATTTTAAATTGCAGAAAATTGACTTGACTTAACTAGAAATTAATTTTTATATATTGTTCACAACAATGACAACTGACAACATAACGAAACAAAACTATTATTGTTAACAATAAACGTCAACCTCACTAATCTTCAGAATCGTGCGCAGAAACCACGCGTTCCGCGGTGAATTCGGCATTTGGTTGGCTGGACAAAAACATTCGGCTTCGGCAAAATTCTTTGGCCGAAGCCGAATGTGCTTTCTTAGGCCGAAGCCGAAGCCAAAGCTTCGGTCGGACATTAAAGGGAAGTTACTTATTCTCTGTTTTCTGTCTCATCTTCTGTCAAAGGGCACTTTCGGAAACACTGATCCGGAATCCCATATTGGGTTGGGTTGTCCCTGCCCATATCATCAGTTGTCATCTTTTGTTTGTTTTTATTAACGTAATTGGATCACTATTTCCTTGTGTCAAATGAATATTATTAAATGGCGGATTCTGTTCTGAACACAATAGGTGTGTTTGCTATGCTCCACTAGTGCACCCCACTTAGCTATGCAACCCGCGCTGTTATTCATCAATCTAATTCGCCTCACTAGCCTAGTTTACACCATTGACTTTAAAAAACTCAATGATTTACACCTAGTTTACACCGACAACTTGGTTCGAATGGTGTAAACAGTTGCGAACTAAGCTAGTCCGCTCTTGGTTCGGTACTTGCCAGCAGGTGTACCGAACTAAATTTGGTTCGATCCGGATCAAAATTATGAGGTTATGTTGATTGTGTTGGTTCTGAGTTTCTCAAGATAATCTGAGCGTACTCACTTATGTTTTTTTTGATTATGAATTGTGTTGATAAATGATTTCGACTTGTTTTTGACGTTTGACGGATTGCGCGCGTACTCATTTAGTTCACGCGTCTCAAGGCGGTGTAAACGGACGTGAAGCAAGCATTGGTCCCACCCAATGACGTAGATAAATAGACCAGGCAACATGCATATGCATTGACGGTGTCGCAGTGCGAGAAAGATGGAGAGAGAATATCAAGTGATAGAGAAGGATGGAGCTAGAGCGGGCAACAAAAAAGGATGTTAAAGTTTACTTTTTTAATTGTTTTGTAATTTATTTCATTAATAAGTTGAAAGGTGTTGAAATCAGCTAGGCTTTGAAAAAAAAACACATCTACAAATACTAGCCGATTTGGACCCACCGAGTAGAGTGCTTGAAAGACTAGAGTGCTGAAACCAGTGAGCTTTCGTAGTGGATATATATTTAGTAGCTATAGTCCATTCTTTTGGATATGTTACAGTAAATGTTAGGAATTCAGTGAAAGCTAGCTTTTACTAGTTGATGCTAGCAATTACTTGATCCGTTAGGAAATGTTAAATTTTGAAGAATATTGTACACTTTCACTAGTGAATGTTGGAGAAACTTTATCAAATCAACTTTTACTGAAAGCAGTTAGGAAAAGTGCTTTTTAAAACTTATTTCCGCCATTTAACTATCCCAAGGTGTACGGGGCACTAAATGATGTCGCTCACGCGACATCAAAATTTTTGCCAAACCCAAACTAACCCAAACGAACCCAAACTAACCCAGACTAACCCTACTGAGAATACTTAAGTATTTTCTATAATACGGTATCTGAACAATGTTCACATTGTACACCTGCGATTCATGAGTCTCGTATTTTCCAGAGCGTCTAATCTGTCGGCGAATTCCAACTCGGACCAAAAAGGATATTTATAATTACGATAATAATTTTCAGTGTAGCAGCTTTCACTAGAAAAGTTACGTGAATGCTAACAATTACTAGTAAAAGTATGATGAAGTCGATCGAATTCAACTTTCACTAGCTAAATGTTTCCAAATCAGGAAAAGCTTACTTTTCCTAGTAACAGTTAGATTTTACTGATTACCAGGTTTTACTGTGACAGATGTTCACATTAGGTGTGTTTGTTATGCTCCACTAGTGCCCACTTTTCTACACTACAACACTCAGTGTGGCTTTGTTTGTGAAATGTTTGTCTGTTTTTTAGGATAGAATATCTTCAGTAAACTAGTAAATAAGATGCATTAAGATCAGTCAGTCTTCGTTTTATCGTTTATACTCAAAAAAACCTGATCATGTATACAAACAAAGGGACAATCAAATTTATAAAAGTATAAACGATTAAACGAAGACTGACTGACGCAGCTGTCTAGAGTGTCATGTCAAATCAAAACAGTGTTGCCAATAGCAGGGAAAAAGGCGACAAAAGAGGAAATTTTATGAACAGTGATCGGACATGCCCTTGCATTTCAAATATAAAATAAATCAATTATGATTTTGATTATACCCATATTATCCAATTTCCAGCTGCCGCCACAAACTGTTCTTTCAATATAAATATATTGTTAAGCATAAATAATCATTATTCTCAAGTTCTATGTTTTTAAGTGCGTTCAAATAACATATTGCCTAAAGTTTTTCGTGTCTAATCTGTAGCCTAGTTTACACCGATAACTCGTTTAGTTCGGTCCGATAGGACCAAGTGGGTGGGGATAGTACGGTAGGACCAATGCTTGCTTCTCGCCCGTTTACACCATCTTGCGCGGGAACTAAATGTGTACGCCCGCAATTCGTCAAATGTCAAAAACAAGTCGAAATTATTCATCAACACAATTCGTAACCAAAAAAAAACATGAGTAAGTACGCTCAGATTGCCTTAGAAACTCAGAACCAACACAATTCACAATAATAACAATCAACATAACCTCATAATTTTGATCCAGATCGAATTAAATTTAGTTCGGTACACTTGCTGGCGAGTACCGAACCAAGAGCGGGCCAGCTTAGTCCGCAACTGTTTACACCATTCGAACCAAATATTTGGTTCGGATATAGTCCGAATTTGGTACTTGGTCCGCGGACTAAGTTGTCGGTATAAACTAGACTTGTGAATGCTCGTAGAAAAAATATTGTTCCTAAAACGTTCGCAAAGTGTCTTTCCCGCCCTTAAATCGGCTTCGCGTCGTTCGTCTAACTACTTTTGCGTGCGGGAAAGCATCACTTTGCGAACTTGTTAGGAAAATAACTATTTCCAACTATCATATCAAAAACAAAATAAAACACTCTTAATTGTCATTGCATGAAACTCAAACTTGAAATTAAACGGTAAAATGTTTATGTTGTTATTACGAACAAATTTGACGAGCTGAAAATATTTGGTAATTGAGTATATGTATTATTAATTAGCAATTGCTCAATAAAACAAAAAAATTTATCCATTTAACTTCTCCCAACTCTTGAGGGAATTATAAAAATAATATCAAATTATAATAAGTAACCTGTTCCAAAAGACTGCCATTATTAGACTATTAGACAAGTATTTAATTATTTTTTAACAAAAATAGAAATTAAACTTCCAGATTCAAACACATTGATTGATCTACGAAACGACGCTTTTTCGGAACCATGTTGATGGAAAATGTTTGTCTTATTTTTATTGCGCCTATTTCTTCCTTTAGAAATATGTGGATAATCACCTGGGTATAATATAATATTAGTCTATGATAATCACTGTCTCCTCAAGATAGACAGCGCAGCAATATTATCTTCCCGCACTACCCGCACTCTGTCTGTACCTTGCCGCTTGCGGCTCCGCTAGCTCGACAACGCACTGCGCATGTTGGACAGTGCAGCAATTTTTATTATTGGGAATCTGTCTAGAGAGTGCCTAGTCACTTCCATATAATATTTTAATCACTTTTCTATGCTCCTAACCTCATTTCTTCAGAAAATGAAGATTTTCTTCTCTTTGTAAAATGTAAATATTATTTACAACTTACAACTGTTACGGCTAGACAAATTACATATATTTAACATTTAACACATTTCAATAAGTATTTCAATCTGATAGTTATCTTTAAGCAGTTATTTGATCTATAGATAAGGTAAGAACTAAAAACTCGAATTTATTTGTTATTCATCAATTTATTGATCAATGAAAGTTCTGTTTGAGGTGAAAAGTATGTTAAATTCATGTTTATATAAAGGGCTTGCAGCTCATTCTCCAACAATCATCTACCTATTTTTAATTTAATCCTTATTTATTACATAAGGATATTTTATCCTTGGAAATGTCGTGGACCTAGTTCATGCAGCTTGTATCAAGGTATTTATAATGTACAGGGGAAGATATTAAAACTCCTCGACAAACCCACTTGACATAACCCTGATAATTGTACATTTTACAATTATTAGGTACTTAGGATGCAAGTTAGGATGTAAAATTAATGCAAAGTTACCTATGAATAATTATGAATCCATTTTACCCGAAAACGACTTGACACAATAAGAGTACCCTTTCTACGCAAACAAGATTGGGCGTTCTTATTTTTGTGTGTGAATTCAGTAATCAAGTCCTACTTGGTTACAGATGATGGGGCAAAGTTCTGCTCAGTCTCCTCAAGGATTAGGTACCTACTCAAGAAACTCATCCGTTTCGGAAATTTCCTTAAAAAACATCATCAATAGGTATGGGTATTCGTTTGAAGTCATACCATCATTGCTCCTGTCATTTCTGCTTATATGTTCCAAAAATGCGAGAAAAATGTCAAGTGTTAGGTACGAGGTCGGTCAAAGCCCTGTTCAAAGCCGAGGTCAAAACAGAGAAAAGTTGCTATTTTTGATGCTCCTTCAAGATCCATTGGTCGTGTTGCCAAATTTTCATTATTTTGCGAGATTGACGAGATACTGTGTAATTTGTGAAAATGATCCAAATAAATTTTGTTTAATATTTCTCCGTTCTACAACATGCGATGTCTTCAATTTGTGCATACGACGAGACACCGACGTTTCCTATTCGGATAATTACTATCAAATCAATCTGGATCGGACCTGGATTTTTCTCTCATTATTTTTGAAACCCTTCTGCCTCGACTGCTGCATCCCCTCTCCATTGATATACTACCGGATAGGTGAAAACTAACCGATATATCATTGACGACGTATCGACTCTGAAAAATGTCCTCGTCAGGAATTTTAGCAAGTATATACAGTCGTGTGCATTATTCCATTGGACAAAAAAAAATCATGTGTAAGTTTCGCTGATTACCTATCATGTCATCTTTTACCAGATTTTGTTGGGTATTTCGCCACATCCTATCAAAAAATTTTTACTTGGTATGAATGCAAATTTAAATAAAAAATCCCTTCATTACAAATTCAAGATTTAATTTGTGACTGTTATTAGGTTTTATTATCCACTACTAGGTTCTTTTTTAGGTAACGAATAAAGAAGATCAGGTATTTGAACATTGCTTTGATTTTTTTTTTAAAGTAGGTAGACAGTTACTTGAATAAATCTTGAATTTTCTAATTAAGTGATTTTTTCCAGGATTTTTTATTTGTATTTGCATTCATACCAAGTAAGAGTTTTTTGATAGGTTTACAAGAGTTTTTGGGTATTTCGCCAGACCCTATCAAAAAACTCTTGTAAATCAAGGATGCGCTACAAAACTACAAAGCATAGGTATATCTATCATGTCATCGTCTATCTGACAAGTTATCAAACAAAGTCGAAAACATCCAAAGTCAAGTCCTCGGTCAAGTCATTTAGCCATATATCAGCTCAATATAAATTGAACTTGAAAGAGCCAAAATTGTGGAAAATGTTGAGAAAAACAAGTGGCCTAGATTATGAATCGTGGCAGAATTTCTATTCAAAAAATCAAACTACAAGAGCAAGAATATTCTGGGATAAATTGAGCCAAGATGTTAACCCTTGTAGATATTTTTTGTATTTATCGATATTTTGAAAACCTGACGAAATTTTAACGAGAAATGGTGTTTGTATTTAATTATTAAAATTTTGTAGTATTTTCTTAGGAGTTTTATAAACATCAATGTTACAAATATTAAATATGTGACTAATTTATTTATTAAACAGGTGGACTTTTATAGAACCGGTAAAACGGGGTTACTCCGTCAGGTTTTTTTTACATGAATTATGTTTCAATATCTACTTTTTACAACATATTTTTGCACTTTTGAGAGGTGACAGGACTGACAGGCAGGTTCACACGATACAAATTTTGTCCAACGGATATTTGCACAGACTGTAAGTAGCCGTAGGCAGGACGGCTCTGACTTCATCATATTTTAAAATTGCAAATGCTTGAAAATGTTTCATTTTATTTCATTTTTGAAACCTGAGAAGATATGAAATGAAGGCCTAAGTTTGGTGTCACTACTCCCAATGACTCTACCTTGCTATACATACAGCCGCGAATAAAAGTTTGGAAACAGCCTAAAATGTCATTATAATTTTGATCCTGCATCAGTTATCAAAGAACTGATGGTGCATTCAAAGACTTCAATATATTTGCCAGTTTGCGTGGCCTGGCGATTTTTTCCAAAAAATTGTTTAGTGTCATTTTTTTACGTTAAAAAAAGGACACTTTTAAAAACTTCTTTCTATTTAAATTATGATAAAGATGGCTAGCACCATTCAAAAGTGGGAAAAACATTATGTATTTCTGGAAAATTTCACAATAATTAATTGAATAAAGGATAGTCTCTCGGATAGTCTAGATATAAAATCTTGAACTTGGCAAAAATTACACATTATTGAAGAAATCATGAAAAATGGGTCATTTTGCCAAGTTCAAGATCAATCCTGTAAAATGATATCACCGCATATAGGGTAAAATAAAAAAATCACGGGAAAGCGGTTTTTTTTTCAGGGCTCGTCAGCGACTGGTTTCTGAGTTTTTTATAGGATATTGACCACTCGACTATTTTTGGGGATAGCGCCCAGTCCATGGACAAATATGGGCGGTTTCGTGATTTGTTTAGTTCCGCAAATTTACCAAATCAAAGGTGTTCATAATAGAATTACATGAACCTCCGTTGTTACATGTATTCATTTCCCCAAAACTAAACATGGAATTCACGATCACGTGGATGAATTTTATCAAAAGAAAACAAAAATTATTTGTATCGCCCTCAGATTCACTGCCTGCTTGTTTTGATTCTTCGTATTCGTATGAAGTAGAGTCATCGTCGACAGAATCGCTGAATGATGTCGAAAATTATTGGAGATGGTTGCAGGTTCTTGCATGTCGCACCAGCGCAATGCTTACAAAGTACTGTGTACTTTGAACCTGCCTTGCGGAAACCACAAGCTGCTCGACAGTGCGTTCCACAGATACACAATATACAATATTGCCTGAGTAGTTGAGTACCTCGGCTGGTGCTGGACGAGGTGCTGCATCTTTAGTGGTGTAACGTAAGATGCATGCGTCCGGTTGTATTTTTTACCATTGTGAAATTTCAGGACATAATTTTTGATCGTCCTTCGAATGGTCCTATCCATTTTTTATCAAAAACTACACAGAAAAAAGTTATCAAAAGAGTTTTGTACGTGAAAAAAGGACACTAAACAATTTTTTAAAAAATTGCCAAGACACGCAAACTGACAAATGGATTGAAGTTTATAAACGCACCATGAGTTCTTTGATAACTGATGCAGGAATAGAGTGGACAATTTGCATACATTTTCAAATTTTTCGAAATTTTATACAGTGCGTTTTTTTCAAGACGGAACATTGGGATTCCCATATTAGCAGTACGTCTATTCGTAGTACACAGCTGAAACTTGCCGTAGATGAACTTTGGTGCTTCGAGATTATGTTAGTACATTAATCACGCCAGAATAACTTGGAAAAATACTCAAAAAATGCTTTCATTTATCAGAACTTATACTTGTAACATGCCTTGTATATGACGGTGACAACCAATTTTCCGACTTGTCTAACTTCATTGTCAATTTGTTTAACCAAAAAAATTCTTTTTTATTTTTATCACCGTTAAGGATACTGCTTGGCCGTGAATAGGGGACACTTTGAACAGTTCATCTAAGAAATAAGGTTTGGGCGTGTTCTTTTTTCTACCAAAAATTTACTGTTGCATCATGTGATCCTGTCACGTGACCTTTCGCATCTTGTTGGTGTAAACACCACAATCACAGAAAAAACGCTTTGGTGAATCAAAATAGCAAGTACATAACCTCGGACCTGCTTTTCTGACTTGTGCTGTCATCGTATAGGGTTGTCATTCTCGCCGATAGCGTGAGGCGCATGCGTTCTAACCAGGGCAACTGACAAGCAGTGCCGCGTTCACGAGCGTGCTTCTATCCTTGTCTAGCTGAAAGTAGAACAAGGATAGAGCATAACTCCTTTCGTGCAATGTGAACGCGGAAGAGATGTCAAAAGTATGACTTGCTTAAACTGAAATGGCGGTTCTTGAGCTGTAGTTACAGTTCACGTACTCACGTTTTATTTGTGTATCACTGTATCAACAAATATGCTAATCTTCATGAAACTCAATAACAACTCAAACTTGACACTGACAGTATTTTGGAGGTTATAAAATACTGTCACATGTCAAAATCAGAGTCAAAACTGTCAAGAATTTGACATTTCCAGCCACCAGTTGTCCTGACATATGCGCTTGCGCGGCCCGAGAAAAACAACCCTATATTGACCATTCCAGAATGACGTCACTACTGTCATTTGCTGGGTGGCACACACAATTTATAGGTTGAAGCTTGTTATGTCAGTGATGTGTACATAAATAAAATTGGTGTTTTTGATAACATATTTTCTAATAAATACCAACCAATTTCATTCAGTAACTAGAATGATCCATGATTCTTACCTCAGACATCACAACAAATGCTTCTTCGCTGATTTGTTTAGCAGCAATTTTCTGAATACAGTATTCGTATTGCTTGAAGGCTTGCAAACTCTCATAAGCCTTCATCTGCTTCCCAGTGTAAAAACTGTGAGTTAATATCGATAATTTACTAAATCCATCATGGTGATATTCATTAATCGAAAGAGCATAGGGATCAATATTGTGTATAACGCCGATTTTGTGGTCGTATTGTATCTTCACATCACCACTTAACGTTGAATAATAATTGCTGTGAGCCATTTTAGGAAAGAACTGATCGAAAAAGCATTATTAACAGATTTGTTTGTCACCCAGCAAAAATGACATCGTTGTCAAGGTCACGTGTTCTGGAATGGTTAATATATTTTTTATCTATGGCTGTCATTATACAACGTAAATAAATGAAATCCGTACTAAATCTTAATCATGAATATTTTTATATTATGCTAACATTCCTTTCAAAATTATTAAATTGAACTCTATTTTTTTTTTCAAATATGATGAATAAATGGTCTGCCAATGTTTCTACTTTATACCAATCATTCTAACAATATGCAGTGCGTTTTTTTAAAAGACGGAACATAGAGATTTTCATGTTAAATTTTCAATCCCATGTTAGCAGTACTTCTTTTCGTATCACTTGGAAAAAGACTCAAAAAATGCTTTAAATATATCAGTTATACTTTTAACAAGCCTTGTATATGACGGTGACAACCAATTTTCTGACGTGTCTAACCTCATTGTCAATTTTTTATGATCATCAAGGATACTGCTTGGCCGTTAATAGGGGAAAATTTAAGCAGTTTATCCGAAAAATAATGTTTGATTTTAATTATTGTATAATACCTACTGTGAGAAATAAATGGAATTACAATTTGACAATGAAGATAGTAGTTGACAGTGGCATATACAAGGCCAGTAAAAAAGTTTTACTATCCAATAATTGATAAAAGCATTTTTTTTAAATCTTTTTTTCAATTTATTCTGAGCTAATTGATGAAAAAACCTAATCTCTAGTCACCAAAGTTTATCTACGTCAAGTTTTAGCCGTGTACTTTGGATAGAAGTACTGCTAACACGGGACTGAAAATTTAGCATGGGAATCCCTATGTTCCGTCTTAAAAAAAACGCACTATACATATACTAGAGCAAGAAACGATCTTTAATATTGGTTTTTAAATTGAAGCTGCAGCTCTGAAGCAACAGTACCTATCAACATTTTTAACCTTGATCACTTGTCTAAATTCAATTTAATTTTTGTTTCAATATCTGCTCAATAATAAAGCCTCAAGCCTCAACCCTCAAGTTCACAAAATGATAATTCCTATCATTGTGTCAATTATTGATAATAGATTGTTTGTGAGGTTATTGTGGTCTATCAACATAAAACAACCAAAGTATTCACATACAAATTTTGAAGGGACATGGTGGCATCAGATTTTCACCAAATAAAATCCACCAGCAATTTACAAACGTGGTGTGGTGGAATATCATACTTCCACCACGAATAAAAAAACGCTTTGGTGGGACCATGTTTTCACCTGGTGAATGTTTGGTGAAAAAAAACACGCCCTATTATACTGTTAGAAATCATGATACTATAACAAGCAAGATATGATCACGCGCAGGTTTTGCTGACGTCATTGCGTGTTCGAACCTCAAAATTCATAGGTTTCCTAGGTAACTCGGTTAGTCGCACATCCCACTTCAGAAGTCATCACGTGACCTATCTCAACGTCATGCGTGAGCCAGTTCAAATTTTGACCAGCAAATGGTTACTAGGTATTGTTATGGATGTTTTAAATCCAACCTCACTTTTGGCTTGCGGTGACCATGCGCGGCTTGGTTCTAATTGGTTCTAATTTCGTCCAGCAATTAATCATATCTTGTGTGTTTTAGTATCATGGTTAGAAATCAATGAAATTACAATTTGACAATGAAGTTATTGGTTGACAGTGGTATACAAGGCTAGCAGAAAAATAGTTGCTTTCCAGGAAGGAGTGAGTGACCCTGGTACAGCTCAACTGCGTGACGCACCGTGTCTTCAAGCTGTCATGTTTACTGGAACGCAACAGGGCATCAATGGGACTTTATGTCAAGTTGACACTGTCAATTATTGTTATGGGTGGAACTATCACCTATGGGCGTGTTTTTTTTTTCACCTAAATTTTATGTTGATTTCCACCTAAAATTCACTGTTGACCTCAGCTGATCCTATCATGTGATTTTAGGTGGAAACACCACATTATACACCCCACTCAACATAAGAAAACGCTTTGGTGGATCAAGTAGTGAAACCTCGAAACTACTGACATCTTATTATAACCTCTGACTTTCTTTTGATAAGAGTGGATTCTGATGAACCTGCACATCCTCCAACAACAATCTACCGGAATTCCGTCTGGTTTTTTTCAAATAAATATCAGCTTTCCAACCAGTTTCAAAAACCAACTCCAATGAAAACACAAAACTTTACCGAAAATCCTGAATAAATTGAGCACTAAATAATTTCGAGAATAGCAATTTAATACCCGAACATTGTGAATATGACCAATCACGCCACAGACGAACAATTTTACGACACCACCTTTGTTTATTATTATTGTGTCAATCATTGACGATAGAATACTTTCCAGGTTATATAGCTCTATCAACATGAACAACCCAAAAAAATCACATAAAATCTTTGGTGGGACTTGGTGGCATCAGATCGTGGTGTGGTGGACCATCACACTTCCACCACGAATAAAAAAACGCTTTGGTGGCATCATGTTTTTACCTGGTGAAGTCTGGTAGAAAAAAAACACGCCCTTTCCTTTCTCTTTTTTGGTGTTTATTGCTTATGTAATATTTATCATTGCATAACTAAAAACTAAATATTTATCATAAACTTGAAAAAACCCGTCAAATCAAAAAGATATTTCGAAACTTGTCACATTTGGCATTTAACCACTGTAAATTTGAGGTTGCTCCAGGGAAAAGGGAAAGGAAATATTGGTGTCTCAATCTCTAAGATAATAGAGGTCGTAGGTTGATTTTTAAACATCAATGGCATCACTACCTACTAATTCTTATATTTGTTATATTTCCAAAAAATCTGCAAATTGTCCATTATGATGATTCACGTCATTTCCGAACTTGACGATCTGAGCTTTCTTACAGTTTGAAATAGGATTTTATGAGAGCCGTACTTGTAAAATTTCCTGACAATGTCGTTTTACACGGTCGAAACGTCGTCAATGGTAGGTATTTGTGTAGTACTTACTTTTTTGGAAAGGGTGTGAACGAGGGTATGAAGGAAGGCCTTAAAAATGATGATGAGAAATCGAGTGAGAAATCCAGGTTCGTAATTGAAAAAATTGGTGGTTCCTCGAAAACGAAACGTCTTGTACCCAATTTGAAGATATCGTATTGTAGATTGGAAATAAAATATAAAGTTTTAAAATTTAAAGTCGTTCAATTTTCTAAGTTCACAAATGAATAGTTTCTCGAATAATCAACGAAATTAATTTGGACCATTTTCAGAATCCACCCCTTGATCTACAGTGTGACCCATTTGTTTTGGGAACACCCTGATAAAAAGTTTATTTCTTAACCGATTTGGTTCGTTTTTTTTTTGGATTGTAGAGCTCGAAAAATTGTATATTCTTGGCAAAAAGTGACCTTCGCCATTTTGACTTCAAGGCCTACTATGTTAGTTTTTAAGAGCAAAATTTCAGGAAACCATATTAGCGATTTTTTTAGAAAAAATCTGTGTGCGCCACTGGATTCAGCATCCTTTAAAACGGGTCTATACAAATTTTCAACCGAAAATATCAAGTTGAAAAAAATTGAAAATTCGCACTTCAACAATCTTTGATTCTATCAAAACAAACAAAAATGACATAAAACTAAAAATTTGTAACTTCTACCAAACCACCATCAACTTCAATGCATTTATCATTTCTTTTGATAGAATCAAAGATTGTTGAAGTGCGAATTTTTAATTTTTTTCAACTTGATATTTTCGGTTGAAAATTTGTATAGACCCGTTTTAAAGGATGCTGAATCCAGTGGCGCACACAGATTTTTTCTAAAAAAATCGCTAATATGGTTTCCCGAAATTTTGCTCTTAAAAACTAACATAGTAGGCCTTGAAGTCAAAATGGCGAAGGTCACTTTTTGCCAAGAATATACAATTTTTCGAGCTCTACAATCGAAAAAAAAAACGAACCAAATCGGTTAAGAAATAAACTTTTTATCAGGGTGTTCCCAAAACAAATGGGTCACACTGTATACTATATCTCACAAACTAAAAAATATCATGCAACACATGGAATGGATCTTCAATGAGCATCAAAAACGACAACTTTTCCCCCATTTAATCGACTTCGTTGCTTTTTCTGTTCCGGATATAGCAACAGTGGTATCTCTTAAAAAGGACACCCTGTATAACGTGTAACACCCTGTCTCTCAAAAACGAAGCATTTTTGAACATATTATGTATGTCTATAAGATGTCTATTTTTGAACGTGAATCGCGTAGTTGACATATTTCAATTTGGAACACCCTATACCTTAATTTGAATTTGCTTATTTCATACTGTACCGTAAAGTATCATATACCGGACCCAAAACCAGTCCGGTAAATGACACTTTACATCATCAGAGACTGTGAAAAAAAATTACTTGACTACTCCAAAAATTATATTTTGCATCATCAAAGACTGTGAAATTGCATTGGTAGCATGGTTTGGCTGGCGCCATCTCATGATTTCAATAATTAATAACTTGACATAGAATGTTGGTAACATATAATTAACCTATCTATTACCCAAGTGGTGACATGGCTTGGCTGGCGCCATCTCATGGTAAGAATGTGAGGCGGACTGCCTCTCCAAGAGTATCGTTTGACAAGAACGCACCTTAAACAGACTAAAAAAAATTATCACAGTATGAAACAAAACTATGTACGATACACAGCCGTTAAATTTCATTAAACTACTCGTCTAGAAATTCAAGACTCGGTTCCTTCGTCACCTCGTCCATAAACATCTCGACATTTTAGACTCGTAATTTAAAAAGTCATTTACCGGCTTAGTAACGTGAATTACTATTTAAGTCCAAGATGATCACAATCCGAGTACTCCTTGATCCCTTGATCACAGTGTGTAACATTTTTGACAGTGCTGGATTATATGTTACTACTATGACTTTAAAATCTGATATGCTATTCTTGCATAACAGGTACGTACTACTCTATTACACGCTCTTGAAAAGTTATCGTTGATTCTTTGGCACCTCTGGGCCCTTTTGTTGATGTCCATAGCATCAATTTGAAGACCTTTAAAAAAGTGTTGTTAACATGCCAAAAATTGTCAAACTATTTGGTTTTAACAATCATTGCATGTATCGTCATGGGTACTTACTTAGTATGATCGATATCACTGGTTAATTCAAAAACCGCCAAATTCATTGCATATCACTCCGTTTTTCCTTATCACTGTGAAGCGTGAACAAATCAAATGGTGCATTACGTTTTACGTGTCAACTGTTGAGTTTTGTTTAGGTTTCACATCTATTAATTGCACTAAACGTGAAATTACTGCCTATCCGAGATACGGAATATTTTAACCTTGATGATTATTCAGTTGATTGATATTTTTGATGATAAGATGATCAGGTCGTGACCAACACATACAAGATTAATTTTTCTCGTCGTTATCAGTCGAGAGACATCATGCTGTTGTTTGAAAGTGCTCAGTAATATCTCGATCTTTGATGGTCAGCGAATCGATGTTATAATTTCGATTATGTATCTAACATTGAGTGGTATCGCATTTGTTACAGTGTTTTTGGCCCAAATGGGAATCCTAGACTGTTTATACCGGGGTTTGCAGATATTCCTGATCTTACAGTTTACATATTTGCTTTTTTTGCTGAGATGGTTTGTTCACGTTATTTATCTTAATCATCTTACTACCATTGTTATTCCATACACAATATGTAATATGTTTCTTATCTTAATGATCAGTTTATCATAGTCCTAGTTCATGGGTGCACATTCATTTTGGTACTTTTCAATTTGATAGCAATTCCAACCATGGCGTTAATATCATTTCTTACCGTATTCATTATATATATTTTTTTGATGATAGCACACATGACCTTTTTATCCACTAGTTAACGCAAATTGTTATAAATATGATTGAAATTGTAATTTTTTAGCATGAAGATAGACGAGTTTATTCATTTGTTTCCAATAAATGTCAGGGTTGCACTCGGATTGTTAAATGCTATTCGTGAATACTGGTCGTTTACACTAAGTTAGTGAAAATAAATAAACGTGTATACTTCTCCTTGATTTGAGGAATTCATTAAAATGCTGTATTTACAAACCAGAAAATCTTCTATATTTTAGTAAATATTCAGAACAAGAACTATGAAAGTTATTGAAAGCAAAATAAAATACGGTTATCAACCAAGGTTCCAAGGTGAAGATTCATTATAATTAAGGGAAAGAAAGAGGTCCAATATATCTTCACAAAAATATCTATTTAATTTGCTCGAGAATTTGCTCTACGCATTTCGGCGGTTTGCCATTGTCAAGAGCCTTGCCAATGGCAAACCGCCGAAACGCGTAGAGCAAATCAAATAGATATTTTTGTGAAGGTATATTGGACCTCTTTCTTTCCCTTAAAATAAAATACGCCTGTAAATTACAATTTTAATCAGATTTATAGTAATTTCCTTCAAACTATTGAATAGAAAGGGCATGTGTGCTATATATTCGTGAGCACAAAAAAGATATATAGGATGTGCCATTTTGAAAAAAGAAAGTTACGTCAATAATTTTGTCATTTGACAGTCAAGAAAATATTTGACTCAATAGCACAAAACTTCACGAAAAACCCTACAATTCCTTTTTTTGGTCGACCTTTTAGCTCAAAAATTAAATATTTTACAGCTTTTTGGAAGTGTGACAAATTAAATTGAAAGCACTGTATAATAGTTGTGCTCATTAGAAAGTCATACACGTCAATGTCAGTCATTTGCTTTGTAGACCTGCCTCATGTGTATCATAATTTGAAAAGAAAATCAAACAACCCACACATGGAGACATGAGGGATTTCATTCATATTTCTTATTTTATTTATTTATTTAAATTCCAAACAAAATATTTAAATCAACAGTGCAAAAATAGCTGTATGACTTTTATATGAATACTAGCTGAACCCGCTAAATCTCGACGCGAGATAATGTTGTAAAATAAATTAAACACGAAAACCCTACTCTTTATCTATCAAAAGTTATTGAAAACCAAAACGTCAACTATGACGATTCATCAACACTATAGATATACATTTGAAGATGCGACAAAAGGTCATTTCTTGATAAAAGTTTTTGCTTGGTCTAAATAACACCTGTCGAAAAAAAAAATCTTTAAATATACAGGGAGACAAAAAAACTAACAAAATGTGAAAATCACTAACAAGAAACTGCTGATATTTATTGTAATTTTTTTAATTTTGGACGGAAAACGATGATGAAGAAAGATAAGTATAATACAGGGTTAAGATATCAAAATCCAAAATGTCACTTCTGGTAAAGTTTTTACTTATTTTGAAAATTCAATTTTCCATAAAAAACTTTAATCAAGATTTACACATTTAGTCAAAAATATAAGAGTATATTCCTTGAGTGTATTTTTCTCTTACACAAATAACAATTTTGAATTTTTTGACCATCCCCGTATTGTCCAATTTAAAAAAAAATACTCACATTTTGTTAGTTTTTTGTCTTCCTGTATATTTGAAGATTTTGTTTTTAGACAGATGCTATTTTTAGACCAAGCATCATATTTATAAAGAATGACTTTTTGTCGTATCTTTAAATTGTTAGTCCATTAGCCCTCTCTTAACACCTATCCAGGGACATACTGTATATATTATCACTATCACCTATAATGGAAGTCACACAATACTATTTATTTTGTACACTAAATTGCACATAAATTGCGTACATTGAATTGGTAAAATTGTTTTGGTTTGAGCAGCAGCAGTGTATGACCATGTATGACAAGTAAACGTTGCAGTTGCATGCCGAGACAAAAGGTGTGCTTGTTATGCTCCACTAGTGCACAATTTTCTACACTACAACAATCAGTGTGGCTCTGTTTGTGAAATATTTGTCTGTTAGGATAGAATATCTTCACTGAACTAGAAAAGATATTCTATCCTGAAAAACAGACAAACATTTTACAAACAAAAAGTTATCGGACCCAACTTTTTTCTTTTAAATGGAACACCCTGTATATTTAGTAGAAGAAGAAGAAGTATTCTTCTTCTTTTTCATAGTCCATAAGATTTGTCTTTTTTTTACCAAAAATATATAACAGTAAGTATGCACTTTCAAAAAAGTATAGTAAAGTCCGAAGGCAGAATCGAGTTCTACGGGAATAGTTATACAGGGTGCCACAGATTCGAGTGCATGCATGGGGATCTCAGTTATTATAAAAGATACAGGGTCGGTTAAATGGTTGCAAAGTTGCGCATTTTTATGCTCAACAAAATGCCGTTTTGAAATTTGAAAAATTCCGACTACTTTCAAAAAACCGAAATTTCGCAAAAACATTTTTATGATTTCCTGCGTTTGTTTAAAAAGACATTTTGAAATAAATTACACTTTGTCATTGCCACTTTTTCTCCTCTACAAGATGGTAGTATCAAATTAAAAATCTGACGTTTCGTCTTCGAGCTGCCATCATCAACTCAATTTTTTTAAATACGAACCTGGATTTTTCATTTTATTTTTAGTTATTTTTTGACGTCCTTGAGGCATTGAGGTAATTAGATGAGGGTGTAGAGCATATATCTATTAATAACTATATGGGAAGCAATTCTACACGCTTGATGCCAGGATGAGATAGAAGATCTCGCTCTGGGGGGGAATGGTCCCCTCGCGATAGAAATGGTTAGACTTATGCGAAAAATATACAGTACAGCGGGATCCTCTATTTCATCCTGGCATCAAGTATCGCTCGTTGTTCAAGTGGGACGGTTCCCATATATGTAGAGTTAATAGATATATGGTGTAGAGCAATGGGTTGCCTTAGCAACGTCAATATTTAAAATAATTTTTCACCTATTATTGTTATTTTCAATATTTTGTTAAAATGGCAATATTCTTGAACACTTTTGCAGAAACTGATTTAGTTTTTTATATAATTTTTTTATTTTCCATGTCATATTTGTGGATTTAATTTAATTTCATTAAATGTATCGTTATTGGATGTTATTTCGATTTTGGTTCGGTCAATTAGGCTTGTCAAGCTGTGCAGGTTTTCTCATAAGAATAACGTGTCGAATAAAGATGGATTTATGAACCTATGAGTTAGGGAGAAGAGGGTTGCCTAACTAATTTTCTCTGGTATTATTTTGTAGATGAGTTTTTTTTTGACGGTTGCGATACATTAATACATCAAGGACGTCAGAAGATAATAAAAAATAAAATAAAAAATCCAGGTCCGTATTTAAAAAAAGAACCTGATGATGACCGCTCAAAGACGAAACGTCCGATTCTCAATTTGATACCGCCATCTTGTAGAGGAGAAAAAGTGGCAATAAGAAAGTGTAATTCATTTTACAATATCTTCTCAAATAAACTCAGGAAATAATAACGTTTTTGCGAATTTTCGTTTTTTTTTCAAAAATCTTCGGAAGTACCTAGTCGGAATTTTTAAAATTTCAACACGGCATTTTGTTGGGCTTAAAAATGCGCAACTTTGCAACCATTTAACCGACCCTGTATCTCTTATGATAACTGAAATCCCCATGCATGCACTCTAATCTGTGGCACCCTGTATAAGAAACAGTTTTCACATTTTCCATAACTTTTCTGATAGTTTAGATACGAGGGGACCTCAAAGTGCAACATTTTCAGTTAAGCCCTGTATCTTAAAAACTAAAAGGGCTATGAAAATTTTGTTAACGGAATCTTCAGTTTCACGAAAAAGTAGCACACTGTCGCGAAAACCGCAACTTCCTATCTATAAGAATAACGGAGATACCACGCAAAACTACCCAAAATGGGACACCCTGTACAGTCACCGGCTAAAATATGGAACAAATTCATTTTAAATTCAGTGTTTTGATGTTTTGGAAAACGCTTGGACACGTCGATTTTTCTTTGTGGATGCGGGTTGTGTACTTGCAAATTGATGTAAACAGGGTGGACCAAAAATATATATATGTTACGATATGTTCTTTGTTTCAAATGGGAACATTTATTTTTGATTTCATTTTTGAATTCTTCGTGAAATTCTCAGTATATTGAATAAATTCCCCTTCCCATATTATATCCAACTGTTTTCGAGAAAAAAACATTTTTGATCTATAATATTAATTATTTGAAAGCTGGTTAATGTTTTTACCAGTTGAAAAATTGAATAAAATGTTAATTCTGCAATGGTAATGAGTGGTAACAAACTAAAAAAAAAACATAATCGCTTAGTTAACTATTGTTCATATTGCTGCCTTTTGGCGGTGAATAAAAAAAAGACAACTACGCGATTCTGTTGCTTGGTTACTACTTGTCACGGTGTATTATATGAAATAATGTACTTCGAATTCTACGCAGAATTCAAAAAAGGAATAAGAAACAGGTGTTTTTTTGAAAAAGAAGTTGATAGTCGTAACTCATTTTTGGTGCACATAAATTAAACCAATCCAAACTCGTCGTCAAAAGTGACACCGGCTCGCCGCATTTTCACTCCCGTTCTGGTCCCAATAATATACCAGGTGTCGGAAATTCCGGCTGAAAATCACAAATCGCTTTGGGAGCACGATTTTTAAAGGTTCCGAAATGGAGTTAGACAACTGTATATTATAAACTGTGTCTTCGTCTTCTTACGCGTATCTATTTTTATTTTTATGTACCAACTAGCAATAATTCCTAACCACTTTTTCAAACTATATAAAGATTCCTCTGGGTAAAAACAGCTCAGTTTAAAATCAATTTAAAGTTTACTTACATTTGTACGATGAAGTTGTAAAGAGTTTTTTTTTTAGAAGTATAGAACTTCACATAGCCCCACAGAAAGTAGTCTAGCGGTGTTAAATCACAAGATCTTGGAGACCAATTCACAGGTCCAAAACGTGAAATTAGGCGGTCACCAAACGTGTCTTTCAATAAAAATCAATAAAATTGCACTATTTGCAAGCGTTGTTCAGGCGTGAGTCTATTCATGATGCATTGCCAAACCAAACTGAGAATAAATCACCTGACAGCTGTTAAATCGGTCGCCATCTTGAACAGTAATGCCAACTTAAAGTTCTATACCTCTAAAAAGACACCCATTACAACAAATTGCATCGTCTGTGGGCCGTTTAATATTATTGTCGTCACTGTCTTGCATAGAATAATGTCTAAGGGGGAATAGAACGGACTCTTCCATATTTACAATTGGAGCAACAAACTGCGTCTCCCAGCAGCATGGTGAGAAACATTTCGTTCGTAGTTTGACCGGAAGATGAGGCTAGTAGTTCATGTGACGTCACAAGACTTGGCAAGTTCGATAATTAATTTTCATTTAATGAGAGAAGTCTGCGAATTTTGTAATTTTTTCTTGCCTTCTAACTAGAATTAGCTTAAAATGCCATTAATAATTATTTATTAGCAGTTTGTGTAGAGTTCCAGTTGGCATGAAAGAAAAATTTCAAAAATTGCAGATTTCTTTCATAATTAATTGATGAACTGGCCAAATAAAAGTTCATAAAACCATTCATTCTTTTTTTAATTCGGAAATTACTGATTTATCTTTTTTTCTACAAGAACTTTGGTTTCAATATGTGCCGCCAACTCTTTTGATACATTTTCTGCGGTATTCTGAAATAAGTAAAATCGGAAATTTCATCATCTTCTGGAAATCCATATGAAAGAGATTAACTAATCTTATATATAAAAAAGAAAATCAGTATTTTTATTTCCCTAAGGCTTTTGAACCGTCGTAACACAGAATTATCTGAAAATTTGCACAGTTATTAGCCTATACCATAAGATGGTTTAGGAAAAAGAAAAACAAATAAAACAATAATAAAAAATGAAAAAAAAAAGCCTGTGTTTTTGATATGTAGGTTTTATGGGGTATACTACCAGCAAGAGAAAAAAAAAATAAAAAAATAAAAAAAATACATAAATTGAAAGAAATTCAAAAAAATGTGTTGTTGTTACTATGTGGGTTCTATGGGGTATATGGCCAGCGAGAGGAAAAAAAATAAAACATAAAAAATTGAATTTAAAAGAAATAAAAAAATCTGTGTTATTATTATCTAATATACAGGGTGTTACTTAATGGTATGTCATAATTTTAAGGGGAAGTTCCTGGATAAATTTTAAGTCGAGAAGGTCATATAAACTTGGGTCTTGAAATGCTTGGTTTTTAAGATAAAGGGTCTTAAAGATTTATCTTATTTTCAGTTTTTAATACATTTTCCAAAGACGGTTTGAGATATTGAACTGAAATTTGCCACAGGATATTATGGTATAGGAACACACTTTTTTTTATTTTAATTTTTTTATTTGTATTTT
The DNA here is from genome assembly GCA_958502075.1 of Orchestes rusci. Classification (NCBI taxonomy): domain Eukaryota; kingdom Metazoa; phylum Arthropoda; class Insecta; order Coleoptera; family Curculionidae; genus Orchestes; species Orchestes rusci. Next base: position 22,310,658 of record OY293307.1, read on the forward strand.
ATTTCATTTTATTTTATTTTATTTAATTTTTTTTTTTAGACTCAAGTTTAAATGACTTTTTCGACTTAAAATGTATCCAGGAACTCCCCCTTAAAATTATGACATACCATTAAGTAACACCCTGTATAAATGTGAAAGTATCTGTTTCTTTTCCCAAGGCTTTTGAACCGTAGCAAAGAATTATCTGAAAATTTGCATTCATTAATCTGTACCCAAAGATGGTTTAGGAAAAGAAAAATAAAAAAAAATAAAAAAAATATGAAAAAATAAAAAAAATGAAAAAAAAAACATAAATTGGAAATTTTTTTAAAAAAATGTGTTGTTATTATGTAGGTTCTATCGGGTATATGGCCAGTGGGAGGAAAAAAAAAACATGAAAAAAATGAATTTAAAAGAAATAAAAAAAATCTGTGTTATTATCATCTTCTTATACAGGGTGTCTCACGGTGACCGTCCTTCAGAATATCTCGGGAAATAAAGCAATTGTGATTCTGAAAATTTGTATGGTGGGATATTCATAGATGTTCTTCTCAAATAAAAGCAACGTTGCACGACTTCCGGTTATACCGGAAGTAGGTGTCAACTCGCTTATTCTAAATGGAACACCCTATATATTATTACATTTTTGGATTCTACGTAAAATTCTAGGCAGATTTCATGTATCATGTATCATGTCCTATACCTAAGTATGAGCGTTTTTGAAATATTTTAGTTTTTATGTCAAAAATGACGTTTGAAGGCCTATAAGAAAGCCTTCATTATTTAATTTGTATTGGATTTCTTGTTGAAAAGGACCTACTTTAATAGATTTTTCACAGCAATATGAAAACTATTATTGCAGGGTGGGCCAAAAATAAGATCAAAAATTAAATTCAGAAAACGGCCAAAAATCAATTTTTTCAAATGGAAACCCCTAATTTTTATAATTTTATCTTATTGTGCATTAAAAATAAAGGTGAGTTCAAAGGATTCTTTATTAGATATAACGATAGAAAAATTCTTTTTTTTTTTTTTTTTGAATTTTTGGAATGAACAATATTAGGTAAACTCACCCTATATATTGCTGTGAAAAATCTATTAAAGTAGGTCCTTTTCAACAAGAAATCCAATACAAATTAAATAATGAAGGCTTTCTTATAGGTGAAATTCACATTTAAATAGGAGCCTTCAAACGTCATTTTTGACATAAAAACTAAAATATTTCAAAAACGCTCATACTTCGGTATAGGAAATGATACATGATGCATGAAATCTGCCTAGAATTTTACGTAGAATCCAAAAATGTAATAATATATAGGGTGTTCCATTTGAAACAAGCGAGTTGGCACCTACTTCCGGTATAACCGGAAGTCGCGCAACGTAGCTATTATTTCATTTGAATAGAGCATCCTTTTAAACCTCACCATACAAATTTTCAGAATTCCAAACGTTTTATTTTCCGAGATATTCTAATGGACGGTCACCGTGAGACACCCTGTATACAATAAATGTGAAAGTCTGTGTGTTTCTAACGCGAAGGCTTTTGAACCGTAGCACAAAATTATCTGAAAAATTGCACAGTTATTAGCCTCTACCCAAAGATTGTCTGGAAAAAAAAAATGAAAAAATGAAAAAATCAAAAATTAATAATAAAGGCTGTGTTAAATTAAATAAAAAAATAAAAAATAATTACATTAATTGAAAATCTTAGATAAATGTGGGAGTCTGTGTGCTGTGTGTTTCTTTTCCTAAAACTTTTGAACCTTAGCACAGAATTATCTAGAAATATGAACAGTTATTAGCCTCTACCCAAAGATGGGTTTGGAAAAAAAATGAAAAAAAAATAAAAATACAAAAATTAAAAAAAAAAATGTGTTGGTAACATGTAGGTTCTATGGGGTATACGATCAGCGGGAGGAAAAAAAAATACATAAATTGAAAAAAATAAAGAAAAATGTCTTGTTATTATGTAGGTTCTATGGGGTATACAAAAAATTAAAACAAAAAAAAATTAATTAAAAAAAAAAATGTGTTATTATTATCTTATTTATAAACTGGCCTAAACCCGACGCGGGCGGTGCCGCGGGTTAAGCTAGTGCCTAAATGAATACATCTCGAGTAAAATCATGTGAGCCTTTGAGGAGTAAGACAAATTTCTGAGCAATCATCCTCATAATAAGCCCCAACCGACTGGAAATATGTCAAATTGTCAACCAATAGGCTCTTTAAGTAGTTGGTGAAAGCATTTTGGGAGAGATTGACATTCCTTGCACCTGTTTGCCTGATTTTTCGATAGAAAAGTTCTGGACCTCTATTTTCGAAAGTGTGATCACTAGATCACCGGTGAACCATATTTTTTTTTGTACAGCACGTTATCTCGAGGATCACTCCGCCTGAATCGAAAATAGGGTTCCTGGGGTATCCTGATTGAAAGTTTGGAGCATAATATTATGGTTAAATTCCAAAGACAGCATCATGTTTCATAAATCTCTAATATTTTCAATTATTGTTTTGATGAATATTTTTTTGCTGAGCGGAATACATTTTTTCTTTCTTTTCTTTTTTTCACAAAAAAATATGATCCCAATTTTATAACTGCATCTCCAGAATTTTAAGTGATGATGATTTTGTGACTTCAGTCCTGAAATTGGTTCCTGGAGAAGTCTTGAATGATCTTCCATTCAAGCTATCGAATAAAAGTAAATGATTAAGAAATTGAATAGGGTAGTAACTATATCCAAGCTACTCTTTTCTATCCTGACCAACTCATTACCAGTGTCAACAGTATGTAGGTATAGGTACCTGAAACAAAAATTACTAATTGGATATGAAATCCAAAAATGCAACACACTTACACTAGACAATAATGATTGTTTTCAAAGATGAAATTCATTTAGGTTAATACAGGGTGTTACTTAATGATAGGTCGTGATTCAAAAGACGCATTCTCGAACCAAATTCAAGGAGAAAACGTCCCTTAAAAATGTGTTCTGAATAGTTTGATTTTCGAGAGGGTTTAGAAAAAACTCGAATTTATTATTATAAAAAAAGTGCGCTACTGAAGGTCCCTTAGAAATGTGTTCTGAATAGTCTGCTTTTCGAGATATAGGGTGTTGAGGGTTTAGAAAAAACTCGAATTTATTATTATAAAAAAATGTGCGCTACTGAATTATTCTGAAAATTTTATTTTCTTTTCAGATAAAGCAGCTTAAAATACAACGAAGAAATATAACCACGAAACTCTATCAGGATACAAAAAAGTTGTATTTTTTGCTGCTTCATCTTAAAAAAATATAAGATTATCAGAAAATGTCAGTGGTGCACATATTTTTGTCAATATTATTCGTGAAACAGTCCCCGGGGCTCCACTAGAACTCATAGTAACCATCTAGTAAGTTCTAATTTAGCGTCTTATCACAATGAAATATCTTGCAAAATTCAACAAAATTGAATCCGGTTTTTTCCACACCTTCAACCTCCATGGTGCGAAAATGGGATTGTTTAAGAAAAATTTTCGTAAATTTTCATAGGACCTTTTCTTCTTGAATTTGGTTCAGGAATGCGTCCTTAGAATAACGGCCCATCATTAAGTAACACCCTTATAGTACAACAAGCACATACATGTGTAGTTAATATTTAGAGTCGCAGAGATTAACTTTTTACAACGTTTTAACATTTAACTTGACGTATATTTTTTATATGACATGTATACAAAGGTAATAATAATTAAGCAGGAGTTTATTCAATAATCTATTCCAACACTCCTCGTCACGAACTGCTTGGGTAGAGTCCAATACCTCTTGAAAGTATTAAGTGACGATTTCCATTTAAGGATTTCGTCAGAATGTCCGCTAACATATCATCGGTTCTCTTTTAAGCTATCTGAATGTCTCCATTCTTCACCACATCTCTTATGAAATGTTCCTTTATTGAAATATGTTTTGAGTTTGAGTTTACAATCGGGTTAGAAGCCAAACTTTGTGCTGCTTGATTGTCATTATAAATCAAAATTGATTCGTGATGGCATTCCATGTCATTAATAAGATTTTTGAGGTGTATTGCTTCCTTTGATCAGCCGTTGAATTGTAGAACACTTGGGTACATAATTCTGATAAATTCCTTCAATCTTCTATCACACTACCATTTTATTGATTTCTGAAAACTATTTACATTCAAAAGGTGATAAGATAACTAATCTGTGATGCCAACGTCATCGTACGTCAGATTGACAATTTAATTTCGATCGATGCGCCACCTTGACGACTTGATGAGAAGCATTTGTTGTTCTACAGATGCTATATAGTTTTGGCTCATCCTGGTAACCAGACGAACATTTAAAAAAAAATCATGGCACTACAACTGGCTGACGGACTGTCTCAAAAAAGAGCTTACTGTTTTGTATATACCTATAGATCATTTATTAGCACTAATTATGTTCGTGTTAGTTATTTTTGGAAACACCTGAGGGCTTACATCAAGGTCTGAATCACTTGAACCAAAGGGGTCTTTGTTGTTCACAATCGAAATTTTGTGTTTGTATCTACCTAATCAAAATTTCTGGGCTTCCGGCTTCTAACTTCGCGAGATAATCACTCATTTCACAGCTTTTCAGGATCCGAATGTGAACAAAATCATATTGCACACTTAGCAATTAGGGAAATGTCTCAGAAAGTAAAGTAAAATAGTGACATTAGAGGTTAATGTTTGTTTACGGTACCATCAGCTGATTCTTAGGTTATGTTCTGAAATGGTCTATACCTAATCAATAATAATTGATAAGAAAAAAGAAAAAAAAAAGGATGTAATCTCTTTCACATGTAAACTTGCATATGTCAGCTAACTTACTGTGGTTGTCAACAATCAACTCAATCAACTGTGAAACTTATTCAGGCAATGCAGCTCTTCGACTGACAGACAGGCACAGAAAAAATACAATAAAAAAACGGGAAAATTGGGAACAAAGTCTCCTCGTATTTTAATCAATAAAGTCTCTTTGCATGAGAAGAATGGACAATTTTTAACTTATTCAAAACACAATAGGCCCATCAGAGGATGCGGTGTCAGGATGCTCGTTACGCCTGAATGTTAGTTATCAGTACCTGTGACAGAGAAGTTTAGAAAATTATCATTTAATATGGTAAACATTAATTTTGAATCGACTTCTACAGAATAATAATTATTATTCGTGTTGAAAAAACAAAAGAAAAAACTCAGCAGGCTCCGTTATTGAATTCCAAATTCTTTTCTCCATTAGAATCAAGCCATTTGACAGTTTTAACCGAGGTTTTAACATTATTTCAAATTATCGATAATCTGTTCACAAATACAACACTTTTTTACTTATTGAAGCTTATCAGTATCTCAAAAGAACACAAATAAATACCTGAATCATATTGACCAGAAAAGATACAAGCCTTTTTTCGGTGATCCATCACGGTCAGCGGGTTTCTAATTAAATGAACTTGGAAAATCCAATGTTCCTGGACTATACAGTTATAAAATCTGTATTTGTTTTTGTTTTATTTCAGGAAAAATCGAATAGTATTCAAGTTACACGTTGAAAAAAAGAAGAAATAATATTAAATATTGCTTATTAAATTTTTATGAAGTCTTGGACATTGTAGAGAAATTGAATAATACGAAGCTTGTCGACTTAAATTCTTGAGTTCGTGATTATATCTACTTAGAAAGAAATTAAGTTATATTACAATCCATCATACCTCATGTTTACATTACATCAAGCACTCAAACAACATTGTTTATGAGTCTAGTGTGGTTTAATTTTCGAGCATTACTTTTTTAATGATATTCGTACTTACAAAGGTTGATTTTTTTTTGAATGTGTTCGATAAATCTTATCTTGCGGCTAAAGTACAAATTTCAAGATGATTTTGATAATAAATAAATATCATTATTTTGATATCTGATCTGCTGATATTCTTTTGTCATGATATTATACATAGTTAATGATTGAATAATGAAGCAAATCGGTGATTTTAGGAATGTTTACCTTTTCTTAGGATCTGTATTCTCCGTACGATTTCTATTTTATTTTACTTTTGGACATCTTTTCAATGGGTAAGTTTTGAATATTCATTACATACAAAGCAATAGCTAGGAATCGGGGATGTATTGTTTCGTTCGGTAAAGTTGACGGTCAAAAGGTAAAGAATTAAAGCTAGACAAATTTTATATTTATTCAATTTTGAGAAAATCATTTGGTTATAATATGTATTTTATGTTATTCATTGGCTTTATCGGAAACAATGGGAGATTGCATATTTTTGTGAGGGTTGATTAATGTCTGTGTAGATATTTTTTAAAAAGTGGCATTTTGAATGAAGCTTGATTTTTTGATGTTTTAAGATCACCTTTAGATTTGTTTATGTTTATGGAAATGACATCCTTTTATTTGGTGTTGTACTTGATTCACGATATACAATGTTGCCCAAAATTATGGCATTCATTAAAGCAACCGCCTAAAATTTGTTAAAACTTTGGTCCTGCATCAGTTATCAAAGTGAAAAGGGTTAAAAATAATACTGTTTTGTGTGTAATTTTTGATGAATAAAGCACTATTCGAAGGAGGGCCAAGTGTGATTCCTAAAAACTCCACGATAATTTAACTAAGGTTAGTCTTAATATAAAAATTTCAACTTGACTAAAACAACCCATTTTGGAAAAATTCATGAAAAATTGTCCAAAGGGCAAAGTTCAATTTTGTTAATGTGACCTATATTTATTACTATTATCAAAGTTTTAGTAAACTTTGCTATTATTATAATCGGCGAAGCTAAAGATTAACATAGATTGCATGTTTATAACAGTGGGGAGAAGGACGGTGTAAAACAAAACTCAGTTATTGATTTCCCGACGTTTTGGTCATTTATTGTGACCTTTCTCAAGGGCTAGAAATTAAGAAAAAAGGACAATACAGACAGTGCTTTAGTTAAAAAGTTGAAAAAAGGCAAAAGTTAATAGAGAGAAAAAAACAAAATAGAACCACAATATCACACTTATTCCTGATCTAATAAACAAACGATTGGTACTTACTTAGTCAGATTGAGTGTGTTCGATAACAAATAAACACATGTACATGATGGTGAAATATAAAGAAAGTAAACTAAGTATACATGTTATAAATGAAAAGAAACATCAATACCAACAACACATTAGTGTGACTTGCACAAACAGATTAAAAAGTGTTAAGGAACAATAGGTTTTTTTTAACAATAAACCGCAAAGCATGGATGCCAAACTTAATCCTAGATTCACAAGAAAAAACCAAATAAATGCTCCACTGCCATACATTAGTGCTCATTCTTGGGCGTCAACGTGACAACATTGTAATTATTAGACCCAAAGACTCGTAGGTTGCCTATGTTGATGGAACGACAGAAAAGAGTATAATACACAGTGGATCAAAACACTCAAGGTACACATACCCAAATAAGTAAAAAACACAAAAAGGGGCACACTTTAAGAAAAACAAAAAATTAAATGAAGGCGAAGTCATGTGGTCAAAGTGTAAAATTATTCTTATATTTAGTGAGAATCCCCTTATATATGTTGCTGAGTCCCGCTGTGTCGGTTCTGAGATTAATGGTGTCATCAGTCAACTCTATCCAGATCATTTCACTAATTGACCTTTTTTGGTAATTCGTCTCCATATCAAGAACTTTTACACCATGGAAATCGAACGAGTGATCATGATCAAAATGGTGACTTGCCAAACCGGTTTTTTCTTTTTTTACAACATTTTTTCCAGGGCAGCTGTTTTTGTGTTGTTGTAATCTCACTTTCAAGTGTTGTTTGGTTTGACCTATATATGTTTTATCACCATCCCTGCACGGTACTTGATATACCAAATTACTTCTGATCTCAACCACTACTCTGTCCTTTATATTTGAGTTTTTGTATTATAAAAGACCAGCCTACTGTGTACGTCATTTACAAGGTCCCTCAGTTTGTAGGATAAATGTTGTGTTCCTTGGCCTGTATGTTGACGATACATGTTTAGCAATACCTAAGAATGAATTGAACACAGTACTAGAAACTTTCAATTCTTATCATCCCAGACTCATTCACTGCGGAAGTTGAGGTGAATGGTGATATTCCTTTTCTTGATGTTATGGTGAACAGAAGTCTAGTGACGAACAAACTTACCACCAATTGGTACTGTAAACCAACCAGTTCAGGTAGATTCCTTAATTTTAATTCCTAGTGCCCCACATCGCACAAGATTGCTTCATGGTTTGATTAAAAAAAAAACAACGATTTGAACAAAAAAGAACGTGTTTTCTATCTTATTCTAATTTTGCGTCTATTTTGGCACACCTTTCCGCACTTGTAAACTACTATTGCGATACAGTGAATATCTCTCCAATGAGCATGAAAAACGCCAACTTTTCTTCTTCCGGTTCCGGAGATAGCAATAGTGGTATCACTTAAAACGGACACATTATACAGGGTTAATGTGTATCAATGAGTATGAATAACTATAAATTTACAAAGTTATAAATAAGCCATAATTAAGTTGAGACCAATGATCTAATTACTATAGATGAAACATAACGAAATAAACATGAGGACAACATCGAACTGTACACTCGGATGCAGAGTTTCTCCCACCAAGTTGTTTGCCAAACTTACCCTATTAATAGTATTACTACGCAGCAAAAAGATTAAAACATTGTTTGGAATCATTTTTCAAACCATTGTTGGTATGAATTTAATCAAATAAGTTGATGGTAACCTTTTTGTTTGATTTAAAAAATGTTTTCAAGATTTGTTCAGGTATTTCGGATTTAGAAAAACCAGTATTTTCTGAAGTGTTATTATTCTGGTTTAGTTTGTAGTGCTTCATTATTTATTTATATGGTTTATTGAAATGACTCGCAAGTGTCAAGCTTGCAGTGGATAAGAATTTAAGAATTTTGTAAATTAGTTACCCACTGGCAGCTTCGCGTGTTATAAACGAAGCTCATTCCAGTGAGGTGCGAACGGAACCCCACTCAGTGTCCCGCTCAACTCCTCCGCACGTCTCTTCTGTGTTCGATGTTGGCCACACAATTTTTCACAGTTTATGAATCAAATGATTCATCTATAGTTATAAGATCATTGGTTAAGACTATAAAACAAATTCTGATGTCGAAGGCGGTGATGCTGAACTCCATAACCGGTTGACCTGAATTACGTAAAATAAAACTCGAAACTGAAACGAAAGCCTGAATTTATCGAATGATTGATCATCCAAATAAATGATTATTTGATAATGATACAAAAAATAATCGAAATCCATAGAACTAAGCTGTTAAAAGTGGCGAAGATCAGCTGCAACGTTTAAAGTTTTGTGAAGTTAGTTCAGTTGGAAATAAAATTACGAGTGAAAAAACACTCCATTTATATCTTTCGTTGTGCATCTGTGAAACAAGAAATACAAGGTTCTTTACATTTAGATTACCTACCCATAGACCATTTTTCATTACCAACATGCATTCCCCTAGCATTCTTCCCTTTAAAAATATTAAAGAGATAATGAAAATTTTACCACACACTAACACAAAATGTTTCCGTGCCATCTTTCCTCTCACTTTGTCTTCTTTCTCGAACTGTCATCTAATATTTTGCTGTGGGATTCGACATTCTCAATGAAAAGAACGCTGGTATATGATGACCAGTTTTGTCCGGTTTGAACGTCAGTATATTCTGGCATGAAATATGGAATTCGCATTAACTGGCTTTTTTTCAGCGAGATTCGACAATCCCGCAGGACAGAACGCTGGTCTGTTGATTTTGTCTTGACAAAATCGAAAGTAGTTCTCTTCAGACATATCTGTTGCATCTGTGATTTGGAAGATAATGGTCTAAATATCTGGGCATACCAACTTGTGAATTCCTGTTGACACAAGCAAATTGTCTTTAAAAAATATGTCTAGACACCCTTCAGATGAAAAATCGTGATTATGAAATTTCACCCATAATTGCTTCATGAATACCAAAGGAATTATTGAAGTGTTTGTTTGTTACAAATAGGCACACTTTTTTCCGTTCTATTTGTTGGTTAACACATCAAAATTTCCTATTTATGGGACTTACAAGTTCCCACTACCCGACTTTCGTTCGTTTACTCTGGACATTACCAATAAAAAAAATGTTCTTATCCGATTGCCATCTGTTTTTAGTGATCAACTCTTTTTTTAAAATCTTCGTTAAATTTAATCATCTCGTTATTGACAGTACAAGATATTGTGCTTAATGAATAAAGATCAAGCAAATGCTATGATTTTCATTTTTTGAAATATACTTATACACTTTATGAACAACTGACAATGAAAGTATCATAGCAAAAACATTTCTTGCTTTGATTTAGGGCCGAGACGGGCCGGGACTCGGGACATGTATTGGAAATGCCTAAGCTTTACAGAACCTCCGGTGAATGATGGCTTCTGATTGGTTGGCGTCTTCGCGGTTGGACTGCTCCTTGAAATTTGACAATTCCTATTTCCTTTCCATATATTACATTCAGGGGACATCAACCTGGCGTTCCAAAAACAATAAACAACACTGACAGGACAGAAATTCTACTAAAGAGACTGGATCAACGATTCGATTCGTTTGAAGCTAAAATAAATTTGATGAAAATCAATTTTAAAGAACAACCTCAGATGTCGCAAACTCGAAAAACAGAATGAAGATGAGGCTGCGGTAGTATAAAAATATCACCATCACGAACCCTAACTCCCCACAATGAACAATCCATAAACTACCAATTAAAAATCGTGAGTTGGAATTGTAACTCCATACTACAAAGAAAAGTTGAATTCATTGATTACATCCAAGACCACAAACCAGGTCTTATACACCTTCAGGAAACGCACCTCAATGACACAATATCTTTTAATATCCCAAACTACATCATACACAGGAATGATAGAGTTGATAAAAAAGGCGGGGGCACTGCAGTCCTGATCAGAAGGGGATTGGCTACCATACCTCTTCCACAAGCCCCCCCATATCCAATGAAACTTCATCTATTATTCTGAAAGTGGTAAAATCCGACATTATTATTTCATCCATATATAAACCACCCAAAAAAAGACTCTCCAAAAAAATATTGGACACTCATACTCCATTACCAATTGACAACCCAGCTATAGTGATGGGTGATCTTAACTGTAAACATCTGTCTTGGAGATGTAATATAAATAACACAGATGGAATAAAACTACTCAATTACTGTAATTTTAACCAGATTAACATCCTATCGCCCGATACACCCACCCACTACGCTGGACATAATCGCAGAGCAGACATATTGGACCTCGCACTGACCAGGGGGATGAACATGAACGCCCACATCAGCTGTGAAGCAGTCTTATCATCCGACCATGACCTCATTTTTCTCACTTTAGACGACCTGGAAATTACAACCTGTAACCAAAACTAGAAAATCACCAACTTCGTACTCCTGAAAAAGAAATTCAATGAAATAATACTCCCACCCATCTCGCACTCTAAGGAATCGATTGATTTGACGGTTGTTAAACTCACAGCAGACATCCAAAATGCAATTAATGATTCATCAATTCCGATAAATTCCAAATTCTATAAGCAAAGCCCTTTCCCCCCTGATCTAAAAGAGCTGATTAAGGAGAGAAATCGCATGAAAAAAGCGGCAAAAATCACAAATTCCAGCGACCTTCTACGTAAGTCGACGCCTTCAGAAATGACAATTTCCAATCCTTCATTGAAAAATTGGAAAACCGTAGTACAGACTTTTGGAAAATGTATAAGAACTTCGCATCCCGACCAGGGGACAGGAGCTGCCCTCAACTCAACGATGGCAATCAAATTGTATATACTGATGAAGAAAAATCTGCAGTCTTTGCGACGTCACTTAATGACCAATTTACTATCAACCATGAACTAGGAAGCCTCAAATTCATGCAACTCGTCAACAATCAACCGATTAATCATCCAAGGGCTGAAGAATACATTAAACAAGGAAACAAGGTGCGGAAAATGGAGCCACTATAACACATGAAGAATATGACACTATTATAAATGACCTTAAACAAGGTAACTCCCCAGCAAAACGACGGGATCACAAACAAAAACTTAACTGACAACACCAAGAACTTCATTTTGGAGCTAATGAATACATATTTTCCCAAGGCCTGGAAACTTTTAGAAGATATTACACACGGGCTGCAAAATGAAAAATCAACAGGAATGATAGCCCTAGACATAGAGAAAGCATTTGATAAAGTCTGGCATCAGGGGCTGCTATTCAAGATGGCGACAGCAGGATTTTCTAAAAACTCATCTTCCTAATCAAACATTTCCAAAACAATAGATCGTTCTCCACTAGAGTGGGACTTGCAATATCAGAACCAAAAAATCAACAAGCTGGTGTCCCACAAGGCTCACTCCTGTCTCCAACCCTTCACAATATCTTTGTCGCAGATACACCTACCTACCCCATGACCAATATCTCTATGATTGCCGACGACACTTTATTATACACCACCACTAGAAACCCAATTACCATCAAAAACAGACTTAAAATTATATCAATGAACTAACGAAATATTACAACAATTGAAAAATTCATATTAATCCCAGGAAAACCCAAGCATTAATCATTTCGAGAAAAAGAGAAAAAATCCTAACCGTTAAAAAAATAACAATTTACGACCAACCAGTTGAATGGTCCGACGACATCAAGTACCTCGGAATCCACCTGGACAGAAATCTTGATTGGAACTCACACTTGAATAAAAAATTTGCCGAAGTGAACAAGAATCATTCAGCACTGTTTCCTCTTCTTAAGAAGCAGACTAAATATTGTCAATGAATCAGCCATTCTCCAACAAGTACTGATACCGAACCTTATATATTCCATGGGGGCAATAAGACTCAACAAAACTCAATCTAGAAGGCTACAAATCTTCCTAAACAAACTAGTCAGACGATGGGTCAACACCCCATGGAATATCAGAAACGAAAATGTCTTCTTGGACCACAACATCAAGCCAACTCCCACTCCATCATGGACGCCAACCATAGAATTAAAAGAGGCATAGGACTCCATACCAACACCTTACTTAAGAAAATCAAACCTTACGAAACCTTCTATTACAAAAAATCAAGAAAAACCTATGGACAACATTTTCAAATTTAATATAAAACTGAATCAAGAACTCAAATATCTTCCCCGACCCCCTCCAATGCCGAATTTTACCTGACACACCTTCAGAGAAACTTTCTTTCCAAACAAAAATCCGAAATGAAACCTTTCGAGTTTAAACTCATAGACAAAAATTCAAAAACCTTTATCCCCAACAATGGACAATTTGCATACATTTTCAAATGACTTGGAATTTTATAATATACGTATTCGAGGGTGAAGCTAAATTACCCTCTCTCGAGAGAGTGTTATTACAGTCAATACGCCAGACCGAGATAGATAATGTATTCAGTGACGTTGTGGATGTTGATTGGCGCTCTTTAATCGGTAATTACTTAATCAATAGAGGTCGTAGGTTGATTTTTCAAACACCAATGGCATTAGAACTTACTAAACCTCATATTTTTCATTTTTCCAAAAAATGTACAAATTGTCCATTCCCAAAACACCGTAGTAAATCACAGCAACAATTCCAAACCTATACAAAACCATCGACAATACCTAACCAAGTCGAGATATTCCATCTATCTCACTAAATAAGAATCCGCACTTCGAATTACTGATATTTATCTCACAAATAAACATCTAACTCAAACCTAACTACGTACAAAACCACTAAAACAACGCCAATTCATTATCAAAACAAACCAAATTCCCATGAGCCAATTGCATTTGCGTAATCACTTTTCTTTCTGCTCCAAACGTAGGACTGACTGATCTGTCACACTGCACGGCGCTGAAGCCCCGCCCATAATTGGGCTCCATTTCTCATTAAAGACTTGATCAAAAACCAAAACCAATCAAAGAAGGGAAAGAGTTCATTTTTGAACTAAACCCCCAAAGTTAAAACAAAACATATTACACTCAACCTCACTTTCGTGTTTACAATCACCTTACCTCTGTATTTCTTCTTTGTTTATGTGAAAACTTCAATTTAGAATAATTTGCATTGAAATACATGTGAATCTGTACAAAAACTAAGAACCAGACAGATTTTGAAAAAATCTGAAAAAGCTCCTAGACAATAAAAACAACGAATATTATGTACCTACCTTCATTAAGGCGTAGTATTATTATTAGATATCACTTCCAAGATCGCAAGATTTTGAAATCATTTACAGGGTTTTTTTTTCAATATTTTCTGAGTTCTCATGAAATTACCCAATTTTTCCAAACACTCCATTACTTTTTTACTTTGAAACTTTTTCAATGAAAAAATCACACGGAAAAATGTTCGTTCGACAAGATTCATTGATCTATTGTTCCATCAATCAACAGATTCTGAAAAAATATTTTCACAGCCTTTTGGCGTCTTTTGTGTTTTCATGATTCCAAACAGACAGGAAAATAATAATTTGCATGATATGTAATTCAACGCAAAATTATATAATCATAGATTTGGGTTGTTTGTGATATTATTATGTATGTATGTACAGGGTGATTCGTTTTCAGCGACAGGGTGCCTGTTCTCGTAAACTATTCATCATAGAGACCCAGGGAAAAAAATCTGTATAGTAATATGCCCAAGAGAAAATGCTGGAAGTATATTTCAAGCTTCCAGGATAGCCGCAAAGGGGCGTGACGGTACCGTGAAAGCCAATAATCGATACATTTTCGATTTTTTTTCCGGTGAACTACCAAAAAAGAATATGGAAACAGATTTTGGACGATATTCTCTACAAAATTGCCCCCCGACACTTCTAAGTTGTCAAATAAGACACCTACAGGCCTTCAAACTTGATGTTACTAAATTGCATATAACTTTGAAAGTCCTTAACCGATTTGACTGTTCTTCAGCTCATTTTGAAGAGGAAAATCTGCTTTTTCTGGTGCTTTTACTCGGGGTTGATTTTATTCGCTTTAGCCGACCACACAACATGAATTGTGAAAGTCAAACCAGTATTTGAGGTTTTTCGAAATTTTCAAATGCAAACCCACTAAATAGATGCCTCCATCGTGTTATTTGGATTATTTATTATTTTATTGAAGTTTCCGTAACTCTTCTATTTCAAAAAATATAGAAAAATGATCTTCATGAAAGTGATACGGAATTATCCAAATAACACGATGGAGGCATCTATTTAGTGGGTTTGTATTTGAAAATTTCGATAAAACCTCAAATACAGGTCTGATTTTTACATTTCATGTTGTGTGGTCAGCTTTAGCAGATAAAATCAACCCCGAGTACATACATCAAAAGGAGCAGATTCTCTTCTTTAAAATGAGCTAAAGAACAGTCAAATCGGCTAAGGAATTTCGAAGTTATAGGCAATTTAGTAACATCAAGTTTGACAGCCTGTAGTTGTTTTATTTGACAACTTAGAGAGAAGTGTCCGGGGGCAATTTTGTAGAAAATTTCCTACCAGTCAATTCTAACCAATCATAGGCTTGCATTTTGTTATGTTGCTATGGCAACGACCTAATTTTATCGGAAATTTCCCTGCTCATAATCACGTGACTGGAAGATTAATAAGTGGAAATTTCCCTGGCTTTGGCTTTACGCATCTGGATGTACTGGATGTAGCTCCCATATGATTACAGTGTTGCCGTCCCCACTCTCCCTAACAATCCCAACCCAACCCAACTTTCACAGACAGAGATAAGGCAAACGGCAACACTGTGGTTGGTGCATGGGAGCTACATCCAGCCGCGAGTGCTTGACAGCTGTTAAAGACAAATATTTTTGATAAATGATTTATTTTCAACTTCCAATACAAAGTTGCAATGTTATCAATTATGGACAAGATTGGTTATAACTTCCAAATGTTTTATAAAATCCTGATTCCCTTCTTTCTTCCTCAATGTCGAGTAGAGTAAGGAGCCGTTGGTTTCTTCCACTAAATGCGAGGTGAGTCCAGCCGCTACTATTAAATCTTCTCAAATAGTTCTGGCATGAAATTTTCTTGCCGAATCTCCCTAGAGCTCGAATTAATAATCCGGAAATAATTCGAGCTCTGGGGAGATTATAAGTGAAAATTTCCTACCAGTCAATTATAACCAATCATAGGCTTGCATTTTGTTATGTTGCTATGGCAACGACCTAATTTTATCGGAAATTTCCCTGCTCATAATCACGTGACTGAAAGATTAATAAGTGGAAATTTCCCTGGCTTTGGCTTTGCGCATCTGGATGTACTGGATGTAGCTCCCATATGATTACAGTGTTGCCATCCCCACTCTCCCTAACAATCCCAACCCAACCCAACTTTCACAGACAGAGATAAGGCAAACGGCAACACTGTGCTTGGTGCATGGGAGCTACATCCAGCCGCGAGTGCTTGACAGCTGTTAAAGACAAATATTTTTGATAAATGATTTATTTTCAACTTCCAATACAAAGTTGCAACTTCCAAATGTTTTATAAAATCCTGATTCCCTTCTTTCTTCCTCAAATGCCGAGTAGAGTAAGGAGCCGTTGGTTTCTTCCACTAAATGCGAGGTGAGTCCAGCGGCTACTATTAAATCTTCTCAAATAGGTTTGGCATGAAATTTTCTTGCCGAATCTCCCTAGAGCTCGAATTAATAATCCGGAAATTTGTTCTCGTTGCGAATTTTTCAAGAAAATTTTCATAAAATTCGCAACTCGACAACATTTCCGGAAATAATTCGAGCTCCGGGGAGATTATAAGTGAGAATATCTTCCAAAATTTGTTTTCATATTCTTTTTTGGTATGTTACTGGGAAAAATTTCGAAAATATGTCGATCTTTGGTTTTCACAGTACCGTTGCGCCCCCTTGCGGCGATCCTAGAAACTTGAAATATATTCCAGCATTTTTTCTTAGGCACATTACTAAAAAGATTTTTTTTCCTGGGTCTTTATGATGAATAGTTCACGAGAATTGGTACCCTGTCGTTGAACATGAATCACTCTGTACAGGGTGTCCCAACGATAGAGTAAAGTAGGTTTTATCATATAGGATATGAAAAATATGAATATCAATATGCGTCACAGGTTAGGGGTGTAAATAGCGCACATTCTGAAAATATTTGGAAACATACAGGGTGCGTCACAAAAGTATGGCACAAAAAAGTATGCTTTTTTTAAATGAAACCCCCTGTATATTAATTGATATTTCAATTCTTTCTTCAATTTGGAACAAAAATTGTGATACAACTAATGTTCCTAAATTCAACCGTTATCGAGATATCGCGTTTTAAAAATGGCATTTTTGCAACTTTGACATGCTATAAAACTCAAACTATTCAAGTTAGTGAAAAATGGATTGCACATTCCTATCTTAACTTTTCAAGAGCTATTCAAGGAGATTAAATCCATTATTGTGAAAAAATGTCAAAATGTGCCGAAAAAAGTTGACAGTTGACGTTACCTTCTATCCAAATGACAGGAGAGCTCTTGAAAAGTCAAGATAGGAAAGTGCAAACCATTTTCCTCAACTTGAATAGTTTGAGTTTTATAGCATGTCAAAGTTGCAAGAATGCCATTTTTAAAAGGCGATATCTCGATAACGGTTGAATTTAGGAACATTAGTTGTATCACAATTTTTGTTCCAAATTGAAGAAAGAATTGAAATATCAATCAATATACAGGGGGTTCCATTTAAAAAAATCATACTTTTTCGTGCCATACTTTTGTGACGCACCCTGTATGTTTCCAAATATTTACAGAATGTGCGCTATTTACACATACGAACGGGAACGGGAGAAATCTCCGTTTGTTCGAAAAAATAGTGCTTCTCCCATCCCTTTATTTTGATAGATAGAAAAAACGTTTTAGACAAAAGGTGTAGGTAAAAAGTCATTGAATATGAAAATAATATCATCGATATATTTTCATTTGGCAAAATTCTATAAAATCCGATTTACCTACTTGGTGTTGGTTCTTACGCCCCCTAGCGACCATTTCAGAAACTGGAAAATATTTTCCAGCTATTTCTCTTGGCCGTTTTAGTACTAAAATTTTTTGCCGCAAGCCTCTACGATGAATAGTTGTCCAGATAAAGTACCTCGCATTCTTAGTTGTCCACCCTGTACATCATAATACAGGGTTTATTGATCATAAGTTGCGGATTTCCCTTCAACATAAGACAGGACTTGGTAAAAAAAGCAAATTTCTCATATAACATTTTCTCGAAAATTCAAAAGTAAAGCTAATGTTGCTAAAAAAAAATCAAATAAGTTCCTGTAGAAGAGGAAATTCTAACAAAAAGTGTACTTAATCTGAAAGATAATGGAATTGCAAAATCATCATTCAAATGTTAAGTCTAAAGAAACTGTTCAAAATTGTCGCACAGGGACTTTTTGTTATTTGAGAAATTTGCTTCTCATGTTAAAAGGAAAGCCCCAACTTCAAATACACCCTATTACTCTTATGAAAAATAAATGAAATAAAAAGTGGTTTTTACATGATCACAATAATACTCTTTCCGAGTGTAGAAAGCTCATATTATGAAAAATTGTTTTTGTATTCTGCATATCCACGCCCATTTCGCACACTCAGTTTCGTCATTATGTAGAATTCTTATAAATTGTACCCATAATAGATAAAATCAAAATTATTATCATTTTTCAATCTTCAAATCAGCCGTAATTCATCAGAGGTTCTGTAACGCTTAGACATTTCCAATACGCGGCCGGGACATACTTATCCGCATTGAGCTCATGTGACCGAGTGGAGAACCAATGCCAAAAATACACGGAACGTGCTCGT
Organism: Orchestes rusci; assembly: GCA_958502075.1. Classification (NCBI taxonomy): domain Eukaryota; kingdom Metazoa; phylum Arthropoda; class Insecta; order Coleoptera; family Curculionidae; genus Orchestes; species Orchestes rusci. The sequence goes on from OY293307.1 coordinate 22,329,498, forward strand.
TGCGGATAAGTGTTTCCCGACCTTTATTCATGTCACTCATTGTATGTCTTGTTCATGTTATAAAATGAAGGGTTCCAATTAAAACTTCGAATAATAAAGACTACAGATTCTACCCCAAAATGTATTTAAAAAATGCATATTTTCAGATTGTGAAAGTATGAAATGTAGATGTACTGTCGTGAGGAGAGGAAAAAGCCAACTATTCCTGCCGACGTATAAAGCTTTCCTCGCCTACATAAAATGATTAAAATTCCCAGCATATAGTCACAAACGGAAAAATCAATGTGGCGTTAGGTTTAAAGGTTGATGCTCGGTAGTACGTGATTCGTTCTATAGATGTTTCACATTTTAGTTCAGTTTTTTTTTCATGAACTCAGCTTTAAAAACTATTCAGTGAACGTTAATTGTTTTTTTCTCAGTTACATACTAAGTTGATCATTAGTATTAATGGTGTGAGTTTGATTCCGGTATGAGTTCAATAACTTTAATAATTATACATTTCCCTTTTACTTAGTTGATAAAAGCTATGATAAATTCATGTATTTGAACGAGATCCTCCAATCATCTTGTTTCGAAAATAGTCTGTTTCAATTGAGTTGATGTCTTTCAGGTTCAAAAAGATGCTGGATTTTGTGACGAACCGGTCATGCCATCAATATACAAATTTTGCCCCATCTGCAAATAATCACGATAATACTCTAGCCTCTTTGACTTCTCTGAAGAGATTTTCCCAGGATCAACGAACTGTGAAACAGAGAGCTAGAAAAGTAGATCTAGAGGTAGATAATTTTGTTTCAGGTTGCTTTCATGTTTCAATTTGTTGTATATAGGTGAAAGATAAACAACTATTTGGTGTGAAAGAAATCATTCCTGAAGCACATATAACCGAGAAACGACCTTTTATGGGTTACTGCTGCCAGAGTTGCACGGCTACTAGCAGGGTGAGTTGGTGGTTTTCCAATTCTATTTTTGATTGATAATATAGCGTCAAAGTACTCGATGGATATTTCCCAATCACGTTTTAAACAGATTAACTTGATGGTTTTTATTTTATACAGGGTGTCATGTCGGAAATGTTAGGGCTTATAGATGAAACGGAACTAATGTTAATACTTCATTCAACATTTTTTTATATCGATTCAGCAGCATTACCTTTTGCAAGTCCGTATATTAGTTGCATATCTGCATATCCTTCATCACTATACTCATTCTTGGTTTTACAAATCAAAATGGACGTTAAGTTCTGTTAATAGAAATCTTCAATTCCATAGAAAAGAACATACTAATAATATTCACTTAACTTTGGGAAAAAATTACATGTTGGTATTGAAATGTGACTCTCTCCTTAACGGTACAAAATATCGATTAACACAAATTTTAGTTTTTTGTAGCTCAATGATGACCCGAACATATAATTCAAACATACTAAAAAGCAGTTGAAATAATATGAAAATCAGCAAACATAACATTCTCTATATCATCAAGTGTATATAACTTGATAAAAATGGCTAGCACCAACCGAAAGATGGGCACATATCTACTTCCTGAAAGTTCTAAATTTTATTTATGTAGACTATGCTTAGTTCAGTAATTATTATCACATTTTAAGGAATCACATTGCGTTTGTCCCTCTTTCAATTTGTATAGGCTTTTTTATCCAAAGTTATAAGAAAAAAAATGTTTTACTTTTTTTTTAAACGTGACAAAAGGACACAAGAATTTTTTGAACGAAATCGCCAGGACGCGGTACAAATGGATTAAATTTTTCAAAAGCATCATCACTTCTTTGAACACTCATGCGGGATCGAACTTTTTTCAAATTGAATGCCCTCTTTCGATAGATATATGACCACCGTATATCCTGTAAATTCAGTACATATATCCGAATGTTACTACAGAAAAAATATCTATGAGTACATTTATGTTACCGTGGCTATTAATGTTATTTAAAATATGCTGATAACCTCAAGGAAAATTACAAATCGTTTGTTATTTCTATGTTATGATTTGTAATTCGTGTGGCTATTAACATTGACGTATAATTTTGGTCTTTGAATATTTGTTTTTTGAAGGTGAACGTATGCAGTTCATCTCGTTTTGTCATTCACAATTCACTTCGCATTTTACAATGCCAAGGATGTGTACTCAACATTATTGTGGGTCATCTTGGTTATCACTAAAGATAGAACCTTGCGGTTATGACTAACCTGAGCTCGTTTTTTGTGAAATGACAAATGTCATAGACTTCTTACTTTTTGAGCTACATTTCTGTAGCTTTTGAAAAAGTTGCATGTTTGTACACCCCTCGTATCTCAGGTATCTGGTAATTTATAGGAAATATGAACATGGACTGTGATAGAACTTTTCACGTTAAATCCAATGGCGTAATAATTTTTTTTCAGATATAACTGTTTTTGAAATATTGACCAATGTTTATAATGTGGGTCTATTTTGATAAACCACGACAGTATTCCCAATTTTCCTAACTCGCAATCAAAAAGTCATGAGTAGGCCATGAAAACCTGTGATGTTTGTTATTGTTTACTTTGGAACAGTTCTCAACTTTCGTGTGTATGAAGTAAATTTGCGATTATGAAAAACCGGACTTTCGAAATTTTTAAAAATTCTATATGAAGGGTGGCAGAGATCGATCAGAGTAGATTTCAAAAGAAATGCGCCATCCTGTTGCATCAGATGTAGCTTTATTCAACCAAACATAATACAATCACCATTTACTTCGGCGAATAAAATTCATAGTTGTGGAGAAAAGTGAAGTGAAGCTCCTAGTAAAATCTGTTTTATTTATTTCATGCAAATTGGTAATATTCCAAGATCAGTATACAAGAGGTTGCCTCACTTCGCCTGAGGTAAAGACGGAAGGGGGGAAATATGACGTCATTTGTGGATAGCGGTCTGAAACAGTCCGCATTCTTGACAGAATGTCTGTCATTCCTGTCATGCAATTGAATCGGACTGCATTGTGTCGTGTCATGTGTCATTCGATCAATGATTGATGAAACGTTGAATTTCTTGCTAATTTTATCATTTAAATCAAAATAAAATATTAATAGAGGTGTAAAATTATCTCTTGGGACATTATTATTCTATATTATTGGTCAAGGAAGCGAAAATACTGCTGCAAATGTGAGTATTTTCTATAATATGTATATTCAAATAAATCAATGCTCAGATTTCAACAACCTTTTATCTCTTAGTTCATATTAGACCCACCTTATTCTACTAAGAAACTATTGAACTATAATAAAAGCTTAATTTACGTAAAATACACATAAAGTAGACAGTTGAACTGAGTTTAACACATGTAAACAAACTCTATTATGATCATTTCTTGACACACCTACCTTTAAAACACTATATTTGATAGACAAATCCAAGGATAAGACACTTATAAACAGTTTTCAAAACGTGAATGGATAATTTCACAAAAGAAAAACCATCGACAGCAAAAAATCTCTCGTCCACCACGGAATAAATAGTGAGGTTATGACATTGATAAATGAAATTCTTGATTTTATGATGGAATGGTTCGAGAAATGGCCGCAGTGGCGCTACAGTAGACAGAAATGACGTCATGACCGTAAAAGTGAGGCAACCTCTTATATAGAAACCTTGGTAATATTCGACGTCAAACATTATCATTATTATGAATGAAAAGGAAATTCTTGAAACTTTTCATTTACTTGTCAGCTCGACACTAACCCACTTGGAACTGTTCTCTTCAGTCTGACTTAGACCCATAGCCATACTGATGAGTCCTAGTAGGACGAAACGTATATGGATTGGTCATGGTCAGACTGAGGAAACAGTTTCAAGATTTTCCTTTTTCACCGTGAGGATTATCCACGAACTTGTTGTAGACGATATGGTGACCAATGGTAGTAGTCTGTCACTAGATTGATGGGAATTTCCATCCTACGATTGACAAATCCTGCCGATAGATGGCGCTATGTACTACAACAGTTAACATTATTATGAATATGAACATATCAACTTGATCGTTATTCGCAGCGATTTTTCATAGGTTGTGATACAAAACAACTGAACGTTTTGTATCAAGTAATGAAAATATTCAAGCAGCATCTGAAAAGTATTTCAAGAGGTACAGGGTTACTCATTTTATTTTGACCAGCTCCTATTATTGGTTAATTATAAAAGTTTTGGTTTTTTACACGTAGTATCTTTTGGTAATAGCGGAAATAAAAAATCGACTTTACAACATTGGAAAAATTGAATAAGTCATATTTTTTTAAATGGAACACCCTGTATATTCTGTTCTGATTCCAAATATTTATGATATGTTGACATTTGGTGCAGCTACTTTTGAAATATTTGAGTTGTAGTAACTTGATTTTTCACAATTGGAGATCATAGTCATTACAGTTTGTTGCTTGAAATATAGTCAAATACCCTCGAAAACGTCGACGTTTTTAATCATCGTAATCATCACAACGAAATAATATCATTTACGATACAGGGTGTCTGTGAAATGTCTTTACAAAATCTTACAACATATTCCGATTCAAAACAACTTACCTCATTCCAAAATTGCTCCTTTTCCTAGATACGGTGGTAAAGTTAAAAAATGAAATTACAAATTTTTCAAATTGTCTGAACATTATTTGACTTATTGCTTTGGAAATTGGTGTCCTTGGTTTCTTGGAATGCGAAACCTGAATATGGACACCTTTTCATTGTGGTCGTTAGAGGGCGTTGCACACTGCACTTCTGATGGTTCAAAGTGGCCATAACTTTTTTACCAGTGAAGCTTTTTTTTTTTTGCCAAGAGTATCATTCATTACGTATTTTTAGGCAAAGAATATGCTCTTGTTATAACCCGCTGAAGTGATCCGTTTTCGAAGATATTTTTATTCTTAGTGTTCGGTGCGGCACCGGAAAATTCAAATTACTTTGAATCAAAAAAAATGTTGTTACCTTTAAGGCTGAAATTTGGTTTGTATGTTGACATAGCTTTATGGGGCAAAAAAATCATATGAAAATCAAGATCAATATCGGTCCACGTCCACGCCCATGAATTGATATTTATCTTAATTTTGATGTGGTTCTCTTGCCCCATAGAGCTATGGCAACCTACAAAATCAAAATACTTCTGATTCACTGAACAAATTTTATCCTAGAAGTGAGTAATTTTAATTTTCTGGTGTGGCATCGAATACCAAAAACCAATGTAACTCGAAAACGACTTACTCTCGCGAATTATCACAAGAGTATCTTTTTTGCTTAGAAATGTCTAGAAGCTCATTTTCTTTAGAAAAAAAGTAAAAAAGTATAATGAGAACAAAGTTATGGTCAATGTAAATCATCAGATGGGGCATGTGCAGCGGCCTCTAACGGCCAGAATGAAAAGGTGTCCATAACCTTGTTTCGCATCTCAAAAAACCCTCGGGTATCAATTTTCAAAGTGATACGTTGAAAAATGTTTATACATTTTGAAAAATTCGATTTTTATTGTTTCACTTTACCACCCTGTATCTAAGAAATGGAGTAATTTCGGAATGAGGTGAGTTGCTTTAAATCGGCTTATTTTGACGTCACGAATATGTGGTATGAATTGTAAAGACATTTTACGCACACTCTGTATGAATATAGGTAAGTATTGTAAATTTGTCAATTTCATTTCCAGGGTGAAGATCCATATCACGAAGTGTGTGGGAAGGAAAGTCCTTATCTTCACAAAATATTTAATTTTTCAATTATAGCTCAACATGTTTCGGTCAGTAGAACCATTTTCAAGAGCTTAAATATACAGTGCGGCTCTAAAAGGTCCGCCCCCTTTTTTTTATCTGTGCACCAAAAATTTTGAAACTTGGCATATATACTTTAATTCCTGTCGAAATACTACTTTTTGATGTTACTTACGTAGTTTTAGTATTTTTGAAACATTTTTATAAATGGAAAGGTCTTATCGAGTAGATTATTCTGTGAACATTTCATAGGATTAAACGCATCCTTGCGGATATGACAGCCTGCCACTTTTAGTTTTTAAAAATGTCGTTTACATTAAGTTTCAATTTTTGAACGAGCTGACACATCAGATTCCGGAAAAATGATGGTCAACCTGAGCAAAACAGTACAGGTTAACAAATAGGAATGCTGATACAAAGCGGATAAAGAATTTCAAGATGATAAAAAAAATATGGAAAGCATTTATTAGCATTATAATACTAAAATCTAAATTAAGATGGAGATACAGTTTCCACACTACCTTGCCACAGCACTAAAGTTTAACCAAATGTGAAAATCTTGAAACGATATGAGCCAGTTGTTTGATTTTTGTGTTAATTAGGAAGTGTTACAAAAATGCCTAATTCGCGTCCCCTCGCAGAAGAAATTGAAGCAATTTTTATTTATGGCGGAAATCGTAATTTCCATGAGACGGAAATAATCTTCAATGAGCGCTTTCCGGACGGTCCGATATGCAGGAAATATCTTCGCGAATTAGTGCGGAAATTTATCGAGACTGGTAGTGTTCAGAGCTTGAAGAATCAAGGGCGACCATCTATTTCGGAAGATAAACAAATTTCAATCATTGGTGAGATGGTGGTAAATCCGGAACAGTCGACTTCTCAGGTTGCAGACATCTGTGATACTTCGTCTGCTTCTGTAAAACGGTTGCTGAAAAAACAGAAATTTTATCCTTATAAATTTCAAATGGTGCACGAGTTGACTGAAGATGATCCTGACTCTGACAGATGTGTGGAATTTTGCGAAATTATGACCGATAGAATAGGCCGAGAACCGAGATACGTACAAAATATTTGTCTTAGTGACGAGTGTACTTTCTTTTTAAATGGCCGTGTACACAGGCAAAATGTTCGTTATTGGAGTGACGTAAATCCGCATGTTTTTAGGGAAACCCACACGCAATATCCCGAAAAGGTTAACGTATGGGCTGGCATATTGGGGAACTATATTGTTGGTCCTGTTTTCATTCATGAAAATTTGACAGGGCACCTGTATTTGAACTTGTTAGAAACTACAATAGAGCCTTTGATTGTACAAATACGTCAGAATAATCCCAACGAATTTGGCATGGCACCAATTTTTCAACAGGATGGTGCGCCTCCTCATTTGAGCAGAAATGTAAGGCAGTATTTGGACATAACTCACCCCAATCGTCGGATTGGTCGTCGGGGTCCTACCGGATGGCCTGCCAGGTCGCCCGATTTAACATCATTGGACTTTTTTTATGGGGATATTTAAAACAGAAAGTATATGCAACACAGCCAGACTCTCTTTTAGATTTACAGCAAAGAACTACTGCTTTTTGTCATATATTAATGTCGATACTTTCGAAAAAGTCCGTCAGGAGTTCTCAGACAGATTATTTCAATGTTTGGGGGTCAACGGAGGACATTTTCAACATTTTTCACAATAAAAATTGAAGTATGCTTTTTTTGTTCTTATTTTACGAATTTCTTTATCTCGTTAGTTTGACAGTCTGTCATATCCGCACGGATGCGCTTAATCCTATGAAATTTTCACACAATAATCTACTCGATAAGACCTTTCGAATGATGTGTCACACGACCCCTCTTTCCATTTAAAAAAATGTTTCGAAATGGCGCCCAGCCGCCATCTTAAATACTAAAAGTACGTCAGTAACATCAAAAAGTAGTATTTCGACAGCAATTAAAGTACGCCAAGTTTCAAAATTTTTGGTGCACACATTATAAAAAAAAAGGGGGGAGACCTTTTAGAGCCGCACTGTATATTATCTCTTCAGAGGACGTCAAGAATTAAGACAAATAATTGTAAAGAACATGGGACTCAAACTTAAATACATCACTCAAAACAAAACATTTAAGTAAGTAAAATTTAAGTTTGAGTCCCATGTTCTTTACAATTATTTGTCTTAATTCTTGACGTCCTCTGAAGAGATAATATATATTAAAGCTCTTGAATATGGTTCTACTGACCGAAACATGTTGAGCTATAATTGAAAAATGAAATATTTTGTGAAGATAAGGACTTTCCTTCCAACAAACTTCGTGAAGTATTGTAAATGTTTGTTGTTAAATAATATAAAATATATTTTTTTTCAAGCTCAAATATCTCAAAAGTGGCTGAACCGAAAGCCAACAAATCATATACAGGGTGTCCCTGAAATGTCTGTACAACGGTTAACCACAAATTCCCTAATCAAAAATTAGTCGATCTAGGCACACTACTTACCTATATCCTAAATTGCTTCGTAAAGCTTACAGAGGGCGTCAAAGATTCAAAAAAAATTTGGATTTTCCTACATATTTCTAGAACGTGCAAATCTATTTTGATGATTTTTTAGTTCATACAATCTCGAGAATACAGCGATCATGGCATTTTAGCCAAAAGAATAAACCTTCTTGACAAAATCATTAACAAACATGCCTAAATACGAGAACAAAAAATCAAAAAAGAGCCATGCCCACATACAGATAATAGTTCTTGATAATATAATCATGCAAGTTTTCCTTTTCAGGAATCCCTTGTGAAAAAAACCTCGGAATCTCTCGCGCTCATCAACATTCTTAACTACCAAAGGCCCTCAAACAAGCAAGGAATTCTTTACAGAGCCTTTGCCCATCTTCATCAAGCATCACAACTAAAAACGTACTTTTAAAATTATAACTTATGGTAACTTATAATCTATTCTGTATTTATGCAGATTCGCTTACCCACAAATTTCGGATCTTGTGCTGAAGGATGATCGTGTCAAAAGTGGCATCGAAAAAGCTGCTTTGCAACAATTCAAGGACTCCGTCTCATCAGATGATGATTTTTATCAAAAACTGGTCCTTGCTAATCAAAGAAGGGCTAAACGACTTATTGCTGATATGAGCTCTAGCCTGTCAGATTTTCTTTTGAGATTTACTTCATGGATTCTGTATAAACTACTACCATGCTTTATGAGTTCGATAGTGGTGCATCCGGGTCAAGTGGAGATGATTAAAGAAGCTTCCAAGTCAAATCTTCCACTGATTTTCCTGCCTTTACATAGGTCTCATTTGGACTATATGCTTGTTACGTTTATTTTGTTAAATAACAATATTCGTAGTCCACTTGTGGCTGCTGGAGATAACCTGAGGATACCATTTTTCGGGTAAGCCAAAATTTGTGTACAATAGTTTTTAGTACCTTTATCAGCAGTATAATCGAAAGTGACGGCGGAGATAATATTTTCATGGTTAAGTTGATTAGTATACACTGTGGACCAAATTAAGTTGGAACATAATTTGACCCTCAATAACTTTCTTGTTTGTTTATAGAATTTGATAATTTTTGGATATGATATTAGTCAATAATATTCTGAATGCTACTACAAAATTGAGCTTTCCAATGCTGGCCAGGACCGGACGCTAGATAGTGGCGGCTACTCGATGTACGCTTTTATAGTCCTAGGAACGTGCCGGCTACTATGTCTACTTTGATCAAGGTTTCCTTGGAATTTCCAAGCAACGCTGTTTGTTTGTTAAAAATTGTCAAAGTTTTCACACTTTACGAGTTTGCCTGTTTTGTTTTTAAACAAGTTAACATTTTTGAAATCTTGATTCAACGTTGATGAAAAAAAAATATGGGTCGAGCAGCTTGACACTGTCGAGTGAAATTTTAGAAAATTCAATCAACTAGAAACTATTAATGATTAATTCATTATTTTTTTTTAGTTTTTAAACATTTTAAAATGTCAAAAATTTTACGAATCTTCAACATACAATCAACGTTGCTATGGAATTTCAAGAAACCTGGGTCAAGGTGAAGTGAAGTAGTTTTGATGCCGATTACCAACATAATACAAAAAAATCATCGTTTCTTATAATAGGGATCTTCATCCTGGTACTTCGATTGATAAATCGTTTCTTAGGTTTTGGTTTTAAAATATTAATATTTTCAGGATACCTTTTCCCACCAATACCCTTTTACAAAAATAAGTATAGCAGTTTCTCTGCAAGTACTGCAGTTCGTCTTTTCAACGTTTAATATCTCGTTAAAATCATGGGTATATACTTGCTGGATAACCATACAATATGTTATTTGTTTTGTTTTAATACGTTCAAAAATAAAAAGGTTACAGCTGATTGAAATGTTATCAAGAGATAATGAAACACCCTGTACGTACTAACAAAGTTGCAGTTTACAAAAAGTTCGACTAAAGTAGTTTTCACTCGGACCAATTTCACAAAACATCTTGATATTCTGTCGATTTCCAGTTGTACTGCATTTTCTTTATTTCCGCTCAGTTAGTTTGATGGTCTTGTTATTGTAGTTTTTCTTGTCTAATCTTCTAATTTTCAATGTTCTGTACGATACTGATCATTACTATGCCAGATGGGTAACTTTCATTTTGTATAATAGTCGACATAGATTTGCAATCTTGAATCTCTTCAGCTGTTTCTTCGACTATTGTTCAAATTTGACATATTTTAAGATCGGATAGTATCAAGTACTCTGAGGCATGTGGTCTAAAATGGGATATTTTTTACTGTTTTAAGATTTGAGTGACTATTTTATTCTCATTCAAAGTAACTATGTAATGATTTATCATGAATCTTACAATAAACTGACAAGTCCCGAGAGCTCCTTACATCATTCTCCCTTGAATTCGTTATCTCTTTTTTTTGGTTTTCTCAAGAAATCATAGTTTTTTGAACGAAATAATATTTTTCTACGACTGTACGGTAATATCACCATTGTGCAATCGATATCGGTAAGGAAACGTAGCTCATTGGACAACTGTGTAAAAATGAAACCATTCCCTAACTGTTGCCATGGAAACGAGTGCAGACTGAATGCAAATAAAATGATCTGGCAACTCCGCCAAAAACAAAAAGGAAAAATCGATATTAATTACACAATAGTGATAATAATTAAGAGTCGTAGAAAAGGTATATTGTACAACTCGCATGGAATGACCATTTCCTACTCGTATGAATAATTGCTTCCTTCACCTTCATACTCGTAGGCAATGGGTGTGATTCCATGCTTGTTGCACAATATACTATTTCCTATCTGTTCCCATAATCCATACCATTTTGTTTAACATTGTATAAACTGTATAATTCCCAACCCCGGTTATGATGTCAGTAATACCAAACTGACTTATTGTTCAATTGACCTAGTCAAGGCATTTCATCAAGATTACGAATTTACATGACAGTTCAGATTATTATGTTTTCAATAGATCAGTACTGAGGGGTCTAGGAGCTTTCTACATCAAAAGACGTATCGATCCAGTTATGGGTCGTAAAGATTATGTGTACAAAGCCATACTACACACCTATATCAATTTAGGTCTGAGAGCTGGCCATAATTTGGAGTTTTTTTTGGAGGGTGGTCGTACCAGGACTGGTAAGTTTTCTTTCGATGTTGATTTCTGTACTTTTAAAACTACATAAAGATATAACATATTAGGTGTGTTTGTTATCCTCCACTTGTGCACACGAAACTACCCTTTTCTACCCTGCGGCGTTTGTTATGCTGTTATTGCAAACAGTGTAGAGTGTTTGTTATATCAGTGTGATTGCCCATTACTGTACTCGCTACTCCAGGTCAAGAGGAGGTGTGACAAGTGTAACGTAGTGTAGAATAGATTGGGGAGCTTATGCTGGGTTTCGCGAACGCATCAGCATAAATTATTGATCAAATCGTCATTTTAGTGCATAAGTCATTACAGTTAAATGTATGGCTACTTACTACAGTGTTTACTGAAAACGTTGAAACAACAAGTTTCAATGATTAAAGCATAACATGATGCATAAGCGTAAAAGTTCCCAATTTTTAACTTTTATGCACTAGATCACAACAAGGTTGAATGATCAAGACAAGAAGGAAACAAACAAACCTCACTTTTTTTGTTATTTGGGTTCAAAAGTTACTGTTTTGTGAAAAAAATATACCTGATGAATTCAAAGTATTTTGTTGGAATGATTGGATTCGAGGAGGGATTTTTCAGGTTCGGGCTAGGTTATCATGGACAGTTGTTATGTATTTAATAACACCTTCCATAAATACTCAAATCGCTTATACTTATGTCGTATTAATGTCGTAAGTGACTTAAGACTTAATCATTAATATTGTGCTTATGCCTTCACTAAACCCTAAATTTTTCCGTGTATTTTATCAACAAACGATGTCTCAACCTTACTTATAATAAAGATAAATAAAAAAGAAAATTTGTAGTAAAGAATCGGTGTTGATCTCATCAAATGAATTGAAATGGGCGATGAAAATAGTGAAAGTGAATGTATACAGTTATACGATATACACTGTGGGCCTATCTAAGTTAAAATATAGTTTGACTCTTCATAACTTTTTTGTTTCTTCAAAGATTTTGACGATTTTTGGATATGATATTAGCCAATATGTTCTGGATGTTACCTCAAAATTGAGCTTCCGAATTTTAGCCAGTGCCGGACTTGCGACGATTTTATAAAATTGGTGCATTTGAGCTCGTTGCAAAAACGAATCGCGCTACTTATAGACCAACTGATATATTTTTTATGAAGGGCATTCGTGGGAATAGTTATCCTAAAAATATGGATATTTTAGAACCATAATCTAAGAAATGATGTTTTTTATTTTGTATGATGGTGCTTGTCGGCATTAAAACTATTTTACTTCACTTTTATCAAGGTTTCTTGAAATTCTATAGCAATGTCGTTGGTTTATTGAAGATTTGTCAAATTTTTGACATTTTTGAATTTTTAAAATGGAAAAAAATATTACAATCAATCGCTACTTTATTTTTCGTTGAATAAACTTGATTGAATTTTGCTCGAAAATGTATGAGGGAGCGATATACTCGTGCACCCATTTTTTTTTTCAATAATCGTTTAATCAAGATTTTATTTTCCAAAGATAGAACCATTTCTACTTCTTCAAAATCAAACAAGAATCTCAAAAATTATAAAAATGGTCAACAAACAAACCATGTTGTCATGGAATTTCAACAAACCCTGATTAAAGTTAAGTGAAATAGTTTTAATGCCGACAAGCACCATCATACACAAAAAAATCGTTTCTTAGGTTATGGTTCTAGATTATTGATAAATTTCAAGATTATGCCCTTCTTATGCCGTTTCCCACTTATGCCCTTCTTAAGAAATATATTAGTTGGTCTATAAGTAGCGCGGTTCATTTTTGCAACTAGCTCAAATGAACCAATTTCATAAAAATGTCGTGAGTCTGGTCCTGGCCAAAACTCGAAAGCTCAGTTGTAGGGGAACATCTAAAACATATTGACCAATATCATATCCAAAAATCATCAAAATCCATAAACAAACAAAAAAGTTATTGAGTTCTAAATTTGGGCCACAGTGTAGACTCCGATCATATGAATTCTTTTTATCCACTCAAGATGCAAATTTCATTTATTTCTCCAAACTGAGAAATGAACGTAAAATAAACGTTTAAGTACTGCTAAAATACACAGACACATTGTCAAGAATACGTAGATGTAAAATAGTTTGTAGTCTTGAGCATGGCATAATCTAATTACGTGAAAATTTTGAAAAAAAAATTGCGCTATAACTTGAAAACAAAAGAATATCCTATAAGAACATATTGGTTTTTTTACATTGTTTTCGCGTGTAGAATACACTCCTGAAATTTGGCCCATTCCTCCCGACTCATCCTGCATATACAGGGTGTACAAGTTTTTCAAAAAAAAATGAATATCTGAATCTATTTTGAAAACTGCTCAACCAATTTTGATGAAATATTTAGGGTTTAAATACTGAATGGTATTGCATGTTTCTGAATATTCGAAAAAAAACCTCGTCCAGGGCCAGAGTTGGAGAGCATGTGTGCACTATTTTTCAAAAAAAAAAAATGGTATAACATAATTTCTCCAGAATAATAATACTTTTCTGCACTTTGTTCTATTTCCAACAGAATAGCTCCCTTGACTTTTTATCTCCGACGCACCGTTTTCGAGTAAAAAAATAAAAACCATACTAGCATTGACTTTAAATACTATAGACTGGGCATCCCATTCATAAAATGCTATTAGTCTTGACGCCAACATCACAATAAGTGCGAAAGAGATAACACTATGAGTGGAAAGAGATAAAACGAGGAATCCGAACCCATCGGGCAACACCGCATGAGAACATGTGATTCTTATAATACGTACGTCCGAACTTGATTTTCATCTGGAACAGCGGCGGCACATTTCGAGTTTCTACCGTTTTGTATGAAAAATATGAATGAATATTAATTTGGGTAGGTACCTATGTGGTTATTGTTATATGACAGTATATCACATTTTTGACTTTCTGAATCAATAAAAATTGAAATTTTCATAACATTAAAAATTAAATCTCCTGCTTTTCTTCCGACAATAATGAATTACGGTTCCGAGTAAAATGACAACCAAAATACAACATATATTTCGCCTTTCTTACATACATATCTCTAAGGCCATTTCACTCAATTTGCCATATGATTTTTGTTTTTGGAGACGGGAAACTGTATGGTCTGCCGGTGATTCATGATTGGCAAGCTTCCCGGTTTTTAGTATTTGATTCCATCAATGTCACGTAAATAGTCTTGTGGGTTAAAATGGGCCGAACACAAAAAGGGAGGTTTGATCCGAAGTCGGTCCTCGTCAATCCTCACCAAAGAACACCAAATATTTCGCAGCTCTTCATTTTTTGGAAATCTAAAATTGGATAACAAGAAAAAAATATAAAAAATAGGAAACAGCAACGTTTTACTTTTCTTGTTTCTAATACATAAGTATATGTACAGGCGAAAAGTATTATAAATAAATGGCCGACAAACTATTTTTAACTATACCAAAATGATTATCAGTGCTGGAAAGTGAGTGGAGATAAATTCAAAGAAATATGGTGCAGGAGTCATACTAAACAAAGACCGCAAATATTGGTATACCAGCAAATTGAAGCAGGTAAGCAATATTGTTTATTGGTCTATTCTTCTTTAAATTAATGTCTAGACATAAATTTAATTTTGTATGTTTAGACATAAATTTGGCCCAAAAACATTTATGTCTAGATATACATTCAAAGAAGTATGGGCAAATAAGCAATACATAATGCGTGGGTACCCTGCTGCAATTTGCAAGTACCAATATTTGCAGTTTCTATTCACTTTTCGCATTCTCCAGAAAATTAAACATTTTTTATATATCCTATACCTACCTTAAAAACAAAATTGACATTTTTTCTGGCACGTTTTAAAATGTAAATGTTTATTCGGAAGCCTTGGGAACAGGGTAAATATTTATTTTCAACCATTGAACTTTCATTTAAAACTGGTTTCCAAACGTCAAATTAAAAAGTGAATTGCGGGGTCCATCTAGCTGTGCCCTGTACAAGGTTTTTTTATATATTAATTTAGACCCCCTTTATCTTTTTTATTTGACGTTTCTGACAAAAATGTCCCTTCATAAAAGTCTATTGATTGGTTTCGAGCAAATTGTTGGAAAAACTATATTTCGCTTTTACAGGAAGAAAGACTGGGCGTCGTCAAAATTTCTAATTCCAATTGAAAGGTACAGGCAAAGAGGGCGATATGTCAAAAAGTTAATTTCGAGATAAACGCGAGGTTTTAAGAGCTCTAAAAAGTGATTATAATAATAATAATTGTAAAAGTAAGCATTCTTACTGAAGACTTCAACCTTATTGTAATAAAAAAAACGAAAATAAGACAGTTGAGGAAGTATCCAATAAATAATTCATCTTGACTGTGTATGGAATAATCGAGGAAATAATGGAATAGGTATTCAAGTAATATGAATATCCTTTCTTATTTGAGAACAATCGGTTCCTATTGCATAAAACACTACCATTCAGGCTTTTTTTCCAAATCAGTTTCATTTTTTCGTTGTTACCTATTCACGAATAAAAACAAACATTTAAACTTCCTGAAGATTGAAAAATCCTCATTTTCATGAATGAAATATGATGATGCCTACACTCTACACCACTGGATCCCTCTCCAGTCAATGCTCAATGCAAATTTGACACTTACCTGTGAATGGTGATTTCTGGATCCGAATGGTCCAGTTTTTGACACAGCAAGCACAATCTTACCATTTTTCACAAATGAAGTCACAATACAACACTTCACAAGCACGAAAGTAGAAGTTTTCAAGTTGAAACCCCATGGCATCACCGCACTACCTTCAAAATCGATACCTGCTGTTTCAAGGCAGCGTTGCCGTGTACTAGGACTAATATTTACTATGTATCGCCTGTATCCAATGCACAAAAAATCATTATTTAATGAATGTTAGTAATTAAGCTTTGAGTAGCACAAAAATGTTTCACATTATTTATGATGAAATAATATAATAATATAATATCATCATTAGACACTATCACCGTTGTTCAACATTGAGTTGATTCACACGAAATCATGGTTGTAAATTTGTCTGATTATGCGATAATCTAGAATAGTGAACCTTGATGCACCTTCTTGAAAAATGAACAATACTCAATCCTCCTTAATTTTCATTGTATCATGTCTTATCAATCAATTTTGTACACAGAGGAATTTTCATTGATGAAGATTTGCCCAAATCGGCAACCGCGTCCAAAGCAGGTCAGTTTTCGGCGACGCAGATAGATATAACTCGACAAGGATAGCGATACAGTGAATTTCTCAAGACACACGTCCAAAATTGGATGATGGTGCCATTATTTTTGAAGGTTTCCTTCTCTAAAGCCTTATAAAACTCAATGCATACTAGTGTCCTTCATAGCGTCGATAACCAAAAGTTTTCAGTTTTGGTAACTACTCTACTCGTCGGAGAAAAAAAACTCAAGACTTTTTTCATTGGAATTTGAAGAGTGAGTATTTTGGAAGAAAACAAAATTTTGTCTAAAAAACAGTGGCGTGTGATTTTTGTTTTCTCGAATAACAAAACACCCTGTATCTAGGAAACGGGGCACTTTCGGCGGTGGGTTCTCCATCTCAAACTTCTTATTTATGGTTGCTCTATTTGCTGTATAAGTAGTGACCAGTTGATCTGGGTTCGAAATAGATTATTTTTGTAATGTATATTGTATATGTATAGATATAGATATTATTATCATTTGAATCTGGAACCTAGTTATAGTATTGTCAATTGTAAAGCTAATATGCTTAATAAACGATTATTATTATTACTATTATTATATTACATATTTCAAATTTGCAAGACAAACTCGCCAAACCACATATCCCATAACTTCCAGATAATTGTAGTTTTCTATTCAATCGCGAATCTCGTTTTCCTATGAATAATTCTGAATCGTAAATGCTACTGTTAAAACAATGATTCATGGGTTAGTTGAACATTTACACAATGTAAATTAAGTTTATAAAACATCTTGAATTTTGCAGGAAAACCTCTAATGCCAAAATACGGTATCCTTAGCGTGATTGTCGATACTTTTATGGATGGAACTATTGAAGACGCTCTTCTGGTACCTGTAAGTGTCAACTATGAAAAGTTGGTGGATGGAAATTTCGTTCAAGAACAACTAGGTCAGCCGAAAAAAATGGAATCTTTTGGAGGCGCTTTGAAAAGCTTTTGGAACATTTTAAACAGTAACTACGGACAAATGAGGATAGATTTCAATCAGCCGTTTTCTCTCAGCGTCAGTTAAAAATGCTTAAATGATCAGCATAATAAATGTTCATATTAATTTCAGGAATTGATCAAGTCTTTTGACAATACAAAAATGATTCCATCTCCTTCCAATAGAGTTTTGAAGTCCAATCCTTCAACAAACAGTTTATATGGTACTGACGTAGTTTCTGAGGAGCACAAAAATCTTGTTGAAAAAATATCTAAGCATGTTATCTACGGTGAGTTTTTTTTGACACCTAACGTTTTATTATAATATTATGTTAGTTCAAATCTCAATCCTAAACCAAAACTAAACAGACTTCTTTATTTACAAGATTGTGGTCAATCTTCATGTATCATGTCAACCAACGCATTGGCATTTCTTCTCTTGACAAATTTTCGTGAAGGGGCAAGCTTAGAAACATTGGTTGGTGCTTTGGAGCAATTAAAACGAGATTTGAACAACGCTAGTCGTGGAATTGGGTTTTATGGCGACTCTGTGGATGTTATCAACTATGCGGTGGGTATATTTGATATTTAATTTTGACATTCATTTAAGTCTAATGATATTAATTCTGTTTCTGTTTCTTTTATTATATGTGGCTTTTATTGTAGCAAATAGTTCACGGGTTACTTTTCTGTAGGTCGATCTCCTTGGTCCAGCCCTAATCAGAAAAGAAAAACAAAACGGTGTCGAAATATTTAAACCAGTTGTCATCCTGCCAAATGTAATTGAGCTGTCGTATTATAGCAATACACTTGTAGCCCATTATGCATTGGAATCAGTCGTGGCAATAGCACTTACTGTTTCCGAAATAAGACTGAACACTGTATCTCATGAAGACTTGATGGAAAATGCCTTGGAATTGTGCTCAGTTCTCCAGTATGAATTTTTGTTCTGCAAACCGTGCGAGAATCTGGAGTCTGTTATCTCCGATTGTATTGAAAATTTGATTTTTCATAAAGAGATATTTTTATCGGTGAGTAGATTTTATCTATTGTATTACATTCGACGTATACAGGATGCACCAAAAAGAATGGGACATAAGGTTGCAGCAGATTTATTTCAAGAAAATATTGCAGTAGGCGTCAACTTGTCAATACCGAAAATGGATATCTAAATTAATAGATACACTCTGTTTTGCGCGAAGAAATCGATTGAACTCAATTCTTAAATTTGACCAACACTCCGCGTCATCTATTTGACTTATTCTAATCGAAGTTACAACAAATGTATTTTTACCACTGGGAAAGTGGAGTTATACTTTCATATGCGTTTACTATCGATTTTATACAAATATTAAGTATAAAGAGAATGTTAGAGCACGTCCGATTAGCCCTCATATTTGTTGCATGTGCTTACAGATGGGCAGAGCTCCAAATATTGAAAATTGATGGCCTATATCACCGAACAAATAACAATAAGAAGGCTCACTCTATTGTGTAGCATCGTATAAGCATTCGGGAGCACGTCGTTTTCGTAGCACAGATTATACGTGCCCAAAATATGAAAATCACGAGTCAATAGCGCTTCTTATAATAAACTGATAACGTCGGTCGTTGAACAGACTGGCATTCTCGGACCGGGTGGACGGGGTATGGTGTTGGGAACTTCGGCACTCCACGGGTCGGTTACGCGCGCTTGCCAGAGTGATCCTTCTTATTGTTATTTGCCGGTGCCGATATTCTAGAGATGAGGTCCGAATTTTTATAACACGAAATATGTTCAGCATATTATTTTTTTTAATAGATTATATTTGTTCTTTTTTCACTTGATGAAGATGGTGAAGAACTTATTTTACTACCCACGTGAAAAAAAGATTTTGGTTTTAAATTTTTGATCAATTTTAGTATGGTCAATCAATATGGAAGTGTCAAAAAGTTTTTCAATACTAACAATAACAAGAACTGATGCCTCGTTGTGGTATTTTAATGTATTATTGCGATAAGGTGTAAATCAAAAACCTATTTTTGTCGAAAAAGGTTAGTTTTATCGGAACAAATTAAGAGTACCTTTTCTGTTGAGAAAAAGTCAGGGTATTTGAGAAAGTAGTTTTCTTTCTTTCTTATTTTAAATGGACCACCCTATATATTATTATTTTTTTGGATTCCTTGACTGATTCTAATCACTTTTGCTTGATATACTCCTATACCTATCGGCAGCGGTTTTCGAGATATAAATTAATTTATGATATTTTTGTCGTAAAACACATCAGTGGATTGAGTTCAATAATTTCGTACTTGAAAACGGTGGAGAGTTGACATTGCTATTCCGACTAGAGGAAGGTAGGTTTATATGGTTCCAATGGAGAAACCGATCTGAAAATATACAGGGGTGCTTCAAATTTATCTTTTTCCTTCACACAAAAATGATAAAAAATCAATTTTTTCAAATGGAACCACCCCCTGTATATTACTTGAAAAAATGAAAAGGCCAATAAATTAATAAATTTCCTTTCTAATGGTATCCCATGTTCCTATACCTAAACCTTCAGGATCTTCAAGAAAAATGCATTTTACTAAAAAATAAATTATATTGGTATACATGATATGAAACATAATGTAGTTTCTAGGGCAACCTATAGTTGCCAGGTCACACAGCAATAACAATTTATTTTTAGTAGCAAACTTCAACTACATCATGTTTCATATCAATAATACCAATATAATTTATTTTTTAGATAAATGCATTTTTCTTGTAGAACATGAAGGCTTAGGTATAGGAACATGGGATACCATTTGAAAAGAAATTTATTGGTCTTTTCATTTTTCAAGTAATATACAGGGGGTTCCATTTGAAAAAATAGCTTTTGTATCATTTTTGTGTATAGGAAAAAAATTAATAAATTTGAAGCACCCTGTATATTCACAGATCGGTTTCTCCATTGGAACCATATAAACCTACCTTCCTCTAGTCGGCATAGCAATTTCAACTCTCCACCGTTTTCAAGTACGAAATCCACTGATGTGTTTTACGACAAAAATATTATAAATTAATTTATATCTCGGAAACCGCTGCCGATAGGTATAGGAGTATATCAAGCAAAAGTGATTAGAATCAGTCAAGGAATCCAAAAAAATAATAATATACAGGGTGGTCCATTTAAAATAAGAAAGTTGCCACGACTTTTGGGTAGAAGCGGCAACACTGCAGAACTGAAAATATTTTTAAAATATAGATCATACTCGATTATGTGCTGAGCCAAATTTTCAGATCGATCCTATGTCTAGTTTTCCGTAAACGTCTAAGGTACCATAGTCCGTGAGACACCCTGTATATAAATAAATAAGGAGAAAAAAAAATACAAGCATTGTGCATACTAACAGTAAAATAGAGCAGTAAAAACTAAAACAAATAAAAACCTGAAGGTAAAAAATTAAAATGGAGATGACAGGATGTGTGACTTCAATACTTTTTTGAATGGACAATTTGCATACATTTTCAAATGACTTGAAATTTTATATACGTATTCTAGATATTATTTGGAAGTCATCAGCGAAGAAATTTTTCCGAAATACCCAAAAGTATACTAAATAATTGAAAAAGAAGACGCGAATTTCACTGCATGATCGCAAAAGGGGTGGGGCCATATTACTCTTCCGAGAGAGAGAGAGAGTCATCACAGTCAATACGTCAGACGGAGATAGATAGTGTATTCTGTGACGTAGTGGATGTTGATTGGCGCTCTTTAATCGGTGATTACTACATTATTAGAAGTCGTTGGTTGTTTTTTTAAACATCAATGGGATCAGTACTTACTAATCCTTATTTTTTTCATATTTTCAAAAAATGTGCAAATTGTCCATTGACTAAGACTAGTACAGCTCTTCAATGTGTTTGGAAGCCGATTAAATTCTTGTAAACCTCTGTGCAAGATGGAATTATGCAGCTGACTAGAATGACATTTTTCGAATAAAACAAAGTTATCACAGTTTCGAGTCTTATAACTATGTACATCTCTAAAAGTTTTTACTTTATCACAGAGATAATTTGGGAGCAGGTTATTTTTATTTTAAAAAGAAATACATTTACATCAAATACAATTTTTTGCTTGACTGACAGCGTATCAACAACCATCAACATCAAATAGATAGGAGTGTACCGGTTACACTTGAGAATAATTCTTAAGACCCTACTTTGAATTTTCTGTAGTTGGTCCATCTCAATGATCTAATAACTATAGATAGAACATAGCGAGATAAACATGAGGACAACATCGAACTGTGCACTCGGTGCAGAGTTTCTCCCACCAGGTTGTTTGCCAAAATTACTCTAATAAAAGTATTACTACGCAGCAAAAATATTAAAACATTGTTTGGAATCATTTTTGAAACCATTTTATGTATGAATTTAATCAAATTTTAATATAAGTTGATGGTAACCTTTTTGTTAAAATTGATACATATTTTCAAGATTTATTTAGGTATTTAGGATTTAGAAAAACCAGTATTATTCTCTTCTGAAAATTGAAAAAGCTGAAGTACGGCAACACACCAAAATTGGGTATGCCCCTTTCGATCGGATTTTGTCTACACGTTTCATTCACATTTCGTCTCGTTGGCGTCTTTTGTTTTTTGAGTGAGTTTTGGTATTGATTTTGTGGATGTTTATTGTGTATTTGTTCTGGTTTAATTTGAAGTGCTTCATCATCTACTTATATGATCTATTGAAATGACTCGCAAGTGTCAAGCTTGCAGTAAATAAGAATTTAAGAATTCTGTAAAATAGTTACGCCACTGGCAGCCTCGCGTGTAGTAACCGAAGCACATTCTAGTCAGGTGCAAACGTATCCCCACTCAGTGACCCACTCAACTCCTCCTCACGTCTCTTCTCTGTTCGATGTTGCAAACACAATTTTTCACAGTTTATGAATGGAATGTTTTATCTATAGTTATTAGTTCATTGGTCCATCTTATACATAGGCCAAAAATACAAAACTTCGACTTGCTTGCATTTAGGCACAACTTATTTATGCATAACCAATTGAACACATTTTCCAATTCTTCCGTCATGAAGCGTTTCATTTCTTGAATGTCTACTCACGATATATAACATAGTGTCGTCCGCGAACAGGACAGCTTTACATTTTTTCAAGAGGTTCACCATATCGTTGATATACAATAGAAACAATATTGGCAAAACAAATTATGCCTTATACTTACCGGACACCCTGTATATACACCAGCAAAATTTGGGAAACGCACAAAACTCTCATGAAGTTTGAAGTCCTTGAGTTGCAATTTTTGATTTAGGATCGTCAATCAATTTAGAATGAAAAAGGTACTTTATTATTCACATCGAAAAAATGAATCGTCAATTTATTGAAATGTTCACTCAAAACATAGGCCCGGTTGTACAAGTTCAGCTCAACGATGGTTCAACGTTGAACTGGGTTCAAAAATGCACAGTACATCTACTACTATCAATTAACCATGCAGTACATCATGATACTTAAATGAAAGTTCATTGTACATGAATGGTTCAGAATTGAATGACTGTTCTGTTGAGCGCCTTAGGCCCAGTTGTACAATAGTAGTTCAATGCTAGTTCAACGTAAGTTCACGCTGATCTGTAGTTTAACGCGAAAAGTTGGTTGTACAATATCAGTTCAGACGTTGGTCGTTCAAAGCTGGTTCAAGAGTCGATCAAGGATTTCTAACCTCAATTCTATCAATCATGTAGGTATTAGTATTCACGTTGGGCGGAAAATTTGTTTTGATTTTCAATTTCCAATAAAATTGGAAACATGTCATTCGATGAAGACGAATCAACAGAGGATGAAGATTTTGTGGAACTATTGTTTTGCATCCGCGAGCTCCACAAAACTTCAGAGCGGAACACAATCATCTTGATATTTGGATTATCTACAGAATTTGAAGCCCGTTTCAGGTTGTAAAAATATGTATACTCGTAGTTCTTGGTGAAATACAGTGACAGTGGGGGCATGCGAATAAAAAAAAAAACTATTATGCATTTTAAAGACGACTGTATCCAATACCTACATTAAAACTCTTGATACCTATAATTTGAAAAATTAGACACATTTCCATAAAAAAAATCTGATTCAAATATGCACAGAAGTTATGCCTGAGTTACATTCAATTTAATTTCGAAGTGGAACTGTCAAATTTCCGCTTGGCAAACAGGAATCATATGCTACCATCCACAATGAATTTGGTGTAAGCGTGACTTTGACAACCTTGGCTACTTCAACCTAAAATTTTGAACTGTCACTGTACTTTCAAAAAAAAAAAATTACTGTAAACGTGTAACATGTTTCTTCAGAAATCAGATGTTTTCTACGTCACATGGAAGCGATCTATTATACAATTAACTCATCAAAGGGCTGTACGAATTCAATAAATTACCCAATGAATTTAAAGTCTGTAACAACTTGAGCCACTTCAAAACCCTTTCAAAGTCACATGTTATGTTATATATTTTATGAAGTGTTAGTTTGTTCAAAGTTTTATTTTGTTTTTGTGCATATACAACTTATTTGTAATTTTTTATTTTATAGCTTGATATTTCATCAATGTTCCACTAACCATCCACGTATTATCAATTTTATATTATTCATTATTAGGTAGTGTATTTTATTATAAGCATATTGTATACTTTGTGGTTTTGGCTAAATCAACTTTATTATTATTATTATCATTGCATACTTTCTCTTCGTTTTTCGGTGTGGCTTCAAGAAAAGCTAGTTCAACTATGGTTCAACTGAACGTTCACTTGAACAACCCTCGGGACACTGAACTTGGTTCAATAGTAACTTCTCTTGAACCATTATTTGTACAAACGGGCCCTATTTTGGTCGTTTAAGCTGGATTCTAGCATCATAACATAACCTCAAAAGTCAATTTTTGACATATTATTATTGTGTTATTGTTTTTCTTCGCAGTTGTGGCATAGTATAATAAACAACAAGTAGCGACCATACAGCCATGTGGCTAGATTACGTTCTGTCTCAATGACAGAAATTCGCCTCATTTATACAGTGCTAACCTTATGAAATGTAAGGTAGAACCATACTGTACCCGATTCCATGATTTCAATGAGACTGATACAAAGGTGAACTATCTATCAAATTATACAATAGGATTACCCACTATTCAGTATGTCCAAAGTTTTATGCGAAGCTTCAAAGTCTTAATTTGGAAAACAGTTTTACATTCCAAAATGTTAGCAGGGTATAAATGAGGCGAATTTTTGTCATTGAGACTGAAAAGGGTTGACGTGAGCTGTCGCTACTTGTCGTTTATTATACTATGGTTCAAGGTTAATTGATAGTAGTAATTAACCTTGACTATGGTTGTGGGTTGTGGATTGTTAATTATGACGCTTCTAGAGAATTCACTAGTCTTGACTGGAGATTTGTAGAGGCTGTAGAACTTCTAATGAATGTTCGAAGAAGCTGAAAAAGCTATCGAGAAAGTCCGGATCATTTTGTAATGTGTAATGATCAAGAATTTATGGATCGATTTCGGTTATCAAAAAAAAAACGAATAAGTTTTGATCAAATTCGAGGTCAAACTATACTCCACCAGATCCATATCCACCAGAACAGTAGGTACGTACAGCAATTGCCAAACAACTTTCGATTCACGTCATAATTGCCACCAAGCGAGCTATTATGTGATTTGCTGGTGACCAAATTTGGTCACCAGCAAGCTTCATAACAACGAGCTTGGTGGCAACGATGACGTGGATCGAAAGTTGTTTGGCGTTTACTGTATCTCATTATTACATCAGATGCTATAACATTTTTTGAGCCTATTTACATTTCAAACGGCACTATAAACAAATTCAGAAACACAACAAAAACAATATCCACAAAAAACTCAATTTTGACAAATACGGACCGACAAAACAATGATCTTCAATTGACAGAAATAATAAATAAGCATGCGCGAGTAATACCAACATAAATAACTTTGCTAGATCGTCGTCCTTGTGAACTAGGTTCAAATTCCACATGTTCAACGGAAATTGATTTTTGAGGCAGGTTCTAGTTTGAGTGTAGTTCAGTTGAACTCGCTTTTGAACTGGGTTTGTACAACTGGGCCATGATGTTATTATTCATTGAACCTACACATACTTCATTTTTTTCGACCGATCAGGATTTTTGTTAGGTTGTCATAGTAACTAGCTGGTCAATATTAAGATCAGTATATAACAGCTTGCCTCACTTTTACGGTCATGACGTCATCTGTGTCGGGTGTTGCCAGATGATCCTAATCAAAAACAGTAGAACAGAAACCCATGGGCGAAGTCAGTAGATTTCCTGTTAAAACAGTACTTCTGGCAACCTTGCGGACCGATGCAATTGAATGACAGGATTCAGTCTACTGCAGACGCTAGACTCCGATGACGTCATATTTTTTTCCCCCTCCGTCTCCTACCTCAGGTGAAGGGAGGCAACCTCTTGTAAACTGATCTTGGGTCAATATGACGAAAATTGCTGTTTTTCTTGAAAACGATTAATTTTTTTTTTATGTGAATGAAGCGTACCTTTTCTACACTTGATTAATGACGAAACTAAACCAAAAATTGCAACTAAAAATAAAGAAGTACTGGTTCTGCGAAATAAAATAGATAATTGTTATATTTATACAGTCTCTAGCGCTGTAAATACAAAAATAGTATAAGGTTTATCGTTAAATATGTTCTAATATACATTTTGGGATCCCGAAACTCCTGAAACCATTCCGAATTCAGATAGGACTATTATTGTGCAGCAAATTATTCGTGTACGCATAATTTTGAGAATTGAGTCACTGGCATGACGCCCAAATCGCATGTTGCTGACAAAAGTCTTCAAAGTTTTGAAGAACCAGTGCTTGTGTGGATTGCCTCGAAATTGTTTGATTCCCACCTCTTTGAACATTTTTAAAGTGAACCTTTAGGTTTGTTCCAACCCTCTACAGAACCGTCCCAGAACCAATAATTCCAGTGGCCCACATAATTTCTGACAAGTAAGACATGTGTCATCATTGACAAATGCAAATGCTTTTTATGTTTTATGGGTATTATACAGTGTGTCCAAGATAAGGATGTCTATCATGGGGATCTTGGAAACCGTAAGAAATACAAGGTCGGTTAAATGGAGGAAAAGTTGCGTATTTTGATGCTTAACAAAATGCCGTTTTGAAAGACAAGAATTTCCAACTACGTCCAAAATTATCCGAAAAAAACCGATATTTTTCAAAATTGTCTTAGTTTTTTTCTGACCACATTTGAAGAGATATTTTAAAATGAATGGAACATCTTCATTGCCACTTTTCGCCCTTTACAAGATAGCGTTAATAAATTGAAGAACCGACGTTTCGTCTATGAGCAGCCATCATCAACTTTGTTTTTTTAAATTCGGTTCTGGATTTTTTATCACGGATTTCAAGAGCCACTTATGTTCCTAAACCAACGATGTATCGCACTTATCAAAAGTGTTTGCTTTTCATCCTATTAAAAATGTATTTTTTGTCTCGCTCTAACACATGAGTTCTTATGGAAAAATCTATCAATATATATTTTTTAAGCAATTGCGATACATTGTTGGTTTAGGAACATAAGAGGTTCTTGAAATCCGTCATAAAAAATCCAGGACCGTATTTTCAAAATCAAAGTTGATGATGGTTTCTCCAAAACGAAACGTCGTACGGAAAATCTCTCAACGATGTTTTGTAGAGCTTGAAAAGTGGCCATGAGAAAGTGTCTTTTTTTTCCATATCTCTCTAAATAACGTCAGAAAAAAATAAAAACGAAATCGGCAAATTTCGTTTTTTCAGGCATATCTCCGAAACTACTCGGAATTTTAAAACTTTCTATATATTGCATATTGTTAGGCTTGAAAATGCGCAACTTTTCTCTGATTTAACCATCTTCATATCTCTTACGGTTTTAAAGATCCCCAGATAGACATCCTTATCTTGGACACACTGTATTGTGTTAAATCGAAAAACAAATTCGCAAATGACCAAAAATATTGAAAAAAAAGTTTGAAATGTTTTAATAAAACTTGGAATCCGGGGTAAGAATACAATCTAGAACCACTTTTTCCTGTAACCTTTTTCGATATTTCTGACGCGAAGCAAAATATCGAGAATTGGCCCTCTTTGCGAAGACGTAGTAGACGGGCTTTTGAGTTCAAATTTCAGTTAGATATCATAAAAAGTGTGGCTCATCAGTCTGTATGGTTGTACAAAATTTTGAACCCCAACTTATTCAAATAAGGAAAATGCAGGTGTGTATTCATCCTATCTGCGACACACTACAATAATATTTGTTTTGTTGTGTATTATTCAGATGTAAATCTAGTGAATTATATTTCCTTTACAAAACACATCATGTAGTTGATGATTCTCCTCAATCTCCTCATTGTCCGAAATTTCAATTATCCGAAATCGGTCCGGTCCACATTATTCCGGATAATCGGGAGCCTGCTGTACCTACTTTTTGGGGGTTTTCCTAGTATACAAAAAAATTAGTTAATTTGAGTTATTAAAAATTTGAATTATAAGTTGAACAAAAGTAGACGTCAGATTATAACACTACAATAAACCCGAATTTAAAAAAGTATATTCCAACTTCTTCCAAATCCTTCAAAACCTTATGTCATTTTGAAGTGTAGCTGTCAAATCTCCGCTTGGCAAACGAGAATCATATGCTACCATCCACATGGTAAGCGTGACTTTCCTCAAAGATTCAATAGTTCAGCCATGGGAGATTTTTACCTGGAAAAAATTTGGGAAGTTTTGAAACTTTGTCGGTTTCGAGGTCCCTAACCAAAATCTATGGAATGCATAACTCGAGACTTGCCGCCGGCGCCGCCAAGATGGCTTCTAAAATTGGTGTTTTGCAAATGTCTCCAAAATTATGAGCTTTTCGGAAAAGTACGTGGAGAGCAAAATTAGAGAAGATGAAATTTCATACAAAAAAGTTTTCATGAAAATCTCGCTTAAGTTGACCGTTTAGGCACAGTTCATGACGTTAACGAAATATACAGCCCCGAGAATCTAACGCACCCCCTATAATTTCAACATAACAGTAAACATGTCCTGGGGTAAATCTTGATATCTCCTTCAAAAAAAAAGCTATCAAGCTAAACAAGGGATAACAACATTAAAAAAAAACAAGGCTTGAATGTTTTGACAATAAAGAAATTCTGTTCTTATCACTAAATTCCACAGTGTTTTAAATTTAGTAATTCGCATTTTCCTCTATGCTTAGTATAAGGACAATATTGCTCTGAAACTTCAAAAACACTCTGTGGAGTTTGGTGGTAAGAATAGAATTTTTTTATTGTCAAAACCTTAAAGCCTTGTTCTTTTTTTTATGGTTTTATTTTTTGTTCAACTTGATAGCACTTTTTTGAAGGATATATCAAGATTAACCCTAGGACATATGTTTACACAGTCTCATATGAAAATTAGAGGTGGCACGTTAACTTCTTGGAGCTGTGTATGTTGCCATACATTGAGCTCTCATGCCCTAACGGCTAACTTTAGGCAAAATTTCCTTGAAACTTTCTGTAAGAAATTTCATCCTCTTTAATTTTGCTCTCTAGATATTTTTCCTAAAAACGCATAGTTTTGGAGATATTGGCAAAGAAGCATTTTTCAGTGCCATTCTGGCAAGATGGCGGCGCCGGCGGTAAGTCTCGATTATGCATTTTATGGATTTGACTTAGGGACCTCGAAACCTACAAACCCACAAAGTTTCAAAACCTCCCGACTTTTTACCCAATGACTGAACAACAATGTAGATGGTAGCAATTATTCACGATTGTCAAGTGGAAATTTGACAGTCCCAGGTCGAAGTGGAACTCAATGTAACCCCTTACTTTATTTTAGGAAAAGGAAGACAACGAAATTATCAAGAAATCCCGTCGAATAGCAGCTCGCCTTGAAGAAGAGTTTGACGACGAACCTGCAGTTTTCCAGAAGCTATATAAACTAAATCCAGAAGCCTTGGACAAAATAAAACAGCTAGTTTGTGTTCTGATGCCTTTAGTTGAAACTTATGCAGTTACTGGGTTTGTTTTGGATAAGTTGGTGCAGAGACAGCTCTTGGAAAATGAACTGGTGGACGATGTCTTGCATGAGATGAGAAGTCAATTGGAGAGAAAGAGTTTGCAATATGGTAAGTAAAAGAATCTCTGTTTTGTACAAACATCATTTGTCAGAGTATTAAATGAAACATTAATGAGCTATTCTATTTTCAGAGGAAGCCGTTGCTGTTGATCCGATCAAAAATGCCTTGAAATTTTATCAAAAACTAAGAATCCTTGAATGCCACCAAGAAGGAAAACTAAGATTATACTACTTGAATGAATCATACGATAATTCAGAGTCAGTGGATGAATTCTATCAAAAAGTCAATAAGTTCCGAACAGGAAATTTGCTGATTCAGTAGAGTACAGTGTGGTCAATCTAGCGTGTCCACACTTTAAACGTGTGAGGGTTTGTTATTTTGATCGTTCCTGTCATCGGGTCGTGACACACCAATCTTACCTTCCCGTCTACCCTGGAGCAACCCCATATTGACAGTGGCTTCATGCCAAATATGACAAGTTTCGAAATATCTATTTGATTTGGCGTTTTTTTTTTAAGTTTATGATAAATATTTAGTTTTTAGTTATGCAATGATAAAAATCACAAAAACAATAAACACCAAAAACGAGATAGGATAGGTAATGGTTCCACTTGTAACAATTGACACTGTCAACTTGACGTAAAGTCAACTGACGCACTGTTGCGTTACAGTTACAGTAAACATGATGGCTTGAAGGCGCCACGCACTTGAGCTGTACCAGGGTCACTCACTCGTTCCTGGAAATCAAGTATAGAAGTATACATAGACAGAATTTCATACAGAATTCAATAATCAAATAATATATTATTCTTGAATCTCTATTTAGGAAAAAGTAAGCTGGATATATCATATTTCTTTATATGACACGAAATACTTGCCAGGTAGCTATTGTTTGGTTCACTTTCATAAGAAAAAAAAATGACGAACTTTCACACGTTTAAAATGTGGACAAACTAAATTGATCACACTGTACATTTTCCATAATGGAATGATGAAAAGAGATTGGAGGAATCTCGCGTTAGAAATGATCTATTTGGTGATTATGGATCATCACAGGCAGATTACAAATGATGTTCGATGTCTGTCTTGGCAATCAAGTTTTAGTGCCATCAGTTCATTTTATTGAGTGTTTTAATTTCTATTATTCACTGCGATCAGGCAGTTGAGCTGAAGTTTGATGCTTTTGCCCAGGGTTATCTACTCATGTCCAATGATCATTGATCTGTGATAAACACATAGTTTTTTAGTTACTGGTCTTTTATTTCTGACTTCGACCATCCACATGAATATAGTAAAGAAAGTTCAGATAGTCTTGTCTGAATTTGATAGCTTGCTGTACTTCTGAGTTGACCATCATAACATTGGGTCAGTGGTACACGAATTTTTGTGTAAAGGGGCCTATTCACATGCGAGTATGTCCGACGGATCTGACCGATAGACAAATCCATCATGACTACACACTATGAGACATATCGGTCGCCAACTACATACAGAGAGATAAATACACCGAACATCTAGTTTATAGCCAACATCCGTGATAATAGCTATGTTCGCGGGTCGGTTACTAATCATTTTCCATCTGTTCAGAACGAATGCGCATGCGCAGTTGATGAGATATCACGATATTTGATCGACTGCGCATGTTATTTACTTCTTAACTTGTTCGTAACCGATCCGCAAACGTAGCTTAAAGAGGTTATCAAATTGCTAAGGTAAATAGCGAAAAAAAGTTCCTGTTCTCTTCGATTTTATAATTTTCACTCTGTTTGAATGATGATCGCTTTAAACATTCTACAAGTAAGGTTCCGACCCATATAACGTAACGAATCATTTTTAAAACTATTCTTTTATCAGCGATAGTCATCTTACATTTTTACAGCTTTTAACAATATTGGAGAACTAGCTGGATTTCATAAAGATATCTGGAATAGTATCAAAGTAATTATAAAAAAATCATCTATTCTTTGATATTTCAACACCCTGTATCTTGGAAATTAAGGTCTTGCGGACCTATGTTCATATGAACTTTTTGTCTTAAAATCATCCAAGGATTATCACCCTTCAGTATCGGCATTCAATTAATAAACACTCTGTATACAGGGTGTCCCGAAATTAGACGTCAATATTTTAACCACGTATTCTACGTCTCAAAATAGAAATAAAACTTCATACAAACTAGTATCCACAAACTCTTCGTTTTCAAGATACAGGGTGTTAAAGGTGAAGACCTGATGACGGTTTTCTGTAGATATTTTCGAAACCTGTTGAGCTGATTAATAAAATTTGGTACAGTTACTAAACTTTGTACACTCTATCTAATGAACAAAAATTAAGTATCGTATTCACTTCATGAGTGGGATATACAGAGACGGGAAAGAAAATTGTGTCTAGAACCAATATCTGAAATAAAAAAAGGGCATTCAATACGAAAAACCAAAGTTTTTGGCCTAGAATAGGAAAGTTAACTAATTTTTTAATTTTACAAAAATCAATGGTTCTGAGGATACAAAGTCGCATAGCAATTATAAAAACTCTTCAAAATGATTTTTTCCTTGGAAAAAAGTGAGAAAGGAATATTCGTTTTGGCGAGGCTAGAAAACGACCCTTGCGACGAGGCTACCACTTGTGACGTCAGCAGTCTTACGTTCGGCTTGCTTCCTGTAGATTTTTCTGTTGGAACATAATTTGACCCTCAATAACTTTTTTGTTTGTTTATGGATTTTATTGATTTTTGGATATGATATCAGTCAATATTTTTTGGATGACACTCCGAAATGGCGCATCATATTTCCTAGGGAGGAAATATAGGAAGGTACAAAGAGATCTAGTCGCCTCCATAGACGAATCTATAACACCCTGGCAACCGCCTAGATATATATCGTTGAGCTACATAGGTCCTGTTTCAACAAAAATAGGCAACATTCTTGGAAAAAATCTAGAGAATATTGAAATCTGTTATAAATCTAATTTCCAACTCAAGAGTATATTTTCGAAACTCAAAGACAAGGTGGCAGCGGGTTGTAAAAGTTGTGTTTATCATCTTCAATGCAATAATTGTGACTCCACGTACATTGGAAAGACGGGGCGCAATTTCAAGACAAGGGTCCAAGAACATTTGAATTCACTAAAGTCTCCAAACAAAAACAAATCCGCATTTGGAGTCCATTTGAAGGAGGAAAATCAAGGTTAATTGATAGTAGTAAGGTTGCGTCGTTATACGTTCGGGTTTCGGACGAATCAGAATTCAGACAAAAATGACGTCAGTCGGCTCCGATCCGGTTCTGAAATTCAAATACACATTTAAAAAAAAAGATAGAATATGGTTCACACTTGATAATGAGAAGATATTTCACTGTATACCAAAAGCTGTGTGATAACTTACCCTCAAACACGTTTAAAAACGGCCGACACTCGGTAAAAAAAGTTTTAAGACCCTGAAATACGGACATGTTATGACATCATATGACAGGAATGTCAATAATGGAGCTCGGTGACGGGATCGATTCGGTTTATCGTTCGTGGATTTCCGATTCCCTAGTTAATTTAGTTCTCTGGTTACGGCGCAACCTCTACATATCAATTAACCTTGGAGGAAAATGGGTCTGCCTATTTTGATGACCAGATCAAAATTGGTGCGACCATCGCTATCAGAAGTGGGAATGAACTCATCCTGAATGCTACTGATATGGACTACATGCTACCACTCTCAAATATCCAACCACCTCTTTTGTAGGGGTAGTTTACTCTTGGATATTTTTACATAATTGGTGCGACCATCGCTATTAGAAGTGGGAATGAACTCATATTGTATATCCCGAATTCTATTGGTATAGACTACATGCTACCACTCCCAAATATCCAACCACCCCTTTTGTAGGGGTAGTTTACTCTTGGATTTTTTTACATAATTGGTGCGACCATCGCTATTAGAAGTGGAAATGAACTCATATTGTATATTCTGAATGCTATTGATATGGGGACTACATGCTACCACTCTCAAATATCCAACCACCCCTTTTGTAGGGGTAGTTTACTCTTGGATTTTTTTACATGATTGGTGCGACCATCGCTATTAGAAGTGGGAATGAACTCATATTGTATATCCTGAATGCTATTGAAATGGGCTACTTGCTACCACTCTCGAATATTCAACCACTATCCTTTTGTAGGGATAGTTTACTCTTGGATTTTTTTACGACCCCTGTCACGGCTAATTTTTTTGATCGACTATTCATCATCTATTACTTTGATGATTGAAGTTTCATTCAATGATCAAGGGATTATACTATCTCTGTATCCTTATTCTCTTTTCTGTTGCTTCGTGAAAAGCGCGACCTGTACCTGCCTGCACTTGGTAGAGCTGTGCTAAGCTGATCGCGGTGAAAACGATACTTACCCAGATATTGTTATAAATTTTTTTTGCATCTCTTTAGTAAGAACAGTCCACTCCTATGTAATTAAAACCAAGCACTTATTATTTCAAAAATCATGGTTTACTCATTTTTTGTATACATAAGCTCAAGCTTAACTGTGAACAACTAAGCTTAGTGCAGTTACAGCCATCTGAAGATCGGTTCTCTGCATTGAGATTCTGGTGAATATGTTATTCGCAATAACCAAAATCGCCCATTGCCCGAATGTTTTGTCCACAACGCCCTAATAGCCGGATATGACAATAATCCCATGATACGTTGAGAAGATATTCCGTTAGCAGAATAATCAACCACAACGCGTTATGGATATATTATTATAACATCCTAAGAGCGAAATTAATGTTGCGTCTGAAAAAGAAATACGGCACAAAGCGAAACAAACAATCGACAACTTCAATTTCGCTTTTCGGGTGTTACAATATACCCAGAACGCATTGTGGTTAATTATTTCCAAAAGAAAATCTTCCAAACGTTATACCCATAACGCGTTGTGAACAAAAAAATTCCGGCAATAGGCGATTTTGGCTATTGCAAATAACATACACGGTGGGGCACGAAAAACTTCCCACCCAGGTTTCCTTAGGCGTTAGGTGATTTATCGAAAATCGCTTCGACACGTCAATTTTTGATTTATGTGTGACACATTTTGTTGGTATTTTCACCACCACCTGTCAACCCCTAGGCGGTATTGATAGCTACAATTTCAAATGGAGAGGGGGGTCGAGTGATACGTCCATTTGATAGGTGTTTTTATCAAGATGATATCCCCAAAGCTTCAAGCTGCTACTATTCATAATTATTTATAATTTTGTAATATTTATTAATTTTTTGTGGGTACCTGTGACCCCCGCTTAGGGGTTAACAGGTAGAGGGTGAAAATACGACAGAAATGTGTTCCCCAAATAACACTAATTGACGTGTCCAAGCGATTTTTACATGAGAGAAAACATGGGTGGGAAGTTTTTCGTGCCGATATAAATACTTAACAAAATATAGATTTTATCAAAATAACGACAATCAAAATAAAGACTGATTATAGGGTGGACATAAACCTAGAAAGGGATCAACAGAAAGCTACTAGCAAAACGTATAAAAATAAAATGAACAGGAACACTAGGTTGCTAAGCCGACATAATATGCAATTTACAATTTTGACATACATAAATATTAGGAAGTTTGAAATTATCACAAATACCTTCACATGCAAAGTGAAACCAATAGTCACAATTATTACACAATACCATTTTGGTATCGGCATTTACAGACTCATCTCTATTTTTACAAAATGTTTTTAGACCGCAGACTATTGAGTCTTTTTCCCAGTAATTTCCAATGACAAATTTTAGAAAAGTTACAGTATTAGGAGCACATTCAGGACATTTCTTACTCAAATTAAGTTTAAAAATAAGCTCTATCTTTATATCTACATCTTCAATGTTGTATTTGTGCATTACCGGAGGTCGAATTTTTGTTGTGTGTTCCATATTATAATGCTTAATTTTGTCTTTAATGTGTGCTCTGTATTTCAGTGTGTCCTCTATATTTGATTGAAAGGATACATTATCTTGGGTCACCATCAATAATTCTATGTATGCGGCACAAAAAATCCCACAGTCATAACTATTTTTTTGGGTCGGATATTCATTGGGATAATAGATTTTCCACTCATCAATATCAAATACGAATTTGTGTAACCTACAGAAAGAAGCATATAACTTCAACACAAAGTCAATATGTTTCTGTAACGGTGGAGTATGCAGACCATCTAAATACAGGAGCAGGACTAAACTACCCCTACAAAAGGGGTGGTTGGATATTTGAGAGTGGTAGCATGTAGTCCATATCAATAGTATTCAGGATATACAATATGAGTTCATTCCCACTTCTAATAGCGATGGTCGCACCAATTATGTAAAAAAATCCAGGGGCAAACTACCCCTACAAAAGGGGTGGTTGGATATTTGAGAAAGGCAGCATGTAGTCCATATCAATAGCATTTAGGATTTACAATATGAGTTCATTCCCACTTCTAATAGCGATGGTCACTCCAATTATGTAAAAAAATCCAAAAGTAATCTACCCCTACAAAAGGGGTGGTTGGATATTTGAGAGTGGTGGCATTTAGTCCATATCAATAGCATTCAGGATATACAATATGAGTTCATTTCCACTTCTAACAGCGATGGTCGCACCAATTATGTTAAAAAATCCAAAAGTGAACTACCCCTACAAAAGGGGTGGTTGGATAATTGAGAAAGGTAGCATGTAGTCCATATCAATAGCATTCAGGATATATAATATGAGTTCATTCCCACTTCTAACGGCGATGGTCGCACCAATCATGTAAAAAAATCCAGGAGTAAACTACCCCTACAAAAGGGGTGGTTGGATAATTGAGAGTGGTAGCATGTAGTCCCTATCAATAGCATTCAGGATATACAATATGAGTTCATTCCCACTTCTAACAGCGATGGTCGCACCAATTATGTAAAAAAATCCAAAAGTAAACTACTCCTACAAAAGGGGTGGTTGGATAATTGAGAGTGGTAGCATGTATTCCATATCAATAGCATTCAGGATATACAATATGAGTTCATTTCCACTTCTAACAGCGATGGTCGCACCAATTATGTAAAAAAATCCAAAAGTAAACTACCCCTACAAAAGGGGTGGTTGGATAATTGAGAGTGGTAGCATGTAGTCCATATCAATAGCATTCAGGATATACAATATGAGTTCATTCCCACTTCTAACAGCGATGGTCGCACCAATTATGTAAAAAAATCCAAAAGTAAACTTCTCCTACAAAAGGGGTGGTTGGATAATTGAGAGTGGTAGCATGTATTCCATATCAATAGCATTCAGGATATACAATATGAGTTCATTCCCACTTCTAATAGCGATGGTCGCACCAATTATGTAAAAAAATCCAAGAGTAAACTACCCCTACAAAAGGAGTGGTTGGATAATTGAGAGTGGTAGCATGTAGTCCATATCAATAGCATTCAGGAGATACAATATGAGTTCATTCCCACTTCTAACAGCGATGGTCGCACCAATTATGTAAAAAAATCCAAAAGTAATCTACCCCTACAAAAGGGGTGGTTGGATATTTGAGAGCGGTAGCATGTAGTCCATATCAATAGCATTCAGGATATACAATATGAGTTCATTTCCACTTCTAACAGCGATGGTCGCACCAATTATGTAAAAAAATCCAAAAGTAAACTACCCCTACAAAAGGGGTGGTTGGATAATTGAGAGTGGTAGCATGTAGTCCATATCAATAGCATTCAGGATATACAATATGAGTTCATTCCCACTTCTAACGGCGATGGTCGCACCAATCATGTAAAAAAATCCAAGAGTAAACTACCCCTACAAAAGGGGTGGTTGGATAATTGAGAGTGGTAGCGTGTAGTCCATATCAATAGCATTCAGGATATACAATATGAGTTCATTTCCACATCTAACGGCGATGGTCGCACCAATCATGTAAAAAAATCCAGGAGTAAACTACCCCTACAAAAGGGGTGGTTGGATATTTGAGAGTGGTAGCATGTAGTCCATATCAATAGCATTCAGGATATACAATATGAGTTCATTCCCACTTCTAATAGCGATGGTCGCACCAATTATGTAAAAAAATCCAAGAGTAAACTACCCCTACAAAAGGGGTGGTTGGATAATTGAGAGTGGTAGCATGTAGTCCATATCAATAGCATTCAGGATATACAATATGAGTTCATTCCCACTTTTAATGGCGATGGTCGCACCAATTATGTAAAAAAATCCAAGAGTAAACTATCCCTACAAAAGGAGTGGTTGAATATTCGAGAGTGGTAGCAAGTTGCCCATTTCAATAGCATTCAGGATATACAATATGAGTTCATTCCCACTTCTAATAGCGATGGTCGCACCAATTATGTAAAAAAATCCAAGAGTAAACTACCCCTACAAAAGGGGTGGTTGGATAATTGAGAGTGGTAGCATGTATTCCATATCAATAGCATTCAGGATATACAATATGAGTTCATTCCCACTTCTAATAGCGATGGTCGCACCAATTATGTAAAAAAATCCAAGAGTAAACTACCCCTACAAAAGGAGTGGTTGGATAATTGAGAGTGGTAGCATGTAGTCCCTATCAATAGCATTCAGGATATACAATATGAGTTCATTCCCACTTCTAACAGCGATGGTCGCACCAATTATGTAAAAAAATCCAAAAGTAAACTACTCCTACAAAAGGGGTGGTTGGATAATTGAGAGTGGTAGCATGTATTCCATATCAATAGCATTCAGGATATACAATATGAGTTCATTCCCACTTCTAATAGCGATGGTCGCACCAATTATGTAAACAAATCCAATAGTAAACTACCCCTACAAAAGGGGTGGTTGGATATTTGAGAGTGGTAGCATGTATTCCCCATATCAATAACATTCAGGATATACAATATGAGTTCATTCCCACTTCTAATAGCGATGGTCGCACCAATTATGTAAAAAAATCCAAGTGTAAACTATCCCTACAAAAGGAGTGGTTGAATATTCGAGAGTGGTAGCAAGTAGCCCATTTCAATAGCATTCAGGATATACAATATGAGTTCATTCCCACTTCTAATAGCGATGGTCGCACCAATTATGTAAAAAAATCCAAGAGTAAACTACCCCTACAAAAGGGGTGCTTGAATATTTGAGAGTGGTAGCATGTAGTTCCCATATCAATAACATTCAGGATATACAATATGAGTTCATTCCCACTTCTAATAGCGATGGTCGCACCAATTATGTAAAAAAATCCAGGAGTAAACTACCCCTACAAAAGGGGTGGTTGGATAATTGAGAGTGGTAGCATGTAGTCCATATCAATAGCATTCAGGATATACAATATGAGTTCATTCCCACTCATAATAGCGACGGTAGATCTAATACCTTATTCTGGTCATCAAAATAGACTTTCCCGAGGAAAATCACTCATTTAATTTTCACAAAAATTTAAAAATCCTTCATGAAATTTCCAATGGGAAAAAACTGGATGCCTATGCCCGATTGCACCGTTCGTGTCTTAAACATTAATCAACTAATCATTTGTTTTATTTGATAATTGATTAGATTTCATGAGGTTTGTACCGCGAAAAATTAAACGCCGTTTAGGTAATCAGCGAAAACAACTTGTCAACAACGCATTTCACATGTGTTGCTAACTTCAGGGTGGAAGCTAACCTAACTTAGTAAGTTGACATTTTCACAATTTCCACTGATTATAGTGATTATTTCCGTTCGGACTCCGGTTTCATCGTGAATTTGTGAAATATTTGTAAGTGAGGGTCTTAAGTTGTGGATCTTTAAACAAGGAACAGGAGACAAAATGAAGAGCGGTGTATGCGTTTTTTGAACTATGAAAAAGTCCTAACAGCAAACATTTATAAACATAATCACGTTACCAATGAGGAAAAGCAGAAGACTTGGGAGAAAATTGCGGTTGAGGTAAACTCTGCAGCTGTCAACAATACTTTCAGAACTTCAAAAGTACTGATACCTACGTTTCAAAACGATAATATGAAAAAAGTTAAAGAGAAGTTCAAAAGCTCGTAGCTAAAGAAAAGAAGGAGCCTTGAAAAATGTATATCATCCAGATCCTGAAAACAGTTTTTTCCTCATACATTTTTTGAGACCCGAAATGCATTATCAATGATGTCAAAAAATATCCAAATCATCCTTTATGAAAATATCCAAATCGTCAAGATTCATATTATGTCACCAGCTATAAAAAAAAATCCAAATAAAACCTGGAAAAAATGATGCACGCACTGCGCACAGGAAAAATTGCTATGCTAATCATACGATCAAAATTTAAACGTCCAAATATGGTTGTTTAGTTTAATCATCGTTTAGTCGTCGATAAACATTGTTTACTAGACGGTGCAATATGTTTCTCAAATAATCACTGTTTATTTTCTTAAACAGTTGTTGAGAGGAACGGTGCAAACGGGCATGAGTCAATTGAAATCGCTAGAGAGAAACTGTTAGGGGATGTGAGTAGCTTAAACGATCCGGTTATTAATCACTTTTTGGAAGCGACCCGTATTGTTAAGGAATTTGAATAGCATAGATTCATAAGACTGTACCTTAATTAAACACGACCATTTTTATAAATAATTAGGTTAAAAGTGCTTGTTTACATATACACATATTTGATTGTTTTAATTTGTAATCTATTGATTTTTAAGGATGTGTCCGGTTTGTTTGTGCAATTTTTGTGAAAATGACGTAAGTTTTATTCCATCAGACTTAAAATCGTATCTTGTTTTTAGATACAGTAAAACTTATCACAGTTCTTGATAATGGGGCTACCCGGAAACTGATGAGATAAATATAATCCATTTTGAGATTGTGGAGATTTGGACTTTTTTGACAAAACCCTTTATAATGACACTCCACCCTGAAGAGAAACTCAATAAACTTAGTCAATATGTTCTGAATGTCACTCTGAAATTATTGAGCTTTCGAATTTTAGCGAGCACCGGACTTACGACGTTTTTATGAAATTGGTGCATTTAAGCTTGTTGCAGAAACGAACTGCGCCACTTACAGACCAACTGATATATTTTTTGAGAAGGAAATTAGTGGGAAAAGGTATCCTGAAAATATCAATATTCTAGAACCATAACCTAAGAAACAATGTTTTTTTTCTGTATATGATAGTGCTTGTCGGCATTACAACTATTCAACTTCATTTTGATCAAAGATTCTTGAAATTTTATAGAAATGCGAATTGTTTGTTAGAGATTATTTGTCGTTTTTTTGACATTTTAGAATCTTTAATTGGAAAAAAAATTGATCAATTTTTTGTTTGTTTTTTTGATAAACTTCGTTAAATTTTACTCGATAATTTGAAGGGGCCGTGGCATTTTCCTGCACCCAAATTTTTTTCCATTAATCACGTTTAATCGAGATTTTATCTTTCAAAGATAGAACCATGTCTACTTATTTAAAATCAAACGGGCAAACTCTAGAATCTTAAAAATTTTAAAAATGTTCAACAAACAATCCACGTTGCCATGGAATTTCCAGAAACTTTGATCAAAATCAAAATGAAGTGAAATAGTTTTTTTCCTTCACAAAGGTAGGTAGGTAAGTAGCGTTTAAGTTCGTTTTTGCAACGAGCTTACATGCACCAATTTCATAAAAACGTCGTAAGTCCGGTCCCGTCCAAAATTCGAAAGCTCGGTTTTGAAGGAACATCCAGAACATATTGACCAATATCATATCCAAAATTTATCAATGAAACTCACTGGGTTTGAACTTTCGATCCATAGTTGCACTTGCAAACAGAATAATAATTTTCAACATGGTAGCCATTTGTGTGCAATTTGCTTGTTTGTGCAAAGATCAGCGCTTCATGTTTCTCCATCTAACATATCAAAATAGGTGCAGTCTTTTTCACCAAATCATATTAGACTCCAACTTATTTTGG
This sequence comes from Orchestes rusci, assembly GCA_958502075.1. Taxonomy (NCBI): domain Eukaryota; kingdom Metazoa; phylum Arthropoda; class Insecta; order Coleoptera; family Curculionidae; genus Orchestes; species Orchestes rusci. Next base: position 22,371,104 of record OY293307.1, read on the forward strand.
TCGGGAATATATGCGCTTGCGCGTACATTCACAAATTGTCACTGATGATGGTTGTGAAATTGACTCGTGGCAACGACCGTGCTATGGCGGCGCTCAACCCGGTACAACGTCGCACCAACATTGGCGTTGGTCGGCACCCAACGTCCGAGTTGCATAGGACAACGTTGGGCGGACGTTGCCTTGCTGCTTGCGCGCAGAAAGAAGTTGCTTGAACATTTGCAGAGTTATCCGTTTAATCAGGGAATAGTCCATGGGTATGGTTTTATTCGTCAACCCATGGCTGATTTTGAGAAATTAGGATTAATATTCAGATTTTTTGTTTAAATCATTTGTTAGCACTTGCGATTTCCTTTCAATTAATGACAATGGAAGTAAGTTGAGGTATGCTCTATCCACATTGCATATTGCCATAAGTCGAGTCAAAGAACGAGAATATCATTTCCTTTCACATTTGAAGTTGGGCGAGTCTTTCTGCGCAGTCTCACCAAAGCAGTTTCCGGTACAAATCCCACCCATCTAGCGCGTCGCCGCCGGGCAGCAGAAGCTTTGTTTTGAATTTCGGAAAAACCGCTTTCGTCCTACGAAGCCTGATGATGTTCCAATTGAGTGTCTATTATTGATTGTTGGTATTTTTTTATGAAGTTTTTGAAATGCAGTATATTGGCGCGTCACGGGAAACTACCAATAAAAAAACAAGATTCGGTTCATGCGTAGAAACTGCATCCCAAATTCAATTTGGTTGGCTTATGCCCGGCACAGGGACACATATCTAGCAATTATGAAACTGATTTTGATGTATGTTAAGATTCTCATTCATTCTTTTTATGACAAAGAAGTTTTATTGTCTTTGGAATGATAAAACATCTTGAATGTGTCCAATGTTCCTGATAAAAGACCAATTTACCAAAATGTCGATATCAAAACAACGACACCGCATCTGCAAAATTGGGCATCAATTTGCTGCATCATTTGCGCCAATAACAATAAAATAACCTATACTGTCCCTTCTATGCATCTCTAATGGCATCCATATCTCCAGAAATGATGAAGCGATCTTTTGTCACCGCGGGACCGTATTAATTTTCCAGTCGGATTGGCGGCGTCGATAAAAAAAGGCGCTCAAACAGCATGAAAACGGTCGTGCTTCGTCGGTCCAAGGCAGTTTGTTACTCGTTGTGGCTCATTTAGCAGATAAACGGTACCCGAATTGTCCTTCCTTAACGGCACCTTACGGCCCTTTAGCCTAAGCGATGCTTAAGACGACACTTTAGATAGCGTCGGGAAAACTCTTTTTCCTGATGGCCTAACAGCCGAGCGTCTTTATGGCATTCGGTTAACTAGAAAAGCGTAATGGAAATTGCATTAGATAGATATTTAAAAAAAATCGCTACAATGATGGATGTTCTGGGAATAATTAAACCAGGGCATTTTTGTCAGTTTCTTTCATATAGAAAGTCAAGTTTGGGAGGTTGAGTAGGAATTATTATTGTGAAGTTTTGTTGCTTTGAAACAATTTTTTTGTATCCAGTCCAAGTTGTCTTTTCTTCTCAAGTTGCAGTGGCTTAAAAATAAACGATTTTGATGATACCAGATTCAGAATGCATTCGGTACTAGCCTGCTCTGCGGTTACCGTACAGCTTGGTCGGCGATAATCTGAAATGGAGCATTTCAAATTCGTTTATTATGAGAAAACTCTGATTCAAAAGAGTCTCAGTCAATAAGTCAGTTCATTCTCACAATGCCCTGCGTTTTCGCATGTCAAGCAAAATCGGCCGGTTTTCGGGCGGAACGATTCAATTTGCCGGTCCCTTGGACACCACGACTCCTCATCCAACGCTCCATTACGTCACCGGAAACAAAACATACTCTAAACGGTAAGTCCCGTTCAAAAAATAAATGTATCTGGAATTTTTGTCTTCATTGTGTTTCTCTAAATGTTACTTTGCTGATCTCAACGTATTGAATCATTAAAAGTTACTTCTACTATATGGTCGGTTAAACTATCAACTGATTCTTTTTGTGTTCCTATTTTTTTGATCTTTTTATTATTTAAAACCATGGCAAATCATGGTTTTGGTTTAAGTCAGGGAAATACAGTTTCAAGAATTTATATTTGCAATATCAAACAAACAATTTCGACTATGCCTTTGCAAAAGTATTTTTTGGAATTCTTATTTCTTCCTGTGTTCATTCGACTTTGTATTTCCAGTTTTTTTTTCTCCTCTGCAAGATAACGCAATCAGATTTTTGATCAAGCGCCAGCGTTTCGTCCCTTCCCAATCATCGTAGTAAGACCTCAAAAATCTAACGAGCAAATAGGAACTAGGTACTTGATAATTGGCAATAAATATTCACAACAAATATGGGAATAGATCGACCTGTCTTGTAAACATAATACCAACCAGTTTTTATATATTACTTCTATTATCTTCTTTTTGGTTAAAGTTGACCTAACAGTGTTTTCAAAAATTACGTTGTAGCTGTACAGGGTGTCCCGTTCTGGGTACTTTTGTGGGGTATATCCGTTATTTTTATAGATGGAAAGTTGCGGTTTTCGCGACAGTGTCCTACTTTTTCGTAAAACTAAAGATGACGTTAACAAAATAGTCCTTTTAGTTTTTGAGATACACAGCTAAATTGAATTTGCAATGTTGCATTTCAAGGTACCTCTTCTATCTAAACTATCAGATAACTTATGGAAATTGTGAAAACTGCCTTCGGAATGATTATAAAGTGTCAGGTCAAAAAATTATCGGACCCTACTTCATTTCTTGAAATGGAGCACCCTGTATATTTATAAACTATACATATTTTTTCACCTTTTCAGAAATATATAGCAGTATGCACATTTTCTCAGCCCGTGTGGGGTTGCTAGTCCTCCATCGGGCGCCTCCCCAGGTGGCGGATAGGGGAATACCTCCCAGATATGGGAGGTACCGGGAAAATTAAATACCCCGGGGCGGACCAAAACTAGCACTTTTGAACGATGTGTGTCAAACCTGAGGATTTTGTACCCCAAGTGAGTTGCAATCTCACCGTTGGTTCCGACCGGGTGGAAGCCCCGGTGGCCAACGCTGGCCCCACGGATTTTGGGGAGGGCCAATCACACGTTCTGGCATCCGAGGAACCACCAAACCTCGATGTAATTCTTCATGATCCAACCACGGGCAACCAGGGAAGCAGTGATGCAATCCCCAGTGTCGGTGTATCTGAAATTAGTACGGGCGTTGGCAACATCCGCTTGAACAAAATGGCAAAGCTTTCCGGAGCACAGCGAAGAAAGCTTGCGATAGAGAGGGCCAAAGCCAAGGGAGAGCCTATACGGCCTCGTAAACCAAGGACAAATCCCGGGAATAGAACCCTCCCGAATAGCTCAGGGAACACTGGGAAACCTGATGCTCAGGCCGCAGAGCCTGAAGCATCAGGTAAACCTAGGACCCCTGTAAACAAATCCTCTGTGAAGAGGGGTCACTCTGAGGGCAACACTCCAACCCCACAAAAAAGCGCCAAGAAAAAGTCACGGCACGGGGATGCTGAAGTAACACCCAGTACATCAACTGGGGAAACTTACAGCGAAACCCTAGCCGGGCTTAAAATGGCTATCACTTCCGAGAAGTATCCGGATGAAACTTTTACTGAGGAGCAGTCTAGAGGCCTACAGCAGACTCTACTCCGGAAAGTATTCAAATGCGAACCCGGGACTGGTCCTCAGTTCAAGAACAGCAGCTCCAGAGGTGGGGTGATCTATATCACTTGCGCCAATGAAGCTGCCAAAACTTGGCTGATGCGGGTGGTTCCAGGCTTCAGCCCCTACGAGGGAACCAGTCTTCGGATTGGCCTGGCACACAGAGTGGTGCCAGTCGTGAGGGCTGCCGTCTGGATACCGACAAAATCCGCGGGAATCAAGGAACCGGCACAGGCTCTCCAGTTTCTCAAAACCCAGAACATGGGGCTGAAGACCGAGGACTGGAGACTTATCAGCCACAAGACGGACAATGAGGGCATGACACAAGCTTGCATATACGTGAGAAACGGACTGCAGACTCTCAATATTAAAGAACTAAATTCCAAGGATCAAGTAGCCGTCCACCTAAGCTGCAAAGAAAAGGGAACCCAGAAGGACATTATAATAGCCTCGGTTTACCTTCCCTACGATGGACCCAGACCCCCACCATCGGAAGACCTGGAGAAACTAGTGAATCACTGTGGGCAGACAAACCTACAGTGCATAATAGGTATGGACGCCAACTCGCATCACACCATCTGGGGAAGCAGTGATATCAACAAAAGAGCTGAGTCTCTATTGAATTTTATTATAACTCATGATTTGGAAATTCTAAACAAGGGCAACAAGCCCACTTTTGCAAACCGCATACGGTCGGAAGTTATTGATGTCACTCTGTCCACCTCCCGTATAGTATCCAGCGGTGGCGCGTATCCGACGAACCATCCCTGTCGGACCATAGGTATATACTTATGGAAATCAATAGTATTGACAAGCCGTCAGAAATGTACCGCAACCCACGCAAAACAAACTGGACTGAATACCGGGAGGAGCTGGAAGCGGGGTTGAGCGGGGTCAAGGAACGTATGCGTAACAAATTTGATGTTGAGGTGGTAGCGGAACAACTACAAAACGCCATAATTCACTCTTACCGTTCCGGCGTTCTTCATGCAAGGACACAACCTGGTGGAACGAGAGACTTGACAAGATGAAGGGGGAAACACGCAGACTCTTCAATGTGGCCGAGAAAACCGGTGAATGGGATGAATACTACCATACTCTGACGAAATACAATAAAGAATTAAGGGAAGCTTAGAGGAACTCCTGAAGGAAGTTTTGCACTGAGGTTGAAAACACCTTGGAAGGCGCACGTCTTCAGAGAATCCTAGCTGAAGATCCCCTCCCACCAATGGGAACACTAAAAAAATCAAATGGGAAATACACGAAAAATGGCGAAGAAACCATTGAGACACTATTCGGGGCACACTTTCCAGACTCGACTATAATCAACCCGCGAGAAGGAACCAACTCCCTATCTCCTGAGATCCTCCTGATGAGAGGATCAAGAGATGATTGGGTCACCGCCCGACAAATTGTGACACCAAATAGAATTGAATGGGCTATAAACTCATTCGAACCATACAAAGCACCTGGATGCGATGGGATAATACCGGCACACCTGCAGCAGGGCAAAGCCCTACTCACATCGATGCTTTGCCAACTATTCAGAGCAAGCCTGGCAACGGGACACATACCCAGGATCTGGAAACTCTCACGAGTGGTCTTTATACCGAAACACGGGAAAGATAGCTCTCAGCCCAGGGCATTCAGACCAATAAATCTCTCGTCGTTTCTACTCAAAACGATGAAGAAAGTGATTGAAAGGCACATTAGGGAAACCTCCCTAATAGAGAGGCCACTACACAAAAACCAAAACGCCTATCAACCAGGTAAATCATGTGAAACTGCTCTGCATGAACTTGTTCATTAAATAGAGCAACCACTGAACAACCAAGGAATTGCCATAGCTGCATTCCTTGATATAGAAGGAGCATTTGACCATACCTCCTCCAATTCAATGACCACCGCAATTAACCGGCGTGGAATTAAAGACACAGTTTGTAGGTGGATAAGAAACATGCTGAAAGGTAGGAGAATTCAAGCAACCATGCTTGACAAAACTGTAACTATAGAGGCAGCTAAAGGCTGCCCCAGAGTGGAGACTTATCCCCTCTTCTCTGGAACCTAGTCGCAGATGAACTACTGGTGGAGTTAAACAGCAAAGGATTTTATGCCCAAGGCTATGCCGATGACGTAGCAATACTTATCACTGGCAAACACACCAAGACAATATCAGAACTGATGCAGACAGCTCTGACCATCGTAGAAGATTGGTGCAGGAAGGTGAACCTGAAGGTCAATCCTGAGAAAACCTCCCTAGTCAGTTTTACGAGAAAGAGGAATATAGCGGAATTATTCAAACCCATATTCTTTGGACAAGAACTGCAGATGGTAAGAGAAGTCAAATACCTAGGCATCATCCTGGATGACAAACTCACATGGGATTCACACCTACAGAAAATAGTGAATCGAGGTAAAGCCACAATAATGGCAACAAAAAGAGCGATTGGAAAGAACTGGGGCATAAATCCGCGCAGGGTACACTGGTTCTACTGTACCGTGGTAAGACCCACTCTTGCTTACAGCTCTGTTGTCAGGTGGCCGAAAATCGAGCAGCGACAAGCAGCCAAGGAACTTGCAAAAGTTCAGAGGCTAGCATGTCTCTGTGTAACGGGAGCCATGAAAACCACTCCAACACTTGCCATGGAGGCCATGCTCAACCTAACTCCTTTAGATATCTATACATCGAAATGGAAGCAAGAATGGGATCATATAGACTTAGCAACACCGGGAACTGGAGCTAGTCAAACTCGCAAGGACACACTAAGATAACCAGCACAATCACGAACGGTCGGTGATATTATGTTGAAAAATATTAACTTTAGCACTTCTCCCAAGACCAAGCTAATATGGGAAGAGGAAACGGTGAAACAACTCCGGATGGAAAATGGGGCAATATGGTACACAGACGGCTTCAAAACATGCCGGGGAACTGGTGCCGGAATCGTAGGAGAAAATCCAAAGTGGGAAACATATGAACCACTTGGGATGTACGCTACAGTTTTCCAGGCAGAGGTACATGCAATAAATATATGCGTGCAAGAAAATCTCAGGAGAGGCTACAGAGGAAGGAAAATCCTTATCCTTAGTGACAGTCAAGCTGCAATCAAAACCATCTCCTGTACGGAAACCAAATCCAAACAAGTCATGGACTGTCAGCAAAACCTTGTCACACTAGGAGTATCTAACGATGTTACTCTTGGATTGATACCAGGACACACAGGGATAGCTGGGAACGAGCGGGCGGATCTACTAGCACGCAAACCTGCAAACACACCACTTCTGGGTCCAGAACCTGCCATTGGTATTACAAAATCCTATGTGAGAGGTCGGCTGAACTGTTGGTCCAAAAAACAAAAGAAAGCTAGATGGTGCCAATCACCAGGACTGAAACACAGTAAATTAATGATGGCAGACGAGATTGAACCATCATTTTCTGGAAGCCTACTGAAACTCAGCAGGAATCAGCTTAGGAAAGCAACAGGTATGTTAACTGGACACTGCACTCTAAGGAAACACATGCATATCATGGGTCTTTTCAACAAGGAACCCATATCTAGGCTGTGCAACGAGGAGGAGGAAACAGCCTCCCACATTGTATTTGAATGTGAAGCGCTGGCGTACTGGAGAAGAGATAACGGGGAATTCACAACCGCTCCTCAAAGGACGGACAGGGAAACAGTAGAACGAGTTATAAACCTTATTCGGGCAATGGAGCTCTTCGACTGAGAGACAGGCACAGAGAAGATACAATAAGCCCAACTAGAGGCTGCGGTGTCGGGGTCAACAGCCCGAAACTCGTAGCGCCTGTACTTCAGTAATCAGCAATCAGTACATTTTCTCTGAAACACTCAAATAAATGACAATGCGATAACTTTTTGACCTGACCCTGTATAATAATTCCGAAGGCAGAAGTGAGTTCTACGGGAAAAGTTATACATATAAGAAACAGTTTTCAAAATTACCATAACTTATCTGATAGTCAAGATAGAAATTGAAAATGTTGCATTTTAAGCTACAGCTGGTTCGTAAAAAAACTGGTATTGCTCATAGAAATGTTCAAAAAATTGAGCAGTGTAATATTTGTTATGACAAAACAAAAAAGTATGACGTCATATTTTTACCAGGTTGATACTTTTGAATATTTGTTTTTCAAATGACTCTTCACATGAGTACAGGAACTAAAGCGAAAATATTGAATTGATCGATTGTGTGTATCAAAATTTGCAAATCTACCTGATTCAAATCAATTATTTACATACACACATCATAACATACCCAAACTTTTCACTTGAATGACATGTCACTGTCGTATAGTTTTGTCAAAACAAATATTACACATTACACTGCTCAATTTTGTAAGCAATTCTATGAGCAATACCAGTTTTTTCACGAACCAGCTGTACCTCTCACCTCAAAATGCAACATTTTCAATTTAGCCCTGTATCTTAAAAGCTAAAAAAGCTATGAAGTTTTTGTTAGCGGCATCTTTGGTTTCACGAAAAAGTAGCAAACTGTTGCGAAAACCGCAACTTTCTTTCTTTAAATAACGGAGATACCCCGAAAAAGTACCCAATATGGTACACCCTGTACTTTAGTAGCGACAAATTCATGACATTTCAACACATATTGCAAAAACAAAAACTTCAAAAAAGATCGAGAAGTCGTCGTTTGCTGTTTATATGGCAGTTTCAAAATTTGCAATCATGACCATTTTTTACACGACGCGTACACGCCGGCTCTATTTTACACCACTCGCTTTTTTCATGAATACGGAAGTTGACACCCATCAATAGGTAATTTTCTTTTTCTACGACTGTCACGGAATGTCACTATTGTTCAATCGATATCGATTTGGAAACGTAGCACATTGTGCAACCGTAGGAAATGAAACCATTCCCTACTTGTTGCCTAGCAACCCGTGGGAAATGGTTTCATTTCCTACGGTGTGCTACGTTCACACCCAATATCGATTTATCGATAACACGATAGTGATATTAATTGACAATCGTAGAAAAAGTATAGTGTAAAACTCGCATTGAATGACTATTTCCTTATGAGTAATGAGTATCATTCCATGCTTGTTGTGTTTTTGGAAAAAAAAATATTTTTTTTCGCTAAATTTATTACAAAATATTTTTGAAAATGAATGACACTTTCTCATAACCACTTTTTCTCCTCTTTGAGATAGCGTTATTAAATTTTAGAACCGACGTTCCGTCTTCGGGTCAGATCCAGGGCCCTCCTTATCTTGGGCACGTTGTATATAAATAGACAAGTCTAGTTCATGGACAAACTAGGATAGTTTCGTTCAAATAATTGTTAAAATACATAACAGTGTAAATTGTAGAGAAATGAGAAAAAATGGTGAATCAAATATTAAAATGACGACAATAAAAGAAAAAAAAATCGTATCGTCCCCTTTTGTGAGACGGACCTGGTGTTGGCTCCTCAAATTTACTGCTGACGGTTGGTTTTGTTGCTTTTTCCATTTCCATAGATTCCTATATTATGATTGGTCAGATTTCCTTTCATAACTCATCCATCCGTATTCAGATAAAGCAAAAGCAAAATCACCTTCTCTTCGCTTTTGGCTATGGCTTTTGGCCACAAATCAGCTTATACATTTATGGTCCGTAGATTAACCCCCTCATTGGATCCGAATCGGACAGTAACACGATACCGATTTATGAAAAGCCAGATGTTTCCATATCAAACTGCTCGCCTAACGACTGCGATAAATTCACCAAATGTGCGATAAAATGATAAAATCTCATATTTATAAGGTCATTTAAATTCGACGAAACAATGGCGGTCGAGCCAGACCGTCCCTATTCTATAATATGCTATGCTATTTGTAGGAATTATTTATATACGTTCTATGTGATGATTGTTGGAGTTGATTTCCAGTTTGGGTTTGTTAGGTATTGAAGTTGTTTTATTAGTTTTATAACAGTGAGTTGTTCTGGAATTATAATTATTAACTTTGATCGCTACTTTAAAAACACAGGAACGAAACTACCAAAAAAGAACAGTATGAACAGCGATAAAGCTTTTACACATAAAAGTTGTGAACTTCGTACCTGGATGTTTTGCTTCAATTGACATAATATTATTATACCTTCCTTGATAGTCAGCTTCTACAATAACAATAACTATGTTTTACTCAATCGGGGTTATAACAATACGGATAAATGACATTAGCCATACCCAGGATGATAAGACAAAAACAGATGATCCCGAAGAAGATTCCCTTTTTGCTGATCGGGAAAGTTTTGGAAAACTAGTGATTCTCCAAAAATGTCTTTTTTTTTCGTATTTAGAGAAAAGTTTGTAAATGAGATTGAGACATGCTATCGTATTCTTAAGTTTAGGGAAGAGAAACCATGTAGCAGCGTCTTTTTGACACTTTCTCTCACAATTTCCACTCCCTGAAACTCAAGAATATACTAGCTGGAAGATAACCATGCAGGGACTTCTTGCGCGAATGCAATTTGTGATCTCTGTGTGTTATTGATATTTGTAATATTGGAATTATTCGAGGGTACGATGAATGAATTTTCAATGGGTTGTAATAAACTGAACAGTATTTAATTCATTATGTACAGTATAATATCACAAGCAGTCAGTATAATATCGTGAAAGACTCAGTATTTCTGTTAAAAATGATAAGTAAAAATGGATTTTTTGAGCAGTAAAAGTACTATTTGGCATGTATTTCTATGTTCACTATTGTGATTCTAATGGTCAGTAAAAATTTATGAAATGTCAGTATGACTTAGCTGGTAATAATTCCACAGATGTACAGTAAGAAATAATAAATGGCCAGTATGCGATAGTCAGTAATAATTTTAACTAACTCAAACTAACCCAAACTTGATACACATAATACCAATACAGAAAACGTCAATTATCATAATATATAATAATAATTGTAATGTTAACCTAGTGCTAAGCAACGAGCCGCTGCATATTTTAATCAATTTCGATCACCAACACAAACTTACCCAAACTTGATCCACATAAAACCAATACACAACACGTCAATTATAATAATATAATATAATAATAATTGTAATGTTAACCTAGTGCTAACCAACGAGCCGTTGCATATTTTTCATCAATTTCTATTACCAACACAAACTAACCCTAACTAACCCAAACTAAATCCGCCTCCCAAAGGAACCTATCTGACTACATCATCATGACATAAAGGCAGAGTGTTTTCTCTTTACTAAGTTGTGTTTTGTTCCGTTGTAAAAAGGTTTGTATTTATACGAAATAAAATATATGACCAACCATTCATTATTTTACTGTCGCTTTATTAATTTTATGGACTGTCCATTATTTTCACCAGGCATTTACTAATTTATCTGATCGTTTTTTCATGATACTGCTCTTGATTATTTATATCCACCATTGATTATTTTTACTGACCACTTCTTTATGTTACTGACCCTTCATTATTTTTACTGACCATTTCTTTATATTACTAACCGTTAATTATTACAACCGACCATTTATTATTATACTGACCATTTATTATTTTTACTGACCACTTGTTTATGTTACTGACCCTTCATTATTTCAACCGACCATTTATTATCATACTGACCAAGGAAAATAAAATAATGCCAAAGAGTACTGTCCATAAAATTGAAATACTGACCATTTAATTTGTTGCCATTTTCAATTATTTCAATCAGTGATTTCATGAAAGGATACTTTTTGACGTGTGGTGTCTTCGACTGAATGTTTTGAGAAAAAAATAATATTCTTATCAGTTTTGCACATTTCTTTCTTGAATCACGAATGATAAAATCTGAAACTCCAAGTGAGTGGGCGGGTAGAGCAATTTAATTCGATTTTCTTTGGACGAAGAGTGGGCAAAAATGGGCCTTTTTCTCCCTATTCCTTTTAATTAGGCCTCGGTTCCGCCCGAGTTTGCGGCTCGAGTTTTAATTAGTTCCGGATATAAATGTGTAAAGCAAACTGTTCCCGAATAACTCATTAAAATTAAACAGTCAGCTTTGCTCGGCTTGTTCTTGATATGCAAGCTGAATCGCTAATTTTCTGCAACATCATTACTAGTACTGTGCAGCTTTGATGTTTTGGAAGACATGGTTGCCAATGAGTAATAAATACAATCAAAGCTAAGTTTCACTTTATGACTCGAACCAATGGCTTTGAATGCGATTAAGTTAATAGTGCAATCCACTCATAACTACCAGGTATGACAGTAAGTAATAATCATTATTGTTACATATGACTTTTCAATATGGTCATTCGCATCACATACTTACTCTGTCACGAGTGATCCTATTTTGGCCACAAACACAAAAGTACGTAGGTAGGTACTCACAAATACTCTTCGCATTTCGAGAGTCTAAGCTGACACTTTCTTCCAATATTCTAATAATATTAAAAAATCCAATTCGTTAATTTTTCCATTGAGGGTATACTTATCTCGATTGGCATAACATGAGCTTATCAAAGTTATTTGAACTGATGTTCACAGATTTCCCGTTGCTGTGTGTACTGGGTGGTCAGATAAGAGTGCTGTATCTCGAAAACTATTCGTCGTAAAGACATGCGTTTGAAAATTTTAACACTTAAGTTGCCAACAGAAGACCGTGGAAAATAGTCGCTACGGGGCGTTACCCCCATCTTAAACTTTTATAGTGATTTTCCACTGAAATACACCAAAAATAATATTCCCAAGCTTTTCAATGTTTTTTTTTTTAAATAAACAGCTGTAACCAAAACAACTGAGCAGATTTAAAAAAACTTGGTCCGTTGGGGAAAGCATTTTTTGGTCCATCAAACCCATCTCACCTGTGATATGTCTAATTCTCTGTACTGCCAGTAGAGCGCGTTTTTTGACAAATTAACAGGAAATTTCAAAATTCTCAAAGAAATTAAATGCAAGGATATAACTTTTTTCTCATAGAAATGTAGTAAATTCAAACCTAAGTAGGCTAGTGATAACCCTATTTCGATATCTCATGAATTTTCTTGAGAATTTTGCAATTTTTTGTTAATATATAAAATAACGCGCTCCAGTGACATCAATAAGAACTAGGTATATCACAGGTAAGATATGTGTTCAATGGAGCAATAAATTCTCTATCCAACAGAGAACAAACTTGCAAATCTGTTCATTCGTTAAGAAGTTTAAGCTGTTAATCTAAAAAATATTGAATCACACCCAACAACTTTATTTTATTAGGTACTTACTTCAAAAAGTGTTGAACACAACACAATTTACTCACATAAAGCTTATCTTCACACGGCATATATTTTGTTGATACATTTAATTGGTTGATTTCACTGATAAATCACTTTAAAAGTTTAAGATGGCGATTAGATTAACAGCCTTCTTTTGGACACTCAAGTGATAAAAATTTTTACCCCCAGTTTTCACAACGATAGTTTGCGAGATACAGCACTAAGCATTGTTATCTGACCACCCTGTACAGATTGCTAGGTCTAGGGTATCCGGATAAGGGTACGGAGCGGTCACGGTAGAAAGTTCTTTCTACCATGGGAGCGGTTGTATCTTGATAATAGTAAGACCTAGAGGTTGAAGGAAAAAATCTCTATAAGTAAAGCGGGCAAGAAAAATGACTTAACATTATTTTGAAGTTCATGATTCCACCGCTAGGGGCTAGGGGGCGTAACTGCTACGTAGAAACATATAATTCAGTCTGTCTTGGAAAGATACCCGATGAGCTATAACTTGGAAAACGTCTTACCGGATTATTTAGTTTGATGATTTGTTATGTTCGTATCTGTCACAATAAGGGAGGGGAAGGCCAATGCATCTTTCGATATTTGAATCACAATATCCTTTGAACCCTTCAACCGATTTGAATATTTTTGGCCTGGACCGCAATTCTTGACATCATTCGCATGCACGCGTATGCGATCCATTGCGAAGGGAATTTTTACGAATGGTGCAAGCGAACCATATTCTTGGCCGACCTTCGAAATAAAACGTTCGCAAGTTCACTATCACGAAATCACGAGTGCGGCTAGATTCATTGCAATCATTTTCATGTCATATGTGTCAATCAATTATCAAAGAGTCAGCCGACAAAAACATTTGTTTATTTTTTTTGCATGACGTTGCTGCGAGCGTTGCTGCTAGACCTACAGAAAATGGGGCTTTTGTACCGCCAACCACATCAGTAATGAGGCACCCCTGATAAACAGAAATGTTTGAGCTCTGGATAATTTGGCGTCAACATTTTATGAAGAGGTACCAAGTTTCCGAGCAAATTTCGATATTCCAGTTTTAGCGGCTCCGCAAATATTGAGGAAGGCCCGTCTTTGGGGTGCCGATGCATCGATCCTTATAACAAATTACAATTTTGTCGAAGACTACTACCTTTATTATCTAAGTGAACTGAGTACTGATTATAACTTTTTCACCTTAAAATCCTTCAGGTATTCCTACTCTAAAATCTGAATGTATGCATTGATATTTTGAGTTCAAATTCTGATTCAGCATTGAAAGTTGATGCGATGTATTAATCGCATGATTTGTGTATGAACGATTTCTGAAATATGGAAAAAAACCGTCTCAGTGTGCCCTATTTGAAGGGGCGTATCTACCTTAAATCGCATTTTTCGGAAAATTTCATAAAAATATCTCACAAATGACCTCACGAATAATTTACACGTGATAAGAAAGTACCCTGTCAACTCAAGATTTCAATGTTTTCAAAAAGCTCCAATCAACTTGAACTATCGAGTTCAGCAAACGCTGAAAAACTAGATTTCATATCCACAAATGAGTCTTGCGAACACTACGCTGTACGATGCGAGCGAGAAAACCCGCTCGTTGTCAAATTCGAGTACTCGTTCATGAGACGAATTCTGAAAGAATGACATGCGAACGATTTCGATAGCGGCACGAGTGATCTTGAGCGATACGATCGGTCAAGAATCGTGCACTTGAACCTTTGGTTCAAAACAAATACGCCAGAGGGGGCAACGATTATAATTTTTTGCCATTCTTGGGAAAAAAAATTGAATGGCACGGTACCATCATGAAATTCGCTTAGTTTTAGTGAAATGCTGCATCATCATCATTGAGTGAAATGATGATGGAACCTGGAGAAATTATGTTCTCAAAGTTATTGACCATCGTGTTGGCATCTTTCCGATACAAGCGGTCAAATTACGAACTTCAAATTAAATGACAGTCATTTCTTTATTTGTAGAGATCCTTTTTCCAAAGCACGTTTGATTCTAATTCAAATCTGTATAAGATATATTCATCTTATCTTTTGCCGCTTTCGAGATATAGGCTGTTAAATTTTGTAAAAATCCAAATTTCACTATATTTTGACCCCCCTCGAGAACATTTTATTCAAGGTGTACAAGAAAAGAGTTTTTTACATAAGTGGTTTGGTTTGTATCGAATTTTTCAACCTGGCTGTATTATTTATAGTTTACATGTCAAAAAAGTAGGAATTGCCTCGAGAAAATTGATTGATATTATACAGGGCGTCTCAAAAATGCAAAAACATGAAATCAATTGAGAGTTAAGTTGAGAGAGTTCGTTCATTTGCCTCCTTCTTAATTGCATCCGCGGACATACTGTATACAGCAAAAGACTCGCTGTAATAGTACGCAGACTTACGAAACAATAAATTGGTGGAGGATATTCTAACAGCACTTGGGACATGATTGTGCATTTTAATGTTTTTGGATATTATAGAGTTTTTGAACAATGAGCGTTTTGGAATATACTCAATGGAATATCATTGAAATGTGAGTTTCTAAAGATAAAGCTGCTGTTATCTTTTTTTTTAGATACGTCAGAAAAAAAAGTGTCTAAAATGAAAATACTTGGTATAGTTGGAATTCCATGCATTTTGAAAAGATGTTTAGAGAAATCTCTACTTCTGATCCTAAACAGATATCTTGGACCTAGCGAGCGCCCACAAAATTGGCGATGACAATGTATTTAAATCAGAGATATAGAGGTACGAGAATGAGTTTGGACGACTGCGCATCCAAATTTTCTTAGACACTATGGGGGCAGCCATTTTCTAGGCATGTGTTGCCAATGTGCTCATATGTCAAAGCATTGTGAGCTTTGAAGCATGCGATATGGTTAAATTGCATAGACCTTTGTGTTTTACAAATAACATGCATAATAATAACTATTCATTTGTTTTTGTTAATATGTGAATATCAAAGTGAATCTTATGAAAATTGTCAAGTCCGGCAACATTGCCTCGAATTTCTTGGTTTAAATGCTTGGCAATGGCAATCAATAATTGCAGTTATGTTGATGTTTTGAATATCGATTTTAGGAATTTCAGGATCTTCTTAGAACTCATTTTGTCATTTTGTGTGATAACTCGTGAATTAATATTATCAAAACATTATTGGTCGATTACTGTTCATTTGGTGCTTGTAATGGCGTGTTGTTTCCTGAAATATTGTTCAAATACTTAACAGAAAGCTGAGAAAGCTTCCTTTTCAAGATTAGACTGCTTTCAGGTGAAAGTCAACTAATTTCCATAAAGTATACACTTTTGCAGATCTCCCATGATGAGGTTTACTTGATGAGAAGGCGAGTAAACTCGTGTGGTTCAGAAATAAAAACATTTTAAAGGAAAATATCTTTATGTTATGATATCAAGTATTCATCTTTTCCTAAATCGTTGGGCTTATAACAACAACTAGGTAGGTATCAAGAATATATGTAGGTTTTCACTAATCTGGAAAACCCCATTTGAAAGTATTCGGTGCTTTCTTGCTTTCTACCAATTTTGATAAACTTTTGTGTGATTTTTGAAAAGTCCCAATTATCATTTTGGTTAGTACCTATAAATGATAGGTAATTTTTCATCCAAATAATGATCTCTTCCCAGTTTATTTTTATTTCTAAATCAAGAAACGCCTTCTAGAGAAATAAAGAGACTTTCTCGTTGTCTCTTCAATTTTCTTATATTTTCAGATGTTAAAATAAAAAGAAAGTTGTTTTTTCGAATATTTCCAGAAGTAAGTGGCGTGTTCGAGTTCGACACCTAATGTGGACAAATTCTCTCCAATTAAACCGATCACCTATCTCCAAAATCACATCTCTGTGTATTTTTAACATAAGCTTGTGGTAATTCATAAAAAATGAAATAAAAAATGTCCACTGTACACAACTGACTAGTGAGTACCACAAAATTCTTTCTTTTTCCTTTATTATATAAATTCTTTTTCTTCGATAAACGTTTAAGAACGTAACTCATGCCGGTATCACTTTCAGTTGGGGCACTGATGATGGCTTAATATTAGCCGAAAGCGCTTTGCCAGCTACATTAATAAAAGATTATTGCTCTGAGTACTCAAACTGGTTTCTTCCTACTTCGAGATGAGCAAGACAGCCATTCCTTCCTATTTAAAATAGAATGTATTGATCGGCCCTCGAATAGGTGACTGGAAAATGGCGGCTCTCAATTGTCTACGTTTTTGCGAGTTCGCCTTGTTCTCCTACCTCTAGTTCTCTGATTTGAATAGGGCTACGCAGTACGCACACCGGAATGGTGTGGCATTGGCATAGAACAAGCTGTGCCATTGCCACGCCATAAGCCATTTGCCACTTCTGTGGGCGCTTCAACTTGAAGCTCTCTTCTGTTTTTGTAGTACAAGAACTGCCCAGAACAGAACATGACCACAAAATCTCCAATTATCCTAAAAGATTGTCTACAAAAGAGTAGTAGATTGAGGCACACAGCACCGCTACAATTTGTTTTCAAATAACAGTAAATCATCCCGCTGCTGCTTCCTGTTCATCGTCTCAATAAAAAGAGCTAAACATCATCAATTTGAAGTCCCAGATATTTTACAACTGTCTTTTGATCAAGTGAGATTGGATTACACTGGTACTTTTGAGAAATTGGTCGGGTTCCAAACCTCAAGGTTTGACTTTGTTTTTTTCAGATTGTTATAAACGAGAGATTGAAAAAAATCTTATTTTTGTCTGTAAAAGAAAAATGAATTCACCGTATGCCTAGCACACGTCCAGTCGCTTTATTTTGATTTTTTTTGAGCATAACACTGACATTATTCCTAGTGATCGAAATCCCAGAAAAAAAAATTAGTCAGCAAATTCTGTCATTATGTGGTCTATAGCTGGGCCTATAGGCAAAATTTTGTGTCGTTAGCAAATAGTGTGCTTTGTTCTTGAATACGAAGAGACGGCAAATAAGTTATATACAGCAGAAACATGATTGGCCCCTGGGGATTTTTCATGTTGAACAATGAATCCATATAAGTATAGTTTTTCCAAAAGAACGCAATCAAAGGCTTGAGAAAAATCGCAAAACACCGGAGTAGTTGCCTCCTCATAATTGAGAGTGACAGAAACAAAGTCTCAAACAGATCAAACATTAGGCGAATTCGGCTTGTTTGGTACTTGCTTTGGTCTGTCAAACACTTACCAACCAAATTCGGATCCTCAAATGATGACGTCACATCAAGTTTGGTATGTGTTTTGGTCTGTCAAAATGCTTACCGCGGTTTGGAGCACGGTTGTTGGGTTCTTCTTTTGTCTCACTCGGGAGTAGGGAGTAGTGAGTTCATTATGAATGATCAAGTGAATGATGTAAACCAACAAATCGACCACTTGAGCTTCATTCAAACTTCAGCAATTACTGAATTATCAAGCGATTTACTGAATGTTGTGGGATTCATTCTGAATAAGGTAAAAAAGTGCTCTGCAAGGTCGTCGCTGTGAATCGAGGACGTTTGTACAATTCCAAAACAGCCAAAACCGCAGCTGCTTTTCTTCAAGGCACTAACCCAAACTAAATAGTAATAGACTGTAACTTGTAACTAAACATAAACAAAAAAGCTGGTTGGGTTATATAACCACTCTGCTCTTTTGACAGTTTTGACCAAAAACCTACCTAACGATTTCGGTAAAATGTTGGTCGTGACGTCATCACTATGACGTTGCATCTACCGTTTGGTTAACCAAAATGTAAACTAACCACTTGAGCCAAACTCGACTATTGGCGATTCAAACAGCTCAAGCAGCGCCACAGCGGAACGCGCGAGAACTTTCGAGAGCGTGACAACTGCATTTTATTCATATATAGCCCGTATTAGGTTTTCGCGCGTGAATTTATATTTGTTGTTCGTATCAGTCGAGTGTTTCGTATCGGCAGAGTGTTGTCAATTGAGAAATAGCGCCTCTAATGAACTGGAACATTTATTGGACGCTCTGAATGGATTTGACCGGCCTCTTCGTGAGGGAAGATTAGCTGTGGAAAATTTAGTGTGTGTCGGGATTCGATCAAGTTTTTTTACGACGTGGGTCCTTTGAAGAATTATGCAGATGATTGTCTTCTCATTGCAGTGAGGTACGCGACAACTATGCCTATTACGAACTTTCTTCGGATATCGGCGAACATACGTATGATCTTCCATTGTTGATGATGATTTTTATCACCAATATCGGTGAGATCTTTCAATCAATGAAATAAATACATTTAATAAGAGTAGATTACTTTGATCTATGCACTATAATCGTCTATTTTCTTGGCTAAAAGCCACTACACTTGAGGCTTTTTGATATCGACACCCTTAAGACTGCTGCCGATAAGTTTATGATTCCAACAATACTAACAAAACTCGAAAAATACCATTCAATTAGCACACTATAATCATTTACCAACGTGGTTGATCAAAATCTTTGCATAAATAATAACAAAATCGGGAATATATCTTCAAGTTATCAAGATCCCAATAGAAACAGCATGGAGACAGCTGATGTCTATCACGCTCTCGAGCAAGTTCGAGCACAAAACGCCAGAGGCCGCTTCGCTGACTCTTTGAATCGCCAATTGCATATCTGTTTGAGATGATTCTGCCCACACCCACCCGAGAATTCTGGAAAAAAACCGGTTTTTAAATTTTTATAGATAAATATTTCATTATATAAATCTATAGACAATATTTAAGATCAAATCATTCAATCTCATTAGATCCATCCAATATAAGCTATACACGGCATTCTACGAGTAGAAACTATCGATTTATTGTAGAAAGGAATCCGCGAAGGCGAAACCATAGTATTCCAACCATATACATATTATTAAAAATGAGTATATGATTCCAACCTCAACCAACGAACCAACATTACCATCGTCGTAGCAAAAGGACTCAATATAGAACGCTCACCCCTATAGCATTTGCACAGCTAAAGTGGCATTTGCCCAAGCAAAGTTTGGGTGACTGTGCTGACATAGCGGTGGAGTCAAGGAAACAATATTTTCTGGCGGGCTGTTCAAATTGCTGATTTTATAATAATTATTACTATAACATTTTAAAAAGACATATTATATTCGCTGTATAATAAAAACTCACCAACTGTTTATGTTAGGCAAGTATTTAATATACAGAGGAATATAACCATATAACAAATTAAACGTATTATGTTTTTATTCAATGTATTGATCATACTGGCTGGATCGGAAAAGTTAAATAATTATTTTTAAGGCACTGACGAGATAGTTCATGAAAATATCTTGAAATTTGTTGTACAGGGTGTTTCCATATATTTGGTCTGCAGACTAACTCGCTTATTATGGAAGATAGATAGGGACTTTAAATACAAAGTTGGTAGGTATTAACATGAACCGCTAGAAAAAAATATTTTTTTTGTATACCAGGTGCACGAGAAAAGTGTGGCAGACATAACTTGCATTTTTTTAAATGGAAACCCCCATATATTATTTTATAATCAAATAGACATTATTTTTCTGATCTCAAAAATATACAACATGTAGGTATTCCTTCCAGCCGTTTTCAAAATATTTGAACTTTAAAGTTGGTTTTTAGGTATTGCCAAATTGTAATATCTATGACTACAATAATAATGATTGTTTTAACATTATTTATTAATTTTTATCCTTCCAATAATCTGAAACAACGGATAAAACAAGTGAATACATCATATTATTAATAAATTGATATCATAAAATGCATTCAAGAAAATGTGTTGTGAATAATGGCGGGCATATTCAATAATTGAATTTTATGATCTCAATTTATCAATAATATAATGTATTCACTTGTTAAATTCGTTGTTTTGAATTATTGGAGGGATAAAATAGTACATTTTGTATCAAGGGCGGAGAGTAGAAGCGAGGGCAGATATTAGCCGAGTCAAAATCAACTTTCGTCAGTGGTGCAAACAGTTCTTTTTGTACAATCAGTTACTAGTTTGTAATCATTTAAAAAAGAATAATTATGAAAATCAAAAATAAATAATCGATACACTGCACTAGCTGAGTGCTGACAAGTCAGACAACTGACAAGTGACAACTGTCAATCATGGGTTACAATATAGGTGTGTTCCCGTATTCTTTTGTGGTGCGGATTCATTGCCACCAAGATTGTCACGTGATTAGTTCCTTCTAGTATGCTAGACTGTCACGTGGTTATTATATTCAGAGGCGTTGGGATCCAAGGAACCTTTGCTAAGCGACCTACTTTTGCGCCCGCGGGCGCGAAAGTACTTTTAGGCCCGGCTGCCAAAATTAGCGACTTTCCGCCTGCTTTGCATTGAAAAGTGAACTTTACGTGTAGGTTGTACAAAAATTAATAAATAATGTTCAAACAATTGTTGTAGTCATAGATACTAAATTTGGCAATACCATAAAACCAACTTTAAAACTCAAATATTTTGAAAACGGCTGGGAGGAATGCCTACATGTTGTATATTTTCGAGATCAGAAAAATAATGTGTGTTAGATTATAAAATAATATATAGGGTGTTCTATTTAAAAAAATGCAAGTAGTGTCTGTCACACTTTTCTCGTGCACCCGGTATACAAAAAATAGTTTTTTTCTGGCGGTTCATGTTAATATCTACCAAATTTGTATTCAAAGTCCCCATCTATCTTGCATAATAAGCGAGTTAGTCTGCAGACGAAATATACGGAAACACCCTGTACATGTTTTTCTATTTAACGAGCTCTAACATCATAATAATGAGTGCACCAGTGCAATCAGTTTCAAAATATTCATATTCATAAATAAACAAAACCAAAAATGACAAATGGCGACCAGATTGAGACTTTGAGACGAACAGAACAGGAACAGACGGAATATTGACATTATTGACCGATGATGGCTATCACATGTCAAATTTGTCAAATGATTGCGATTGGAGCGCATAGCGGTGGAGTCAAGGAACTAAAAAAAGCTCATGCTGCTTCACGTGTTCGAGCCCACGGTCGCTCTTGTCTCGATTCATGTCCGCTTTGCGGGCAGCAGATTGACGGTTTTAATCGCGAACGGCTGTGTTTTCCTTTCTCTTGGTGGTTTTATAAACACAAAATGTGTGTTGTGATTTAAAAACACTTGACATCAGTAACTTCAGAGTGGGGAAGAAAGTGAACCCAGAAAATGATGGAAGGATGTAAAAGTGGGCCAGGTCTTACGCGCAAGCTTGTCAAAAACGTTTAAAAAGACTCCATAATCGTGCGGTTATGATAAAATATTGCTGTGGTGTGTTTACATGCATTAATAAAATAATAAAATGAGTGATCCGATCAAATATCAATTTTTTTTTCAAAATCATACAAAAAAAGTAATAAATGTTGATAATTTTTGAATGGTTGATGGATATACGTAAATAGATTGCGCCCCCTTGAAGCCAAACTCTCGAGCCGCCAATGCATCATCCTCATCATCATATGCTTTTCCAATATTTTAGAAGTACAGTTTTATAACTTCGAAAACCTCCAGAGATCTTGTCCGGATTTCCGGGCTAGTCACCTCCAAAACTAGGACATTTCTTCCAAAACCCGGCTAAATGTCAAGAAAAAAGAGACCATTTCTGATTAAATTTTGCCTTATTAAAATAAAGATACGTATGAACATGTACTTATAATAAATTATTTAGAAATCCGGACAATCCCCAAAGGCGGACATTACTTGGCCTCATATGTGTCCGGATTTTTGAAGCTATACTGTAGTGGATATTGCAGATAGACTGTAGTGAAGACAATTTTTAAAAATGGAAACTATTTTATTCTTTTTGTCATGTGTACCGTTCATTTTTCATTTGAAAAAGGTCCCATTAAGATTTATTACAACATGTCAAACATTCTCTTCTTTTTGGAAAACATGGTTTAATACAGCTTGAAATCCACCATTCATGAAATGTGAATTAGATGAAGTTGATTTCGTCGACTTTTTTACTAAAGGTATTCATATTGAGCCATCCAAAAGGCAGGTTACTGAAAACATACACAGAAGCATTTCGAAGGAAATGCTTTGTATTACGCGAATCCAAACCACACCGACTTAAAGTTTCTAGGATTGCTAATTTAAAATGCGAAAGTGATGAGCTAATAGCATCGGATTTGACGTCTCGTCGGTCGTAGAAATAAGAGGGTGAACGAGCTCGCCTCGTGTCGGTTCACACATCACTCTCGAAAAGGATCAGACACTAATCTTCTTACAACGACAAAAACAATCACACCCCACTTTGTTCTAATCTATTGGTTTTCGGATAATGCCCAAATGTGATTTACTTATCTTCTGATTTACAGGACTGAAAAAAACATCAATTGTATTGTTGAAGGTCTTGATTGATTTGGATCAAATTGTTGGCTTGAAAGAGTTGGGTTGAATGAGTTGTTTTGCTTCAAAAAGATGTTTGAAGCGAGTTTCACACATATTGCTCTATTTAAAGTTTTTGCGAGCAGTAATTGCCTCAAGTTCTCATCATCATTTCTTCTTCGTTTCTTCATGAGAAGCATAATGCGGTCATCAAGTTTCAATACTTGTGCACCACACACTTTGCCCAAATATTATGCTCAAGAGTGGAACTAGCTTATACCGGTGCTATAATCGCTCATCTCTTTTACGACAATAATAGTCCGCAACAAGATATTCAAACACAAACTCCATCATATAAACATTATATTATGTTTGGTACATCGATAAAAAAATGTGGAAAGATGATAAAAGAGCTCATTGTGGTATGTTTTTGCAATCGTTTGAATTTATTGATCTGGTACAATTTTTGACAAAAATTAAAATGGAAAAATATATTTGCCCGACGGGATTCCGTGATCCGTGATGATGCAACAAAGCTACGTCTTTCTTGATTTAAAAATATTATTGATCACTTTTTAGATCTTTTTTAATTGAAATTATTGTATTGTCCTCGGTTCTTGACAAGTGTGCAAAATTTCGAATCAATCTGGACATTTGATGTGGGTAAAAATCGAGTTCAAAGACTTCTTTCGGTAAACAGGGTGTCCCAGATGAATTGGGAGATATTATTTGAAAGAAAATGAGACCAAAATGTTCTATTTAATATTTTCGTACGACCCTTCCTTTCGGAATTATTCGTACTTTGAAGTTAAACCCTGGAAAAGATTTTTTCGTGATAGCAATGAAACAATGAAAACAATTCTAATGAAACTTGGACAGTATACGCAGTTCGTAGGGACTGATAATTTGAGATTATAGCAGTATTTCAATCTCATCTTGGGAGACTAGGGCGAGCAAACCCTACCATAAAATGCCCCAAAAATTTGATACGCCTTCTTTTTTTGAGATGCAATTGTAGAATAATCTCGTCAATTAATTAAGAGTGTCCTCATTCACATCGAAAAAATGAATAGTTTACAAAAAAATCACTAATTTTAGTTATATTGCGCAGCTATAGTTACTATGACAACCTCACAAAAATTCTGATTGGTCGAAATAACAGAAGTATGTGTATGTTCCACTCATGTACAAAAAATCCCATAAGAGCAGCTGAATTTTCGGAGGCTTAATTCTTTGACACAAATAACCAGGTTGTCAGGGCAATCAATATGGCAACGCAATTTTATTGAAGGTATCCTCTAGAATTCGTGAAATATTCGGGGGTAATACCACGAGTGCTTAAAAATTACCGATACATTTTCACGCATGAGCGAAAATTTATCCGGTTAATTTTAAAGCACGAATGGTATTTAGATGAATATTCCACTCATGTACAAAAAATCCCATAAGAGCAGCTGAATTTTTGGAGGCTTACGGCGAATATTCCACTCATGTACAAAAAATCCCATAAGAGCAGTTGAATTTTCGGAGGCTTACAGCAAATATTCCACTCATGTACAAAAAATCCCATAAGATCAGCTGACTTTTCGGAGGCTTACAGCGAAAATTACACTCCTTCATAGGATACCTATACCTACTGTGCAATTTTCGCTTGATTACAGCGAAAATTTCCTACCAGTCAATTCTAACCAATCATAGGCTTGCATTTTGCTATGTTGCTATGGCAACGACCTAATTTTATCGGAAATTTCCCTGCTCATAATCACGTGACTGAAAGATTAATAAGTGGAAATTTCCCTGGCTTTGGCTTTACGCATCTGGATGTACTGGATGTAGCTCCCATATGATTACAGTGTTGCCGTCCCCACTCTCCCTAACAATCCCAACCCAACCCAACTTTCACAGACAGAGATAAGGCAAACGGCAACACTGTGGTTGGTGCATGGGAGCTACATCCAGCCGCGAGTGCTTGACAGCTGTTAAAGACAAATATTTTTGATAAATGATTTATTTTCAACTTCCATACTTCCAATACAAAGTTGCAATGTTATCAATTATGGACAAGATTGGTTATAACTTCCAAATGTTTTATAAAATCCTGAGTCCCTTCTTTCTTTCTCAATGGCTATTAGAGTAAGGAGCCGTTGGTTTCTTCCACTAAATGCGAGGTGAGTCCAGCCGCTACTATTAAATCTTCTCAAATAGTCTTGGCATGAAATTTTCTTGCCGAATCTCCCTAGAGCTCGAATTAATTATTTGGAAATTTGTTCTCGTTGCGAATTTTTCAAGAAAATCTTTCAAAAAATTCGCAACTCGACAAAATTTCCGGAAATAATTCGAGCTCCGGGGAGATTATAAGTGAAAATTGCACAGTAGGAATCGAAAATTGCATTGTTTACGTATCCATGGTCTAGCTCCTTCACAACCACCTAACAACGCCTTAGTTTGTTTATTTTTCAAGTGTGACAGTTCGTATTTTGATAGAGTTTTTCGATAAAATTTCACGTTTTGGAACGGAAACAGTACAATCCATTGAAAAAAATGGTAAATATTATATTCTTTGATTCAATTAGTTACCTAATTCAAGTAATTTTCTACCTAAATTACGCTCGTGCATCAAAATAATCAGATAATTTTGCTTATTGCCTTTTAAAAACTACTTTCGGTCATTTCCATATTTTGGAGAAAGAGCCCTCCACCTCCGGTGTCGGGCTCATTCTTCAAAATATGAAAATGAACTCATGCAGTTTTTAGGCAATAAGCTTTCAAGCATAATTATCGATAATTTTTATGCACTTGTGCAATTACCCCCGAAAATTACACTCTTACGTATACCTACACGACAATTTTCCTTTGATTACAGCGAAAATTGCATAGTAGGAATCGAAAATTGCGTTGTTTACGTATCCATGGTCACGCTCCTTTACAATCACCTAACTACCCCTTACCCCTTAGTTTGTTTATTTTCTAAGTGTGACAGTTCGTATTTTGATAGAGTTTTTCGATAAAATTTCACGTTTTGGAACAGAAACAATATAATCCATTGAAAAAAATGTTAAATATTATATTCTTTGATTCAATTAGTTACCTAATTCGAGTAAGTTTCTACCTAAATTACACTCGTGCTTAGAAATAATCAGATAATTTTGATGCACTTGTGCAATTACCCCCGATAACACCAAATCGATAATACCACTCTGTCATGACAACACAAATAAATACGTTGTCAGAGCAATCGATATGGCAACGACAATTGTTTTTCACAAATAACCACGTTGTCAGGGCAATCAACATGGCAACGCAAATTTAGTGAAGTTATATTCTAGAATTCGTGAAATATTCTTCTAAATACCATTCGTGCTTTAAAATTAACCGGTAAAATTTTCGCTCATGCATGTTCTCTTTACAAATTTCACTCGACCACACGCATTCGTGAAAATTTATCGGTAATTTTTAAGCACTCGTGGTATTGTCCCCGATAACACCAAATCGATAATACCACTCTGTCATGGCAACACAAACTATCACGTTGTCAGAGCAATCGATATGGCAACGAAATTTTTTTGACACAAATAACCACGTTGTCAGGGCAATCAACATGGCAACGCAAATTTAGTGATGTTATATTCTAGAATTCGTGGAATATTCATCTAAATACCATTCGTGCTTTAAAATTAACCGGTAAAATTTTCGCTCATGCGTGTTTTTTCTACTACAAATTTTGAGAAAACACGCATTCGTGAAAATGTATCGGTAATTTTTAAGCACTCGTGCATGGTATTACACCCGATAACACCAAATCGATAATACCACTCTGTCATGGCAACACAAATTTGTTTATTATGTATTGAAAATGACAATTTTTTGACACAAATAACCAGGTTGTCAGGGCAATCAATATGGCAACGCAATTTTATTGAAGTTATATTCTAGAATTCGTGAAATACTCATCTAAATAACATTCTTGCTTTTTAATTATTAACCAGATAAATTTTCTCTCTACGTGACGTCACGTAGAGAACTGTAGTTTCTATTCTCCTATTGTCCTGATGTCCTGATATCCAAGAACTGTCAACCATATAATAGAAGCACCGTACCACTGATACACACCAGACCAAGTCGACGAGGACCATAATTATGAAATATACTGGGACCAAGGAATTATAACTGATAAAACAACCATAAACAATAGACCAGACATAACACTTATAGACAAGATCACAACGTACAGCAAATGCCAAACAACTTTCGATTCACGTCATAATTGCCACCAAGCGAGTTATTGTGTGATTTGCAGGTGACCAAATTTGGCCACCAGCAAACTTCATGACAACGTGCTTGGTGGCAATTATGACGTAGATCGGAAGTTGTTTGGCATTTGCTATTAATTGATATTGCACACCCTCTGGATCACAGCATACCGAAGACAATAACAGAGAAAATACGAAAATACACGGACCTAGCTTAGGAAGCAAAATCAATGTGGATGAAGAAGTCCTCATTCTCCCCGTAGTCATCTCAGTCACTGGCCTTATACGACAAGAGTTTTCCGCAGGATTCAAGAAACACAATCTTCCTCTCCAACTAATAACGGACATGCAAAAATCAGTGATCCTAGAAAATTCTGAAATAGTCAACTGGGTGTGAGTTTTGCAAAAGCTCTCATTACCCATTACCACATAGAGTAATGCGAGACTAAACAATGAGAACAATAATAGTAATAATAGCGTTTTTGCCCAACAGTGTTTTACAGAGCAATTTTAACGATGTGATTCTATAAAAAATACTATATTACTAATACTATTATTACTATACTACTAATACTATGACAATACTACTAGGTACTCAATGGACGTTTAAAGCAGTTGAGTGTATATGATTAAGAGTACAGTTGAAAATATCACACGCATAACTAATACTATTGAAGCTAGAGCCGCTTTTGGTGAAGACAAGTAAGGTCCAACTGTAGACTTGTTACTTGATAGGTACTTTATACTCAGTTCGCAGCAAACATCATAAAATGAGCATGTTTAGGGTGGGGGACAAACTGGAAATACCTGATATTTACATGATGACAATTTATGCTGATACATGATGACTACACTCATTGCTGAATGTATCAGATTGCTGGTTATCACATAATTTAATTTTAAATAATGAAAACGACATTATTCCCGACGTGCCGAAGGAAAACCTCCCGCTGACAAAGTTTTTCCACGTAGAGAAGTTGTCGGACTCATCACGCTTAAGTTATAGGTACACGAACTTGGAGCTTCATTTGTATCACAATGAACCAAAGAGTACAAAAATAGCAAAATAATTTGAAATATCAATTTCGGAGGTTCTTATCTATTTGCCCAATAATATGCATTGCGTGAAGACCTCTCTATTTTCTTTCTTTTCAAGATATTTTAGAAAAAAAAAGAGAACACTGGAGCTACTTTCTTTTTTTCTAAGATCATCCAGTGGTTGATCTTCTGTGAAAAATTGAGTTTTTGAAGTTTTCATTCATGTCTGTGACCAGTAGTTCTTCATATTGAATTTTCGCGAAGCTCATAACATTATCGGTTTGCTTGTTACTTGAAAGATCTACCCAAAATCAGAAACAGTCGATTAGAAAACCATTCTGCTGAATTTGTTCTATGCATAGAGGAGTAAAAAACTTGTTTAATGAATTGCTTATCTAATTCATAACATCAAATTATTCTACACTTCATGAAACAGAAACTCACAACACTATAAAACAAAACAGTATAACGCCATAATTCTTGTTTTGACAGAATAATAAGATCAATTGTCTGGCAGAGTGCAAGCAAGCAATCCGTTAAATTAAGTTCGCACTTGAAGGGCGATTTCTATAAACGGAAGAGCATTAGCATAATTGCTTAATATTTTGACTGCAACTTAGTAATTTACATTTAAATGGCGATCGGCGAAAACCAATTTAAAGTTGTCAAACGTCTGAGCGCGTCCTTTGTCGCCTAATTCGCCGGGCCGGGATCGGTTAATCGGCAGTTTGGCTTAAGAGCGAATCCGGTCAACCGGAAACGAGAGGGTGTGACTACCGGTCCGTAGATTGAGAGTCATATTATGTAGTTTACCGATCTGAATTGGCGTTGAAGTTTGGATATTCATTTTTAATTTGACATGCAGAAGCTGGACAATGTTGATATGCGAAAGAAGAACAATTTTGATGAAACATTATCAAGAAGGTTCTTTCGGATAGGTCTGTTTAAAGCCAACCAGTTTACAGTTTGGACTTATTGCTCAAATGATCGATCAAAATTTTGAATAACGGTAGATTCATTGATTGAAAAAAAGCAATACAAAAATTAAAAGCGAAATTCAACAAATCGAATAAATAAATAATAAACAATACAATCGGTACCTCTGTCTAAGTAGATGATGTGATTGATACTGAATCCACTCACAATCATTGGATATTATGTTCATTCTCAAAAGATCTTTTTTTTCTTCTTGTTTACTAAGGACATAGACTCCAATCATTTTTATAAAAGACTAGGAGACCAACGAATTTGAGACCGCCACATGATCAATAAATCTTGGGCTTCCGATCAACTTGAGACAAGGGTTAAGTAGGTAGGTACCTGACAGCCTTAAAAAACCTCAAATTGTCTTAATTTGATGATGATGATGATGTCAGTATTACCGAAAAATTAGTGAACAAAGTTTTAGTTAGTAGGATAGTTGGAAATTAAATTGTAATGTTTTTGTAAAACGACTGCTTCATAAATATTCCGTTATAATTTAATAAGTTTATCAGTTACCCACTCATTTTACTGATTATTTCAATTTAAAAAGTGTTCTCACTATTTCAGTTTTCGAACAAAAACTAGTCAATATCTGCATGGTGGACAATTATTATTACCTTAAAATGTATTTTTGTATACTTAATGATATAGGAAAACACAACTCTCAGGTAAAGAGTATCATGTCTTTCTTGAGAAAAAAAATGTTCAAAATATATGAAGCTACAATAATTTGGCATGATAAAAATCAATTGATTCCTGTACTTCACAAAAACTGACAGAGTGCTTTGAATTTCCAGGACATTTGCATTTCGAATTATCAAGTAGGTAGAGATGGAATGGCCATCTAAAGGCATATTCTGACACAATATCTACATATTAGATGAAAAAGTGCATCTGAAATTTTAGTATAAGCGGCAGTTGCAGATAGCAGTCTATTGCGTTAGCAACGACATCTACCGTACGATTGTTACGTGATTTTGATATTAATGACGTTTTAAGCCAAAAAATGTGCTTTTTTCAAATGATTATGGGGGCTTTGATTGAACGTTCACGTTAGCTCAACGTATACTTTAGAATTGTTTACTAATGCGAATGTTCCATTTGCTCAAGATCAGTACATAACAGGTTGCCTCACTTTCACGGTCATGACGTCACCTGTGTCCAGTGTTGCCGATGATTCCTATGAAAAACAGTAGAACAAAATCCCATGGGTGAAATCAGTAGATCTCCTTTTAAAACAGAACTTCTGGGAACCTTGCGAATGACACATGACACGATACGATGCAGACCGATGCAATCGAATGACAAAATTCAGTCTACTGCAGACGCTAGACACCGATGACGTCATATTTTTCCTCCCTCAGGCAAAGTGAGGCAACCAATTGTATACTGACCTTGAACGTTGACCGTTGACGTTCAATTATACCACCTAATATTATTCATACCACGACCACGTGACCATATGAGACCGCACGTCGCGCCCTGGCCTGTATAGGTCTCGTTAGCCACTGTTAGGCGTGTTCTAACTGTCAACTGTGCAACATGGAACCGTTACAGCCGTAGTTGTTATAATCATAATATGTTTGCTATAACAATCAATTCATTTATCGATAACATCAATTTCACACTACGCAGTTGAACTGTTATACGGGGAAATTGACGAGCAGAGCCCCAAAAAAGTTCCATTCGCAAGGCTCACTGAGTGATGGTTCCGTTCATCACTCTGACAGGCACAGTCCTCTTCACTAGTACCCAGGCTCTTTCCACAAGCAATCCCTCGTCCTATTTAGGAGTCTTGCAATTTTGGCTCAAACATAACGGTGCTTCCTTCCTTCACTTTTTCTTCCAAGCGAGCCCACAGAATCATCTCGCTCCTTTCTGGAATCGAAGCATCTCCAACCAGCAATGCACCAACTATCTCCTCCTCCCTTCCATGTAGAATCACCTCCTCATTGTTGACTCTCAATGTTCCATTCTTGAAATCCAATTGGAAGCCTTGGGAATTCATGATGTCCATTCCGATGATGATTTTTTCTTCAATGTCAGCAACCAGCATTGGCATTCTTGCAAGGTCTCCTGTTCCAGTTCGAAGTCGCCACTTAGTTGGTCTGATCATTGTCGGTGTTGTGACAATATCGGGCCTGATGATCGTCTTCGTCGCACCTGTATCCAGCAGCATGGTGCGATGTCCTCCATTGATCAAGTCATCTACAAACACGCTGGTCTGTTTGGGTACTGAAGATGCGACTATGGCAGTTTTCATTGGGGCGTACTGGTTACAGCTCGACGAAGGGGCTTTCGCATCGACCCTCCCTAGTCTTCCGACGTCGAAGAAGGTGCTTGTCTCTTATTCTTGCATCGGCTACGAATCTGGCCAAGCTTTCCACAATTCCAGCATCGTAACTTCCTTCGCTTGGACGCCCCCATTTAATCCATTTCCCTGACGACTCTTCTCACATTTGCGTCGAAGCTTCTCCGGAACATCCTTTTCCCCCATCCTCCGCACGCGCGCAGTGCTTGACGGACTGCTTTGCCGCTTCAAACTCCAGGGCTCTTGCCAGCCCATCCACCAGTCTGGCAGGACGATGAAGAATTAAGGATTGCCTTATCTTCTGGTCTCAAAGTCCATCCAAAAAGGCCTGGACTGCAAGCCTGTCCATAACGTTCTTTGGCGTGGTTGGATAAGCCAGTCGTGCAAGGCGAGAGCTACATCAGCTTGAAACTCCTGCAGGCTCTCGTTGCTCATCTAAGAGCGGTTTTTCAGCTGAGAGTGGTAGGCGTGCTCCAAGTGAGTTTGTCCATATCGCAGCTCAAAATGCTTGACCGGAACATCGTAGTCTCCCTGCTCTTGGATGTTTGACGTCTGCATGCTTTCCGTCGTCTCCCCACGAAGTGCCAGTGTCAATGCCAAAACTTTTTCAGTTCCACCATTTGCCCTTGCTGCTGCCTCGAACTGTTGTTGTTCGCCAGCTATTCCTTGATTTTTTTCTCCCTATCTCTAGAAGTTTCTTCGAACTTCTCTTCCATTCTCTCTTAGAATAGCTCTATAGGATTCTTTGAACTTGTCTTCCAAAGCTCTAGAAGATTCTTCCAACCTCTCCAATTTCCTCGAGTTCTCCTGCATAGCTCTGGAAGATCCTTCGAGCTCCTCCTCCATTTTCCTCGAGTTATCTTTCATAGCTCCAGATGATTCTTCGAGCATCTTATCCATTTTCCTCAATGTCTTTTCCATGGCTCTAGAAGATTCATTGGACTTCTCTTCCAATTTTCTTTCCATGGCTCTAGAAGATTCTTCAAACTTATCTTCCAACTTCCTCGAGTTCTCTTCCAATAATCTCTTTACTGCATTGGAATTAGTAATCTCGAATTGAAACGAATCAGGATCAATGCCATCTTCCAATGAAGCCTCACGAAGTCTCCGTTGTAGATCAGCCTTCTTCCCACTCGTATCCAAATCACGCTCGTTCAACTCTCTTTTGAACTCGGATATTTTTAATCCACTTAAAAGCAGTAGTTTCGTGGCCATTAGAGCGAATATTTATGTCCGTTTCTATATCACACAATAAATCCCACTTCTGACACCAATGAAATGTTTTTCGCTATAGAAAACACTTGTCCAACTTTAATTCTTCTATTTAGTCACTACAGCACAACTACAAACATATTTATGTGTGTACACAATCGCAGCCTATTTTTTATGTTTTTCGATTTATATTTCGCGGCAAATCATTAACTGAATTCTTGTCTGAATGGCTGGCTTTTATATCCTCTCCGATCCCTCGATAGATGGCGGAAGTTCTCCAATATTCCAGATGAAGGCAACCGATTATACTCCTTGATTCTAGAATCTAAACAGTGGTTTGGACTTGTGACAAACGGGACAAAAGACGAGATGTTCGATAGCGAGAAGCAATGGTTGTAACGTCATCTCCGCTGTCGGCCACCTTGGAAGTCCGTACCACTGGGCATGTTCCATGAGAGCAGTTGGATCTTCGGAGGCTTACAGCGAATACTCCACTCATGTACAAAAAATCCCATAAGAAAAGTTGAATTTTCGGAGGCTTACAGCGAGTATTCCACTCATGTACAAAAAATCCCATAAGAGCAGTTGAATTTTCGGAGGCTTACAGCGAATATTCCACTCATGTACAAAAAATTCCATAAGAGCAATGGCATTTTCGGAGGCTTACAGCGAATATTCCACTCATGTACAAGAAATCCCATAAGAGCAGCTGAATTTTCGGATGCTTACAGCAAATATTCCACTCATGTACAAAAAATCCCATAAGAGCAGTTGAATTTCCGGAGGCTCACAGCGATAACACCAAATCGAAAATACCACTCTGTCATGGCAACACAAATAACCAGGTTGTCAGGGCAATCGATATGGCAACGACCATTTTTTGACACAAATAACCACGTTGTCAGGGCAATCAACATGGCAACGCAAATTTAGTGAAGTTATATTCTAGAGTTCTTGAAATATTCTTCTAAATACCATTCGTGCTTTAAAATTAACCGGATAAATTTTCGCTCATGCGTGTTTTCTCTACAAATTTCACTCGACCTTCGGTCTCGTGAAATTTTGAGAAAACACGCATTCGTGAAAATTTATCGGTAATTTTTAAGCACTCGTGGTATTACCTTCGAATATTCCACTCATGTACAAAAAATCCCATAAGAGCAGTTGAATTTTCGGAGGCTTACAGCGATAACACCAAATCGAAAATACCACTCTGTCATGGCAACACAAATAACCAGGTTGTCAGGGCAATCGATATAGCAACGACCATTTTTTGACACAAATAACCACGTTGTCAGGGCAATCCACATGGCAACGCAAATTTAGTGAAGTTATATTCTAGAATTCTTGAAATATTCTTCTAAATACCATTCGTGCTTTAAAATTAACCGGTAAAATTTTCGCTCATGCATGTTTTCTCTACAAATTTCACTCGACCTTCGGTCTCGTGAAATTTTGAGAAGACACGCATTGGTGAAAATTTATCGGTAATTTTTAAGCACTCAAGGTATTACCCCCGATAACACCAAATCGATAATACCACTGCGAATATTCCACTCATGTACAAAAAAATCCATAAGAGCAGCTGAATTTTTGGAAGCTTATAGCGAATATTCCACTCATGTACAAAAAATCCCATAAGAGCAGTTGAATTTTCGGAGGCTTACAGCGAATATTCCACTCATGTACAAAAAATCCCATAAGAGCAGCTGACTTTTCGGAGGCTTACAGCGATAACACCAAATCGATAATGCCACTCTGTCATGGCAACACAAATAAACACCTTGTCAGAGCAATCGATATGGCAACGACAATTTTTTCACACAAATATCCACGTTGTCAGGGCAATCAACATGGCAACGCAAATTTAGTGAAGTTATATTCTAGAATTCGTGAAATATTCTTCTAAATACCATTCGTGCTTTAAAATTAACCGGTAAAATTTTTGCTCATGCGTGTTTTCTCTACAAATTTCACTCGACTCTCGCTCTCGTGAGATTTTGAGAAAACACGCATTCGTGAAAATTTATCGGTATTACCCCCGATAAGCCTTACGAAACCCACGTAGGACAAACTGGGATGAATACACGACCAAGCTGGAGAGTAGGCTTTGCGACGTCAAGAAACATCTGCGAAAGAAATTTCAGGTTGAGGTGGTGGCGGAATTAATGCAAGAACTAATCAGCATCATCGTGGCCTGGCGTTCACAACCTTGTGGAACAAAAAACTTGACAAATTGAGGAACAATACATGCCAACTTTTTTATGCGGCTAAAATAACAGATGAATGGGGTGACCAGACCTTGACTAAATACGACAAGAAAATAAGGGCTGCCAAAAGGCACTCTTGGAGGAATTTCTGCAGCGAGGTCGAAAAAACCTCTGAAGGTGCTCGCCTACAGAGAACCCACTTTTACCATTGGGTGCAATGAAAAAGCTAAACAATCAATAGACAAGAACTAGTGAAAATACTTCGCAAGTTCGACTACACCTCCATAATAATCAACTCGCAACAGGAAACCAACACCCTTTTGACTAGAATCCGCATGATGGGGATCGGCTGGCTATAAACTCATCCGAACCATTTAATGCACCTGGATGTGATGAGTAATAACAGCTCTTCTGCAGCAGGGCAAATCCCAACTCATATCGATACTGTCAACTTTTCAGGACAAGCTCTGCGACTGGAGGTACGCAATTTTACGTTTCTTAGACCGTCAGCGCAAATACATAGTTGCATTGAGAGTGATGCTGACCACTTATTCAAAATTGATTACTGCTCACAGTAGGTAACAACTGGGTAAAAACAGAATTTTTTTTTACCTACAGTATACTAGACAAGTGATATCTATAGCGAAAAACGTTACAGAAATGCATGCATGCATCATAATAATAATAACGAGTGTTCAATAAAAAAAGGGATCAAGTCACCTCTGGATTTCTTTTTTTGTCATGAACGTAGGTCGAAACAATTGCAATCCATAGGTGACTTGATCCCTATTTTTATTGAACAATCTTCAATATGCATTCATTACGTGTTTAAATTGCGAAATTGTCAGACAAAATTGACAAACAAAAAAGTTTATGACGTTTTTAATCATGTTCATTCATAACTTGTAAGTAAAATGTAGAAAAATAAGTAAAACATTGCAAAACCTTTTTTTTTCATTGTAAATTGCATATCTGCTTGAACTTATATTCTGATCAATCTTTTTCGATAACAATTTTTGATATTGTCAAAAATAGTCGAGGTGATTCACTTTGCTGATATCAACGTTGCTAAGGCATCATCATCTAATAACCTTATTATCTCGAGGAAGTCAACTGGGTAACTGAAAATAAAATAAAATAATAAACCCTGTATAAAAGATGAGTCGCGTTAATTCATAATATCCTATATTTCTCTACATGCTCCTGCTCTGTGTCAGTTCTTATGCGATACACCCTGTATATTGACAGATAAATAGGTTACCAGAACCAAAATAAAAGTGTGCCAATAATAACATATCGCTTTTAGAAACAAAACAAAAATTCCGCACCACAAAAGAAGAAAGACAGTTTTCCAGGTATCACAAATGCCTACTCATGGTCATGATGGATTTGATATCTATGAAGCTTTGATCTTCAAACTTCTTCACACATCACTCCAATGCATTAACACCTTTAAATGATTCTTTCGACAAAATATCTTCGAAGTTTTGTGTTTACCACATGTTATCTGATCTTTTTGAAACATTATACTGCCGCTGCCGAGGGCGTGACGAACGACTACTGAATCCGACCGCAAAAAAGCCGACACATGTCATGTCATTCTAAGCCGAAGATGACGTTTAATTTACTGTAGATAATTGAAAGCAGTTCCATTTGAGATTTCCGTAAATTAAAATGCTGGTTCTGGTAATTTATACTCCCGCAAAAGATTTAACTTTATCGAAAACAGCAGATATGTATGTTGACATTTTTAATTTTGGATTTTGTTAAAGTAAGATACAGGTGTGTTGAAGTCAAAAATATTATTTCAGCGTGGACAGTCTTGTGTCTCGGTTATTATCGATTTTGATATCAAGCATAATACATTTACACATACTATGTTGTTGCGCATGATATCTGACTCATTCCTTGGTTTAACATACCGGCCACCTTCAGATGTGGTAACAGCTTCAATAATACATAATACATGAATACAATAGAAAATTAAATCTAAAATAATCTTTCAGCTAGCATTCTATACATTGTCCTCTGAATCCTTCATTGTTGATTCATATTAGTGTTGGATTGGTAGTATGCTGATCCTGGTAACAGGTCTCTTGAAATGTTTGTCGTTCATACGAACGGTGATCACTCTGACTTTACCGTCGTTGCCTGGATGAAACACTTTGATGATACCGTTGGGTCATTTCAGTTGTGGACTCCTTCCGAACAAAAAGTGAGCAGGGGTTAAAAGACTTGATTGATTGATTGAAATAGAAATAAAGAGCCTGAATTGAGTATCGCACCGATTTAAATATTCACTGTGTTGAAATCTTCGAAATGAAGATAAGCTGCACCAAGTATTCGTTTGAAATGGAGCTCGAAACTTTTCAATCCTGCCTCCCAAATAGCACGAAAGTTCGGAGCGCACGAAAGTATGTGGTGCAATTGGATTTTATGCTCATTCATAAACTAATTGAAGAAAGACGTTTTTTTTTCTTGTTCCATAGCGAAATTGTGGAGTTTTCTCAACTATTTATCTGCGCAGAAGCATGTTTTCAAATTGTCAGGGTAGACATGTTTTGGTATGCCACATCTACCCATAGATCTTTTAAAAGTTGCTAAGAAACACTTGCTCTAGTGAGTCAGACAACAGTCCTAGAAAAATTGCTTTAACAGGTATTGAATAAGCAAGTTATCGAAGATAACTCAAAACCCCCATTGAAAAACGCATTGGAAATAGTTTGTTTGGAAACAGCCACTACCTTTCAGGGATACCAACCTTTGTAATGACGTCACACTAATTGAGTCTATTCAATCAGTTGGTGGCCTGTGCAACGTTGCCAAGGTGTAAGAACTCACCAAAGATCAACACACCGGTTGATTCTGGCAGAGCTTGTTCGCTTCACTTCTGGTTTCACTGGAGGGCTTGGGCTTTCAATAAAATTTTCCACGTTTTTCAGTACAAGCGGCTATATTTCTAAAAACGAGGCGGAACTTTTTTCTAACAAAATGACATCCTTTTTCTACCTAGGTACTTTTTTTTACTAGTTACTCATCAATTGTTTTTCCCTATACTTGATAATTGATATATATATGTTATATATTATATATCTTTTGAAATTATCCCTTTCCCTCTCTCTCTCTTTCTCTCATTCTCGAGTTTGGGAGAAGTTTCACTTCTGCCAAGTGAACGATGCTGCACATGATTTTTTTCATTTGTGATACCAATTATAATAAGATAAATAAGAAATTTGAAGTTCAATCCTCATCATCTTGTCCAGTTTTGATTCGTTAATATTCATTACTAAGTTTTTCCCACAAAATTTTCTCATAGCTGCGAACTATCAGACCAATTAATTATTATTCCACTATGATTCTACTCCACCCCATTTTTTGCGGTTTTGTCCACAAGCTATAGTTATCTGACGGACGCAGATGATTGATCACATAATGTCTTTTTTGTTGTGTATTATATCGAAATAGAATGAGAATAATGGATAAATGTTGGCTATGAAAAGATGGTTCATTCGGAATAGTTTTAAAATTGTTCGAATAAAATAATGTCATTTATTTTATTCCGGAGAATGTATTTTTTCGAAAAACTGTCCAAGTTTCATCCTACGCTTACTTGCATGAACTTTGACTGTTTCATTGTTTTTATTAACGATTGAACATTGAACATCCTACTCCTACTCTCTTTATATCAAGCTATAGTGTGGAAATAACCGAAACCTGTTTCTATGGAAATTAGCTAGATCATTAAGTTTGAATAGAAGAAACCGTCTGTCTGATCAGCCTCACTACTTATTCAATTCAATTAAAAATAAATCTTACCGTTTCGAGAGGATCTATTTGGGGAAGCCACGCGCGTCCATCCCTCGGGAGTCAGAGGACTCGGCGGGTTCGAAATCCCAGTGGCTTGTTGTTGGCTCGACCGTCATTTGTCTAACAGCTGTTCACATATCGTCGAATTGCGTCATGACCATTGTTTGTGACCCTCATTATTGAGTTTGTCTTAGTGTTTTTGCACTCGTCCCTTTTTTATTTCCATGTACAAAAAGATTTTTTTGACTTGTATGGCACCTTTGCCAATGAAGCTCCTTTCTTTTTCTTCTCTGCATGCTCACTAACTTTAAATCACTAAATTAACTTCATAACATATTTTACTACATACTATAACATGCAGTTGATTTAATTGCACACAAAATTGATTTGACTAAAAGCAATGTCTTGACTTTCAAGTGAATAGAGGTTCAAGGCAATAAAAATATCCTTTGAAGATTTCATTACCACATAAATTCAACACAATAGTGCAATAATAGTAGAATCAGAAAGTCAGGATAGTTACAGTTGCAGGTTGACGCCTTGATGCGGTTACAAAAATCCAAATATTGCTATATAGCATATAACTTATATGACCGAATACTTTACCCGTGACTGAAGACATTCCATCTATTGCTTCAATAGATTGAGATCATTTGGATCTTACTAAACCAAAGCTACTGACACAAGATTTTGAGATAATTTAGCCATACTGGCTGCAGTAGGGCGCGAACCTTTGGTAACCGCCATAGGAGTCGAGAATTTCCACCTGTGCTGTTGAAAGCAAAATCGTCAGGACAAACTGGGATGTGGAACCATTTAATAACGGTGGCGGCGGCGACTCATTTGAAACAGGGCATGCAACGGCACGTTTGATGAGACATAAGATCATGTTTTGGAGTTTGAGGCGAAATCGTCCTTCAGATGATTTGTGCTATGAGACTGCTGATTTGTTTTGTTCAAATGGTGCAAGGTATGACGAAGATTTGAGCGGATTCCACAGGTAATTGTGGACCGACAATTACGCAAGAAATGCGGTGGACAGGGACAGACAGTTGTGCAGCATAGCAATAAACAATATCTCATTTGAGGATTTCGAAAGAAAGTTGGGACACCTACAACCCATGGGAGGTGGTGCATCAAGGTCATTTTTCCTGTTAGAAATTAGACAAGCTTGTTTTCTGTATGATTGGGATTTTCCGCGGATAAGAATGCCGACGTAATTTTTGAGAAATGAGATCAATTTCCGGAGAGGAGCTTTGAGCAAATGGTAAGTTCTTTGGCAATGAAGCAGTAACACTATTAGAGCGTATCTCAAGTCTGAACACGGGCCGACGAGTGCAAGGAGAACAAGGGTGACTTTGAAGTTGAAGTATAGATTTTTGAAAAGTTGCTCAAATATGAGAAGTTAAACATTTCCCGTAAGATTCATATCATTTCTCTACCAAGGGTGGTCCTTCGCAGCAAACAATGACAAGGTATATACCATATTGAAGACTGACTAACTAAGTCATTGCAATGGTTTTCCAGGAAAAACAAACAAGTCATTGTAAGTGGGCATCTCAATATGGCTATGACGAAGCCAGAAATCAGAGCGTGTCTTCGCATGCAACTTTTGTAACAACATGTTGAAGAGTATGGAATCTGATCCATCCACATCAAATTTCAACAGTCTTAGAGCTTCCGAGTTTTCTCAAAAATTATTCAAGATATTCCTGAGTTCTTTCGCAGAGGAAGTCTAGAGTCTTTAGAGCGTTTGACCAAAGTGTTGTATGCAATGGAATAGATATTATTGTCAGAGACTGGTGTGGACCTTATCAAATCTAGAGCATCTTTCTCCATCGAGGTTCTAAGAAATCGGTATCTTCCAATAAAAGACAATAAAGCATTATTATGTATTATGCTTCTAAAATCATGAAATGACGGCCACATTTTCTTATCACTACAAAGGTTGGCTTATTCATTTTTGGCGACACTCTGTGAAGGCGTCTCGAGTAGTTTGCATATCTGGTATATTTTGATTCGCTGCTAGTTTATTTCTAGCAGCTTTTATTGCAAAATAAAAATAATAACTAGCCAACAAATTCTCAGCGAAATTTTGATTTTCTTCATTCTCTTATCAACATGTCGTAGGCAGACGTTACGTTAATCATAACAAGTGAGAAATCCGAATTTTGTACACATATATTGATGCTTTATGACACGAGTCGGCATCTTCTTCTTGCTCAGTTGGAGAGGACCCTCCTTCTTTGGTTCTGCTTGCCTTCACACAACCACACAATACAGAAATGATAATAATTATTGATGGTGACCGAAAGTCCGAAAATGTCGTATCAGATCAAGCACTATCGCGCTATTTCGGGTAAAAATGCAGTTTGTACCATATCCGGAGGAGATATGTGAGCAAAATGTTATAGAGCGAAATTCACCTTTGAAATAATCAAAATGTTGAGTTTTGAACACTCCACTCACCAAAAGAAATGTGATTTTTTTTTATTAAAGAAAACCGAAAAGTAGGCTTGAGTTTACAACCAAAAAAATATATATCTGCTCTACAAGTGACATGCCCCTGCAAAGTACACAGCTTCACCACTGGCCTTTGAAAAAAACCCTTGTTGGGTTCGCACAGTCCGCAACTCGCACCACACCATCCTAGCCAGGATGAAGTTGAAGACCACACGGCCTGGCGTCCATTTCAAAGATGGTATAACTTCATTTTTGATCAGAACCAAGGTGTTCCACTCGATGTTTTCTCGGATTTCCAACCATTTAGATTTCAGTTGCAAGGTATGCGAATATTCTTGACTTCATCGGCTCCAGAAATCCGCTTGCATCCTTTGAATCAGCTGCCATCGATCTAGGCGATAAGGATTGCAGTCTTGGTAGTCCGGTCCGGGAAAGAAAATGCAGGTTCAATGTTCGAGAAATGTGCCGGCGTGAGGGGTTGAAGAACGTTGGGATCTTCACTTAGGTTGCAAAGAGGTCGCGAGCGAGAATGTTTTCTACTTGCGTGGGTTGAGTATAAAATTCTTCATATGTGAGGATATGTGAATCCGTCACACGATAGATATGTGTTTTTACAAATTTAACACCAGCTTCTCTAAGGCCGTTGAGGTGCGGACTGGTCGGGGGGTTCAAACGTCACTTTATAGACAGCCTTTCTGCAATTGCCTTTCATGAAATTGGTTACTTGGTCGCTATAAAGATTGCTAAGTCTTCCACGCCGTGAAATAAATCTGGTGTTGAATCTGTGAAAACACATATCTATCGTGTGACGGATTCACATATCCTCACATATGAAGAATTTTACACTCTACCCACGCAAGTAAAAAACATTCTCAACTCGCGACCTCTTTGCAACCTTAGTGAAGATCCCGACGTTCTTTAACCCCTCACGCCGGCACATTTTTCGAACATTGAACCTGCATTTTCTTTCGCGGACCGGACTACCGAGACTGCAGTCCTAATCGCCTAGATCGATGGCAGCTGATTCAAAGGATGCAAGCGGATTTCTGGAGCCGATGAAGTCAAGAATATTTGCATACCTTGCAACAGAGATCTAAGAATACCAACCTCGTCAATAAAGAAGGGAAGCTGCCTGAAGGGCTTCGGCAATGAGCGGTTGCTATCGATATCACCTAAAATATCAGAAAAATACTCCCTTTGAAGCTGCAAAATGTTAGCTTGACGAGCTCGAGATAATTCTACGGGACTCAGAGCACCCGTACTACGATTCTTTTTCAAGTTTGAATTTGAGATGAAGCGGAAAACAAACGCATGTATACGTATTATCTTGTGCAAGAAAAAAAAATGGCAAAGCAACTCGGAAATGATAACTTGGTCGAAGGAAGTATGCAGAAAAATTGTTCGTTCTTTCTTTAGAATGTCCGTAGAAGGTTGCTCTATAAACGGGGGCAGTTGAAGCCAAGAATCCTCACTCTCCGATAGAAAGTTAGGCCACTGCCACCGGAGTGCATGACAAAGAAGCCAATTGGGACTGAGAACCCGAGAAGAGCAATCTGCAGGATTAATTTGTGTGGAGACGTATCTCAACTGCGATGATGGAATGATGCTCTGTATGTGACTGACTCTCTTCGCGATAAATGTCTTCCAGCGTTGAGAGGAGGCTGAGATCCAGGCAAGAGCGACTTGTGAGTCAGTTGGACCAGGCATACATACGATCGAGTACCCAGGTTTTGGAACGCCTCTCCTGAACGAAGTGCATAAGGTCGGCAAGAAGTACCACTGCGCGAAGTTCGAGACGGGGTTGAGATTGAGTCTTTGACGGTGCTGATACCATGGAGACTGAAATTAGATCCGAAAAGGAGATTCCACGCACCCATAACCAATGCTAGAAGCATCACAAAGTCCATGTATCTCTAAGCGGGAAGAGTTTTCAGAATATAATAACCGTTTTAACATGATTTCTGACAAGCTGGAAAGTTCTGAATTAAAAAATTTCCATTGTACCCTTATTGATTCGCTTGGTGAATCGTCCCAACCAGAATTTGAAATCCAAAGGTGTTGAAGCATATGTTTGGCAAAAAGGCATATTGGAGAGAGAAAACCCAAAGGGTCAAAGATACGGGCAATTTGGGAGAGTATGTTACGTTTTGTGCATTTAGTGCACGGGA
This sequence comes from Orchestes rusci, assembly GCA_958502075.1. Classification (NCBI taxonomy): domain Eukaryota; kingdom Metazoa; phylum Arthropoda; class Insecta; order Coleoptera; family Curculionidae; genus Orchestes; species Orchestes rusci. The sequence goes on from OY293307.1 coordinate 22,414,822, forward strand.
ATGAGAGAGTAAGAAAATACGTCGTTTGTCCCATTGAAGACCTAAAACTTTGATCATAGTTGGACCTCCAGACTGAAAATCCAAAGACATCTGAGTATCGGTAGAAGGTACAGCTGCAAGAAGTTCAGGGTGGCTGCTGGCCCATTTACTAAGTTCAAAGTCTTCCTTCCTGAGCAGGCAAATCAATTCCCTCTGATTTTCAAAGCAGTAGGCAAGTCCGGTGCAGATAAGCAATAGTCATCCAAATAAATATTGTGACGCAGAACTTCTGAAGTCATAGGACAACACTCCTTTTGCTCCTGTCCTGCAAGTTCTTGCAGAGTCAGATACGGGTAGATTTAATCCCAAAAGTGATTCGATTTATCTGATACTCTTTCACATCTTCGGAACGGAAAAAAACGCCACAGCATGCGCTTATATCGGGTATCATCCGAACTGATCAGAATTTGGCAATATATTTGATTTATGTCACAAATGAATGCCACTGGGTTTGAACCTGACATGAGATTGTTATTCAGGGACAAGCCGCCAGAACTTTTTGCACTGGCATCCCATACAACTCGAAATTTTGAAGTTTTGACGCAGTGTTGCGGAATAAAATAGGCAGATGGATCTCTGTGGTGAGAAATAGGTGCTGCTATTTATTTCTTGTCAATGTATCATGTATTCTTGAATGAAAGCTGCATAGAGCTGGAAAAGATCTTGGTCTTTTGCCAGTCTACTTTGCAAAAGCGTGAGACGCCGTAAAGCTTGACCGTAGGAGTCTTCGATTGCCGGAGCACCATGTCGAAATGGAAGGCTTACTACCTACAAATCTGCCGGAATCGGTCCTGGATATGTAGTAGATTCAAAGAACTCCTCACACTTCAGATCTTCCTCTGAAAGTGGTGATGCCTTGGGAACCACTGGCGGCTCGCGGGTTGAAAATCGGGTGAAGTGCAGGGAACAAAAAAAATGCATCCGCCATTTCAGCAACCTTGCTGATATTTGATCAAGGTAAATTAAGTGAGTGCTATACTGTTAATGACAAGCATCAATATCTGAACTCATCTATATTTTAAACACCACTTCAAACTTTCTGTCACCATCCACTTCGAAGTTAAATTGAATATAAATCTTACAAAGATCGAACACACTACAGTTTGAGCTGGCAACTTTGCAGCGGGCCATGAGTTATGGCATATGACGTCATTTTGTTTCCCCTTCATCTCCTTACATATTACATGAGGCTAAAAAGCGTTTGTGAAAAAAAAATTTCAATAGAAAATGATGAAATATTTATTTAGAATTTGAATATCATAACATTTCTGACATTATTTCACTCTATTGTCAGGCCAGGTGGCAAAGAGTTCCGAAATAATACCCATATAACTAGATCATGAAAAAATCTCATATCCTATGAGTCAGATTTAATAAACAATGTGCAAAATTCCATATTAAAAGCTATACAAAATCTTATGAAAACCGAGAAATCCGCATCGTTGGCAACGCAGCAGCTAACCGTCTAATACAAGAATAATAAGATCCGACATCCGATCGAACGTGGAACGAACATAGATAACACGGTTTACCAGTCCCCATGAAACGCACGTACGTCGCAATATTTTCCATTTGTTCAGCCCAATTCATTCAAGGCATCGGCCTGTCAGGAAGCGCTTCCATGGCAACCGACATAATAAAGCATCAGCTGATTCATAATCTATAACGTCTCCGGCTATCGTGTATCGTCTAATAGTGGGGAGAAAGCATACTATATGGAAAAAGGTTGTCGCGCCAGTGGTTTATTGCTGATCATTTGAAGCAATATTCGTAGTTAACGGACAAAAACCGCGTGCACCATCAGCGTTTCTTCTGTATATATATATAAATGTTTTGTTGCTTTGTATCTGCGTCAAAAACTTGAGAATGGCTGAACAGATTGACCTGCCTTCTGTTTTGATGGGTTAATCGAAGCTCTACAATATATCATATCAACAAAAAAACTGGAAAAATCGCCTGAAAAAACGTGAAAAAACTAATTTTCTGTTTTGCTGTCAAATCAGTCAATTTCAGGACGCGTATTCCGTGTACTGTGGAATTCCATTGCAACACGTCGCTCTCTGTGTAAAATGATGGGAAAGCGACATGTTGCTAGAATTCCACAGGTACACGGGTCCAGATGTCCATTTATGTCAAAAAAGGGTCAAAAGTGTTTACCATTAGGCTGCCCTGTAGCGCACTACGCTGTACTGAGTTCAATGATTAGTAGTGTCGCCCAGTTGAACATACTTTTATGGCGGATTGCATCAACCAATTTTGAGGATACTTAACGCTAAGGAACCCTTAACTTGACAGTTTTGCATGCAGAATTGTCAAGTTAAGGGTCCCTTAGCGTTAAGTATCATCAAAATAGGTTGGTGCAATCGGCCATTAACAAAATATTTGTAGTTTTCGACAGTTTTCACGTTACATTCAAATTTAATGACAGTTTTTGTGTGCATTTCTGTCAGTTTCCTGTCATTGTCAAATAAAAACCAACATGACATTTTTATATATACAAGATACTTATCCCTTCCTGCGGTCTCAGTGAAAACGAAAAATGCCTCACAGAAATACGAATTTTAGTCACCGAACTCGCCAAGCAGTAAGAGAGAGGAGATGGCTTTCGAATATGACTGAGGAAAAGCGGAGATCGGTACGGGAGAGAAATAGACAACACATCATCCAGATGCGTAACACAGAACCAGAAAAAAGACGAGCAGCCAGGCTAGAGGATGCACGATTGAAATGGAGAGCACGCCAGTCGCATTCTGTTGTATCAGATTTGATGCGTTCTCAGCGGAACAAACGCGGAAGGATCAGGATAGCTGAAACACACACCCAAAGAACTGTAGATCTGAACCTGCAATTTGATCTTCTTGCTTTCGAATACAATCCCACTTTGATTTGCAGCCTAATTTATCCAACGGAGTTTTTAAACTCACTTGATTTGCCAGGCATGCCTCCACACATATTGACATTGAGAATAGGTGTGCCAATAATTATGTTAAGGAATATTGATCAGTCAAAACTTTGCGATGACACTCGACTCGCAGTCAAGAAATTAATGAATAACGTGAAGGAGGCAACAATTTCAACGGGGTCTCTCAAAGATGGAGTTGTCTTCATTCCTCGCATCCCAATGATTCCGACGGCGCACCATTTCAATTTAAAAGATTGCGATTTCCAAGCAGGTTGGCGTTCGCAATGATAATCAATAAATCTCAAGGATAATCTTTAGAATTGTGTGGTTTAGATTTAGATGTGGATTGCTTCTCACATGGACAATTATATGTTGCGTGTTGTCGTGTTGGCAAACCAGATATAAAACCTCTATATTTAAGAAGAAAATGGAAAAACCAAAAGTACAGTATACTCACAAGTTCTAGAGAATTAAACTCATTGGAACGTAGATATTGTTTCTTATTTCTCGAATATAAAGCCACAATGTGCCACAGCTAAGCGTGGCTGGGTACAGCTAGTAGATTATAAATGTCGTATTTTTTGTTTGAAAATAAAGTCTTTGAATTGAAAAAATATAGGTTTGTTTCATCATTAATTTTTGGTGAAGTGGCACACCTACTTCACCTGAATAGCCGCCATTGTTGGGAACGTTCTCTAGTTCCAGAATTTTTGAAGGGTAGAATCCAAAGAGAAGTCAATGGAAGTATGACATGACAGCAAGGGAGTAGCGTCTTGAATTCCACCCCGTAGTATCCAACCAAAGACTGTTTCCGAACGGACAGGCTGACCTGGTTTTCCAAAAACACGACCTGGACCCAAAATGTAAGGATTCAGCTCCAATCAAAATATCGATAGGACCTGAAATATTCAATTTGGGATCCGCTAAGGACAATTCTTTTACGTGCTTCCATCCAGTAAATTGGATTTTCATCTTGGGTTGATCAGAACAAAGCTTAGGTAAAATCATGGCATCGAAAGGGAGCGTAGGATGCCGATTTCCAACCGGCTTAATATAGCAGCTCACCATGCCTTCACCATGCACTGGCTGTAGACATTCCATTCAAGCCCTCAATGAATCGAGAACATTTGGTTCTTGCCAAACCCAGGCGATTGGCACAAGACTGAAATTAGCCATACTAGCGGTATCCAGAAAAACGCGAACCTCTTGATAACCACCGTAAGCGTCACGAACTTCCACCTGTGCTGTGAAAAGCAAAACCGTTGAGGCAACATTGGATGTGGAAGTGGAAGCATTGAATAAAGGTGGAGGCTGCGACTCATTTGGACCCAGGTTATTCAACGGCACTTCAGGTGATGCATCAAAAAACGTATTTGAGTTTGAGTACAAACCATCCTTCAAATGATATGAGGTAGGGCTGCTTATTTGTCTTGTTCAAATGAAGCAGGGTATGATGAGGATTTGAGCAAATTCGACAGGTAATTGTGATCTGGCAATCACGCAAGGTGAACGGAGACATATCAGTTTCTGCATTGTAACCACAGATCTAAGAAACAAACTCCAACACAGAAAGAAGGTTGACTGTAAAGTTATTTTTCCCAAATATACGCACAAATACGATATTTGCGATCAGTCTAATTTTTTGCTAGAATGGAAATTGGCTGGGGCTACGCCGAGAATGATAGAAAATGGAACGATGCGCGCCAAACTGCTAAAAAATTGTAGAATTGAGGTGAGACAAATGTCGTTTGTGGAACCGATAGAGAAACGCGATTGTTGCTTATTGCACAAAGACAAAACTACACGTCACAAGAGTAGTGTATAAAACGAATGAATGCTTAGAAATAACGACAAACTTAGTGTTTTTTTTTTGTTTTTCACTGAATTCTTTTTATCCCGCTCGAAGGACCAAAATGTCGTAGGCACCCGTTACGTAAATCAAAAGTTGACCATAACAAGTCAGAATTCCGGATTTTGCACACATATATTGATGGTTTATGCAACTCCCCGGAATATTCCTCTTGCTCAGTTGGAGAGGGCCCTCCTCCTTTGGTTCTGCTTGCCTCAACACAACAACACAATACATAAATGGTAATAATTATTGATTGAGAGCGAAAGACCAAAAATGTCTATCAGCAGTACTGATAAGTGCTACAGTACGGCAGGTGTAGGTACGTATAGGTACTATCTCGAGCTTATCAGATCAAGTACTATCGCGATATTTCGGGTAAAAATGCAATTTATGCCATATCCGGAGGGAATATGCGTGCAAAATGTTATAGCGCGAATTTACCTTAAAAATAATAAAGTTTTGAACAACATTCGTACATTTCTTTTAAACGTTCATATTTCGTTTTACGCTGGAAGTTAAGTTTTAAGCTATGATTATTTAATGGAAAAACAATGAACCAAATATGTTTTTTTGTGAATCGATCAAATAGTTTTTGAAATATCTTTAAAAAATATTCTTGCTTGAGTAACCTTATTACCTTGTATCTCGAAAATCAAGGTTAAAATTTTACAAGTCGTTTTTTTTGTTTTATTTTTGCAAGTCTCGTCTATAAAGTTATCCGGATTAAAATTTAAGACACCCTGTAAAATAAGAATTGAAAAAAAAAATCCAAATAAGCTGTATTCTGCAGCTCCGCAGCACTTATACCCAGACCTCAACTTGTCTTTTTCGAAAGTTGATATTAAAAGAGATATACAGGATGTCAAAGATGAATCTTAATTTTAATTTTTGATGTTTTATAACGATTCAAATGATTGAATTATTTTGATTAAATTTGGTATAATATGGGGATTGTTTGACATGCTAAATTCAAATCTGACCTTGATACGGCTCTAACTGTTAGGGGGCATCACTACACACTTCACTCATTAAAATAGTCATAACCTTCTTTCACGCACCCGTAATGTTCGTTTTAATTGATATTGATTTGTCCTCCAAATATCAAGCGTGCTCCAAAAACTTGTATACATATGTTAAATATTTTATTATTGATTTTACAGAAAAAGTTATTCTTCATAAAAAAGATCTGCGTGGTCCGAGACTCAAAATGGTTTACCAAAAAATTTGATTGTCGCTCAAGAGTAAAGTACTCTTATTTTTTGACCAAACCAAAAATTATCATCATGAAAAGTTGATGAGAAATAAAAACTACGTTCAAATATCTGATCATACCCAACCATGATGAACATCAGCTTTTGAAGTTTTATTTGTATGGAAGACTTTTTCTATATTGATTTTACAAAAAACTGTTATCCTGATTATTTTTTTGGAATACCTTTTGAATTTTATCTGAAAAAATCGCCAATCTGAACAAAACCTGACTTCACAAAAGATCGGTGTAATTGGTATTTGAAAAACTTGTATACATATGTTAAATATTTATTGATCTTACAGAAAAAGTTATTCTTCATAAAAAAGCTCTGCGTGGTCCAAGACTCAAAATGGTTTACCAAAAAATTTGATTGTCGCTCAAGAGTAAAGTATACTCTTATTTGTGACCAAACCAAAAATTGTCATCATGAGAAGTTGATGAGAAATAAAAACAATAACGTTCAAATATCTGATAATACCCAACCATGATGAACATCAGCTTTTGAAGTTTTATTTGTATGGAAGACTTTTTCTATATTGATTTTACAAAAAAATGTTATCCTGATTATTTTTTTGGAATATCTTTTGAATTTTATCTGAAAAATCGCCAATCTGAACAAAACCTGACTTCACAGAAGATCAGTGTAATTGGTATTTGAAAAACTTGTAAACATATGTTAAATATTTTATTATTGATTTTACAGAAAAAGTTATTCTTCATAAAAAAGCTCTGCGTGGTCCAAGACTCAAAATGGTTTACCAAAAAATTTGATTGTCGCTCAAGAGTAAAGTACTCTTATTTGTGACCAAACCAAAAATTGTGATCATGGAAAGTTGATGAGAAATAAAAACTACGTTCAAATATCTGATTATACCTAACCATGATGAACATCAGCTTTTGAAGTTTTATTTCTATGGAAGACTTTTTCTATATTGATTTTACAAAAAAATGTTATCCTGATTATTTTTTTGGAATATCTTTTGAATTTTATCTGAAAAAATCGCCAATCTGAACAAAACCTGACTTCACAAAAGATCGGTGTAATTGGTATTTGAACGTAGTTTTCAATCCCGATCAACTTTATGTAATAACAATTTTTGATTTTTCATGAATAAAGGTAGTTAACTCTTGAGCGAAAATCATGTTTATTGGGAAACCTCGTATGTATACCTATGACAGGCCACCTTATACGTTATTTTTGCGAATATGTCAAAAATTCCAAATCCAAAGTATAAAGTGTTTTATATCATCAAAATCAAAATAAAATAGGCTAACGCTCTAACGCTCTATCAATAATCAGGGTATACCATTTGAAAAAGCCGAACTCGTGTTGGTATTTTTGACAGAACGACTTTCTTTTGTTTTTTTAAAAAATACTGGTAAGGTACACTAACTTGCACAAAAAATGCGTATAGTCTGTTCATGGCTTTCTTGCGGTTACGTCATACTTTTCCGTCTCTCTCTTACACATTGAAAAAAAAATCACGTGCGTCTGGACGAGGGTCTTTCGGATCAATTTGACAAATGTCACATGTGGAGCGATGAATCTACGACATACGTCAAATACTGTGACGTGACCGCAGAAAAGCCTTGTACATTTAACAGCCATATGCACCGTATGTGAGCTTAGCCAATCTCGATTAATTTTCAAAGTTAGATTAAGCGGTGATTTGTATGCACCAAAGAATTCGCTGCAAGGATCGTTAATCCCTGGTGAGACATTTGACAACGTCACAAAATAACCTGGAAAAAAATATCAATTACAATTTTGAAATTTATGTTCAGTGATTTGTATTGAGTTTTGCTATTTGCTTGCAAGTTTTAATGAAAACTGAGCAACTATATGGATCAGTTACATCTGCAAGCCTGATATGACGTTTAGCAAACATTAGCCAAGGGGTTTTTCTTGTAAATTCAATATTTGGTGTAGGTATCAACTTTTATTCTTGAATCATTCCTATATTTGCTTTTCCTCTTTTCTTGGGCTTAGATTTCATGATAGTGAGTGATTATTATATACTGGTATACCTACCTGGTCTAATACAGCAAGAATAACAATCCCATCCCCCTGATGATTGATAAAAACATCACTTTTCACAACACAATAAAATATATTTTAGAAGAAACAAGTGGTTAATTAAATGATTTTGAAAGGAATGCCCCGAAGAATGCCCATTGATAAATTGACATTATTGTATAATTCTCAAAATCATTATCTGCTTACCTTGAAATTATTACAAATATGTACAACTTTTGGAAAAAGCATCGTTTGATAACTCAAGGAAAGAGGAAAAACAAATATAATTAAAATAATTTCTTATATAGTTGATAAAAACACAAACCTTCTTATATTGGGATATCTGTTATAAATTGGTACTTGGATGAAGTCAAGAAAATTGAATGAAAAAATCTCATTTGGGAAAATAAATAAAAAGTGATGAGACCATCAGTTTCAAAGGTTTTTATTTTAGTTTATCTTGTAGAGAGAATTAGTATCTAAAGCTTGAATAAAAAAAGTAAATCAACAAGTCTATTTGTTTATGGGAGTCTGGGTTTACCCATAAACTTAAAATTTTGAATTGAATTAGAATAAGACAACACTTTGAGATAGGTAGCCATTAGATACCTCTACAGGATATAGATAGGTAGTTACCTACTTTCAACACCAATCCAAATTGAGTCGATCGATTGAATGATAAAAATCATAGGTGAAATATGCGGTAGATATCCAAGTGTGATAGGTACACTGTTTATTTTGTACCTACCCACAAAAATGGGTACCTATTCAATTCAATATTCTATTGAGCAATTCGCATTATTATGAGTGTATTGTGGAGCAATAAATATTGCTTGATAATAAGATCTATTTTGTATAGTACTCATTGACTCGAGCATTGACTATACCTATTGGAATTGGAAAAGAATCCTACACCAATCGATGATTTCGTAAAAATCTCTTAGATCATATATACTAACGTGGATGCCTCAACACCTAACAGACTATGGCTCCAACATATCCACGACATTCTATTTTGACCCGTCTCTCTCTTGTGCCCGAGATCAAAGCTACGTTCGAATATCCAAATCTGATGTTCGGTCATGTGACAAACGTTCTTATTTGCAAATCGTCTGTCACACCGAACATCACATATGTCAATATGTGGATATTCGAACCTAGCTCAAGGTGACGAATCAACAACGAGTTCTTTGGCGGAATATTTGAATGGTTTAAAAATGATATTTGGTTATGATGAAATCATATTATGATCTAAGGATGAAATGTTCGTATTTTTTTCGCAAAATGATGCATATTCCATGTTCAAATCTACTAATGTAGGTGATTGGTTTATATATTGAGGTGAATAAAACTTTTTTGAAATGCAATATTTGCATAAATCAACTTTTTACAGTATAATATAAAAGATGTTCGAATTATAGTCGGAGATACATCAGGGATGTGATTACTTATAATAAGTTACGAGAAAAAGTTCTTGAGTATAATTTTCAAGATAGGGTGCTACTTTAAATTAAAAAAAAGTATTACGTACCCTGAATTTGTTGCTGGTATGTATTTCGTTTTTAGATAAGAATGCACATTTTTATCTCGATTTCGTCAGTTGGCTTTATCAATATCAAGATTCATTTTTCGTGGTCGCTTCATATTGAATAATATGTAGATAGATCGAGACTCAGAATTTTAAGTAGTGTGTTAATTTCCGTTTTTTTTGTATAATTTTAACGATATAGACCACAGTGGCTTGAACATAACGTGTAATGCTGGACAATATTGTTACGAGTCCACGAGTCCTTCTATCGATACGTGCGTCAGGCTATGGGCACAAAATAACAGATTTTGGTTAGTTGACTCAAAAAACTCAAGCTTGTGTGACATAATAATTGACTCTAGATCAAAATTATTGTGAACTGTAGCACATTGTGGTGCACTTAAGGAAGAATTATTATCACTGATTAAAAAAAATGTTTCTGATTTTAAATTTTGTATTATATTTTGTTTTATTGTCCAGAAATGGTATATAAAAATTATGGGAAAGAACAAAAGAAGGCCGTAAAGAAATAATACTATACCTATCAAAACTTTATTTATTATTTGACAATATATACACATATTATTGAACAAAAGATTTTATCAATAATTTGGTACACATAATTATTATACTTAATACTAATATCAGAACCATACCCATATTATTATGGACATGAAACATAAATTAAACCTTGAATAAAAAATACATACACATTTTTTTTTATTCATACACATGTATTTTTATTCATTTTTAAACAAAATGTATTTTGTAAATGTCTATTGTCTATTGATAACAGTCCTTTGGATAAATCAGAAAAAAGCTCACAAAAATCACAACAACTCACACCTCTACACAAACTCCAAAACGAAGAACGAAATCAACAATGGCTGCTCGGCTTGGCTTTCGCTTGTGAGGTTTACATTCAATTTGTTTTCGAATTGGAACTGTCAAGTTTCCGCTTGGCAAACAAGAATCATATGCTACCATCTACATCGTATCTTGTTCAAAGTCACGATTACATCAAATTCAATGTAGCTGGTACCATATGATTCCTGTTTGCCAAGGGGAAATTTGACAGTTCCACTCCGAAATGGAATTGAATGTAAACCAGACATTCGTTTTGACGTCAGCAAGGTTGCCACGTCTAACAGAAACTTTTTCTTGAAAGACAGAATAGGCACATTTTCACTAGCATAAACTCTTGGACTTGTAGTTCTATTGTTAAAACCAAACCTACCTTAAATATTTATATTTTTGTGATCAGTGGAAAATTTGAATTTCAGATTTGATATTGCATCAAATTTTTCAAAATGATAGGGATTAAATACAAATTTATATCTTGGGCAACGTCGCACAGCTCACGAAAGATCTGAACGTAGGTAACAGACACAGGCACAGCACGAAGATAGTTCTATGCCGTTAAAATGTGATAGAAGAAAACAGAGAGAAAAACGTATGGCGAGATGTCGGGGCCATAGTCGTAGCTCAGTTCTTATGGGGTTGAGGTATCCACGTTAGTATATATGATCTAAGAAAAATCTAAATAATCCTCCGTTAATATTTCACTCTCATAGTTTTGTCTTTAGTCGCAAAACCTCAAAATCTGTACGAAAAACATAAACAAATGAAAGACTAGGTTAGAATTCGTTGAAATTCTTCGATTAAGCCTAGAAAATGGAGCGATCAGAGTTAAGCGACCGATTCAGGCTTAAAAGCGCTGCGGTGCATCAAAAAATTGGAATATAATCGCGATAAAGACTTCATCCGGATTAGATTTCTACGGTGCATATAGGTGTAAATGGTGAAGTTGCTTTGGTTTGAGAAGTGTATGAAGGTGACAAGTAAACGTCAAGTTTTGTCAGTTGCAATAATAATCCACTTTTGTGAAAACACAAGTTCTTACACGCTTCAGTGAAGACCTATGGTCGTTGAGAAGAGCTAAAAATAACTAAATGACAGAATAACCAGATCCACATCCGATGGAGAATGTGTGGGGACCATTGGTAAAAATTATTTATCAAAGAAACTGGAGGCCTCACCTCATAATCAGGCAGAACTATTAGATGCCGTTCTTAATGCGTGGAATGTGCTCGCCAATGATGTTCAATATTGCCAAAATTTATCAAAATCCATGGTTCGACGACTTCAAGAAGTTTTGGCTAGTTCTGCTACCGGATTTTAAGGAAACTAATCTACGTTTTTCTAAGCGAACTGAGTGAATAGATTCAAAGTCGTACCCACAATATATCGTTTTCATTGGAAAAAAAATATAAAAAGTTCAAGTGCATGGCATGTAAATATTTTGACAGCCTATCACACTGCTATAAAAAAAAAACATGATTTCACTGTCCGTGTACGCATTTTTTGTGCAAGTTAGTGTACCTACCTTACAATTTGTTCTTTGGTTTGTCTTTCCATCTGTCAAATTTCAAAATAAGAAAGTTACATCCAATTACGATGGTATCAAGATAAAATGACCTTAAATGTTGCACCGAATATTCGGCAATTATTCGGTATTTGGCATATTCGACATCTTTTTCATTTTTCGGCAAAACTACCGAATAGTTATCAACTATTTGGCCGAATACCGAATAGTTAATGTTTTTAAATGTAGGAAACTATAAATTAGAAAAAAACTTCCAAAACAAAGTGAAACAATCTGTTGGATTTAAATTGACTGTATTACTGAAAATTAACTGACAAGTTGTCAATAAATAGAAAACAATGCAAAACACTACGCAGCAAAATTAGCACATAAGACATATTATTTTTCATAATACTCAATGTACACATGCGTTAATACAAAGTTTTATATTATTTATTTTTGAAAAACCATTTATCCAGTTGACTCGAAGATTTGCATATTTCACAGGGTGATTTTAATTTGCAGTACATTTCACCCAATGGTTATTGAATGGCCAGTGTGACTCCAACATTTTGAAACACTTTTTGAATTATAGAGGTTGACATAAACTTTTTCTGTTTTTCTCGATACATGCTTCTTTAAAAAAGATATTACATTTTTTATCAGGTTATGTTTACAAATGTCAACTGTTGTAGTACATAGCGCCATCTATCGGCAGGATTTGTCAATCGTAGGATGGAAATTCCCATCAATCTAGTGAAAGACTACTACCATTGGTCACCATATCGTCTACAACAAGTTCGTGGATAATCCTCCCGGTGAAAAAGGAAAATCTTGAAACTGTTTCCTCAGTCTGACCATGACCAATCCATATACGTTTCGTCCTACTAGGACTCATCAGTATGGCTATGGGTCTAAGTCAGACTGAAGAGAACAGTTCCAAGTGGGTTAGTGTCGAGCTGACAAGTAAATGAAATGTTAACTGTTGTAGTACATAGCGCCATCTATCGGCAGGATTTGTCAATCGTAGGATGGAAATTCCCATCAATCTAGTGAAAGACTACTACCATTGGTCACCATATCGTCTACAACAAGTTCGTGGATAATCCTCCCGGTGAAAAAGGAAAATCTTGAAACTGTTTCCTCAGTCTGACCATGACCAATCCATATACGTTTCGTCCTACTAGGACTCATCAGTATGGCTATGGGTCTAAGTCAGACTGAAGAGAACAGTTCCAAGTGGGTTAGTGTCGAGCTGACAAGTAAATGAAATGTTAACTGTTGTAGTACATAGCGCCATCTATCGGCAGGATTTGTCAATCGTAGGATGGAAATTCCCATCAATCTAGTGAAAGACTACTACCATTGGTCACCATATCGTCTACAACAAGTTCGTGGATAATCCTCCCGGTGAAAAAGGAAAATCTTGAAACTGTTTCCTCAGTCTGACCATGACCAATCCATATACGTTTCGTCCTACTAGGACTCATCAGTATGGCTATGGGTCTAAGTCAGACTGAAGAGAACAGTTCCAAGTGGGTTAGTGTCGAGCTGACAAGTAAATGAAATGGTAACTGTTGTAGTACATAGCGCCATCTATCGGCAGGATTTGTCAATCGTAGGATGGAAATTCCCATCAATCTAGTGAAAGACTACTACCATTGGTCACCATATCGTCTACAACAAGTTCGTGGATAATCCTCCCGGTGAAAAAGGAAAATCTTGAAACTGTTTCCTCAGTCTGACCATGACCAATCCATATACGTTTCGTCCTACTAGGACTCATCAGTATGGCTATGGGTCTAAGTCAGACTGAAGAGAACAGTTCCAAGTGGGTTAGTGTCGAGCTGACAAGTAAATGAAATGTTAACTGTTGTAGTACATAGCGCCATCTATCGGCAGGATTTGTCAATCGTAGGATGGAAATTCCCATCAATCTAGTGAAAGACTACTACCATTGGTCACCATATCGTCTACAACAAGTTCGTGGATAATCCTCCCGGTGAAAAAGGAAAATCTTGAAACTGTTTCCTCAGTCTGACCATGACCAATCCATATACGTTTCGTCCTACTAGGACTCATCAGTATGGCTATGGGTCTAAGTCAGACTGAAGAGAACAGTTCCAAGTGGGTTAGTGTCGAGCTGACAAGTAAATGAAATGTTAACTGTTGTAGTACATAGCGCCATCTATCGGCAGGATTTGTCAATCGTAGGATGGAAATTCCCATCAATCTAGTGAAAGACTACTTCAAGATTTTCCTTTTTCACCGGGAGGATTATCCACGAACTTGTTGTAGACGATATGGTGACCAATGGTAGTAGTCTTTCACTAGATTGATGGGAATTTCCATCCTACGATTGACAAATCCTGCCGATAGATGGCGCTTTGTACTACAACAGTTAACATTTCATTTACTTGTCAGCTCGACACTAACCCACTTGGAACTGTTCTCTTCAGTCTGACTTAGACCCATAGCCATACTGATGAGTCCTAGTAGGACGAAACGTATATGGATTGGTCATGGTCAGACTGAGGAAACAGTTTCAAGATTTTCCTTTTTCACCGGGAGGATTATCCACGAACTTGTTGTAGACGATATGGTGACCAATGGTAGTGGTCTTTCACTAGATTGATGGGAATTTCCATCCTACGATTGACAAATCCTGCCGATAGATGGCGCTATGTACTACAACAGTTAACATTTCATTTACTTGTCAGCTCGACACTAACCCACTTGGAACTGTTCTCTTCAGTCTGACTTAGACCCATAGCCATACTGATGAGTCCTAGTAGGACGAAACGTATATGGATTGGTCATGGTCGGACTGAGGAAACAGTTTCAAGATTTTCCGTTATGTTTACATTGAGTCTTGAGTCTTATGGAAAATATATTGCTTATTCGTTCATTTTGCTGCGCAGTGTACTATAAGTCAGTGATAAACGACAAAACAAAATAAACACTTTTCATACCTTAATCTGAAATATTATATCTAATCATAAGTCATCAAAAGTAAATTGTGATGCAGAAAAACAAGCTGTTCTGCATTGAAGGCAAAAGCCGATTTCTTTTATCCTTATATAGAGTAATAACTGGACTGAAGTGGAATGGGTACATCGAGACAATATACTATTCTTCGAATGCTGTAGTCAAATTTACACAGAATGCACATTGAATATTTTGTCAGTATTCGGTTTTGCCGAATATTCGGTATTCGACAGGTTGGATGCACCGAATATTCGTTGTTCGGCTATTCGGCAAAATCAATATTCGGGTCAACACTTATGATTATTTCCATGTACAGGGTGTCCCATTTTGGGTACTTTTGCGGGGTATCTCCGTTATTCTTATAGATAGAAAGTTGCGGTTTTCGCGACAGTGTGCTAAAGATGCCGTTAACAAAATTTTCATAGTCCTTTTAGTTTTTAAGATACAGGGCTAAACTGAAAATGTTGCATTTTAAGGTACCCCTCGTATCTAAACTATCAGATAAGTTATGGAAAATGTGAAAACTGTTTCTTATATTACTTTTTCCGTAGAACTCGATTCTGCCTTCGGAATTTGTATACGGGGTCAGGTCAAAAAGTTATCGGACCCAACTTTATTTTTTTAAATGGAACACCCTGTATATTAATAGTCCATAAGATTTGCCTTTTCTTTACCTTTTCAAAAATATATAAGAGTATGCACTTTTAAAAAAAAATGTTTAGCCTATAACTTTTTGACCTGACCCTATATATAAATTCCGGAGGCAAAATCGAAGGTTATATACTTTTCCCGTGGAACTCGATTCTGCCTTCGGAATTAGTATACGGGGTCAGGTCAAAAAGTTATAGCCTAAACATTTTTTTTTTAAAGTGCATACTCTTATATATTTTTGAAAAGGTAAAGAAAAGACAAATCTTGTGGACTATAAATATACAGGGTGTTCCATTTAAAAAAATAAAGTTGGGTTCGATAACTTTTTGACCTGACCCCGTATACTAATTCCGAAGGCAGAATCGAGTTCTACGGGAAAAGTTATATAAGAAACTAAGAAACAGTTTTCACATTTTCCATAACTTATCTGATAGTTTAGATACGAGGGGTACCTTAAAATGCAACATTTTCAGTTTAGCCCTGTATCTTAAAAGCTAAAAGGGCTATGAAAATTTTGTTAACGGCATCTTCAGTTTCACGAAAAAGTAGCACACTGTCGCGAAAACCGCCACTTCCTATCTATAAGAATAACGGAGATACCCCGCAAAAGTACCCAAAATGGGACACCCTGTACAGTGACATGGAAAAGGTATATTTTGTTGTAGGAAAGGCTTGAAGTAACCTTTTTGAAGATATCTGCACTTGAAGTGATCCATGCGATGTGGTTTTGATTTTAAATAGCAAATTTTGAAAATACACAAAGGTGGCTTTGAAAACGGCGTAATCATGGTGATTTTGACAGTTTTTTCAATGTTCAATGTTCCTTAATCAAAAAAAATAGAAAAAAAAATCCAATCTGGAATCAAATATTTATTATTTTTTCATTCTCAAATTAAAAAAAGAACGAGTGCGGAAAGAAAATCTATGACCATTTCAATGAATAAAAAAAGTGCAAGTAGCGCTCCTTACAAGTGAGTCACACAAAGTTCAGATTTGAATTTCGCATGTCAAACATATCCTCATACAGCCAATTTCCTCAAAATAACTCGATAATTGAGAATGTTTTTTTGGAAAACTCGACAATCAAAATTTGACAGCTTGTGTTTTGTTTTTAATATCACTGTATATTCGATTTTCGTAATAATTGCTTAATATTAAGACAATTGATAATCTGACGAAAACCTCACCATCTTATTCCAAGAAAAAAAATCAAAAAGACTGTTCAAACATCCTTAAATATAGCCATCTTTCTCATTTGCAAATAAGGATAAAACGAATGCTCAATATTATTCACGTTTATCTCTATGAAAAATTAGATTCATAATTTACATGATAAAATATACTAAATTTGAATTCAGTGAAGCGTACATAAAAACTATATCATATCTGAATCCTCTTACATCAGATTTGAGAAACATTACCCATGTGATGCCCAGTATGTTTGCCTCCATATCTCTCAGTTTGGCATATCTTTGTATTCAAAAGCGGAACTGAGATGCGAGATCGTGAATTCTAGAAGGGCCAGGCCCTACTTTAGCATAGCAAATATTTGCTCAACTCCACTCACAAAACTAAGTGGAATTGAAACGGGACTCGAAGGTACACTGTCGTCGGGATTCGGCTCTAAACTAGACTAGAACGCATACGCATACAATACATGCTCACTGGAAAAAAAAATATGGGGAAAAATATGCATCGGCAATGATTTGCCGTACTTTCTTGTCAAAACGCTTCGCATCTATTTATAAAAATGAGTCTCACATTAGTCGGTCTAAAGTATCAGTGTTTCTGACGAGACTAATAATATTGTCAAAGATCAGAATACTCATTTGCATCTCATACATCATAGCCTCCTTTATACACATGAAATAGATCTTTCAGATTTGAAATTGCTGAATATCTCTTCATCTTCATATATTACGACAATCACAAGTTGTTTTTGAAATCAAGTAGATAAATCGATTGTTGAAACTTCACACTTGAAACTTATTGTTTCTTCAATGAGCCGTACATCAAAAAACTCAAAGCCTGTTAAAAAATACACGAGAATTTCAAACTTGGAAGTTGCCTGATAATAAGCTTTTAAAAAACTTCAACTTTCCAGAATTTCCCCAGCTTCCCGCGGGATTCGCCGCGCCGCTTTTGCTTCGCTCTCCAATATCCGATTAGTAAGTTAATTAAGTACTCTAACTTAATTGGGTAGCCGATTTATTAATTACCTATTATAATTAGATTCACTGTAGTGTTTAAATTCGGATTGAAGTTTGTTCTCCCGGAAAATTTTGGATTAAATATGCCGTTGGCTTTAATATTTGCGAAAGTTTGTGAGAATCTTTGCTACAGGTGAAATATTATTGTAATGAAGAAAAAATACTTCTTTGTTCAGTTTAGAAAGTTATTTTATGTTATCGTTAAAGTTTTGTGCAATTTTCAACAATTCTAGATAATGATTTTTTTCGAGAGAGTAGAGTACAGTAATCGTTTGACGCGTTTTGAGGTGTCGCGGTCGAGTTCGTAGTTCACATTGGATGTAGGTATATCGATGGAACTCCGAAGGCATTCAGTACCCAGCAGTAAGCTGCTTACTGAGTAGACGGTATATTCGCCATCCTTGTGCGCCCAACCTATTTTTCGAAATGGAACGATGAATTAGATTAATTTTTAAGTTTACATGTGTCTTAATTTTACACAAACCGTTACACTTATAGAAAAACTTTCATAAAATCTTTAAAGGGGAATATTGCGCACATTTTGGAACTCTGTGATTCCACTGTCTCAGAAATTAATCTTTCGATTCTCGTTTTGTTTTGTAGCATCTCATTTTCGAAAATTCTAGCAAGAAACCCTGTATATTTTACCCCATGTTTAGAAACGCCAAGACGATTTTTCATCAAGCAAAAATCTGTTTTGAAACTTTGAAGTTCAACTGCTTTCTTTGAAAACGACAATAAAACAATTTGTACCATAACCTCAAAATATTTTCAAGCTAATAAAGACTATTAATATATTATTATTATGTCGTTCTTAAAGAAAGCAATTGATAGATTTTGGAAAACTTGGAAAAGTTCCTTTATTCACCTTCAACCTAGCGGTTGGCATGGACCTATCGACCTATTTATTACTTCCAAACCACTTTGATTTCTTTTCCCGCATTTCTTTGCGCTTCTTATGATTGGACATAATTATCTCTCGACCAATTCGTAGGTCGAGGAGCGGTTGATTTGACCTTCTATGTTTGTTGGCATTGCACGGTTAATTACTGCGAAGATGTGAGTGGGAATGTATTTGAAGACTATTTTAGACGCTGAGAATTAAGCTACAATCACATATTAGTGCGGTGCCGTTGACAGAATTCCAAACTACATTCCATTCACAATCGAAAGTCACCAAAAGTAAACAAACTACACGTGATTAGGATAGAGAACGATTGAACTGATCACATGTGTTGGTTTATCGTTTGATCTCGTGTAGTTTGTTTATATTGGTGTTTATATTATGAAAACATTTGAATTGTCACGAGTTTGGTGACAGTCGAGGTGATATGCAGTGCCAATTTGTGCCACTCCTAACATTTGGTACCCCACCCACCACAACGCACTTTAGCTACCTTGAACTCGGTAGATTTGGCAAAACATCATCAACAAAACTACTCAAATTCGAATAATGCTCTCAATAAAAACAGCAAAAGTTTTGCACTGCAAAATACCACCTGGCAACAGCACCGCACTAGGTACCACTCACAGTGTGTGCACGGAGTGAGTGTTGGTAAGGTATAAATGAAGAAAAATAATCCGAATTACAATCTGATATTCAGGGAATCGCTACTGCTTGGTCTCAAACTGAGATGTTGAGAAAATGAGCCAAAATAATCGATATCTTTACTCTTGACACTGTTTATTGATTCAGTTTCAAACCATCGGTTTGGCTCATTTTTTAAACATCCTAGTTTGAAAAAAAAAAAGTGAAATGAAGTAGATTATGTAATGACTGAGTATAATGTTGGTTAATAATGTACAGGGTGTTCCCGTTTATTTTTGCACCCCACCTAGAGAGTTTATTTGAAAAAATATTGAAATAAGGTTTATACAAAACTTTCATGGCTTTTCATGAACTTTTAGAATCTGTAGGCAAAAATGTCAAAAAAGGTAAGTAAATGTCAATTATTGACAGGTTGATGATTTTTTCAAATGGAACACCCAGTATATTATTTCAAATTTTTGTTGACCTTATTCTGTTTTTAAATATATATGTTTTTTTTTTTTCATTTTGGTTCCATTTGAAAAAATCATCAACCTGTCAATACTTGACATTTACAGTTCATGAAAAACCATGAAAGTTTTGTATTTACCTTATTTCAATATCTTTTCCAATGAACTTTCTAGGTGGGGGGGGGGTGCAAAAATATACGGGAACACACTGTACCTATATTGTTTGTATTGTACACGTATATTGTTTAGTACAACAAATTATCTACTTCATTTTAACTTGTTTAGTACATGTACTCAGCTACATAGATACTTATACAATTTGATTTGAGACCAAGTCGGAGCGATTCCCGAAATATCAGAATTCAACTCGTTCTTGTCATTTAGGTCAAAGCTTCGGAGATCATCTCTAATAATAATGATAAACCATATTATGGATTAATAGGTAGGTATGCCTAAACTAAAGTTATTCCCAGATCATCTATATCCATCAACATCTAAAAAAAAACAACAATCAGGCACCCAAGCAAATAATGAATAAGTATATCCATACTTTCAAGCGACAGCTGCCCTGGTATTATGCTGGAACAGTTTTTCTTTTATGAGTGGTTTTATCAGTGGCTAACTTAATACAAACTACAAACGGAAAGGTCGAATTGGTCAATGCTCATCTATCCCCATGAATAACAAAACAAGAATTAGAGTTGTTATCGTTTATCATTATAATAGACTTACATATAGTAACTTACACATGAATTATCAGTCTTGAAATGCATTGTGAGTGATTGACAAGATATTATCTTCCTCGCATCCAACTGTCGGACATCAAAATCAGCAAGACACCAGAACTCCTTAAATTCATTTTCTTCTGGCCTCAGCGTATTATTGGCAGCGTTTTAAATGTGAACCTAATCCAACTTAAAATGCCATTTCATAGATCCGACTCCATCCCTGCCCGTAAGTGCCATACTCGTCGGATTTAACGAAAGAGAATTTTAAATTCTTAAGTAGAAATGTTCCGTCTCTCTTTTCTGCATTCCCAAATGTATTTGTGTCTTTCTCGTGGAAAAACAACAGATTTTTAATTCCCACAGTCTTCGGGCGACTACATATATATTTTTCTTGCTTTTGCTCGTTCCCACTTTACCACTGCAGCGTTTTCTTTCGAGGGATTTTCCCAGACTCCATTTTTGCGTTTAAATTATTTAAGACAGATCTAAGGGGTGTGGTGACGCTTTGTTTCGATGCAGGAAACAATAAAGCTACGACTCAGACGGCTTTTTGAAGTGCGAGGAATAAATTTGATTTTTATCAGCACGGAGGATCTTCTGTCTCTTATGTATTTCTTCCTTATTTGATGATGTAGATGAGTACATAACACCGTCATTTTCAATACATTTAGAAGTGGATTCATGCAAATATTCATCATAAACATTGGTTCCAATAAGTCGATAGTTTTGTAAACATAATTCCCCAAAACCTTTCTTTCATTGGTTTCTCACTACTTCTTACAACGAGCCTTCTGATCTATTTATAAAAAAAACATTTAGTTTGAGAAGTGATTGAGCAGTATACGGGGTTATTCACATTATTCGACACGGATGGATTAGGGACCCTTTAAAGCAACATTTTAAAAATATTTTCATGGTATATTTTATAACATTTTTTCAAATGGGATACCTATTGATTAATTTTTCAATTCTTCCTTGAACAAAATCAGCTGTCAACTTTTTTTGACACATTTTGACATTTTTCACGTTTAATAAAAAAAATCCTGAGCAATTAATTTTTACCGGTGAAAAGACGCGCAACGCCAAGATTCTCGCGTACTCCTACAAACCCGAACACACAAGCTAGCAAGTTGAGAACGCCGTACAAATCACGGTACAAATCTAGCGAACGTGGTGTTTCCCGGCGGAGAGTTCTCGGAGAAGACCGCGCTTCGTGTTCGCGGAGCGCAGATCTGTACGCACAACGCACATGCCAAAGTCTCTGAAGACCGTTGCGTCGTTGGAATGACAAGAATGACGTGCGTTGAAATTAAACAAAACTATATGTGAGTTGGGGTTAGTTCGGATTTGGTCGGCTTAGTTTATGTTGGTAAAAAAAAGGATGTCCCCTTAGCGACATCCTCTTGTAAAGGAATACAGCAAAAGGAATATGCAAATACCCTTTGAACATTGAACCACTAGAACAACCATAGCATCACGAACGTACGCGATTTGTTTGAGTCGATGACGTTTGGTTTTTGTTTATATTTATGTAATGTTATTTTGACTTATTTGTGATAAGATCTGTACAATCCAACCGTCCATGAAGAAGCACCACAAACAGAGCTCTTTTTTAGGCATAATTGCCACACTAAATCTTCTTCTCAAGCACAAATAAATAATTTTTAACTAAAAAATGACAACAGCCGTCACTCTGATGCATCTATTAACGTCATGGCAACGCATTTCAAATAGCTCGATTGATGCCCAAAGTTGCCGTTTGTGAGAAAAAAATCGTCTTATCAACTTTTTAGTGTAAAAGATCGAAGAAAATCGTTCGAGTATTTAACGACAAGTAGTAACAGCGATTAAAACAAGGCTACACTCTTCTTGAATATTGAAGAGACATACATTTATTTGATGATAGTGAACTCGAAGTCATTGTTATTGAATTGGTGACAGAAAATCTGGTGAAAGACATTTCAAGGAAGTATATATGGCAAACCAGGGGCTTGCTTTTTCTCTTTCCCCTCATGTTTACATTGACATGTTCGACTCACACAATATTGTTTGTTTATGCTTCTATTGGTTCAATATTCGAAGCATATTCCCGTCCGCAGGTTATTGTTGACATTCCGGAACCGGAGACAGTCGCTAGCTTCAAGACGCACATTTAGATATGCATAAATATTCTTCTTGGCTCAAACTGGCATTAGTTTTTCAGCGCGTCGAACAAGATATGGCTTGTTGAACTGTAAGACTATAGTTGGGAACTCTGATTTGATAAATGTTGAGCTAATAGCTGATTTATTGATGGATTTGAAATAGGGTTAAAAAACAAAACTATTAACAATCTCGGTTTTTATTACAAGAAGTCATATTGTCTATTTCAATAATCCGTAAAATATTTGTGCATGTCCAGGCCTACTGATTCGTAATATCGACCATTGGTGATTTCCAACATATTGGGAAGTCGGAATTTGACGTGAATAATATGATCGGTGACTGTCAAGGTGACCGTTGCGTGAGCTCCAACACGTTGAGTCCGCAGCACCCATAATAAGTATATGGCAGCAGCATGAACAAATTGTGTATTCCTCCTCTCGCCCGCCGACCTCTCAATGGACAATTTGCATATTGTGACGAAACATTGTTCAGTAAATGGTGGATGCGCCGAATCGATTGGCTTCTGGTACATGCTAGTGAGGCTAGATGGCGTCGAATATTCTTCGCTTTTCTAAAAATCTCTGGAATGTTCTTTCAATCTTGGCGAGGGTATATAATGAGATCCGTCATTTTAGCGAGTTCAGTTCAGTTCAGATGTTAATCGCGAAACATAAATAACCTCTGATTGTAAACATAAATATTTTATGGTGTTGTGCTTCAGTGACTTTAAATAAATACAATAAAACTGGACAAGTGTTTTCTATAGCGAAAAACATTACAATATATTTTCAAATGACTCGAAGTTCTATATAATATGTATTTTACCCAATATTTGAAAGTCATGAGCAAAAAAAATTCAAAATACCCAAGATCTACAATATAAAAATTCAAATCTCTGTGTTTGTGTTCTAATAACTCAAGAATCTCAAGAAGAAGTTACAAGAAAATTTGCAGTTATCAGTCCAATCAAAGAATAGTCCAAGGGCATGGATTTATTCGTCAACTCATCATGGCTGAATTTGAGAAATTAATATTGTTTTCGATTGGTAAAATCGGGTAGCACTGGTGCAACACTCGGGCAATATTTATGTTCGATTGGTAGAAATCGAGCGGATTTGTATGTTCGATTGGAAAACCGGGTCAATGAGTTTTGCACGCAGTGCAGATTCTTCGGCACAAGGTCTTTGAGCTCGTGCTGGTATAGTGCAATTTCAGTGCATTAGCAAAATTGAAAAAAAAACATGAAAAATGGTGGATATAAACGTCGCGTGAGGTGATTCTGTGAGTGGACAACAGATTTCGAGTTAGTTATTATTGTTGGAATCTAGTAGTGCCGGAAAAAAAGAAATACTGGCGTCAGTATTTCTTTTTTCATGGAAAACTAGTACCTACTCAAAACTAAATTAATTTCATTTAAAATCTGGTGCTTATACCTAATTTCTCAAAAAAATGTTTCCTAGTATCTATGATCTATATAATACAAAACTATTGATTGGTCTCGAGATTTTGTCATTTGGCAATGAGAAATGGACTTCTAATTAGTTTAGTTTTAGAGTCACTGCAGCCGCTACGCAGAGACAACATAATATTAGATTTTCAAGAAGTTTAATGATTCCAATTTCAATTCAATCGGAATTTTACCGTGCAGTATTATAATAGCACACTATGAAAAATGTATGTTCGATTGGGATTGCCCTAGAGCAAATTTTCATCATAACTGGTTTTGCCCGAGATCAAACCCAGTGCAACCCTTGTTTTCCCAATCGAAAACACTATTAGTTTTACTAACCCAAACTAACCCAAATGGAACTAATGGAGCCCAATGCACATATGGTCATAGACGATAAGGGGCAATGTTGCCGTCACACATTTCTTGTGAAAGAAGAACGTTAATGTCGAAAAAAACAGAATTAATAGATAAATATAGACTGTATAATTTCAATAATTTGTGTATGGCTTATACAAGTAAGTAAGTCTAGTGAACTATGTATATAGTAACCTCCAATAGTGATGAATAAAAACCAGTGAACCGTGATCCGTCTCGCTGGATTAAACTGCAATCAATACCAGATAGCGGCAATATAGTGCAAAACTTGGTGTCCTATGTGCAAGGACTGCGTCGCCTAATTTAAATATCAAAAACTAGGTATAGTATGCTTATTCAGCTTCAATTTTTTATCAAATTGATAGAATATAACTTAACGCTAGATTGATAATAATTTATACATTGAAATAGGGATCTGTATGAACATGTGCTATTTCATTTGAAAATTGGATTGATTTTTAAATATTAGATTTTCAATAATAGATCGTTCCAAGTACGTCACGAATCTCAGCTGATTCCTGAAAGTGACACATTAAAATCATTGTGACATATTTGAGAATATAAGGTTGAAGTTATGCCTGAGTTACATTCAATTTAATTTCGAAGTGGAAGTGTCAAATTTCTCCTTGGCAAACGGAAATCATATGCTACCATCCACATCTAATTTGTCGTCAGCGTGACTTTGACAACCTTGACGACTTTGAACTGTCACTGTACTTCAAAAAAAAAAAGTTAATGTAAACGTGTAACATGCTTTTTCAGGAATCAGATGTCTCCTACGTCACATGGAATCGGTCTATATTTGACGATATTAGTACAGAAAAAGCACTTTACCTACACAGAATTGAAGAAAAATATCAATAAGGCGTGCCTGCTATTGGAAATCAAAGATTCAGAATCCAAAAGATCTTTCATCTATTCATTCATTCATTCATTTATTTATTTGCAGCCTTAGCCTATTTCAAAATATCATAACATCTTTATGCATAAATATAACTTTTCTAACTAGGTGAAGTAGAACTAACTCACAATAATTCACATAGAAACCGTGATGTTCAAGACTCTTATTAAATTTGGAAAAAGTATTCGAAAAATCCAATATGTCCGGATGATCAGTGGCTAAAGCGGTCAGCTACAGAAACAAAGGAGTTTCACCCGTAAATAGTACGATGTACATTCGCATGAAAAAGAGATTTTGAACGTGTATGTCTCGATGGAACATGAAATGACACCAAATTGAGCAGCATATCTGATTATTACATCGCTTATACAAGGATTTCAGATCTCAATGATTCGTCGTTTCCACATTGTTGAGGCTCAATCTTTTTTCTAGGTTGGTATGTTTGCACATGATGTTTAATTTGGATACAATGAATCTGAGAAATGTATGCTGAGCACGTTCGAGCAAATCTTGTTGATCTTGTAGTTTGGCGACCAAAGGCAAGATGCAAGATGCATAACTATTCCCAATGGGGTCGCACAAGCAGACAATAAAGAATGCTATGGAAAACTGAGGTGCATCTTTTGATGAATACTACATTCTGCAGAGACTTGGAAACTAAGTGAGTTTTACATCTTTGAATGATTCTTTAATCTGGGACATACTTACTCTTAATATTGCTCTGAGGGTAACCCTCAGAGCAGTATAATAAGCTTTCTGATGATATTTCGTGAATACATACAACTGTAACATATTATGCATGATAAGAGATAACAACCCTGTGGATATTATTTTATCATGTGCAACTGAATGAATATGCGCAGAACATAATATCCTTTATGTCGAAACTTATTAGATCTAAAATGATCAAAAAATGACGCTACGCGACGTCCAATTGACGCAATTAATTGACTTCACCCAGAAAATGATGTCATATAAGTACCACTGTTATTGGGTCCGTGACGTCGCCGACGAATAGTGACGAATAATTGACGAGATTATGTCGGCAATGTGCCGCTTATCACCCTGGATATCAAAATAATATGTTTGACCAATAATTTAGTATGTTGTGCCCCTCAGTTAAAAAAAGTATTTCTTTCATTACAGATACTTCTATAGTCAATCCAATGGAGTCATCCACTGATGTACATGTTTAACCACAATGAGCGGGCTCATTCTAGTTACAGTAACTTCCACTTAGCACACTATCAGTTAAGTCTTCATTTTATCCCCATAATCCGCTGTAAAGCCAATCCCCCACAACATCGGAGCCAATATTTATCCAGCGGGCGTCCGCTCAACCGACAAATATAAGATAGGTAACTCCCTGTTTTGTCCTTATTTGCATATATCTTTGCGAAAGAGCGTTTTAATTAAGGTGATTAACTTGGTGCCTTGCCTGCGCCGGCAGCTTATCCAAACAAATAAATTAACTTTAAAAGTGAATTAATTGCTTCAGACGAGACTGAAATTCGTCTTGCGGAAATGTAAACTTGAACGGGTTTGTTTCTTAATCACAGATATACAATGTCGGATGATGGGATTAATTTACAATTTCTGTTGTTTTATTCAGGTGGTGGTTTTTCACATTACTCTGTTTCCTATCAATGTACTAAACTTGTGATGCATATGCTGATATTTTTTGTATTCATGTTCATATTGGAGCAACTAAAATATCAGTCATTTCACATTGCTAGCCTCTTTGGTCCTATCCTTGTGTGTGAAACTTCAGACTTCTTTTCCTTATATCATTCTTCAATTAGTTCCATGACAGTTTTTCCATTTCAAAATAGTATTTCAGATGCATAAAGACGGCTTTGACAGCTGTTGTTTCTGAGTTTAGCATATGTTTAGCATGAGTTCTTATGTATTGTTTAATCGAGCTTTCGGAACTGATTCGTTCCTTCTTCAGGATGACAATCAGAGATACATCAAGATAGCACATACACAAACAGAAGATTTGAAATAGTTGTTCTTTGTAGATAATACAAAGGGACTTGGAGAGTAGTTAGTGGTATGAATTAAACACTTAGACAATAAAGCCAGTCACGAAAATTTCCACGTACTGTTTTTGATTGCGGTTCCGTCTGTCTGTCTGAAAGCGGTTGTCATCTTTTGAATCAAGGCCGTCGCATTTGCAAGTTTTTCAAAACTTCAAATCCTGTATAATTTCACGGGGGTGTTTGATCGGGATATGCCCTTTTCAAAAAATATATCAGCTGGTCTGTAAGTAGAGCAGTTCGTTATTGCGACGAGCTTAAAAACATCAATTTGGGCAAAGGATCCGACCGTGAATCTTTGTATACTTGAGATCCTTTCAAGAGTCCTCGCAACATCTTTGAAAATTACTTCTATTCATACTGCAGTAGCTTGATTTTTTTTTGAAACCTCGGTTGAAACATTGCATTTTCAACATCCATGAGCATGAGAGTGATCAATTTTATTGTAGTTGACAGGATAGCCTACCCCTTAAGGCTCCCTATGAGTGCATTGTACAAACATTTCTTAAAATACTGTATTTTCCGTTTTTGACACTAGAAACGTTATTTCCATGTATATGTATATGAAGACAATTTTGAAGTATCTTTTAACTCATGTTTTAACTACGAAAATAGTTTATGATAATATTCAAAACAGTAACCTACTAGAAAAAAAAAGTTTTGATAGCAATTTCAGTCTATGTAGGTATCATACCGAACATTAAACAAAGCTTAATTTTTGTATTATCAAATAATATTGAAAAACAAAACAACAAAAATCGCTAATCAATGTATTTATCCCAGTGTCATGTGACTCAATCCAGATCTCCATTGAGTGATGTTTTTGCAAAATAACGAACCTTGTTTTGATTTTCGGTTATCAAGGGTTTTGATCCAGATCAACTCAGATCAGATCCTTTCACTGAACTCCTATACATATTTGTACTATTATTTTCAATAGAAGAATATACTTCCAGCAAAAACCATTTTCTTATTATTTTTGCTCTTCTATAGGATATTTTTTCCTTTCACCTCATGTTCCTCAGATATATTTTTAGATTTAACCCTCCGAAAATGATTAAATCAGCATTTCTTTGTGTAATTTTTGAACTTTCACCTTTTTGTTCAGAGCTACAAAAATGAAATCATCAATTTTAATTCTATTATTGAGAAACAAAATAAAAACAAAAATCAAAAGAAATAACTAGGTATGACGTAACCTTCACAACACTCCCGATCAATTACAGCCGGTCGCTATAGAAACATTTTCATGGTCCAAGACTAGGTACCAAAAATTATCATAATCAATTTACACGTTTTTGGAAAATGTACGGATAACCATTTTTTTTTTGAATCTTGACGCCCTCTGTAGACTTAACGAAGCAATTTTGTATAAAGATAAGTTTGCTTAGATCGCCTTTTTTTTGGTTAAGGGATTGTGGTTAAGCGTTTTACAGTAATTTCAGGGACACCATGTATAAAGCTCGTTTTATTCCATATCAAAATCTACACCCTGCTGTTGTTTCTGATTTGAAAAAAAAAATACAGGCTGTCCGGAAATAACATTCAAATGGTTTGAGGGGTGATTCTACATTAGAAAATGAAACATCTGTTCTGTATATACGGCGTGTCCAGAATAAAATGATGAACAGGGGATGGGGATATTGGAAACGGTAAGACATACGACGCGACGTTACTTGAATGGAAGAAAAGTTGCGTATTTGTATGCCCAAAAATATTCTATCCCTGTTTTGTTTTGTATTGATACCGTGATATAGATACAGGGTAAAAAAGGAGAAAGTTCATTTTCAAAAAACCACAATATTTTGCTGATCATAAAAGCTAACTCTTTCAAATTTTCAGGATATGGGTAGGCGGATACGACGATTTTGAAAACGTGGTCCAAAAAAATTGTAGGCCTACTATGTTGCGTCTAGCCAAAGTCAAGTCTGTTTTTCTTATGAGAACCATATTTTTAAAAAGCATTTCGAATGCAGATTATGAAAATAAATAAAAAACGATGGCGCCCAGGAGAAAAACAAAAGTCGACCTCGGCCGGACGCAACATAGTAGGCCTTCAATTTTTTAGATGCCGTTTTTAAAATCGTCGTATCCTCGTACCCATATCCTGAAAATTTGAGCACGTTAGCTTGTATGATTAGCAAAATATTGTGGTTTTTCAAAAATGGACCTTTTTCTTTTTCACCCTGTATCTACATTACGATATCGATTCAAAATAGAATAAAGGTGAAATATTTTTAGGCATACAAATACGCAACTTTTCATCCATTTAGGCGACGTCGTATCTCTTACTGTTTCCAATATCCCCATGTACAGGGTGATTCATTTTCAGCGACAGGGTGCCAGTTCTCGTAAACTATTCATCGTAGAGACTTGCGGCAAAAAATTTTATTACTAAAACGGCCAAGAGAAAAACCTGAAAAATATTTTCAAGTTTTTGAAATGGTCGCTAGGGGGCGTAACAACCAACAACAAGCAGAAAAATATGATTTTTATGGAATTTTGTCCAATGAAAATATATCGATGAGCTCATTTTCGTCTAAAAATGTGTTTTTCTATCTATCATAATAAAGTGATGGGGAAAGTTCAATTGTTTTATTAAACAAACGGAGATTTCTCTCGTTTCGCTTGACCGATTTAAACGAGCTTGGGCTCATGTGAAAGAGCATGATCTGCACTTCAAAACACTTTTTTGGTTTTGAATTTTTGACCTTCGCCGTCGCCACTAGATGGCGTTAACTGTAATGGTAGCATGTTTTTGAGTTTTTTCCAAAAAAATCAAATGTAATGGTATATTCATTTTTATATATTTTGAAAGGAGATACATTTTCCTATGAAATAAAACAAAAAAATTATTTTTTTTTTGTTTTTTTTTTAAATTTTTGTTTTGTTTTTTTTTAATGTTTTTTATAGGAATATGTATCTTCTTTTAAAATATATGAAAATGGATATACCATTACATTTAATTTTTTTGGAAAAAACTCAAAAATATGCTACCATTTCAGTTAACGCCATCTAGCGGCAACGGCGAATGTTACAAATCAAAAAGCAAATGAGCATTTTATAGCGCAGACTGTTCTTCTTCATATGAGCCCAAGTTCGTTAAAATCGGTCAAGCGAAACGGGAGAAATCTCCGTTTGTTTAATAAAACAATTGAATTTCCCCCACCACTTTAATATGATAAATATAAAAAACGTTTTGGACAAAAAGTGTAGGTAAATAGTCAGTAAATCCGAAAATGAGCTCATCGATATATTTTCATCGGACAAAATTCCATAAAAATCCTTTTTTTCTACTTGGTGTTGGTTGTTACGCCCCTAGCGATCATTTCAGAACCTTGAAAATATTTTCCAGGTTTTTCTCTTGGCCGTTTTAGTAATAAATTCTTTTGCCGCAAGCCTCTACGATGAATAGTTTACGAGAACTGGCACCCTGTCGCTGAAAATGAATCACCCTGTACATCATTTTATTCTGGACACACTGTATAATGGTCCAGAAATGCATAGTTTTCACAACAGGATGTCAAACTTTTTTCAAAAAATGACTCAGTTAATTTTATTCAATTGTCTGGATATTATCATTATTTTGTTGCGCTACAATAGATGTTCAAAGTGTCTTCCATTCATCTCAATACATTTCTTCAATCGACTTCTCATTGCCCTTCTAACTCGATAGAATATTTCTTGTTTATTCTGCATTTCGAGGCAACAATCTATGACTCGCTGTTCGCAATGCTGCACGTTGGAACCAAATAAACCAGTTGTTTGAAATAACTCCAAAGGCAATGGGCCAGCGGGGTTGGATCAGGCGAAAAAGGTGGCCACGAAATAGATCCACCCCATAGTACGAGAGCCAGTGACATTTTTCATTGATGATTTAGTTAGGATCTAGTTTTTGAGAGAATGTTGTACGAACCATAATCGAGTGTTATCCGTGAGAGTTCGCCCTGATCGCGATTCCAACATGTAAAACATAACATACGTTAATGGAAAACCTATCTAGAAAAAAATCCCATGGGGATTTTCGTCGGCTCATACATGATTATTATGGAAATTAGTAACACCTTCGCACGTAAATCCTGCTTCGTCTGTGAACAACACTTTATCAAAAAAAACGGTCCTGATGATATTTTGTCCACATCCATTGACTAAATTCTACTCTTTGTAGTAAGTCATGATCTTTCAATGCTTGAACTCCTTGTAGCTGATATATGGATAAAGAAGTTGCTCATGAGAAATCTCCAAAACACTGCTCTCACGAATATTTTCTTGTGAAGATATTCTTCTGGTACTGATATGAGGATTCACTTCAACCGCTTGAAGAACCCTTTTTTCCATGTTCACATTACGTGTGGTACGGATTCTTTCACAATCAATCTTATTTGGTGGGAAAGTACCATTTCAGGACACTGTGAAATCGGAACTATGCTACGAAAATGGGGCCTAAGGACTGATGATCACTACAAGCATCTCTCTACTGCATCAAGAAGGATGAAACGATGTAACATCTACTGTGCCACTGCCCAACTCTAAAGGAAGAACGCCTTAGGAATATGGGACGATACTACCTTGAAGACTTGGAGGAAGCGGCAAATGTAGACATCGTGCTAATTTTTAACTTTGAGACCGAGGAAACACCTCTTCAAACAAGGGAACACAATGTGCCATTTGGCCTCCAAGTGAAAGCAATGCGAAGCAGGAAACTGCGGATCAGGGCATATCCTTCGCAACCTAACCTAACCCAACCGGTTTCTTTTAACCTTCGACGTATTGTACTAAACCATTTATCTCAAGGAAGTCGACGATTTGAAAGGTCCTCGTGATAATATAGTCTACGCGCTTCTAGAGCACAACCATTGTCTCTACCATACATAAAGTGTATGTCGGTCTTTTCTTTAAACGAATAGTGAGCCATCTTTGAGAACAAATACACTAAAGCGCTCTTTGAGTAAAATATCATTATCTGAAACGACTTTTGATAGCTATGTAGACACGATAAACCTCCTGTGATGCATTGGAATTTGTTGCCAAAGATACTTAAGATTTTTATCAAAAACCAATTTTTTAAAAAAGTTTGATATCCTGGATCTTGAAAACTATACATTTCCTGACCAAAATTTCTCATCCTTCAAATTATTCGAATGTTATTTCCGGACACTGTATAGATATGCTAGTTCATTATTGCGTTTATTATTATCAGAAAACATCCATTAATTTAGTTTATTATAATGATTCTAGACAATCGTTCAGAACACACGCAAACTACTAATAAGCAATTAGTTGACATCTCGAACCAATTATAATGTTGTGATATCCAAAAACTGATTCTCTTAGAACCTCCAAGTTTGCGCTCATAGCCCATTGTCAACAAAACTTGGCGAACACAATTACAAATGTAACTTTGAAACCGAGGTGGTAAACTTCAGACTCCGGCTAAACTTTCATATTAACGCTTGACAGTGTAGGCATTTTAACCTCTCGACAACAAAGAGATGTTTCCTACAATAATAATTATCACTGTGTTGCAAAATCCCAGCTGTTGCGAGTAGTGTCGTAATTCCTCAGACCGGTCTCAATATGTTAAAAATGAAATAAAATAGGTAAACCGAACTTATTAACATACAAGAGCAATGCGACAATGAAAATCAAAAATATATTACCGAAAATTAATTACAAATCAACAAAA
This sequence comes from Orchestes rusci, assembly GCA_958502075.1. Classification (NCBI taxonomy): domain Eukaryota; kingdom Metazoa; phylum Arthropoda; class Insecta; order Coleoptera; family Curculionidae; genus Orchestes; species Orchestes rusci. The sequence continues at coordinate 22,447,948 of OY293307.1, forward strand.
CGCAACAATACTAGAACTTAAAAGTTTATAATTATATCAAGACAAAAGATGTAATTTCAAGCTAAGCTTAAAACTATTTAGTCTCGGAATTTTGTATTCTATTTGGGAGATGATTAAACTGTGTGAGACCTTTAAAAAATACACTATCTTTGGTTTTCCCCAGTCTTGTGCTCGATACATAGAAATGGTCAGCACTCCTTCTGTTATGATCATGGACATCACAAACAAAATTTTTTCACATGCAAGAACTTGAAAATAATCGAATTCAAATATTATTTTCAAAAACTAAATCGATTAAACGAAATTTATTCAAAGGTCCTCATCGCTTTCCAAAACCTCACAAACCTTAGGTTCTACAAAATAAAAAAAAAAACACTAAAAATCACGTAGATGAGTTCTAAATGAGTAACTAACAAAACAGCAAAAAAAAAATAAAAATATTTTTTTCCAAATTGACCGGTTTCTTTGAGAAAAAAATACATTTTTTATTTTTTTCTCACAATTAAAAAATAACGGTGTTTTTAGAACACTTACTACTCGCGAGCATACGATGATTGAGGAAGAGTTTGATAGAATGCCTGTATAATAAGCTTGAATGAAGGATGCAATTTTCTAAAACAGAGTCTGCATGGTGATTTTGAGTCTATTTTCTATAAATTTATATTTTGACCAATATCAACCTGAATGACAGTTGAGTCTTATTATTTTCGATATCTTGAATTCAGTACCCGTGGGGGTTGCTGGTCCTCTATCGGGCGCCTCCCCAGGTGGCGGATAGGGGAATGCCTCCCAGATATGGGAGGTACCGGGCAAATTAAATACCCCGGGGCGGACCAAAACCAGCACCTAGGAACGATGTGTGACAAACCTGAGGACTTTGTACCCCAAGTGAGTTTCAATCTCACCGTTGGTTCCGACCGGGTGGAAGCCCCGGTGGCCAACGCTGGCCCCACGGATTTTGGGGAGGGCCAATCACACGTTCTGGCATCCGAGGAACAACCAAACCTCGATGAAACTCATGAATCAATCACGAGTAACCAGGGAAGCAGTGATGCAATCCCCGGTGCCGGTGTATCTGCCATTAGTTCAGGCGTTGGCAACATCAGCCTGAACAAAATGGCAAAGCTTTCCGGAGCCCAGCGAAGGAAGCTTGCGATCCAGAGGGCTAAAGCCAAGGGAGAGCCTATACGGCCTCGTAAACCGAGGACAAATAGGAATCCCGGGAATAGAACCCTCCCGAATAGCTCAGGGAACACTGGGAAACCTGATTCTCGGGCCTCAGAGCCTGGAGCATCAGGTAAACCTAGGACCCCTGCAAACAAATCCTCTGCAAAGAGGGGTCGCTCTAAGGGCAACACACCAACCCCAGAAAAAAGCGCCAAGAAAAGGTCACGGCAGGGTGATGCTGAAGTAACACCCAGTAGATCAACTGGGGAAACTTACAGCGAAACCCTAGCCGGGCTCAGAATGGCCATCACTTCCGAGCAATATCCGGATGAAACCTTCACTGAGGAGCAGTGTAGAGGCCTACAACAGTCTCTACTCCGGGAAGTGTTCAAATGCGAACCCGGAACTGGTCCTCAGATCAAGAAAAACAGCTCCAGAGGTGGGGTGATTTATATCACTTGCGCCAATGAAGCTGCCAAGACTTGGCTGCTGCGGGTGGTTCCAGGCTTCAGCCCCTACGAGGGAACCAGTCGTCGGATTGGCCTGGCACACAGAGTGGTGCCAGTCGTGAGGGCTGCTGTCTGGATACCGACAAAATCCGCGGGAATCAAGGAACCGGCACAAGCTCTCCAGTTCCTCAAAACCCAGAACATGGGGCTGAAGACCGAGGACTGGAGAATAATCAGCCACAAGACGGACAATGAGGGCATGACACTCATTGTCGGTCTTGACAGCAGATCTCTGAAGGAGCTGCAAAACCGGAATCTCCGGGCCTACCTTGGGTTAATGCAGCTAACCTTCAGACTTCTCAAGAAGGAGGCTCCCGATGCTGAGGGTAATACAAATAAACCTTCAGCACAGTAAGGGAGCATCTGCTGCCCTTTGCCAACAGCTGGCAAAGAAAAACATAGACCTGGCCATTATCCAAGAACCCTGGATCACGAAGGGAAAAATAGCCGGTCTAGGAAACACTGGAGGTAAGATCTTTTACAAGGAGCAATCAACAGGTAACGTGAGAGCTTGCATATACGTGAGAAACGGAGTGCAGGCTCTCAATATTAAAGAACTAAATTCCAGGGATCAAGTAGCCGTCCAACTAAGCTACAAAGAGGAAGGAACCCAGAAGGACATCATAATAGCCTCGGTTTACCTTCCCTACGATGCACCCAGACCCCCACCATCGGAAGACCTGGTGAAACTAGTGAATCACTGTGGGCAGAGAAACCTACAGTGTATAATAGGTATGGACGCCAACTCGGATCACACCATCTGGGGGAGCAGCGATTTCAACAAAAGAGGTGAGTCTTTATTGGATTTTATTATAACCCATGATTTGGAGATTCTGAACAAGGGCAACAAGCCTACTTTTGCAAACCGCATACGGTCGGAAGTTATTGATGTCACTCTGTCCACCTCCCGTTTTAATCCCGATATCCAGCGGTGGCGCGTATCCGATGAACCATCCCTGTCGGACCATAGGTATATACTGATGGAAATCAATAGTATTGACAAGCCGTCAGAAATGTACCGCAACCCACGCAAAACGAACTGGACTGAATACCGGGAGGAGCTGGAGGCGGGGTTGAGCGGGACCAAGGAACGTATGCGTAACAGATGTTGAGGTGGTAGCAGAACAACTACAAAACGCTATAATTTACTCATCCCATCAAAGCTGTCCACTAATCCGGCGTTCTTCATGCAAGGACACAACCTGGTGGAACGAGAAACTTGACAAGATAAAGGGGGAAACACGCAGACTCTTCAATGTGGCCAAGAAAACCGGTGAATGGGATGAATACCACCATACTCTGAGGAAATACAACAGAGAAGTAAGGGAAGCTAAGAGGAACTCCTGGAGGAACATTTACACTGAGGTCGAAAAAACCTCGGAAGGCGCACGCCTTCAGAGAATCCTAGCTAAAGACCCCCTTCCACCAATGGGAACACTAAAGAAACCAAATGGGGAATACACGAAAAATGGCGAAAAAACCATTGAGACACTACTCAGGGCACACTTTCCAGACTCGACCATAATCAACTCGCAACAGGGAGTCAACTCCCTATCTCCTGAAATCCTCCGGATGAGAGGATCAAGAGATGATTGGGTCACAGCCCGACAGATTGTGACACCAAATAGAATCGGATGGGCCATAAACTCATTCGAACCATACAAAGCACCTGGATGCGATGGGATAATACCGGCACACCTGCAGCAGGGCGAAGCCCAACTCATATCGATGCTTTGCCAACTATTCAGAGCAAGCCTGGCAACGGGACACATACCCATGATATGGAAACTCTCACGAGTGGTCTTTATACCGAAACCCGGGAAAGATAGCTCTCAGCCCAAGGCATTCAGACTAATAAATCTTTCGTCGTTTCTACTCAAAACGATGGAGAAAGTGATTGAAAGGCACATTAGGGAGACCTCCCTAATAGAGAGGCCACTACACAAAAACCAAAACGCCTTTCAACCTAGTAAATCATGTGAAACTGCTCTGCATGAACTTGTTCATAAAATAGAGCAACCACTGAACAACCAAGGAGTTGCCCTAGCTGCATTCCTTGATATAGAAGGAGCATTTGATCACACCTCCTTCGATTCAATGACCACCGCAATCAATCGGCGTGGAATTAAAGACACAGTATGTAGGTGGATAAGAAACATGCTGAAAGGTAGGAGAATTCAAGCAACTATGCTTGACAAAACTGTAACTATAGAGGCAGCTAAAGGCTTCCCCCAGGGTGGAGTCTTGTCCCCTCTCCTCTGGAACCTAGTCGCAGATGAACTACTGGTAGAGTTAAACAGCAAAGGTTTCTACGCCCAAGGCTATGCCGATGACGTAGCAATACTTATCACTGGCAAACACACCAAGACAATATCAGAACTGATGCAGACAGCTCTGACAATCGTAGAAGATTGGTGCAGGAAGGTGAACCTGAAGGTCAATCCTGAGAAAACCTCCCTGGTCAGATTTACGAGAAAAAGGAAGACAGCGGAATTATTCAAACCCATGTTCTTTGGACAAGAACTGCAGGTGGTAAGAGAAGTCAAATACCTAGGCATCATCCTGGATGACAAACTCACATGGAATTCACACCTACAGAAAATAGTGGATCGAGGTAAAGCTACAATAATGGCATCAAAAAGAGCGATAGGAAAGAATTGGGGCATAAATCCGCGCATGGTACACTGGCTCTACTGTACCGTGGTAAGACCCAACCTTGTTTATAGCTCTGTTGTCTGGTGGCCGAAAATCGAGCAGCGACAAGCAGCCACGGAACTTGCAAAAGTTCAGAGGCTAGCATGTCTCTGTGTAACGGAAGCCATGAAAACCACTCCAACACTTGCCATGGAGGCCATGCTTAACCTACCTCCTTTAGATATCTATATCAAAATGGAAGCAAGAATGGGAGCATATAGACTTAGCAACACCGGGAACTGGAGCCACTCAAACTCCCAAGGACACACTAAGATAACCAGCACAGTCACGAACCACTTAGTAACAATGAGGAGTGATATCATGTTGAAAAATATCAACTTCAGCACGTCTCCTAAGACCAAGCTAATATGGGAAGAGGAAACGGTGAAACAACTCCGGATGGCTAATGGGGCAATATGGTACACAGACGGCTCCAAAACAAGCCGGGGAACTGGTGCCGGAATCGTAGGTGAAAATCCAAAGTGGGAAACATGTGAACCACTTGGGATGTACGCTACAGTTTTCCAGGCAGAAGTACATGCAATAAACGTATGCGTGCAAGAAAATCTCAGGAGAGGCTACAGAGGAAGGAAAATCCTTATCCTTAGTGACAGCCAAGCCGCAATCAAAATCATCTCCTGTCGGGAAACCAAATCCAAACAAGTCATGGACTGTCAGCAAAACCTTGTCACACTTGGAGTATCTAACGATGTTACTCTTGGATGGATACCAGGACACACAGGGATAGCTGGGAACGAGCGGGCGGATCTACTAGCACGCAAAGCTGCAAACACACCACTTCTGGGTCCAGAACCTGCTATTGGTATTACAAAATCCTCTGTGAGAGGTTGGCTGAACTGTTGGTCCAAAAAACAACAGAGAGCTAGATGGTGCCAATCGCCAGGTCTGAAACACAGTAAAATAATGATGGCAGACGAGATCGAATCATCATTTTCTGGAAGCCTAATGCAACTCAGCAGGAATCAGCTTGGGAAAGTAACAGGTATATTAACTGGACACTGCACTCTAAGGAAACACATGCATATCATGGGTCTTTTCAACGAGGAACCCATATGTAGGCTGTGCAACGAGGAGGAGGAAACAGCCTCCCACATTGTATTCGAATGTGAAGCGCTGGCGTACTGGAGAAGAGATAATGGGGAATTCACAACCACTCCTCGAAGGACGGACAGAGAAACAGTAGAACGAGTCATAAACCTTATTTGGGCAATGGAGCTCTTCGACTGAGAGACAGGCACAGAGAAGATACAATAAGCCCAACTAGAGGCTGTGGTGTCGGGGCCAACAGCCCGAAACTCGTAGCGCCTGTACTTCAGTAATCAGTAATCAGTAAGTCCAGCTAAATGAACCGATGACGGTCTCACCACACAGAGTCCCTAAAACTGGACCCTCTGACATTGACATTCAATTCGAGGCCACTGATTGGTTCGTATATTGTTTATAAGGTCAATATTTTAAACAATTGGCAACAATTGAAGGTCACTAGATTTCAAGATATGGAATTGGCAATAGATTGACGTTGACATGTTTTGATCAACAACCAAACAGGGGCAATTTATGAGGACTCAACCAAAGAAGTCACCAGAGATGGGAGAATGAAATAACGAACGAAATTTAATTCCTGGACGGACCAAGAGGGATTGGCAATAATATCCTATAATGCTCCGGTAAGATCGACTCACTCTCTCTACCCTTATTTCATAAAATGGTGATGATACGATTAACCCGAGAAAAATGAGTGTGAATCATCACAAATGGTCATTATCAGCCTACTTTAACTAATTGACAAAATATCCTTAATCCTAAAATTTTAATCTAGTCAACCCTGAATTTGGAAATCTCAATACTTAAAAAATAAACCGTAACAACATAAATATAAACAAAAACAAAATGTTATCGACGAACGTTAAGGGTGCTATGCTTGTTCTAGTCGTTTGATTATCGAAGTAGGAACCAAAGATTGATTGAACCACAATACATATTTGATTGACAGCTGTAGGCGATGGAGTACTTATCGAACCGCGGTGCAAAAATTGTCGGGAGCTTGGCAATAGTCAAAACCAATGTCGGAAAGAGATACGGACATGGACTTTGACGTCGAGGGTTTATCCGAAGTGAGAAGTATGCTCAAAGAAAACCGTCATAGTTGCTTCTTTAGGGCCCAAACAGCGTGTTTGTAGACGGCTTGATCAATGGAGAACATCGGAGCATGCTGCTGGAGACAGGTGCGACGAAGACGATCATCAAGCTCATTGTCAGAATACCGTCAAAGATAAGACCAACCAAGTACGAACGGCAACAGGTAACCTGGACAACCTGCAAGGAAGAGAAGAGCAGATAGTCCGTGAGTTACTGGTTGGGGATGCTTTGATTCCAGAGAGAAGAGAAATGATTCTTTGGGCTCGCCTGGAAAAAAAAGTGGAGGAGAAAGCACCATTGAGCCAAAATACACGACTCCGAGACAGAACGAGGAACTGTGGAAATAGTCTGGTTTAAGTGCGAAGGACTGAACCCATTATAGTGAGTGAACCTGACGAAAAGAACAGTCTTGAGGCTCTGCTCGTCAAATTCCTCTGTGGTGCGACAAATGCGTGAGACTGAGACGACCGCTCTTGAGTCAACGAGGAAGATGGATAAGTTTGTGACGCCTCTTTGAACCACCGTGACTCGTTCTAGCGTTTCCCTGTCCGTCCTTCGAGGAGTGGTTGTGAATTCCCCATTATCTCTTCTCCAGTACGCCAGCGCTTCACATTCGAATACAATGTGGGAGGCTGTTTCCTCCTCCTCGTTGCACAGCCTACATATGGGTTCCTCGTTGAAAAGACCCATGATATGCATGTGTTTCCTTAGAGTGCAGTGTCCAGTTAATATACCTGTTACTTTCCTAAGCTGATTCCTGCTGAGTTGCAGTAGGCTTCCTGAGAATGATGATTCGTTCTCGTCTGCCATCATTGATTTACTGTGTTTCAGACCTGGTGATTGGCACCATCTAGCTTTCTGTTGTTTTTTGGACCAACAGTTCAGCCAACCTCTCACAGAGGATTTTGTAATACCAATAGCAGGTTCTGGACCCAGAAGTGGTGTGTTTGCAGCTTTGCGTGCTAGTGGATCCGCCCGCTCGTTCCCAGCTATCCCTGTGTGTCCTGATATCCATCCAAGAGTGACATCGTTAGATACTCCCAGTGTGACAAGGTTTTGCTGACAGTCCATGACTTGTTTGCATTTGGTTTCCCGACAGGAGATGGTTTTGATTGCAGCTTGGCTGTCACTAAGGATAAGGATTTTCCTGCCTCTGTAGCCTCTGGTTATCTTAGTGTGTCCTTGGGAGTTTGAGTGGATCCAGTTCCCGGTGTTGCTAAGTCTATATGCTCCCATTCTTGCTTCCATTTTGATATAGATATCTAAAGGAGGTAGGTTAAGCATGGCCTCCATGGTAAGTGTTGGAGTGGTGTGTTGCCCTCAGAGCGACCCCTCTTTGCAGAGGATTTGTTTGCAGGGGTCCTAGGTTTACCTGATGCTCCAGGCTCTGAGGCCCGAGCATCAGGTTTCCCAGTGTTCCCTGAGCTATTCGGGAGGGTTCTTTTCCCGGGATTCCTATTTGTCCTCGGTTTACGAGGCCGTATAGGCTCTCCCTTGGCTCTAGCCCTCTGGATCGCAAGCTTCCTTCGCAGGGCTCCGGAAAGCTTTGCCATTTTCTTCAGGCTGATGTTGCCAACGCCTGAACTAATGGCAGATACACCGGCACCGGGGATTGCATCACTGCTTTCCTGGTTACCCGTGGTTGGTTCATGAGTTACATCGAGGTTTGGTTGTTTCTCGGATGCCAGAACGTGTGATTGGCCCTCCCCAAAATCCGTGGGGCCAGCGTTGGCCACCGGGGCTTCCACCCGGTCGGAACCAACGGTGAGATTGAAACTCACTTGGGGTACAGGCTATCTGGACTTAGTGAGTTTTTTTTTTCTTCCCAAGAAAGTGGTTGCTGTAGCACACTTGAGTCGCTGAGTGCGAATTTAAGAGGAAAATCCAATTCTTCAGTCATCCCTTTCCCGTTTTGGTTTTCGTTGATGAACCTGTGCCGCAGTGCATTTTTAAAACAAGGGGATTTTGAGTCCATGAAGATTTTTCTGTCAAACTGATCAAAAAGGCCACATGACATCTTTTGGCCTTCAAGCTTCACGCTTCAAACTTACATCTTCAATCTTCAAGTTATAGTTCAAGTTACATTCAGGCTTTTACTTCAAGTTGAAGTAGTAAGCTCGCTATTATCGACATCGCCTTTTCTGCGAACCTGTACTTCGGCTCCAGAGCCCCTTATTGATTGGTATTGGCAATTTTATCCAACCCTATGATGAACGCCGTTGGAATTAAGACGAAAGGGAGCCCTTAGACCGAACTTACCCCATTGGCAGAACGTGATCAGAAAACCCGCAACACCATCACCATTTCAAGGTACTGTGCGATTAATATCATCTCTTGATCGGTTCTACATAGTTGGGATAGTTATACGCCGTATATATTGGTCAAACACCCTATTTTTATCAACTTACCGGAGTTGGAGGTTAGAATCCGAGTTCACTCTTTAACTTCGAATTAAATGCACTAATCATTCACACAATGGTCATATCACATTCACTGGTCTTGAATAATAATTAATAAGGGTAGAATCATCAATTAGATCTAGGGAGTAGGCTAGTTTATGATCGAATTTTGGACAATTAACCACATGTGGAGCTCGTTTGCTGTTTACGTTCGGTGACACTACTTAGATATTTTAGACGTGTTGTACATATTTTTGTGGTCAATAAATTCTATTTGTGGGTAAATCTTTGGTATTTTCTTGGCAGGATTTTCCCGTTTCAGGATTTGGGATTGGGGCACTAGGTAAATGGGATGGCGCTTATTATAGTCTGAGAAAGATCAACTTTGTATGTTAGAGAGCTTTTACCCCGCCCTCTCTATACGACTGGCTGGCAATAAACCCCCAAATCCTCCGCCACCTATAGTTCTCAAGAAAATATTTAAGCCTCCCACGAATTTATAAACAAAAAAAATAATTTATAAACATAAATAGTTATAATTTTTTTCATTGTAACAATGTTATGTTATTTCGTCATATTTGTAATAAGATCTATACAATCCAATCGTCCATGAAGAAGCTCCACAAACACAGCACTTTTTTGGCATAATTGCCACACTAAATCTGCTTCTCAAGCACAAATAGATTATTTTCAACTGGAAAATGACAACAACCGTCACTTTGACGCATCTATTAACGTCATGGCAACGCATTTCAAATAGCTCGATTGATGCCCAACGTTGACGTTTGTCATAAAACATTCCTCTTATCAACATTTTAGTATAAAAGATCAAGGAAAATCGTTCGAGTATTCAACGACAAGTAGTAATAGCGATGAAAAAAAGCTACACTCTCCTTGAATATTGAAGAGAAATACATTTATTTGATGATAGTGAACTTCAAGTCATTGTTATTGAATTGCTCTCAGAAAATCTGGTGAAAGCTTCGAATATTGAACCACTTGAAGCATAAACAAACAATATTGTGTGAGTCGGACATGTCAATGTGAACATGGAGGGAAAGGGGGAAAGCAAGCTCCTGGTTTGCCATATTTACTTCCTTGAATAACGTTGCACCAGATTTTCTGTCACCAATTCAATAACAATGACTTGAAGATCACTATCATCAAATAAAAATGTATTAATTTTTCTTCAATGTCCAAGGAGAGTTTAGTACGTCTGGGGTGCTATGCTTGTTCTAGTGGTTCAATGTTCGAAGGGTGAAAGGTATTTCAAGAAGTTTGCTTTTCCCCTTTTCCTCCATGTTCACATTGACATGTTCGACTCACACAATATTGTTTGTTTATACTTCTAGTGGTTCAATATTCTAAGGGTTTCTACCTATCCTGAAGGAAGTTTTGCCGTTGACAACACCACCCGATCTGAATGATAGTTGAGTTTATTACTTATCGATATCAGTATTCAATAGGTTTTTTGTAAAGTCTCAAGTGGATTGTGCGTTATCATCAGATAGTCCCCCACTCACTTAAGATCATCTACTTAGCGCTAAACTGAGGCGAGAGCCAGTTAACACCCCCTACAATATCATTTTTTATGAAATAGTAGGTATGTGAGCCGAAGACCATAAAGACTTTGATCAAGCTTGAACACCATATTTCATAAAAAGTTATTCAAAATTCTGATAGTATTTCTCAAATGCCTTTGCGTAGTAATTCATTAGCAGGAGAAGAGTGGTGGGGAGCTCGGAGCAGTCTGACTGCTCCCCACCAATCTTCTCCTTATCAATTCACACCAGTCACGAAAATTTCCACGTAATTCATCAGCTCAAGTATTGACTTTGCCAAAAGCCTCAGTTGGCATTAATCTCTAAGATGAGTAAGTGATCCCTAGTGACCATTTACAAGTAACCATCTCATATTATTTCATCGGTAGTTTAATTTGTGTCTTAGAATGAATGAAGAAGCATAGCAGTGCAATATAATATTGACTTCTTTTTATACACGGTTAAGAAAATTGAACGATAAAATGTCGTTCCTCAAAATGATATCTTTCAAAACCTCAACATCACAATTCCCCTGGCAGAAAGTGGTGTAAACAACAAAAAAGCGAATCAACACATAACGACTAAAAGACTCTTTCATGAAATGCAACATGTAATATCACGTTGAATAATAGATGAAAACACCAGCCAGTAGCGTCGGGCGTCGTGCACTCAGCAGCGTCGGATCGTATTAAAGCTGTTTCGTTTTACGGCACCTGAGAGGATACGGAGAAACGGCCTCTTCAATTATTTACAGGAAAAGCGCTGCCTTGCCGCTAACCCCATTTAATATGAATAGACTCACATGGCACATTGCTCAACCACTTTTCTTGAACGTGGACGCTACGACATGCAATCTGGGGCGACCTACTTTGCGCTCTATTTCATGTTATACATGTTGATATTTCCACTTTTATCATGAGTGATAAGATTTTGAATTGACATAAGATATTTGAGCTTCGAACAATGAAAGAATATGATACGGTTCATTGAGGTTGCTTCTAATTTCAACTCCCACTCGAAAGAAAAAAGTGGCAGCTCATTAAGCAGAATTCCATTCACTTTATTCGTCTCGGTTTTTCCGGCGTCGCATAGTCGCATTAAAATTGTGCATTTCACGGGGGTAACGAGTGTGCATCGGTGACAGCGACAAATGGATTATCGCTTTAATATGACCGGTCATACGGGGTGGTTGGAGGGCAGAGCGGGGATATATGGATGTGCGCAAAATGCTTCTAATTGGCGTGAGCCGCTCATGCCGAATTTGCCTAAACAGTTAATCAACCACGCTAATTAATTTCAGCCAAGCATCGATAGGATTTATTTTTGGATACTCGTTCACATGCCTGGAAAATACGTTACTTTAGACAATTTTGCCTGAAATTAGTCCTAATACTACGTATAGCTGTTGAGTTGGCTATATATCATGGGTGGGTAATTTGTTCCATTGAATTTTTTATGGATGCATAATTTCTGGTGCTCAATTTTCCAATTTGATTCGTACATGAATTGTGTAAAAAATCAAATGCATATACGTAGACGGATTAGTTGAAGAATTGAGTACCAGATCGATATTCGTTGGTTATAAAACAGATAGAAGAGGTATAATAGCTCAAAGCTAGAATACAGATAGATCAACTTTTTAAAACCATAATATTACAGTCATATATGTTAATAATTGGAAATATCAATATCGCTCTTGAATTTATTGTGGGTGAAGTTAGGGGACACCCTGTATAACATAAGATGTAAGGCTTTCGCGGAGTTTTTGTGTACACCAAGTGTACACTTAGACACTTGGTGAAAAAAATTCTGCGGCGGCCAAAATCTGAAAGGTCACAAGAACATTCTGGCAATGTAGAGGTGCGGTTGACAAAGTTTGGGGGTTGTCACCCAGAATTACGGCCTTTATCAGACCAGTGATTGTGTAAGGGTTCATTGTGTGGTGAGCTGAAATTAAAATCAAACAAGTAACAGAACAGAATCCAGCAACTACAGAGAGCATCATGTCTGTCTATCATAGGTGCACTGAGATCCCCCGGTGTGCTTGCCGTCTGTTGATGTTTTTTTTTGAAAGGCGAGGCCGAAAGAAAAGCAATTAGGCTTCATGCCATCGAAGTCCGGTGCGGAAGAAAGTGGCATCGGAGACATGATCGGATATTCCTGGACTCTGTCACAAGACTCTGGTGAAGTGACAAAGTGATGCCCTGATTCCGCGATACTTTTTAAGGAGAGCTTATAAGATTAATGGGCTGCTCAACGGAACAGGATAGAGCGGTGGATATAGGTGAACATCTACGGAGACGTTTCAAAGAGCTCTGGTGCTGGACTGGATGTGTTCATAACAAAGTCTGTCCCAATTTTCACACAGCAATACGATAGCTTTTCGTCGCGCGAGCAATCAGGCGTGGATCAATATAATTTCTCTTGTTTGTTGAAGGTAATGGAATAAAAATAAATCGAATCTATACTTTTAAAAGGGCGCCACGCTGTTTTTGGATTGTTAAAATTTCTGGAATACAGCGAATCAACAGAAAACGTGAGACTTGAGTGTAGAGAGGAAATCAAACACAAAACGTAAAGAAAATGGAAATCTTATCTATTCGGATCAAAACTATATGGATATTTATGCGTAGTAGCTTATACGTTGATTCACGCAAAAATGTATGATTACAAAAAAACATCCAATGTTAATTAACTGACCCCATAGTCGACTATGTTCACATAAAAAAAAATATTCGATAAAATAATTTTTATGAAATGATTCAATATAAATGCTTGAGTTCAGTTCAGCATTGTGCAGGTACGCAAATAATAAAAAAAATTAATGAAATGGGTAAGATAAAAATGGTTAATAAATGGATTGAACTGGCCTTATTCCACTTTAGGTTCGGTCAGCCTATTCCCGGAAAATGTCACTTCAGTAGCCAAGCAGCATACATATTTCACAGAAAACTCCTCTTTCCAGGAGGGTTGATAGATTCGGCAAGGTTGGACCAGGGTTGGACTTGTGTCTGTCGATGAGCTTGATGAGGTGGTGGTCTGACGGGATACTCGAAAGGGTCAAATCCAGGGAGTCGACCCCAGCGTGGTTCTAGAAGAAGAACACGTGGATGAGAATCCAAAGTTTGATTCAAGGAAAATATAACGGAGAATGATTCTAGATTGAATAGGAAATATCCAGAGAAACTCACCTAATCACGCTAACATCACAATTTTCACAAAAAACTTGATTCCGGCACGCACCAAAGGAGATCTGGTTTTTTGACGACCAGGGAACTCCGAAATTTCCAATTTCCTTGGCTCCAGGGTAAACACACTACTAGTCACTGATGGAAAATCTTCACAAATCACCGAAACGGTCAAAGGGCATTAGAAAACCCGATTTTCACAGAATCTAGTTATAAACGTGTATTCCACGTGCTGGGAACAATGTCGGAATCCTTTTTCTCTCACCAAAAAAAACTACTCCCTCTCAAAGAGTAGGCTTCAAATTTACTGGTTGGGAAAGAGGCGGGAGATTGATACGGTCCAACTTTATAGGAAAAGTTTGTAAGACGACATGACAACGCAGCAGAATTTGAATTTGCCGCGCGAAGGTTGGGAGATTGAACACTAGGCAATGAAACCTGCATACTACACTGCTCACAAAATGAGAGTATTGACGACTCGGGGAAAATGCAATGCTACATCATCCTCCTCCAGAAAAAAAAAATATATGCTCATTTATTTCTTTTTTTTTACAAGTGGTTTAACTATTCAAATACTCGAGTTTCGGAACTTATAGAGAGATTGGTTTTGAGTACTCAACCTAATGAAATGCGTTACCTACTATGAGAAACAGTAGAATACAATAAAAACTATGAAATATAAGGAAATGTAAAGACATACAATGAAATACGTTTAGCCTAGTAACTACGTGTACTATCCGGCATAAAGCGTCAATTTCGATAAGTCACAATCAGGTAGGGTCATAGTTCGGTAAGTCTCCTAAACGATTTCAAAAAAAAATTGTTCCTGAACATAGTTCTATGAATACAATACTAAAAGTAATTTAATTCTACCACTAACTTATTGTAACTTATAAACTAAACCGGTATATAAAAAAAATCCAATTTGATATCAATTTCTGCTAGCATACAAAAAAACAAATGATCAGAGTCTAAAAATAGACTCTACCCCACAGAAACATCTGAATTCGACCCTAAATATGGCTTCAAATTTTTGACATGCCAATCACCAGCAAAAGTCCCATCAATATTCTTCAATACATACACCAAACGTGACTTCCTAGCCACTATTCTACATAACACATACTTAGATGCCAGTTTTGCTGAAAATCCGGTAATTGCTTCAGATAACACTTTATTTCGTCGCCAGACTCTATCACCCACATTGAACTGTATGTCTCTCCTACGAAGATCATATGTTTTTTTATAACCCTGATGAGCAGCCAACAGACTTTTCTTTACACCCTGAAATATTATGCCCAAGTTTGAGATATCCTTCACATATTCGTCTCTGCTGCCTGGATCCAGTGTTATTTCCTTAGTTTCTGTAATTTTACCATTGTATTCGCCTGATATTGGAATGTGCCTGTCAAAAACAATTAGAGATGGTGTAAGCTTATGTACTTCGTGCTTAGCTGTATTCAACGCGAACTGTATCTTTGAGAGATTTTGGTCCCATTCTTTGTGTTCTTTAACATAACATCTGATAGCAGTTCCAACGGT
This sequence comes from Orchestes rusci, assembly GCA_958502075.1. Classification (NCBI taxonomy): domain Eukaryota; kingdom Metazoa; phylum Arthropoda; class Insecta; order Coleoptera; family Curculionidae; genus Orchestes; species Orchestes rusci. The sequence continues at coordinate 22,463,148 of OY293307.1, forward strand.
TTTGTTAGTCCTCTCCACGAAATTACACTGAGCAGTGTAGCGTGGAGTAAACCATATTTTAATCTTGTAGGTATCAGCTAGCTGTTTGAAAATTTTTCCTGCAAATTGTGTTCCATTATCACATATAATCATCTGTGGTACTCCAAACACCAGGAACACGTGATTCTCCAAGGCTTTGACTATCGTTGGGGCGATAGCTTTCCTGATTGGAAACAGTAGAGAATATTTTGAAAACCAGCAGGTAACCACCAGCAAGAATGTATTTCCTCCTTTAGAACGGGGCAATGGTCCCATGAGATCGACTGCTATAACTTGGAAAGGATATTGAACAGTTTTCTGATTACCCATTTTCCCGAGTGGTGAAGTGTTGGATAGCTTTTGAGACTGACAAATATTACATCCGTTGACAAACTTCACAACGTCACTTCTCATTTTTGGCCAATAGTGTAATTCTTGAATTCTTGCTAAAGTCTTGAAAAATCCTAGATGAGCACTTGTTGGAGGTTCATGGAGGTTCTTAATGATGGATAGTCTGGTATCTTTCGGAGCCACTAGTTTCCATTCCAAAAAATTGCTGTTTACTGGTAAACTATTAGGAATAAACTTATAAAGTTTACTATTCTCGATCTTCCACTGAGGGTAGGAGTCTGGATATTCCTCTATTTTGCCTTTCAGTCCATTATACCATGGGTCTGATATTTCAATACTAACATCAATGCTGGAGATTTCAGCGCTGTCCGGAAGTTGAGAAGTTATTCTGGAAAGTGCATCTGGAACGTGATGTGAAGCTCCTTTACGATGAATCAATTCAAAAGTGTATTGTCGCTACTTGACAGACCATCTTGCTAGACGACCTGACGGTTCCTTGAGGTTGTTCAACCAGAGGAGGCTATAATGGTCGGTTATAACTTTAAATCTTGTTCCTTCCACATACATTCGAAATTTTTCCATCGAAAACAATAAAGCTAATAACTCTCTCTCGGTGACAGTGTAATTACGTTCAGCTCTGGACAGGGTCCGTGAACAATATGCAATTACTCTTTCTCCTCCATCGATGTCCTGTGTAAGAACTCCTCCCAAACCAGTGTCACTTGCGTCGCATTGGATAGTAAACTCGTTTGTTAAATCTGGTGAGCACAACACAGGAGCAGCCACAAGAGCATTCTTGATGTTCACGAAAGATTCTTCAGCTTCGGTGGTCCAAATGATGTTTTGCTTTTTCTTCTTGCCCTTCAGCAAGTCATTTATCGGAGATACTAGGGACGAAAAATTACTTATAAATCTCCTATACCAGCTACATAAGCCAATGAATCTTTTGATTTCCGTAGTAGTATTCGGTCTGGGGTAATTCACCATCGTTGCCACTTTATCTGGATCCGTACGAATGCCTTGGCCACCTTCTATAATATATCCCAAATATCTCAGCCTTGATTTGAAAAATTCGCATTTCTCCAAATTAATGGTCAAATAAGCCCCAGCAAGAATATCCTTAGCTTCGTTCAACATACGGATGTGTTCCTCAAAAGTTCCCGATATTATGATAATATCATCAAGATATGTGAAAATATTGGGTTCATACTTTGGTCCAAATAAGGCGTCAACCAGTCTTTGTTGAGTCTGCGCACTGTTGCATAGGCCGAAGGGCACCACTTTGAAATGAAACAAACCTCTTGATGGAATAGTGAAGGCGGTCTTCTCCCGGGAAGCTTTGTCGAGGGGAATCTGCCAAAATGCTTTCCTCAGGTCAATGCTCGAAATAAATTTGGCACCTCTCAAAGAACTCAAAATTCTATCCACTCGAGGCAGAGGGTAACTGTCATGTCGGGTGACTTCATTCAGCTTACGTCCATCGAAGCAGAATCGGTACTCTCCAGAAGACTTCTTCACAAGAAGCACAGGACTGCTCCAGGCACTTTGTGACGGTTCAACGACTCCTAGCTGTAACATTTCATCTAACTCTGTATTAAGAATTTGAAGCATATATGGACTCATAAGATATTGTCGCTGTTTGACGGGTTTTGCGTTACCGGTATCTATGCTCATGGTTATTTTATCGGTGAGACCCAGTTTATCTTTGCTGGTTATTTTGTTTAAGGATTTTATAATTTTTTGTGCTTGGTTCCTTTGGGTTTCTGTCAAATTATCAATTGAACATACATAGTTTTCTTCTTCTTTATGACAACCTTGAATAACATCCATATCACATCCAAGTAAGTTACTCTGTGCAAACCACTCATTGTTCCTAAAGTCCATTTTCACTTGAAACTTTTTACAAAAGTCGGTTCCAAAAATAAATGATTGAGAAAGTGTAGGCACGACGTATGAAGGTAAAATTTGGACGGAATCCCTTATCACTATCGGAAGATGAACAATCCCTTTGACTAATTGCTGAGCGTTATCAGCAGTAACTATATGTTGAAGATTAGAAGGCTGAATCCTAAGGTCGTATTTCTTCAACGTATCAAGTCCTCCTTTGCCTACAACCGATATATTAGCTCCACTATCCAGTAATGCTATTATCTTTTGATCATACAGACTAACAGAGATATAGGGTCGGTTATCATTTTCTCTAAACAAAAACATAGGTGCAATATTAATACTCTTGGCAATGGGTGGAAAATCTGTGTTGGCAAATTTTTCGCGAGCGTGCCAACGCGTGCCAACTACGCGTTCCTCTGTTGAGCGTTTCCCGAACAATTTGAACAGTTTTTCACGGTTACATCGGAAGCTCCACATCTAAAACAGAATTTCTTATTTATTTTGGACCTGCAACTCTTAAAGTTGTGATTGGGGCCACCACATTTCCAACATATATAAGTTTCCTCAGGCCCGGAAATTCCATCGCCAGAATTATTAGTGTTCTGTTTCCGATTGAATTTCTTGAAGTTGGGCTTTTTGTTTGGTTTTTTATTGTGAAAGTTGCTTCTCCTATCCTCAGTGGGGTTTTCTGAACACTCCAATTCCAAAACTTGACGTGTTGATGAACTGCATAATCCCAATATATCAGCTTCTTCTAGACGTTTGCAGAATTTACTTGGTTCGGCCACTGAATTTATTTCTTCTAAAGCCAGACGTTGTTAGTATTCTTTCTGAAGACCTCTTCGAATATATTTCACCTTGGTGACCTCTGCAGGAACATGCAATAATCTGCTGAAAAGTCCTTCCATAATCGCAATGAACAATATCACTGGTTCGTGCTTCGTTTGTTTCCTCTCTCGAATTTGTCGCCAAGTATCATCATCCATATCCGAATCAAGAAAGTCCTCTTTGAGCTTCATTACCAGAGAATCCCAGTCTCTCAAAGATGGTTTGACATGTCGTAGCCAAAATATAGCCTTGCTCGAAAATAAGTCTCTTGCAGATTTAAACAAGTCCACTTTGGAAATATGGCGAGAATGCGCCATTTCTTCGACTCGCTCTACGAAAGACATCAAATTTCTTGGTTCTCCATCAAAAGTTATTCCCAAAGAATGAACAGGTGAGTGTTTAAAGAAAGTTCCACTTGTATTAAAGTTGTGATTTTCTGGTTGTTGGGTAATATTTGAATGGATCAGAGTACTGTTGGCAGCAAAATCAACAACGGGTTCTTTGACCTTTTCGTGCAAATCTGCATCGATATACATCGCAGTAGCGTATGCTTCATTCTTGTATCCCAATTTATCTTTGTAGTTGTCCTCACTTTCTTCTAAATGAATTCTCAAAATTCGTTTGGTTAGATGGAGTAGTCGAGTCTTAGCACGTAGGTAAATTGAATCTGTAGAGGGTCCTTCAAAATCAGAAATCAAGTTTTTGATAGACTCAATGGTTGTATCTATATCTAGTTTTTCCTTATCAAATTTGAAAGAATCATCCTTAAGTTCCAGAATATCCATTCTGCTCTCACGTTCCTTGTCCAGAAGACGACTAAGAACTTTCTTCTTTTCTACGATCGGTTTCTCAGTAAAAATATTTCTAATTCGAAGTTCATAGTCCAGTTCATCTTTCAACAAGAAATTCGCCTTAAAGTATTCTTCCATGATAATAACGAACTATTCACCGACTTATTATAATTAGAAATAGACCAAAATAGTAAATTATAAAAAAAACTTTTAAAGTGTAACTATAAAATATGTGCAAAACTGTATTATTATGCTATGTTCATACGCCTAAAACCAATCAAAAATGGTATCGATACCTCAAGTAAACGCAATCCAGTTGAAGGAGTATGAAAATAGTTCAGAAATGTTGCAAGCTCAAATAAATCTTCAGACTTATTCGGAAATAAAAGTCCAAGAAAAAGTGTTCAGTACGGCAACGTCGAAATAGAATTTCACAGTCTCAAGTTTGAGTCTATAAAAAGTTTGCAAAATAAACTGCGTAAGTCTGTGCAACGGTACCAAATATTTCACCGAAAATATGCAGTTCCTTATCAGTCAAAGTGCCAACCTCATTTGCATATGAATAGCCAATGGTCGAAATACACCGATGAGCGATTGAAGTGAATTTTCAAATTAATTATTAAAGTTGGAAAATGTGACTCTCACAAGATTATCCTGGAGTAGAAAATGTTTTCTCTTTAATATTTCAATTCACCATTTCTTGGTTTGGTCTCTCTCACTCATAATTAATTTAAAGTTTGAAAATACAAAATTCAGTCACCACTCTTCAAAAAACAAGAAAAATCGGCCCCACGTTGGGCGCCATTTTATGTGTCCCAATTTTCACACAGCAATACGGCAGCTTTTCGTCGCGCGAGCAATCAGGCGTGGATCAATATAATTTCTCTTGTTTGTTGAAGGTAATGGAATAAAAATAAATCGAATCTATACTTTCAAAAGGGCGCCACGCTGTTTTTGGATTGTTAAAATTTCTGGAATACAGTGAACCAACAGAAAACGTGAGACTTGAGTGTAGAGAGGAAATCAAACACAAAACGTAAAGAAAATGGAAATCTTATCTATTCGGATCAAAACTATATGGATATTTATGCGTAGTAGCTTATACGTTGATTCACGCGAAAATGTATGATTAAAAAAAACATCCAATGTTAATTAACTGACCCCATAGTCGACTATGTTCACATAAAAAAAAATATTCGATAAAATAATTTTTATGAAATGATTCAATATAAATGCTTGAGTTCAGTTCAGCATTGTGTAGGTACGCAAATAATAAAAAAAATTAATGAAATGGGTAAGATCAAAATGGTTAATAAATGGATTGAACTGGCCTTATTCCACTTTAGGTTCGGTCAGCCTATTCCCGGAAAATGTCACTTCAGTAGCCAAGCAGCATACATATTTCACAGAAAACTCCTCTTTCCAGGAGGGTTGATAGATTCGGCAAGGTTGGACCAGGGTTGGACTTGTGTCTGTCGATGAGCTTGATGAGGTGGTGGTCTGACGGGATACTCGAAAGGGTCAAATCCAGGGAGTCGACTCCAGCGTGGTTCCAGGAGAAGAACACGTGGATGAGAATCCAAGGTTTGGTTCAAGGAAAATATAACGGAGAAAGATTCTAGATTGAATAGGAAATATCCAGAGAAACTCACCTAATCACGCTAACATCACAATTTTCACAAAAAACTTGATTCGGGCACGCACCAAAGGAGATCTGGTTTTTTGACGACCAGGGAACTCTGAAATTGCCAATTTCCTTGGCTCCAGGGTAAACACACTACTAGTCACTGATGGAAGATCTTCACAAATCACCGAAACGGTCAAAGGGCATTAGAAAACCCGATTTCCACAGAATCTAGTTATAAACGTGTATTCGACGTGCTGGGAACAATGTCGGAATCCTTTTTCTCTCACCAAAAAAAACTACTCCCTCTCAAAGAGTAGGCTTCAAATTTACTGGTTAGAAAAGAGGCGGGAGATTGATACGGTCCAACTTTATAGGAAAAGTTTGTAAGACGACATGACAACGCAGCAGAATTTGAATTTGCCGCGCGAAGGTTGGGAGATTGAACACTAGGCAATGAAACCTGCATACTACACTGCTCACAAAATGAGAGTATTTACGACTCGGGGAAAATGCAATGCTACAAGTCCAACCCAAAATTCAGTTGAACCCTAGGCATGGGAGCAACTGTTTTCCAACCAGAGCTGCTTGGCATATTGCAAGGGGCCATACAAATAGGAAAGGTAAAGATATTGAGCAAAAGCTTTATCGTTCTCCCCTACCGAAAGTTCCTGAACAAGTTTCGCAATCCTTGAACAGAAATAAAATAACATGAGACCAGATTCTGCGTTCGGTCTCCTACGAGAATTCGATCATGATCCTGGATTGAGGTACATAATGGAATCAGGGGAAATGAAAGGCGGACAGTTTGGCACGAAAGGGAGCTAAGGGAAACACTGTCCTCTAACAACACCAATCGCAGAATAAATGAAAAAAGTAGATGTTCTAAGGAAGAGATTGGAGGCACGAAGGTTCAGATAATCATGTACCGCGAGCAATCTTAGAAAAACTGGCAGCAAACCTTATGGTAGGAGAGCCAGTGACATTTTTCAGTGATGGTTTAGTCCAGTCCTATTTTTCAAGAAAATGTTGTACCAACCCTAGTTAAGTGTTATTCGAGAGGGTTCGCCCTGATCGCGGTTCGCGGTTCCAAGGGTTAGGCGGAACGCCTCCAATATTTAAAAAAAAGAATCTTGTCATTATTCAGATCATGCTGAATTTTTTACCAGTATTTCTTTGGCAGTCCACAATCATCCAAAAAAATTTGTGGATCAATTGGCCAGTTTTTTGAGGGTGGCCGAGCACACTCAACATGTCGTTTTCGCTAAATCATCACTGAAAAATTTCACTGGCTATTAGACTATTACGGGACATTGTAAGCTGAATAGACACCTTCACACCTTGAATGTGGTAAAAGATTCGACTTGTACCACGAGGACGACGAGACCGCTGAGCATGTCCTTTGTTACTGCCCAGCTCTCGTGAAAATCAGAGAATCTACTGTGGGGGAAAGACGGCCATGTAGGAATAGCCTCAATCGGAAATGCTTGCTCAAGTATCATTTTGCTGAAAACCGGACAAGTTTTGCACCAATCACAACGTCGGAAATTGGTAAGATGACGACTTGAATACTTGTTATTCCTGTCCAACATCGGATTGACGCAATCGAGACGTTGTGAGAGCAACGTCTAATAATTTGCAATTAGTGAAGGTAGTGCCAACGTCTTCACCGATTTAACAACGTCTTCTTAGAGTCACTTTGCGACGTGGCACCGACGTTGGGTATTGAATTGATTTAATTCTAGAAGGTCGGACAGGCTACCCCACCCAACGTCCGATGGACGTCGGTCTTTACAACGTTGTGATTTGGTTGGCCTTCGTGATTTCGTATAGACGTCGTGTTTTGATTTGAAAAATACATAACCCTTCTTTTGGTTAATACCATATGGCAGGCAAACGAAACCAATCCAAATATTCAACAACATTTTATAGAGATTACACAATATGCTTCTAAGAATTTGAAGAAGAATGAAGTACCTTCTTGTTGACATGACAGGGATTTTATAGATCAAGGTATACCCACAGATTGGCGCAAATTATTCGCAGCCGCGACTCGCGATGGATTCATCTGATTTTTTTTACATAAATTTGACGCATTTGTATGTTGAGAGTGTCAAAAATCATAAATATCCGCAGCGGCTGCAATTAATTCGCGCCAGTTTTCGAAATATGATCCGTCAAGAATGTTCTTTTTATTTATAACTACCGTTGAACTGTTTTGTTCCTTGCACATTTTTCCGCTATTGTCTAATCGTTTCCTGAAGTTTCCGATAGATAATAGTGAAACCAGTGAGTCGATAATTAGTCAATCTTGACTTTTTTGATGCCTTTAAAGTCAAAATTCTTTTGAGGTGAAGAAAATGGAAAATTGTTCAACTTTATGAATAACCTCAAACGCTCAAATAATGGGGTGACCAACTTATTGGAAATATTGAAATAACTCAGGTCATCGATTTCTTATGGCATATCGCAATTATTTTGAAGTTGAATCTTTCCATTTGGGGCCTCGTTTTTTGTTTGTTTGAGAAGCTCACGGGTCACGATTTTGTATCCAAAATGTTGAAAACTAAGTTAGCCAGTGGAAAAGTGATATTAGCGTACTATTTCACAAACTTATAGATCTACATAATTATTCACTGCATTTCTCACGTCATTTTCACATGCCGGCATGTAAAAGGAATGCAGTAAATTAAGTTCGTCTCTTGTCATTTGAACGTCAAAGTGTCAGAAGAAACATAACCCAACACCAAACCACATCAAAACACAACCAACAAGGTTGGGTTCAGGATTCAGCAGAATTCGGATGAAGTGAACACTACTTCGAGCGAATCGAATATGCTGTACAAAACCAATGTAGTTTTCACTTCACCTGAGTCTAGGTAGGAGCCCAGAAATGGCAGGCTGGATCATGAGATTTTAAATAGAAAATAGAAGGTAACTGGTGATGTGTGCGATAAGCTGGTCTTGTTCGAGATTAAGAATAAGGATACACAAATTCATACTGATGTAGGACTGCAAGTTCAAGTTCTCGAAATTGTCCTGATTGTGAACATGAACTTTGAACGGCCATATTTTAATTTCACCATAAAAAAGGACAATGTCTACGTCCAAATTTTATTGGATTACTGACTAATTTTAGGGATATTCACATGATCAAAGATGATTACATCCATTGACAAGTTAGTTCATAACTTTCCTAGGCTATTCTAATTATTTTGGATTCAAGGTTATGTTCTAAAAACAAACACTGTCAATAATTTATCGGAATGGACTTCGTGAATATTTTCGGCACTTTGCGCCAGACAAGACAAAATTCAAACTCCATTATCATTTGAGTATACGCAATCAGATGACATGATCCTTCATCCTTGTTCTTTTCTCATCAATATGCGAATGTATTTTCTCTTGGTCATTGTTTTTTACCAAGAACAAGGACACATTTGGGACCAAAATATGGTCTGCTTTCCCATAATTTGTAGGTGAAACAGGTTGAAAGTTCCTTTATTCAACTTTCAGCTATTGGTTGGCGAAAACCCATCGACGTATTTATCACTTCCAAATAACTCTAGTTTTTTCTTCCGCATAGGAAAATTTCTGGACAAATGTCGGTGATTTTGCCCGATTCATAATCCGACATTATTATCTCTTGACCTTTTTATAGGGCATAGTATTAAAAGAATGAGCCACATTGTTTGGTAGTGCGGTACGGATCCGAATTTTTTAACGGATCGCGAATCCTTTTTAAATATCCGGATCCGGACTGCACGGGTTAAAAAATTCGGATCAGATCCGGATTGAGAAAGGACCTGGATCTGATATACAGCACTATCCTATTTATGCTCACCTATCACAAGTTTGTTTTAAAGTATTCCAAAATTGGTAATTGATTCAATAAAATCGATCATACCAAAAAGATACTTGAAAAATCCATGAAGATCGATTTGAGGTTCGAGTAGATCGTAGTAAACTATCGCATATCTAAACGCTTTCATTAATTGTTCGAGCATTGACTAGTACTCAACTATCAGCTATATTGCTTCTGGGAGGAGAATTCAGGAGCAGTAACCGCAAGCAGGGAGCGTCAGTTGGCCGCATTCTAATTCACGCTCTTAGAGCCATTAAACATTCACAACCCTGCCGGCTAGAGAACGGATTTTCTCCATTCCCAAGAACAAAGACCCGATTAATTGTATTGTTCCAGTTCTGCTGCTCCTGCTTCGAGCGAGCTGCCAGGTATTAAACGATACCTTTCTCAGGCCATTACGGTCTTGGCCGCACTTTAAGTTGGAAGATCTACAACATATTCGAGCTAATTATTGTGCAGAAAAAAAGCAGTCATGATGATTGATCATAACTGCAATCATAAACTTGTTGCTTGAACAGATTGCCTTATTTTGGAAACATGAAGAGTACGTTTCCGACATAAAAGTTTGTTTTTCAATCGTTCAGGCTTATGGCGGATGAAGTATTGATACACGTACTCAGTGTATATCATAAGAAAGTGCGACGATTTTGTCGATTTAAGGTAGTTATTTCATTTCTCAATCTTCCAAAGTATGATGAACGAACAGATTAGTGAAATAATACATTATGTAGAATATAATTAAGGAAAACTCGATCATAACTTGGCATTTTCCGACTAGATCCTAGAATGCAGAAAAATGGTCAAGCTCTGGAAAAGCAAACTGCTCTCTATGAGCCCGTAAATGGATTGTGGGGGTAACTTGTGCAAAGAATATTGAAGTAGATATACGTAACGTGTTACGTTATGGTTAATAAATCACCGATCACATACGGGAGCTTTGGAAGTACTCTTGAACTCACTCCCACTGCAACTGTTTGTGGAGGTGGTGTAATAAGAACGGTGTGTCGCCTGGAAACTTTGATATTAAGCGAAATGACAATCTGATATCATGAGAGAACCCCAGGTGAGGGATGGTATGCCCTTTATGCACTTTGATTATATGACTACGAGTATGCGAGGCAAAGAGGTTTCTCCTTGGAATGTTTACTAGAATACCGCTCGAAGCATGGACGTGCAAAGGATCTAAACCTGGTGAGCACAATCAAATATTTCCTGAATTGAGCAGAAACTCCTTGCTCTTTTCATATTCACATGATGGTCAAGGAGAAAAAAGAGCATATCCAATTCACATACTCATTTTACAATAGTCGATTTCAACTTAGCCATAACACTTACAGTTGTTGATAGTATAGTATCTTCGAAAAACAAGTTTGTGTAAAAGATATAATTGGAATTTCAAATATTCATTATGAAAAATCTTGTGAAAAAATTGGGAGAGTTTTCAAATTATCGTTCATTACTTTTTCATTATACAGTACAAATATTTGATGCCTGTATAAGAACGAATTTTCGTTCCCCAATATGCGGGCACCACATATCACTCAAAATATATAGGAAACTTGAATGGGAGCCAATGTAAATAAAGTTTTAGGCAACCAGTTAATCAAGTCGGATTTGTTTAGAGGACTACCCGTTGGATGGCGCTGAGGACGGAGGTTTTCCTTGACAACGGTTGCCATAAATAACCAATCCCTTACCCTAGACGCCATTGTCATTTCACGTGTTATTTGAATTTTCTGCCGAAAGTTCCTGATTTTCAGTACCTAGATCATCTTGAAATTTGTGTTTGAACCTTGGATTAGACTATAATGTAAGTTTATCGTGAGTTCTTTGAGAAATGTATCGTCCCCTGGATGTGTGGATATTTTCAACAAAACACATCCTTTCCAATAAAAGTTCTTCCACTGTTTTAGAAAAATTGGTTCGGCATGTTAAAAATTCGATTTTGAACAACAAAACTGAAGCACAACTGGGTAAACAAGTCCTAAATTTTGTGGTTTGCATTTTATAGACTCAACATTCGAAATTTAATTTAAATATTGATTCACATGGCTTATCAGAAGTTATAAACTGAAAAATATGCATTGGTTGTATTTGTCCAGGACATAGTTTGTAGACATTATAAAATGAACGTTTTTTAAAAATAGTTATGCATTTTTTCAGAATAACTTGATATACCATGTGATAAAATATTTGAATTATAATTTCGAACGTGGTATAAATCCTATTTTCTCCAATAGATGGCTCCACCGTATGCAATAAAAACAGATTTCTTTACGTTTTCGAGAAAAAAAAAGTCAAAAGTACGAGGACTACCCGTTGTAGGGCGCTGGCGAATCTCATTTCAAACTATTGTATGGGAGTTTCCTATATATTTTGAGTGATATGTGGCGGGCGCCTTCTGCTTTTCTCAACACAGTAGTGACAACTGAAAATTTCAATACGGCAATCGGGCGCCATTTTGAAAAAAAACTGGCCTAAATTTGAAAAATTAGGAAAATACAGCGATTTGAAACTTTCAGAGAATCATGAGGATGAAAAGACCTTTTAAATGAGGTTTCACTCAACCCTCCTTTCCATTTGATGTTTTCTTTCAAAATGACGCAGAGTTGACATTTTCAGCTGTCACTACGATGTCAAAGAAAGCAGAACGTGCTAACATAATAATGTATCAATTTTTTTTTTTTAAATTAAATTAAACGGTTCAAAAGTTAGGAGGGGCGGGAGAATTGAAGGATAATTGCACTGTTTACTTTAGTAGTTAGTATGTACAGTATAACTTCGGCAATTCGGACACCCTGTAAATCGGACACTCCAGTCAACCGGACACCCGCTACAGTTCGGACGCTTTCAGATTTTTACCCCTGTAATCCGGACACTCCCAAGAAGTACAACAAAAAACGAACCAAAGCGATTCTTAAACATGCATCAACTCGTGGAATGTAGTTTAGAGTTTAGTTTTAGGAGGATGTGATTGAAATTCCGTCAAAAATCAAGCATTTAGAAGCAGTCCAGAGTTTTTCAACATGTGTACAATGGGCGGAAGAAAACAATTTGAATTATCAAGAAATCCTCTTACTGAAAAAAAATCTAGATCTAGCAAGAAGGCTTCACAATGAGAACCTTACTCAAAAAAAAATATCTGACTTTCTGACTTGAAATATATTCTTTCTCTCCAGTTTCATACCTACATAAGTACATATGTACATTCGAGTATTTATTTTTATTTTATTTAGAATTCGATTTTTTTTTTAATATGTATGTACAGGGTTATTCATTATATTTTGACACCCATCTACAGCTCTTATTGCGAGTGATAGAAAAAAACTTTAAATACAAAAGTTTTGGTTATGGGGGTTATGTAGAAAACATGTAGCTTCGTTTTTAATGGAATGTTGATAGTTTATATGATTAAGTTAGTGTTGTGAATATTTGTTGTAGTTTAAAAAAATATATTTTTTAAATTCAAATAGTTTCAAAGTGACTGAACCAAATGCCTACAAACCATATATATTTGAAATCAGATTAAAGAGATCTTTCATTTTAGTCAATAATATACAGGGTGTTCTATTTAAAAAAATATGACTTAATGAATTTTTTCTATGTTATGATTTCGATTTGTTGATTCCGCTATCACCAGAAGATACTACGTGAAAAAAACCAAAACTTTTGTATTTAAAGTTTTTTTCTATCACTCGCAATAAGAGCTGTAGATGGGTGTCAAAATATAATGAATAACCCTGTACTTACATGTATGTACATAATATGTATGTTGACCTGAATAAAGCTGAAAAGTAATCCTATTCTTCATTATTTAACAATTTCGGTAATCCGGACAATTCGCTAATCCGGACGAATACCTAAACTATATCTGTCCGGATTACCGAAGTTCTACTGTATATCAAAGTTCTCGGACCAGCTCAAGAAAGAAGTCAAAGGTTATCATTCTGTGAGTTGAAACTCGTGGAATTATATTGGATTCGACACGTTTCCTCCTGAAACTCTCACCAACTTCACTGGTTCTAGTTTTTTTTAGAAAAAATCAGGGGACAAGATTTATTCAATCATCGGATTCATTGTGTATCGAGTAAATAATAGCACATCTGACTCTGGACGTATCCATATCTAATTAAATAATAAATTGAATCTTCAGTATTTCCGCCATCTCCAATATCAAGATATCGTATCAGATATCATCAGAGTTTGGCCAATTTATCCAAGGGTGACACGCGTTCCACCCCGAGTCGACTGAATTATGACAATATTACACCGGGGACTTCATTAATGCCTACAGAAGTGTCGCCTAAATAATATTGATAGTGATATTTTCTGCCGGGACCGCAATAAAACTTCTTTTGTTACGGGAATTAGATTCATTATAAAGGCGATAAGTGGAGAAACACGATAAGCACATCTGTTTTCTGTTTTACGTCCCTCCATTGTAATTAACAATTGTTTAGAATTTTGGTTGGTGGCTTTCTGCAGTTTTAAACCCAGAGTATTGTGAGATTCGTTCCTGGAGTTTAATATTGTCATGCATCTGGCCGTATTGTTTTTGATTTATCGGGACTGTGAAATTATCAGACTATTTCGGATACGCCAAATGCCATTGAAATGTTTGTTATTGCTTGAAAAAAACACCGTATATCAAATATCAGCCCTTAAATCGCACTAGTTATTTACAATAAATAATCAAAGTTGACATCGTGGCTAGTTTATTTAATAGTTTTTGAAAAAAAGAGGATGGTATAATAGATATTGCATTGTGCCGCCGTGTATGTACTAATTCGACCTTTAAAATTTCCAAACAAATTTTTATTCGCGTGCCTGATGACGAAAATCGGCGAACAAAATTGCTAAGAGTATACAGAAGAAATGTGGAGAATATCTTATTGAAAAGTAGTGCTTTTTATGTATGTGGAGATCATTTTAATGTAAGTATTATGACAAAAATACCAATAATTGTTTTTTTTCTTAATTTTGAGAGATTTTATTCTTAGGTAAATATTTCACGCATATTACGTAGGTCTGTTCGTAGAACAATCACAAAGCAGTCAGAGCCAATCAGCATTCAGCATTTTCAGTTTGCGAACTATTTCTGAACCTTTCCATTTTATTTTACCAGAATACAATATTTATGATAAATCTTTAATTTTTTCAAAAACTACGAAACATGGAGGTAGAAAGAGGTGGGGACGACATCACATCACTACAATGGGATCACTTTCGCCATCTTACCGCGATCATTCTGTCAAAGTGTTTGTTTACATTTGTAGAACAGTTCTTCTGACTTTTAGCAGTGTTGTGAGGATTATTTTGTGATTTTTGTGTGTTGTTACATTTCTCAATTATGGTTTCATGTGCCTCGAGACGTTGTGCGGGTAGAGACGCTATCAATAAGAAAAAATCGACTGGAATCACATTTCATAGGTATGGCATAATACAGGACCGGGATATGAAATTTGTATTCAGTTCACTGAAATATTCATATAGTTGAGATTTGTGAATGTTTAATCACATTATATTCTGGATTCGTCCAATATTTTTTCCAATTCACTCAGTCATGGCTATGATCAATTTGTGTTGGACAATCATAGGTATTCACTAATGAAAAGCATTGTTGCAATGTACCTAGATACACGAGTGATTTATTTTTTTTAAATGTAAGTCTAGTAATCTTAAAGCTAATAGTATAAGACACAAAAGTATTAAAATTATACTATGCAAAGGACAATAAAAAAATCAATCATTTTCATTTCTTTTTATTAGTCCCCTTGCATCCTACTACTTAAGTAGAAAGTATAATTTTCAAAATTCAATATCTCTTTTACCGCATCTTAAGACCCAATCTTAAAGTTTTGAGTTTTTTGGATTTTGGGTTTTGGGGTCAATGAAAACTCCAGGACTGATAAAAAGCTTGTGTTAACGTTCTGGTGTATACTACATTTTCATCAGGGGTACATAAAAACAATCGTTTGATCGAAACGTAGGTACAAGTTTTCAATTCCTGGAGTTTTCATTGACCCCAAAACCCAAAATCCAGCAACCATCAAATTGAATATCTTGTTTCTGTAGATTCCAAATACTTATTAATTTCTTGAATACACAAACATATTCCATAACTTTTCTTATCTTTCAAATATAATAGAACATGTTTGAATGATTATTATCTATAATAATAATTATTATTATTGTTTCGAAAATTTGCAAAGCAGGTTGAGGAAATATTCTCAAAATCCATTATCCTCCACTTTTCCTGTTCATGTACAAACATGTGCATTAATCCGTTGTAAAGCCGCGTCCACATTAGTGGAACGTTGTGTGTCGCATTTATCACACATTCTTGTGCCTGATAAAAATATATGCGTGTGTGGACGTGTTTTCCGCAAATTCGTGCTGCATTTTGTACAACGGATCTATGCACACGACTGTACATACCACCACGTTTCGCTTGCAATGGAAGATTCAAAATTCAATAAATTAATTTTCTTGTTTACTGTCATCTTTCTTATTTCTCTTCATTTATGTCCAAGTGAATATTGAACTGCATGATTTGTATTATTATAGCATAACTAATAATTGTTATACAGCTGTTGTTTGTTGCTTCGTTTGAGTTTTACTTCCTATTGTTTTGTTAAGTATCTACTCCAGTACTCTTTCGTTTGAACATAATATTGATAACAGGTTTCACGATTTGAAAATACTTTTTCTGGATTGATTTATAATACTTCACACATAATATAAAGAATAGTGAATTAAAATATTGAAATAATAAATCAAAAATATAATGTTACCGTGAATGAATTTGAATGAAGTTTAAATCTAGAGTAACATTTCTGAAGTTTTTTATCTGTGAGCCAGTTCGCCACTGTCTACGTCGCCATATTGCAGCTACGCTGTGCTCCACCTACCGATCCCATTTTGCTATCACTGTTTGAATGTTCCTTAGCGACTCTTATGATTCTATCTTGATTCTACGAAATAAACTAACTCAATATCACATCAGACTTTGAACATTCAAATGATTGCCAAAGATACGCGTTATGACGTCAAAACTTTCCCGCGCTTTTTGATTCATTTGAATTTTCTCAGCGTTGATGTCAACTTTGAATATTTATTGTGAAACAACTAGTGTGATTTGAGGGCTGATATTTGTTATACGGTGTTTTTAGACATGGACGCACACTTTAAAATAAAAAAATAAGATAAAAAAGAAATGGGCAAGTTCCCTATTGTTTTCAACCAATAAAATGATCTAATGTCATAGCTCTTTAAAGCCAATCGGAAAATTCGACAAGTTGTCAACTTTCAAATCCATCATTTTGAATCAGCCCATTTGACCGTCCATACTTGTTTTATAGTAAATGTGTTGACAGCCTAACGTCACTTTAAGTACAGTTGTCAAAAAGTACCGTCCAAAAAAATGGCTATTACCAGAGCCGTCTATCACTCATTCAGATGCAAACTTCATCCTCGAGAGTAATACCATTTCCCACTCGTTGAATAACGAGCATTAGTCATTAGCAAGATCAGCCGAATCCAAAATGTCT
The DNA here is from genome assembly GCA_958502075.1 of Orchestes rusci. Taxonomy (NCBI): domain Eukaryota; kingdom Metazoa; phylum Arthropoda; class Insecta; order Coleoptera; family Curculionidae; genus Orchestes; species Orchestes rusci. The sequence goes on from OY293307.1 coordinate 22,480,065, forward strand.
TGCGGAATCTCGTATTCCATTTTGAATTTATGTTATGTATTTGAAACAATACAGTTTGAAGGTAAATGAATGTTTTTCATAGAAGGGTGAATCAACAACAAGATACCTGATTATACGTTGTGACAGTGATTATCTGACCTGCAAACTTTTCCTGCACTAGATCGGGAAAAATGCCTTCTAGTTCTTCTACAGAAGACAATGCGAGAAGAGCCATTTTCCGCATGCTCGCAGAAAACTGTCATTTTCCTCCGCAAAGTGATGCTCTCCCGGCACGCAAAAGCAGTAGACGAACAACGCGAAACGGGGTTCAAATAGGCTTTGAGTGCGGGAAAGACACTTTGCGCATGTCTTAGGAACAATATTTTGTTTACGAGCATTCAAAAATTAGAAAGACTTTTGATAATATATTTTAGCGTAAATAGCAAAAACCTTTCAAAAAAACTTGGGAACGATCCGCACACATGAAGTACCTAATTAATCTGTCATAGTTGTCCGGAACCACTCTGCATCAAGTCGTTTCTTGGCGATGTTTCTTAGGGCGTGTTTGGGAAGCACGCTATCGCGCTATACAACGCAAATGCTATTTTGCCTGTTCGGAGAGGTTTTATACATATATCTATTTATAACTATATGGGAAGCAATTCTACACGCTTGATGCCAGGATGAGAAAGAAGATTCTGCTGTACTGTATATTTTTAACATAAGTCTATCCTTTTCTACTTATGCGAAAACCAAGCGAAAGCTATACAGTACAGCGGGATCTTCTATCTCATCCTGGCATCAAGCGTCGCTCGTTGTTCAAATGGGACGGTTCCCATATAGAGTTAATAGATATATGGTTTTATAGCGTTGGCGCTATAGAGCTACGTTCACGGCGTACTTGAGCGTATTGTTAAATGACACATGGCGATTGATTAGGGCTTCGCGAGACCACAAGACCAGTCTTGGTCTGGTCTTGTCTTGGTCTAGACCAAGACCAAGACTTAAGTATCTTCGCAAGACCAAGACCAAGACTTGAAGTTCAAGACCAAGACCAAGACCAAGACTCTACCACAAGAGTCTCTTGGTCTTGGTCTTGAAAAGAAAAATCGTCACAATATTTGATAAAATCTGAGAAAATGTTTCTATCTACTTTTAATAGCTCTTTTGAGTAAATCAATTCTCTAAAAATGTATCATTGTGATTTTACAATTCACAATAGGTATAGACCATTGATGCCAGATCATTGAAACGAATATCCCTAAATTCATCAAGTAATGTACAAACCTACATGGAAAATGAATATTGTGAAATGGGTTACTGCATATTGAACCAACGCTATGATGAATATACAAGTAGTATAAAGAACATTTTTAGGAGGAATTGTACCTATTCCCGAAATTAATCGACTGTGCTAAAATCGGTTGATCGGAAGACATGGCAGAGCCCTCAAGCTACACAAACTCCGCATCTCACAAAAACAAATGAATTTTCACTTATTGATAATAGGCGAATAAAATCCAAAATGAGCTATCTGACGCTTTTTGGAAACCTTTGTTTGACATGGATGCCCAGATAGGTTTGTTCTTATGGTTGATAGAAAGTAGATCCCGTGTAATATGTCCAATAGGTAATTGAATACGCAAACCATTCACAATGGAGAAAAAGTCTCTAAAAATGCGAAAGACTTGTTAAAATCGTACCGCCATCCCAGGTAATAATAGAATGTCTTCCGCATTTTCATTGACAATAGATTTGCATATTTTATAGCCTATCAGGCCAAACTATACGGGATGTACAATAGGAATGCATCTTTTTTCGGTTCAGAATTGCGATTGAAAAAAAATCCACTGAGTGACATTTTATGGAAAACATCTTTTCTTTGTTTGTTGGTATGCTATATACAGTGCGGCTCTGAAAGGGCCTCCCTCTTCTAACTTTTGAACCGTTTGATATATGCGGACGAAATTTGAACGCACCATATTTGAGGACGTTCTGCATTTTTTGACATAGTGGTGACAGCTCAAAATGTCAAAATGACAGCTGGGCGCCATTTTGAATAAAAAAGTCAAATGGAATGGGTCGAGTGATACCTTATTTTGAAAGCCCTTTGACCTTGATTACAACTGCCGAGTTTCAAGCCTCTGCTATCATTCCTGTTGATATATTATGGGCTATTACTCAATCTTTTCGACGAGGGTTTTCTTCACCCCAATTTTTTTTATGAAATTCATCCTCATCAAAAAGATTGAGTGATAGCTCATTTTCAAGATCCTTTGTACCTCATCATATCCTCTTAGCTCGGAGAAGTCAGCTCTTGCGGGTAAGTATTGATGAAGTGACAAAAATAATAATAGGAAAAAACTGACACGATGTCATATCATCAGGAATGATAACAAGGGTTTGAAACTTGGCAGATGTAGTCAGGGTCCAAGGGCCTTCAAAATTAAGTATCACTCGACCCCTCTCTCCGTTTGATTTTCTTATTCAAAATGACGCATAGCTGTCATTTTGACATTTTCAGCGGTCACAATCATGTCCAAAAATGCAAAACGTCCTCACATGTGGTGTGTCCAAATTTTGTTCGCATATATCAAATGGTTCAAAAGAATTTGAGCCGCACTGTATATTGTTATGTGTGTTTGAAAAATTTGGTAAATATTTTTCCAAGACCATCATGACCATGACAAAGACTATCAAGACCAAGACCAAGACTGACCCAGTCTTGTCTTGGTCTTGATATATCGAGACCAATACCAAGACCAAGATCAAATTTATTTTTCGAGACCAAGACCAAGACTAGCCAGTCTTGGTCTTGGTTATGGTCTTGCGAAGCCCTACGATTCTTGATACCCTAGCACCCTACTTTAACTATTTCAAACGAATACTTCAATAATTTCCTTCCGTTTCCTGATTGAATTATTGTATAGCAGAGTGAAAATTTATTTTATACACAGTCTACAAAACTTGACCAATTCGAAATAAAAGCACATATCACGAAGCACTTGTTACGTCCTTATCCACAAAACACAAGCAATTTCAAATTTTTAAAACATAAACAAACTGTTCACGGAGCACTTGTTGCACGAAATAGCGCTGACGCTATCTGCTGCCTCACTATCCGATGAAAAAAGCATTTAATAGCGTTAGTGATGACGTAGTTTGTAGAAACAATGACGTCACAGATGCGCTATATGGTGCTATAGAATTGCTCCGTGAACAGCCCGCAAGGTCAGTATATAATAGGTTGCCTCACTTCCACGGTCATGACATCATCTGTGACCAGTGTAGCCAGATGATCCCAATCAAAATCAGTAGCATAGAAACCCATGGGCAAAATCAGTAGATCTCCTGTTAAAACACTACTTCTGGCAACCTTGCGAATGACACTTGACAAAATACGATGCAGACAGATGCAATCGGATGACAGGATTCAGTCTACTGCAGACGCTATTTCAGTTGACATTTGTGATCTGAGTGCGGGAAAAATTTACTGTGCGAAATAGTGCGGGCAAAAATTTCTTTGCGCACTAGTGTGGGAAGGCAAAGGCTAAAAAAAACTTTTGACATAATCAAAATGAATCGATTAAATTCTGTATATTGGGATTGTTTGAAATGCAAAACTCAAATCTGAGCACGGAATTGCTCTAACTTGTGAGCGGCGCCACTTACACACCTTTTCACTCATTCAAATAGACAGAACTTTTTTGTACGCACTCGTATACATTTTTTTTTAATTAAAAAAATGATTTTTCCATCATGTTAACATCAAAAAGGTATACTTTGTAGAAGTGACTGGGAGTAACGTTTTTCAAGATATTTGAACTTGAAGTAATCCATGTAATGTGGTTTTGAAAGGAAAATTTTGAAAATGAACATAGGAGGCTTTGAAAACGGCGTTATCAAAGTAGTTTTGAATAAGAAAAATATGACTTAATCAATTCTTCCAATGTTGAAAAGTCAAATTTTTATTTCCGATATCACCAAGAGATATGGTAGGTACTACGTAAAAAAAATAAAACTTTTGTATTCAAAGTTTTTCTCTATAAATCATGATAAGAGTTGTTTGGGTGTGAAAATATGATTGATAACCCTTCACATGTATCTGGAAAAATAACGTCTTCTGGTATTTGAATAACATTGGGATATGATCACCACCGTCTTTCCGGCAGAATTGAACCTCCTAACCCTTTTCGATCAAATGAAAGCTTGAGACTTGAGAAATATATTTATTTTGAAATTACAAAAACGGGAGACGGAAAGCTTGAATGAAGGGGTGAGTTCAAAGCATATTCACTCACCCTCTTTCTTTGATCATCCTTAATCGGTCACGGTAATCCATCCATCCAACTTGCAAAAGCACATAGAATCTCTGTTACCTTTGGATTTGGATGCCTGTCAGAATTTTTCTTCTGAAAAAAAATTGGATTTGTGTAGCATCTGGGCAATTTTTATCAGAGGAGAAAGCATGATTATCACTAATGGTAATGGTAATGATGAGGGGGGCAAAAGTTCGGCGAGTAGGCATAGTGGCCCTTTTCGCCAACACCGTGCTTCCAACCCTCTTCATTTCAGTCGTCCTGTCTTCAGCTCAGGTCCCCAAACTCCACCCGAGGAATGGTTGCCACTCCTAAGACTCTCCTCCTCAGGCGACCTCATCTATCACAGACTTCGAGTAGAAGGTAGGAGGTTTCCTCCGCCCTTCTACAGTAGGGACATAGGGGTGATTCGCCCATTCCTAATAAATGCAAGTGTCGGTTGAGCCTGCAGTGTCCTGTCAAAATGCCTACGATGATGCTCAGTGCCTTCCTACTCTTGTTCAGCAACTGGGCCGTCCTTGGTTTGTTGGGTTGTGTGATTATCGATCTGACCTGCCTACAAGTCGTGTTATTCTTTCAGGTTTTTACTGTGTTCTCACAAGCCTACTCATTCAGGGCCTCGGAGATCGGTCGTTTACTCAAACCTAGGTATGGTTCTGGACCGGGCTGGAGCGATGAAGTCCCTAGTCTAGCTAGCTTGTCCGCTCGTCCGTTACCGAAGATTTCCATATGTCCTGGTGCCCAAACCAGTCTGACCTTCAGAGCATCACTGCATTCTTGAACCAGCGGGCAGCTGATCCTTGGCTTGCATAATGCCCTCAGTGCCGCTTGACTGTCAGAATAGATGATTATGTTAACATCTGTCCCTTCTTGAACCTCTTTTCTCGTTGCTACCTACAGGATAGCAAAAACCTCTGCTTGGAAGACCGTTGTGAGATTTCCGAGAGGGAAAGCCTTCCCGGCATTCCTGTTCTGTCTGTATACTCCGGCTCCTGTAGCCTTTGAGTTGGCCTTTGAGCCATCGGTGCGCATCTCTGTGAAACCTGGTGGTTCTGCCCGTGAAGTTCGCCACTCGTCCCTGGATGGAAGGTGTACCTCAATACTTCTGTGAATTCTGAGTCCTCCATCCGTGGCTGTCGGTCCCGACGCCAGTGACGATATCTCACGCCTCACAATAGAAGCTGATCATGTGTGGCCAACCTCTATGCCTCTGTCCTTCCATGCTACCTGAGCAGACATCCTTACGTATGCTGCCATCGCTTTCCTCTTTATCCAGATTGCCAGCTCTGGCAACGCAAGGAGAATGTTCAGTGCAGCTCCTGGTGTGGTCCTCATTGCACCGGTTATGCTCAGACAGGCCATCCTTTAAAGTCTGGCTAGTCGGATTTCGTTGGTGGCTTTCTCGGTGGCCGGCTACCAGACCACGGCTCCGTATGCGTATGAGATCCTCGGTCTGATCACGGCTCGATAAAGCCAGTGAACGACATGTGCTTTTAGGCCCCACCGCCTACCCACCGCTCGGCGCCGCAGCCACATTGTGGCTATGCCATTTTTAACTGTCCTTTCAATAGGGGGTTTTCACGTTAACTTACTGTTCAAGACCACCCCGAGGTACTTGACCTCCTGTTTCAGCGGTGTCTTATTCAGATTGGGTGGTTTGAACTTCTTGAGATTCCTCCTGTTGGTGAAAAAGATTAGCTCCGTTTTTGTGAGATTCACTTGGAGCCCCATCTCTTTACACCATACCTCCAGAATTTTACACGCTGACATACGCTCGCAGACGATTTCCATCTGGATGTTTTCCTCTCACAAGGATCAGGTCATCATCGGCGTAAGCCTGCGCATAAAAGCCCTCCAACTCCTGTCTTGTCAGGAGACTGTCCATTATCAGACACCAAAGCCTGGGTGAGAGGCAGCTGTCCTGGGTCATCCTCCTTGCACGTCTGCCTCTACATGGCAGTCTCCTAGTGACGCTTTCACCTGGCCCGAAGAGTAGACCAAACCCAATTCACCAGAGGTAGGCCGGGGTTCCCCTGACCGTAAGGGACTCGCAGATGACGTCCGTTTTAGCCTTGTCGAATGCTTCAGCTAGTTGCACTACGGCATGGAGACCCGAATCCGTACTCTTACCCTTGCAGTGGGTATGCTGGTTCCTGTGAATTGGAGATCTCGGAAAAATCTCCTCCGTCAAATACCTATCGTTCATCTTTTATAATGCGTTCATTTGGAAAGATTTTGGTAGTCCGTAGACTTCCTTGCCAGCCTTTGGGATGAATACCACCTTAGCGGTTTTCCATCGATCTGGTGCGTGTCTCAAGGCGATGCTAACTCGGAAGATGGATTTGGGTGTTGGTGTGAGCAGAGGCTTGGCTCTCTGCATCTTTGCCGGGAAGATCCCATCAGGACCTGCTGCCTTGTATGGACTGAACTCAATTAGTGCCCACTCAATGGATTCGTCGGTAACGATCTTATTTGCCTTATTCCAGTCAGCCTTGAGGATGGGTGGAAGAGCTAGTGAGGGGTTGGCGCTTTCTTCCGGAAAGTGAGTTTGGGGGAGTAGGTGTAATGTTTCCTCCCTATTGTTAGTCCATGTACCATTTTCCCTTTTCAACAGCCCTATCTCTGTTGTTTCCTCTGAGCCAAGTAGTTTCATGAGTCTTGCCTACTCTGAGAAAGATTCGATCTTCCCGCAGAATCCACGCCATGCAGCCCTCTTGCTACTTCTAACTTTTGATTTGAATTTCCTGTGGGTTTCAACGAAGGTGTCCCATTCGAGCTGTCCTCCTCCATTGAGAGCTCGGCGGTGCGACCTCCTGGCGTCTTTCTTAAGCAGCTCCAGAGTATTTCCCCTATGGAACTTTTTTGGTTTCCGCCTTCCTTTAAAGACAGCATGCTTCGAATGCGGTCAAAATTGTCCTGTTAAGGGTCTCTACCTCCCTGTCCAGTTCCTCCTTGGAAATTATGTGCCAGTCTCCGGTACCTACGGTCCCACTCAGACAGTTATTGAACTTATCCCAGTCGGTTGACCTCGGGTTCCGTTTGAGAGGCAAAGTTTCTTCTTCCGCCTTTAGCGTGAAGCGGATTAGCCTATGATCTGACATTGTTATGTCATTTGTGACTCGCCAGTTTCTCACCTTACACAAATGATTTTGCGACACAACCGTTACATCTATCACTTCTTGCCTGACGCAAATGACAATGGTCAGCTCCGCATTTTTATTGGCGACTTCGAGGTTTTCCGCTGTGAGGTAGTCTAGTGTTGGTGTCGGTGCTGCCCCAGATAGTGCAGTGTGCGTTAGCATCGCAGCCGATAATACCGGGAAAACCTTACTTTTTCGTATACTCAACGACTTTAATGGGTTCTTCCGTAGAAGGTTAACGCACAGTATCGAACGTAAAGTGAAGGCGTATCAAAAAACAACTTACGTATCAATTCCTGGAGTTTGTATTCTTGAAGGATCACGGCGGCGTCTCTGGTGCCCAGCTGTGGTAGGTGGGTTACCTGCAGCTTCTTGGATGCCATGATACAGGTCCGTGGTCGATCTAGTCCTCTATCACCGGCGTAGGTGTTCATGCCGGCCACCTGGAGACCTCTGACGTTTTCCCTGAAATTATAAGGCTTCTGGATTAGTACAATTTTTCCCCTTTTACCCGCCATGACGCTCGCAAAATCTGCGGAAGCATCATGGCTATGTTCGAGGTTGATTTGACTCACCCTTAAAGTGTCCATTGCGAGGTATATGATGGACGGAGCCCTCGCTCTACTGGCCTGTGGCCTTCTCCTCCACCGGTGGCTTGGAGGCTGCCAAAGTGGATGGCAGGGCGGGCCTTCGTTGGGTGCTAACTCTGAAGATCCTGAGTGAGACCAGTCCGAAGAACATGGTCCACCCCGCCGCGTCCAGCCTTTTGACCGTTTCCCGATTAACTTGGAAAACGAGTCGTCATTCCCCTGGTTTACCCCCAGTTTCTAGATGTCTCCAGTTTGCGACACCTGGGGACCTATTCTGGAGATCCAGCATCTCCATAATGGGGCCTACTTCTGGCTTGTCCTTTCTCCTTATGGTGAAGGTAACCATCACCGGGTGAGGAGCGTTAGCGGCACGGTATGGCCTGAAGATGTTGAGATTTCGTCACCAGCCAGTCTCGCGAGGCCTTGTCTTTCGCCGTGACCAGGAACCAGCCATTTTTCTGTAGCCCAGAGTTGCGAAGGCGGAGTTCGCGACCTCGGGAGTCCTGTGAGGAACCCACCATGGTCATACTCATCCTCACGATGAGGTGACTCTTTATTGCTTCCGCTTCCTCTGGGTGCACTATGGTCGTCTCCCTCGAGAAGGATGACCACCTCATTAGCTCTTCCCACTGCCGAGCGATAAGAGCCATTCGAAGGGCCCTTAGACGCCGGCACCGACCCCGGGCAATTCCTCAGAAGAGGTGACCTGCCTGGGTCTCTTTGATCTTCTGTCAGGCGTGGACTTATCACTTGTGACCCTCTTCTTTTCATCAGCCGGGGATCAGGTGGGCTCTGGGTCTTAGCTGGTGGATGCTGGGCCCTCCGGCAGCTTGATGGGCATAAGCTGTTTGGCTGCCCTCCTAGCGTCCCTTGATGTTGGACCTCTCCTATGGGCCTTCCTGATGGCAGATCTCTCAGCCCTCACGGGCCCAGAGGGAATCTGGCCATCCGCCGTTGGAGCGTTTGTAGTGAGGGAAGCGGTCTGCTGGCTAGTTTCAGCCTGCAGTTCCTTTCTCTTCCGCCTACGCTCCTCACGGCGCTTTTCGGTACGTTTGCGGTTTTTCCGCAGCTTCCTTTCGAGCTTAAGCTGTTGCAGCTGATCTGGCGTGAGAGCCGGGAGAGCATCTGGAGCGTGAGCTTGGTGACAAGACCAAGAGACAGAGACCATCCAGATCATTGAAATGGATATCGGTAGATTTCATCACAGTTTTTCAGTAGATTCCGTGAAAAATGAGTAGATTCAAAATTTACCATCTGAATGTGATTTTTTTTTACAAGTTATTAAAAACTATATTATTAATAAATAATGTAACAAAATGCTTGAAACATCAAGTTATGTGCCTACATGAATATACAAATATAAAGATCAATTCTGAGACGATTTATCATTGTATCTAGTCTATATTATATTAATTTTGCACTGGTCATGCCGTTCATCAATTGTTTATCAATAATTAAAAAAGAACTGAAGCTAAGCAAAACTGCTACAATGTACAGAGAACATCATTTATCATATTCCATAGCCCGGGAACTGAAACAAAACGTGAAATTTTTGTTTTTATATACTTTTAAAATGAGACAAGACGCAATCATTTTCAAAAATCGTACTAAAATCGGTAAAAATGACAGCGCTGTCAGGCACACAAACCCCGCATCTCATAAAAACTAACCCAAATCTACTTATGTGGATAGGCAAATAAAACACAAGATGAGTTATGTGCCGCTTTTTTTTCCACTTGGAAGAGAAGAAGTTAATTCTCATGGTTGAAATAAAGTAAGAATTTGGCCTGATAGGCAATAAAATATGCAAACCATTCACAATGAAAAAAAACGCACAAAAATTGCGAAAGATACTCGTTTTTGATGTCACATACTCTAAACAATTAAAGTGATAAGCGACAACTATTTTTTCTCACAGTTTATCCAAACCGTCTTTTTTCTTCATTATGGATGGTTGATATCTGATTGCCTATTAGGCTAAACTATACGGGCTGAACTATAGAGTCACTGATTGGCGTTTTATGGAAAACACCTGTTGCACGATTTTTATGTATTTTAAAAATTCGGTATATATTTTTTTCAAGACCATCAAGACCAAGACCACATTCATCTTTCGAGGTCTTGTGAAGCCCTATAAATGGTGCCTCACATCAATATGCTTTGTTCTCGCTTGAGAAACTCCATTTAGCGATAGAATTTACGCACCTTCGCTATAGCAAAAAATCTAAGTAGGATTCCCTGAAGAAGGCTCGATCTCCCCTGCTAGTCCTTTCAACCATGATGCCTCCTGTGCTGCTGCCGCTTGGTACACCATGATATAGCACCACCACATTTGATAAAAATGTAGCCAGTGACTGAACGACGTTCCTCCGGGCTCCGGGTCACTTGCCCAATCAGCATCACAAACCCCATGCAGAGATCTCCTCATATTGCCATCAAACTGGAGCTTCCACGAAGAAGTACCTTTCAGATACCCGAAAACACGTTTGACTGCTACCCAGTGCGCCATTCCTGGGTTGTTGTTGAATCTGCTCAAGCTACTTATAGCATAGGCTATGTCGGGTCTGGAAACCTGTGCTGCAAATATAAGACCTTCTAAAGCTCCCTGGTAGAGAATATCTCTCATTCTGTCTCTAACTTCGTCAGTCTGCAGTTCTTGGTGCTTTGAGAATTTCTCACCACTGCCCATCGGTGAAGAAACTGTGTTAGCTTCATCCATACGGAAACGTTTTAGCATTCGGTATGTGCGTTCGCTCGGACTAACACGTATATTTTTGTTCCGGTTATAAAGCTGAATATTCACTGCTACAGTGCAAGTATTTTTTTGCAAAAGTTAAATAAGTTTTCGTTGTGCAACGAGATAGTGTTTACAAGTTTTGTTTTTCGTATTGGAACATTCCAAACTCAAAATATTTAATTTGTAATAATGGTGTTCACCGAACGGCAAAAATCCGAGCTGCATTCCATTGTATCCCAAGTATCACAAAAAGTTGTTAGTGGTATTATCAACGATAAGCAATTTATGGAGTCGCTAGCCAAAAAGGTTGCAGATATGGTTTCGCAAAATCTGCAGGAGCAGATTGGAGCATTGGAAAATAGAGTCAGTTTTGTTGAGGCTCAATTAAAGACAGTGAAAACTGAAAATGTAAAACTACATAACCGGATTGACTTTATCGAACAACAAACAAAACTTAGTCAGCTGCGTTTGTATGGACTTCCTGAGATGGATTGTGATCTTAAAAGTCAAGTTTGTGATTGTCTGAAGAGCAAGCTTGGTCTTTCCGATCTGGGTATTCAACAATGCTATCGTATTGGAAAGAAGCTGATGGGTGCCAAATCTAAGCCGAGGCCAGTTATTATAAAGTTTACATCGACACAACACAAGAATGATGTTTTCTTCAACAAGAATAAACTGAAAAAAAGTATGTTTGTTATCGTCGAGGAACTCACCCGTCATCGTTATGAATTACTTGGATTGGTGAAGGAAAAATTTGGAAGATACAACGCTAGGACACTGGACGGGAAAATATTTGCTAAAATCAATGGTAATAAAACAATCATAAGAACTGAAGAGGACCTGCTAAAATATTGTAACGAATAACCGGAACAATGCATGAATAATTTTGTTTTCTTATTCTAATTATCTTTTTTGAATTAATTTATCTTTTTTATATATTAATAGTACGTTTTTTTTTTCTTTGTTTTTTTTTATTGTTGTTTGTACAAGGCATCTTCAATACCACAGAGATGAGACAGCTGCGAATAGCTTTTTTGAATGTTCGTTCTTTGACGTCACACTTTGCAGATGTTCAAAATCTTCTTTTGCAAGAAAATTATGATATTTTGGGTATTTCCGAAACCTGGTTAAGCCAAAATATTTTAGATGATCAAATACAGATTGCTGGATATGGCTTTGCTAGGGTTGATAGATTGACCAGAGGTGGTGGTGTGGGTATATATTTCAAGGATAATTTTCAATTTGATATTCTGCGTTCTGTCCAAAGTGAATTCCTTGAACATGTATGGCTAAAACTAAAATTTAATAACAAGTCATTTATTATTGGATCACTTTATCGGCCGCCTAAAGCGCATTTTATAAATTTTCTAAATATATTTGAGGATTGTTTATCTATTTACTCATTGGATTTTCTAAATATATTTGAGAATTGTTTATCTATTTACTCATTGGAATGCGACAAAATTATTTGTGGGGGGGACTTGAATTTAAATCTTTTGGACCTTGATAATAAAAGTGTCCAAGAATTGTTGTCTACTATCGAGACTTTTAATCTAAAACAAGTAGTCAATTCACCAACTAGAGTAACATCCAAATCAAGTAGTTTAATTGACTTAATCATTTTGCCAGAAACAGAACATGAATATAATATTTCGACAAAAAATGTACCTGAAATTTCTGATCATATGTTGACATTCTGCACACTAAATGTTAAACTTTCTAATACGAAAACTCCGAAATCCATTGTTATGAGAAATCTTAAGCGAATTGATCGTGATTTATTAAAAACATTTTTAGCAGATGCTCCCTTTGAAAACATAATAAAGATTTGTGATATTAATGAAAAAGTCACATACTTCAATGAATTATTACTGAATATTTTTGACGTTCTCGCCCCATTGAGGAATATAACTGTGAAAAAGCAGAAGCCGCCTTGGCTAACGGATGTAGTGCAAACTATGATAAAATTTAGGGATAAAGCTTTTGAGAACTTTAAACGAACTCAGAAGCAAAGTCATGGGGATCTTTACAAACAACTGAGAAATCAAACAAATATAGCTATACAAAATGAAAAAAGGAACTACCCACAGTGTGTTGCCATTGAATACAACAGTAAAATCTTATGGAAAAAACTTAAGAATTTGAATATCGTAAACAAACAAGTGAATATTAATATACCAGACATCTTAAATAAACCTACTGACATTAACGAACATTTTTTACAATTCTCTAGGAATAAAAAACAGATTGATGCGAATTTGCTACAATTTTATCATCAAAACTTAATGACTAATATTCCTGAAAAATTTGAATTTATTACGGTTAGCTTGGACGAAATAAAAACACATTTATATAGCATTCAATCATTGACGACGGGGTCGGACTTGCTTAATATCGATATGTTATTGATGTGCTGTCCAAGAATTCTTCCTTTTCTCACGAATATAGTTAATTCTTGTATTTTGGCTGGAGTTTTTCCGGACGATTGGAAAATTGCCCGTGTCACCCCATTGCCCAAAAATAACAATATATCAAGTTTTAATGAGTTAAGGCCTATCAGCATATTGCCGTGTCTTTCAAAAATTCTTGAAAAAGTAATGAATAGCCAAATTAGCAATTATTTAGAAACTTATAACATTTTGCCGCCAACACAATCTGGTTTCAGAAAAGACTTTAGCTGCGTTACGGCACTTTTGGGCGTAACTGACGATATTATACGTGCATCTGACTTGGGCAAATCTTCTGTTTTAGCACTGCTAGACTACTCAAAAGCGTTTGACACAATCAGTCATGATTTATTGTTTGCTATTCTTCAGTACATTGGTTTTTCGGAGCCCGCAATTTTGTTTGTTCGGAATTATTTGAGGGATAGAGTGCAGTATGTTGAGACGGATAAGGGTCAATCATCTAAGGAGCCACTTGGCTGTGGTGTACCTCAGGGTTCAATTCTGGGTCCCCTATTATTTACAATTTACACTAATAATATATCTTCTTGCCTAGACTATTCTTCAGCTTATTTTTATGCGGATGACACTCAAATATTATTCTCCTTCTCTCCTGACTCTTGGCCCATAGCAAAAACAAAAATTAATCATGATCTCAATAAATTATTAGATTTTTCGGAGCGACATGCTTTGCAAATCAATCCCGAGAAGTCGTCTATAGTAGTTTTTGGAAAAAACAGATCTAATCTGGTTAAGCAGCTCAATATCAAAATAGGTAATAGGTCATTGCAGTTTGCAAACAGTGTAAAAAATTTAGGAGTAAAATTGGACGCGGATCTGCGTTTTAGAGAGCAGATTGCTACTTATCTGCAACGCGCATATTTTTCTTTAAAAATGCTTTATCCTCACAGATACCTATTAACTCAGGACCAAAAAATTAGAATAACTGACTCACTCGTACTCAGCCATTTTAATTATTGCGATGTTTTATATGGGCCTTGTTTGAACGGAATTGATAAGCTTAAAATAGAAAAAGTCCAAAAAAATTGTTTGCGGTTCATATACGGTATAAGAAAGTTTGATCCAGTGTCTCATAAGTTAAAGGATGCTAGATGGCTGAATATGGAAAGCAGGCGAAAACTACACTCTCTAGTACTATTCCACAACATAATTTATAATAGGGGTCCTCCATACCTAACTAACAAAATACATTTTAGGACGGACGTGCACAACTTAAATCTCCGATTTAGGGGACTTATCACACCTCCTCCTCATAAAACCTCACTATTTCAGAGAAGCTTCACTTATAATGTATATAAAGTCTATAATACTGTGTCAGAAAGTCTCAAGTCAATCAAGCCGTCAATTTTCAAATCTATTGTTAGAAGAAATTTCTTGCAGCGTCATCCTTCTGTGGTCCTTTGAAATGTTATTATGTAGGTATACTCACGATAGGTACTATTTTGTTATTAATTTTTTGGTTTTTTGTTTTAAGTTTGAGCGAATTTTGTATTAAAATGGGTTTTTTTTTGTTAGTTCATATTTCAAGGGAGCTGAACTTTGATCAATTTTTAATTGCTTTCAGCTCCTTTTTTTGCAATCCGGCCAAGCATATACTATATATATATAAAGTAGATTAAGTATTACACTGTATCTTGCCTATTGCAAAAATAAAGATTATTATTATTATTATTATTTCTTTGATGTAAGCTTATTGAATCATCCAGATTTTGTTCTCACGTTTTGTTCACACGTCTACCGAAGATCCAGTACATGCTTGGCCTCACCTGATTCTTTCATCTTGAATGATCTAGAGAACTGAGACTTGATCTGGTTTTTCAACTTTTTGACATTTGAAGAAATTAATAAGTCATCCACCTAGACATTAACCATCAACACACTTTTTTCATCTTTGTTAAAATATACACATGAGTCAAACTTCGACCTTGGCCAAATCTGAAGAGCAGAATCTAGTTTTTGATTTCATAAGCTACTAGCGTGTTTAAGCCCGGTCTTCCGGAGATGGCAGACCTTCGATGATCCCTCATGATATCCCGTGGGTTTACACATGAATAATTCCTCCTCTAAATCTCCTTGTAAGAATGCAGATACCGCGTCCATCTGATCTACGTCAAGGTCCAGCTCAGCAGTCAGTTACAGAAGATATCTTATTGAACTGTATCTTACCACTGGCAAGAAGGTTTCTTCATACTCCATTCCCCTCCTTTGTGTGAATCCCTTGACGACAAGACAAAACGTGCTTTGTGACTTGTTATTTTTCCACTTGAATCTCTCTTGGTCCGGAATACCCACTTGATCTCAAGTGCTTTTCTCGAGGCAGGAAGTTCGACCAGATCCCTTGTCTTATTGTCCATCTGACACTTCTTCCCAACAAACATAGAAGGTCAAATTCACCGCTTCTCGACCTACGAACTGGTCGAGAGATGATGATGTCCAAATATAAAAAACGCAATATTACCGACATTTCTCTACATATTTCCCTATGCGGGGAAAGAAAATGAAGTGATTTGGAAGTAATAAATAGGTCAATAGGCCCTTGTCAACTACTAGGTTGAAAGTGAACGAAGGAAATTTCAACCTGTTTTACGTCAAAATGTGAGAAATCTGACCATATGTTGGTCCTCAATGTAACCTTTTTCTTACCTGTTGGTAAACAACAATGACAGGGAATAGTTATTTACGTTACTAAGGCGGTAAATGACTTTTCAAATTACGAGTCGAGATGTTTATCGACGAGGCGACGAAGGAGCCGAGTCTGAAATTTCTGGACAAGTTTTTAAATGACATTTAACGGCTTTTTATCGTAAATTGTTTTGTTTCATACTGTGATATATTTTTTTCATCGGTTCAAAGTGCTTTCTTGTCAAACCATACATAGAGTGGCAGTCCGCCTCACATTCTTACCATGAGATGGTGCCATGTCATCACTTGGGTTATAGATAGGTTAATTATATATCACCAACATTCTATGTCAAGTTATCAATTAAAATCATGAGATGGCACCAGCCAAACCATGCTACCAAGTTCACAGTCTTTGATGTTGCAAAATGTCATATTTGGAGTAGTCAAGTAATCCTGTTTTTACAGTCTGTGATGATGTGGAGTGTCCTTTAGCGAACTAGTTTTGGGTCCGGTAAATGATACTTTACGGAACAGTATGATATAAAATTCATTTGCATATTATTGTGAGATGGACATAAAAAACTATGGCACAGTCGCGTACAATTGTAAATAATGGAGTTTGGATTTTGTCACGTGTCGAAATGAAAGAATAACCAAGGCGTCATACTGTGTATAATATTTACGTAGTAGTTTATTGATAATTGGTAGAAGAAGTGACTGCGAAACAAATTTTTCTGAATAATACGGGAAAATACTTGCAGAAAATTGATGCGCCCTCAATGCATGTCCATCGTGTCATTCGTTTTCAATTATCTTTTCAAATAGATTCAGAACAGATTAAAAAAGATTTTGAAAAAATCGGTTACTGCCGGATATCTGCGGAAGTCTACGGAATTTTCCAAATTTCAAAGCATTTCGAGTTTCAAATTGCGCAACTTTGCCAACGTTGCATCTCTTATGCTTAACGAGTTACCAATGCTATATACTCGATTTTGTTACACCCTGTAAATAAATTAAGGAAAAATATCTACATTTATTCAAATCACTCCATCCGCACTGACGCCCAATTTCAAAAAGCGCTCTCTTTTCAGGCTAATCCATGATACTGAAACAAAAAAATATATTTTTTACGGATCGCTACGACTTTTGATTTTTTTTGGTTATGAAGAATAATGCTATTTTTATATAAAAAGTCATGTTTTCATGTGGAAACTGATGGAGAAAATTTAAAAACCCTAATTGTTTCTGGAGATTGATTAAAAATCTATTTTAATGAAAAGAACCTTATTAATTGCAACCCAAATACCAAAAAACAAATATGTCATATTATTCTCTCGAAATACTCACCTTTAAGTATAATCTACACAGAAAAAGGATAACATCCGTTATCAAACAATATGACTTTGGACACTCTTTCGCAGAGCTAAGATATCTACCAAACTACATCAGTGATCAACAATTGCTAGGGATAATGCAAAACTCTTGGTAAAACTTTTTGTCTGAATCAGTTATCAAAGAAGTAATGGTGCATTCAGAAACTTCAATTCATTTGTCTGTTTACGTATCTTGGCGATTTTTTTCAAAACTTTGTTTGGTGCCTTTTTTTCATCATCAAAAAAAGGCTACTTTTCTAACTCTTTTCTGTGTAACTTTTGATAAAAATAGATCACACCATTCGAAAGAAGGGCAAAAAGTATGTACTTCCTGGAAATTTCACAATAATTGAATAAAGGATAATCTAGATATAAAATCTTGAACTTGGCAAAAATGACCAATTTTTCATGGTTTCTTCAAAAATGGGTCATTTTTGTCAAGTTCAAAATTGTATGGCTAGACTATCCTTTGTTGAATTATTGTGAAATTTTCAGGAAGTACATACTTTTTGCTCCTCTTTCGAATGGTGTAATATATTTTTATCAAAAATTACACAGAAAGAAGTTATAAAAGTAGCAATATACGGAATGATTGTTGTGTAGTGTGGAAATATAGTCCATATGTTTTTAAAACGCGACCGTTTGTGTTTGAAGGCAGCGTTTTTTTTTAATCAAAGCAACAGTGGATTGGAATGAGAGCTGATTGTCCCTTTGATGCGATGGTTAGCGTCATAAATGAAGTGTAATACTGGTTTTATTTTGTAATCATAGTATACATCCCCAGTTCTGACGAACCAAGGGGTTCGGTCCCACCTACGCACCACTTTATTTTGATATCGTTGTATTCGTTGTAGTCTTCTTAGTTGGTTTTCTGCAAGTCTCATTGTTCCTGTCGCGTAAGTAATCTTTGGAACAAGTATTTGTTGTAAAATAGCTAACTTATTTTCTGCACTCAGCTTGCTCTTGGGGCAGAGTAGAGGGTATAATGCTGCGTATGTCCTGTTGCCTGTTTTGTGGATTGAGTCAATGTGGTATCTTCATGATAAACGTCTATCTATGGTTACGCCCAGGTATTTTATTTGATTGGCCCATTGGATTTCTATATTGTTGATGGTGATTGTTGGGACGTGGTATTTTTCTTTATTGGTAATTACTAGAGCTTGAGTTTTTTTTCATTAACCCGGATTTTCCATTAAGTGAAATATTTGATTGATAAGTATATTTCTGTAGGTTTTTATTAACGACGTTGACACTGATGGATGAAGCGTAGGCAAGCGTATCATCAGCATACATGGAGATGCTGACTTTTTCCATGGTAGGTGCATCTGAAGTGTATATGTTATATAAAAGGGGTGACAATAGTGAGCCCTGCGGGACGCCTGCGCATTGTTGTTTGGATGATGAAATGGCTGAGCAGATTTTGGTTTTAAAGTTTCTAAAAAGTTTTAAAGTTTCTAAAGTTTTAAAGAGTACGGGAAATTTTTGAGGTATTTTTTCTTCTCTGAAGGATAAGATTCCTAACTTCAGAATAGTCTACCACCTTGCCTGTGATGACTGTAATGCTACTTATGTGTGGAAAGACCGGTCGCAGTTTCAGGACTAGAATTCAGGAACATTTGGCATGTTTCAGATCTCCCAATAATAACAGATCGGCTTTTGGAGTGCACCTTAAGCAAGAGAACCATTCATTCGACATTGATAAAAACTTTCGTATCCTTTATAGTCAGGAAAATGGCAAAAAATTGGATTTTCTTGAAAGCATTGAGATTGGGAAAGAATTGCCTAATCGAGACGTCACTTCTCTCAATGACCCGGTATTCAATCATACCATCGAATCAGCCCGTATAGCTATGAGTTTCGCGGATAATGATAATTAACACCAGTTTTTATTTGTTAGTTGACCATACCGCTCGTGTTGTTCATTTACAAATGAAGATTTTAACGTAATTTATGTGATTTTAATCATGTGTTTCTGACTCCATCTTTAAAAATTGACGTAAGTTTTTTTGATTGTATTGTATTGTTGGTTTTAAGCATCTGTTTATTTTATTAGATGTATGATCAAAGATCCTTGAAAATGGGCTTGTATGCCTAAAACGCGTAGGATTTAATATATTGATTTTTAATTGGAGATTTGGACTCATTTCCCATTTTAAACATTAAAATGAAACTCCATCCCGAAGAAAAATTCTGACATCTTTAAAGTTTCTGTCCTCTAAAAAGCTTTTAATGATGTAAACTAATCGTTTGGTGTAGTAGGCCTGTTCGGCTGATCTGCATTGTTGGAGAGTTTTTGCGCGAAGGTTATGGTAGGTCCAGTAGTAGGTTGAATGATTTGATTTTGATGAATATTGGGTGAATTGTTTTGATTGTTGTTGACATTTCTTTGTTCATTAAGTTTTATGATGCGGTTGGGGTTCTTGTCACAGCCAAAACCAGCTGGCTGCATGGTTTTTTAGGCAGTTCACGCACTTTTGGTTTGGGGCAATTCGAGTAGAAGTGATTACCCGCGCATTTATGGCAGCGCGGTTCCGAGTGGCATGCTGAGAGGGTGTGACCGTACACTTGGCACTTGTGACACTGTGGTATCCTTCCCGGCGTCTGTCTTTGAACTTCGACTGTGATTTGCATATGTCTGAGGTATGGCGCGTTTCTTAGGATGTCTGCTTGATCATTTTCCACGAGGAGTTTCACCATGCCAGAGTTTCTGCGTTCATTTACTGGCCCCAACATAAGCCAGTAAATTTCAAGTGGGAATACCCCCATCTCTGCAAGTTCTTCTTCAATTTCGTTAATACCGAAATTAATGTTCAATCCTTTGATTATGAGGTTTGTTTTTCGTTGTTCCGGAAGTAGCCTGGTGTGATATTTTATGTTGTTGGCATAAAAGAATGCTGTTAACTTGCGATGGTCATCTATAGTTAGTGGGGTAATTGCGATGCCCGGGCCATGCCTGTAATTCTCCACTTGTGCTGGACTGATGTTAACGTTTTCGGCGATTATGAGTTGACATGTTTTGACCCATTCATTGAGACGAGAGGTGATGACTATAGGTGGAATAAATGGTGGTTTGTCAGTTTTCGCTCCTGGTTTGATTTTGTCGAAAGGGATGAGTGGTGGCTAGTTATCAGTAGGTTGAGAGTCCATCGGAATGATGACTTGAGATTGAGACACCATGTATACATTTTTGGTCGGCGCTGATGGAATTTGTTCATTGTTTGAAGTTGATGCACTAGGTGTATTGATATCAGGTCGAACTGGAGGTACGAGCTGCGCTGGAGGGTTGATTTGGATGTCATTGATGATATTAAACATTGGACGTTTATTAATTGGTGGAGAATCATCTGTTTCGGTCCTGGATAGGGGATGATTCGGAGTCTGTGTTCTCGTGATAGGCGTTCATCAAAAAAGTGACTTGGGCTTGGAGTTCAGCAATGGTCAGTTGTTTAGCTTGATCCTTAGATTTAAGATTTTCGTAGTCTTTTCTGAATTTATCTGTTAATTCCAAGAGGTCGTTTTTTTGTCGATCGATTAGTAGTTCTTGGAATTTAATCTTTGCGATGTTAAGTGAGTTTTCTCTTTTAATTTGTAGGAATAGCTCTTTGTAGTCGACTGCGGGAATATCATCTGAGTTTGGTACGTTTTGATCAGGAATAACTAGATGCTGAGTGTTTTGATCAATTACAGCTGGTGCCGTTCTGATAGAAAGTAATGACAGTCTGGAATCATCGTCGCTTTAGTTTGGAATTGATTGAATCTTGTATTTATTGAGGAATTCCATTTGTTTATCTATGTCTTGTTGTTGATATACAACAGCTGGCAAAAGGGGGGTACAGGTGAGTTGACATGTTGGATGTGACTGACGTCAGAGAAACGTCATCGTCCCCATCAGAGGTGAATACGCCGTCATAATCAGTTTCGTTTATTTTGAAGTCGCTCAGAATGTTGCGAACCGCGCGCGCACGCGTTTTTTTGTTATTTACGGTTTCGAAGTCTCTGTTCACGACTACACTGCTGCTGCCCGGAGCAGCCACCTTTTTATTAGGGGGCGTGGCCTCACTACCTTCAAGCACTTTTTTACCAAATTTTTTTCGGCGTTTTCCGCACGAGTTTTCACTGTTTCAGGGTTTTCGGGATTTTCAACAATCATTCCACAATCACTTATGTTTCCCACATTAGTATTAGGTTTTTGCGGAGAGTTGGGTGTTAAGGGGAAAGAGGTAAAAGGGTTTTGGGGGTATGCAAAGCCAGAGTAATCACCAGTGCAAACTTTCTTCCCGTAATCACCTATGTCTGGACAAGAGCTCACCCTCTCAACGCTGGTATGGTGGCCAACGCTAGAGTCACGCCCCGATTTTTCGTCGTTTTCCCTTGCTAAGGGATGAGTTAATTTGTTCTTCTTTTTTTTTACCGCCGCGACCGGCAATTTTAGCGTTTAGCGTTGTAGAATGATTCGTAGCAGAGTTGATGGTTTTTTCCAGAGTAATCAATCAGCCCGATGTATCGCAGGTAGCACGTGTTTCGAAAAAGCTTGTCTCTTATGCGAGCACGTCTGCAAAGTAGAAGTTCTTAGTGGAATCATAATATGATTATATATTATAGACTATATTATAGTCTAGCACACTAGCAAATCTACATGGGCACCCTTGATCGTCAAAATGGGAGGAGCTTGACATACCTAACCGGCCACGGCTAAGTTGCAAGTCCGTATCTTTTATTTTTATTATAGTTTATAGTTATGTGAGCGGAAGGCTTTCAATAATATCGAGGATTGAGGTTATGTATATTTGTTTACGTCGCAAAATATCTTCCTTGTTTTGAAGGTTGATATTTTGCGATATTTCTAAAACGCAAATTCGTCCTATCACGATATACCTAAATTATTCAGGACAAAATGGATATCGATGTTGTTGCCCCAGGTTCATCAAACTCATGTCAAGTGAGTCCCTATACACAGATAATCTAATTTGTCCGGGCATTGTTGTTAAGTGCGGATTATTTCCAATAGGTGTTTCAAAAAAAAAGGGTAACAATAATTGCTTACACGGTTTTCTGCTATTTTTTGATTTTTTCCAAATTTAATTATACAGGGCTTTTCACTCAAAACTCCCCACGTCAATATCTCGGAAACGAATAGGAATACTTGATTTCTGTGAAAAGTAGTCAATGTATGGGGTCGAGTAGTTATTTTTCACAGTCAAAAAAATTCGACGCCTACCAAGACTAAAGCGTCGCGACGCATCAAAAATATCAATCGATTGCAGGGACTTTGAAATTATGCGCATGCTAAAGTACATGTTATTTATAAACTTTTTTGTTATTCAGTCAAACTCATTTATTCTACTCAGTTTTGAGATATACAGTGTGTCCAAGATAACGATGTCTATCATGGGGATCTTGAAAACCGTGCGAGATACAAGGTCGGTTAAATGGAGGCAAAGTTGCGTATTTTGATGCTTAACAAAATGCCGTTTTAAAAGCCAAGAAATTCCGACTAAGTCCGAAATTATCCAAAAAAAACCGACATTTTTCAAAATTGTTTTCATTTTTTTCTGACCACATTTGAAGAGATATTTCGAAATGAATGGAACTTCTTCATTGCCACTTTTTGCCCTTTACAAGATAGCGTTATCAAATTGAAGAACCGACGTTTCGTCTATGAGCAGCCATCATCAACTTTGTTTTTTCAAATACGGTCCTGGATTTTTTATCACGGATTTTAAGAGCCCCTTATGTTCCTAAAACAACGATGTATCGCACTTATTAAAAAAAAGTTGTTTGTTTTTGATCCTATTAAAAATGTATTTTTTGTCTCTCTCTAACACATGAGTTCTTATGGAAAAATCCACCAACATAATTTTTTTGAATAATTGCGATACATTGTTGGTTTAGCAACATAAGAGGCCCTCAAAATCCGTCATAAAAAATCCAGGACCGTATTTAAAAAAACAAAGTTGATGATGGCTGCTCATAGACGAAACGTCGGTTCTTTAATTCAATAACGCTATCTTGTAAAGGGCAAAAAGTGGCATTGAAGAAGTTCCATCCATTTCAAAATATCTCTTCAAATGTGGTCAGAAAAAAATGAAAACAATTTTGAAAAATTTCGTTTTTTTTCGGATAATTTCGGACTTAGTCGGAATTTCTTGGCTTTTAAAACGGCATTTTGTTAAGCATCAAAATACGCAACTTTGCCTCCATTCAACCGACCTTGTATCTCGCACGGTTTTCAAGATCCCCATGATAGACATCGTTATCTTGGACACACTATATATCTCAAAACTGAGTAGAATAAATGAGTTCGACTGAATAACAAAAAAGTTTATAAATAACATGTACTTTAGCATGCGCGTAATTTCAAAGTCCCTGCAATCGATTGATATTTTCGATGCGTCGCGACGCTTTAGTCTTGGTAGGCGTCGAATTTTTTTAACTGTGAAAAATAACTACTCGACCCCATACATTGACTACTTTTTACAGAAATCAAATATTCCTATTCGTTTCCGAGATATTGACGTGGGGAGTTTTAAGTGAAAAGCCCTGTATAGACACATTCTAGTCTCTTCAAGAATTGCAAATTTACTGGCGAAGAGATGATTTTTTTTTTAGGTTGGGTCAGGTTAGTTTGGGTCAGTTTTGGTTAGTTTGGGTTCGATTGGGTTAGATTTTGTTAGTTTGAGTTAGTTTTTTCTGGTTATTCCAGAGTCTTAATACGTTATTTATAATAAAAATCAAATATCATAATTTTTTTCTCCGTCAGTGAATTTGCAATCCCTAAAGACACTAGAATGTGACTATATACAAGAAAATTTGGAAATCATCGAGAAATAGCAGAAAACCGTACAAGCAATTGTTACCTAATACATTATTAGAAGAGATCAAAAATGAAATAAAAAAAACTGCCAAAAATCTTTTTTTTTTTCAAATGGAAACCACCAAATTTGATAATTTCATCTAATGGAGCATTGGAAATGAAGGTAAGTCTGTATACTCAAATGTTCACTTCCAAATAAATAAAAAAAATACATTTTTTGGAAAGGACAAAATCACCTTTATTTTAAATTTTCAATACTATACAGGGAGGATGCTTATATATTGAATGCCGATACTTAAGGGTGATAATCCCTAGGATAATCCTTGGATGATTTTGAGACAAAAAGTTCATATGGACATAGGTCCGGAAAAGCATAGATTTTAAGATACAGGGTGTTGAAATTCAAAAAAAAAAATCTTTTTTTTATCATCACATTGATACTATTTCAGATATCTGTTTGAAATTTGGTACACGTCTTCTATGCATCAAAATGCATGGGAATGTTAGAGTGGGTGCCACTGATTTAAAAATATTGGATGACACAGCAGGGTGTCAATGCAATTAAGTAGATTTTATTTTTTTAAGCGAAAACCATGCACCGGACGGAAAAAAATCAAGAGAACAAATTGGCTCAGCAATAAATGAAGATTTTTAAAATGATTTTTACTTTGGAAGGAAGCAGTGGCGTACAAGTTTTTTCTCCAAAAATATTGAGTGCAAAGCCCGTACGGACGCCACTGGTAAAAATAATGAAATTGTTTGTACATCACAAAATGCATATTGAAGCCTAGAAAACGTGTACCAAATTTCATAAAGATGTCTGGAATAGTATCAAAGTAATTATAAAAAAATCATTTATTTTTTAATATTTCAACACCCTGTATCTTGAAAATTAAGCTCTTGCGGACCTATATTCATATGAATTATATGTCTTAAAATCATCCAGGGACTACGACCCTCAAGTATCGGCATTCAATTGATAAACACCCTGTATATACAATGGAAAAATGTGGGTGTTTCCATTTGAAAAAAAAGATTTTTGGCAGTTTTCTCGATTAAATTTTTGATCCTATTCTTTGACCACCCTGTATAAATAGTTTTCAAAATATTGTAACAAATCTTTCATTCCTAGTAAATAGGACCCTTTCAACAAGGAATCCAACACAAGTTAAATTATAAAGGCTTTTTTATAGGTAGAATTCACCGGGAAATTCACATTAAAATTGGAGCCTACAAACGTCGTTTTTGACATAAAAACTCAAATATTTCAAAAATTCGTAAACTTAGGTATAGGATATGATACATCGAAACTGTCCAGAATTGCACGTAGTATCAAAAAATGTAAAAGTATATAGGGTGTTCTTTTTAAAATAATCAAATTGACATCAACTTCCGGTATAACCGGAAGTCGCACAACGTCGCTACTATTTCATTTGAAGAGAGCATATTTGAAAATCTCACCATACAAATGTTCAGAATTCTAATCGTCTTATTTTCTGAGATATTCTAATGGACGGTCACCGTGAGACACCCTGTATATTCCAGGTACCTATGCCCCTCTACGAACTTCGTGGGACCAACAAAAATAGTTCGCTATAAGCGACGAACGTTCACAACAAAATATAAATATTACACAATAATTATTTTGTATTGACATACAAACATGCAGACATGTGTTATTTCAAGTTCGCTATAAAAGAAATTTTTTACTGTAATTAATTTCTGGGTGAAGGTGCGTCATATAGTTTATTGCTCAATATATTCAAGATTGTATATACTACTATGTATATTAACAACTTTAACACCGAGTTCTTTTGCTTTTGCTTGTAAGGTTCAATTCACAAAGTAGATTGATCCAGTGCTCCAGTGCATAAATTTAAAGGAATCTCATTTTTATAGGAACTGGCCAAAACCGCAGAGGGAGAAAGATCCCATTGCAAAGTACCAATTAATCCAGAAGAAAAAATATTAAAAAGAAACAAAGGACCCGCTCATCAAAAAATAATAGTACCAGTTTACTTACTTATGATAAATAAACAAATAATATTGGCACTTTGTCTATTATTATTAAAATCATCATTCAGTAGTAAGGCAGCATTTTTATCCTAGCTATTGAAATAAACTATGCAGTATAGTTATTCAGAAATAATTTTACCAAAACATTGCCTTAACATTTTTTCAAGATATTAACCTATGTTTTATATCTATTTTTTCAAAATAGGTTATTGGATATTTCGATAACCAAGTTTCAAATATTTTTCACGAAGGTTTTCATACCTTCTCCCAAACAACGTTCATACCTGGGTAATTTTTTTAATAAAAATGGCTAGATCCTTTGGAAAGAGGGTCAAAATGTATGTTCTTGAAATTTAACCGATTATTTTGATCAGAGATCTTTAGTAGTGAATGTCTGAACTTACAGTTTAATTTTTATGGACAATGTTCAAATTTTCATGAAGGATCGATAATATGATTTTTGGGAATGTTTAAATTTTTAGGTTTCTATAAACATTAGGACACAGAATAACGCAGAATAATAACCAGGATCCAAAATGGACTATGCACAAGATACTTTTATGGTGACAGGTAATAGGTAGTTACTTATTATTTTTACATAGATAGGTATATTTCTGCTTTCGACACCGTGACACCGAGCAACTCTTAAAAATCTATCAATGAATTTAAATATCTCAGATGGGTTCAGAAAAAAGAACCCTTGTATTATTCAAAATGCTTTTGGAGGGAAAATGGTATTTTTCATCGCAAGCACAAATGAATATGTAAATATACCTATGTACTGGAATATTAATTATTACCACTATGTAGGTATAAGTACGACAAAAAGTCATTTTTTTTTTAAATTTTATCCAATAAGAAAAAAACTATGTAGATAAGAAGAGTCAGAACTTGTTTTATTCATAATACAGGGTGTTTCCTAACCTCTGTGACAAAATGAAAGGGGTGATTCTTCGCTTAATTTTAAGACGAAAATGTGGTATAACTTTTTTTCGAATTTCGCTTTGTTTCCAAAATACAGGGTGTTTAATTTATTTTTTGATTAGTTTTTATTTTTCATTAATTTATCTTTTACTCGATTTTGTTGAAGTTTGGTAACGGTATTTATAGTGATAACGGGCTCATTTTGCCATGAACAAATAAAAATTATCGAATACAGTGGCGTCCCGAGCGGCACTTCAACCAATATTATTGGGAAAAAAATGTACGCCACTGACTTTTTGTGTCATTTTTATTTTTTCTCAGGTTATTCAACTAAAAACGCAACTTTTTGATCTTCTAAATTTTTATCGTATCTTGCGTAATTTTTGAGATAAACCACTTTATTGCATGTCTCTGGACTACACAAAAATATGATGCAAAGTAGGCTTTTTGCTTCGATCCATGGCAACCACATTATTTGTTTTCTTCATGACATTTGCCTACTGTATGAAAGTTTCCAATAATGTATTTAAGTAATTTACTCGTAATAAATTACGTTCTCTTCATAATGGCTGAGTTTACCAATCAAGAAATGGCTCAAATGCATTTTATGTACGGTTTAGCGGATGGAAATGGCCGAGACGTTTGTATGCAGAACGTTTTCCTGATAGACAAGTACCATGTTCGGCAACATTTACAAGGTTACATCTCCGGTTAGAGGAAACAGGTAGTTTTGCAAAAAGCCAAATAGGCGGCCGACCACTTACGGTTAGGACCGCCCAACTTGAGGAAGAAGTCTTGATCATGGTAGAAGAATCTCCAAACATGAGTACTATGAAAATTGGAAGTGAATTAAATGTGAGTCACAAAACAGTCTGGAGTATCTTAAAAGACTATTCACTCTATCCTTACCACATACAAAGAGTACAAGCTTTGTTGCCCAGAGACTTTCCAGCTCTCGTTGATTTTTGTAACTGGTTTCAAGAAATTTCTTTACGAGTACCTCATTTTTCGGCAAAAGTACTATTTAGCGATGAAGCCAATTTTTCTTGAGATGGAATAATGAATTTTCACAACAACCATGTTTGGGCAGAAGAGAATCCTCATGCTATCGTCGAAGGACATCACCAGTATACATTTTCATTTAATATTTGGGCAGGGTTTATTGGAGATGTCTTAGTTGGACGGTTGGACCATATTTTTTCCCAAATCGAGTTACTGGTGAGGTCTATTACAACTTTCTTAGAGATGAATTACCCAAATTGATGGAAGCAGTGTCATTAAGAACGCGATCTCTAATGTGGTTCATGCATGACGGCGTTCCCCCTCACTTTGCAATTTGTTTTCGAAATTATTTAGATCAGCAATATCCTGATCGTTGGATCGGCAGAGGAGGACCTCACCCATGGCCACGACGTTCACCGGATCTGAATCCATTACATTTTTATTTATGGGGACATCTTAAGCAACTTGTTCATAGCACTCTCATTCAATCCGAAGAAGACCTTCGAATGCGTATTATTAATGGATTCAATACGATTTCCGCCAGTCCCGAAATCTTCCGTGTGGTGAGAGATAACTTAGCACGTCGTGTACATGGATGTTTACTGGCTCGTGGAGGACATTTTCAGCAGTTTATTTAACTTTTTTTTATTTATTTAGTGTTTTTGAATTCTCCATTAAAATGATTATAATTGATTGCTGTATTTGTTAGAAAATTCAACATCAGCGATAAAATTACTTTTTGCGTCAAAACTCACTCAACTAGATTTAATTTTTTATCTCAAAAATTAGGCAAGATACGATAAAAATTCAGGTGATCAAAAAGTTGCGTTTTCAGTTGAATAACCTGAGAAAAAAATTAAAATGACACAAAAAGTCAGTGGCGTACATTTTTTTCCCAATAATATTGGTTGAAGTGCCACTCGGGACGCCACTGTATTCGATAATTTTTATTTGTTCATGGCAAAATGAGCCCGTTATCACTATAAATACCGTTACCAAACTTCAACAAAATCGAGTAAAAGATAAATTAATTAAAAATAAAAAACCAATCAAAAAAAAAATTAAACACCCTGTATTTTGGTAACAAAGCGAAATTCGAAAAAAAGTTATATCACATTTTCGTCTTAAAATTAAGCGAAGAATCACCCCTTTCATTTTGTCACAGAGGTTAGGAAACACCCTGTATATTGGAGAAAGGGTCATCCGACTTGATAATTATAATTATTGTTATCCAGTTGGAGCCATATTTCTCTCCATAACATTGCAAACAGAACAAAGTTTGATTTTTATTTAAAACAAAATGCAGGTAGGTACGACTTTCGGTTGGGTCGATCATCCCAATCAATAATCATTATTCTACATCAATTTATTCAAAATCTTCCATAGGATAACGACATCGAATGGTAAGAAATAGCATACAGTTCCGGATTTTATACCTATCAGTCCATCGGCGTTATGGCAAAAGTCACTAAGTCCAAAATGATAGTTTTGAGAAAACGAGTTATAAATTTGATAGGTGAACTAGAATTTCATTTTATGGAAGTATAAAGGCAATAATAAAGTACTTGATGATATCCGCCAGTTGGAAGTTTCTCCAATTTCAAGATTTTAGGTGTAATTAACTGAAAAAAGCTAAAAATTGACTTGGTGACTTTTGCCTGAACGCCGACGATACTATTGGAGCCGAAAATCGCAAACCTATCTTGAAATAAGTTAATAACTTCTATATGGAACTAACAAGAGTACCTTAATCCTAGAACAAAAGACTCAAGTATCAATATTGTTTTAATTTATAATAAAACTATTCTCCTTAAACGCACTTCTGAATATTTCCTAATACCTATCAAAATACATAAAATGATACTTGATAGGTATGACTGGTATGAAGTTATTTTTTTCATTTCTAGGTTCCATTCACACGGTACCTATACAGGGAATTTGAACGTGCATAGTTCGATTGATAAAAAAATAGCAATATAGCAAAAATAGCAAATAGCAATATTCAAGCGGCTTTTTTTGTCGTAACAAGAAAAGCTTCCATTGATGTCTGATTATCAATAATTGACTCTGTTGATAAAATAAACGAGATAAAGTAAGGTTATGTTGGGAGCCCCTCCCATTTTGAGGAGCAACGGTGCCGATGTAGATTTGCTAGCACACTAGCATAGCAACTTATAATATTCGAACTACTTAAATAATAATTTTTCTTCTACGAGCTGTATTATCTGAACCAGGAAAATGTGTCTCCTCATTTATTGCTCTTTCCGGTTTCAGAGGGATAATCTTTTGAAAAACTGATTTTTTCTATATTATCTTGACTTGTTCCTTCAGTGTTTGAGTAATGTTTGATGATGCTTCTAAGTAGTGTATGGTAAGGGATAGCGTAAATTCGTTTTTTTTGTCTTATACGAGAACCCTTGCATGCGGATGCACATGTAAAATATTGTAGAGGTATCTATATATCAAATGTCTGATATATGTGTTTACGCTATTTTCTCAATATATCGATAACACAGTTGCATGAAGTTGTAGGATGACTTTCCCTCTACCATGTGAATACTATGAAATTCACCGTGGAAGTAGTCTCGGAACAGAAGATGAACTCGAAGAGTTATATTCATTCAATCCAGAATTCCATCTTCTTGTCAAATAGTTTCAAATAGGATTACCGATCCCTGAAATAAGAAAAAGACTAAATCCGATCAAATAGAGAGGTTTGGAATATTAGTGAGACCTTTATCGATTTGGATTTCACGCTCGTATGGGGCGACGTGTCTCTGATCGGTGTCAAATATTTAGGCAGTTTATATGTAAAGTATATTGGAAATTGGAAGTAAGGGGTCGGACCGACCTCTTGTATAATTCAATTTCATGCTCCACTTCCCCCGTTAAGCGACACCGGCCTCTTTCTCACATTAGCTGGGATTTTGTCTTCCGGGTTTCAAGTCTTGGGATGGGACATGATATGAACCAATATCATATCTCTTTTGGTACAGTTGGGTCTGGCTGGATATCCAAAGATAGGTTATAATCAAGTGATGATGAGTTAAGCACAGAGGGTTTCCAAGTGGTGCGAATTACTTAATAATAAGGGAGGTAAAGATGAATTTTCGAAATTCGTGAATACTACGGCAGATTGCATATTATTACGCCACCGCGCACTCATGCCATACCAAACGTAACTTATACCAAGATGAATACCAAGATGAAGGAAAATATCCGTTCACTATACAACAAACAATCTATCCATTGCTTGTTTGAAAACAACGTTGGAGTTTTCTACTTGAGAAATATGTACGCACTGTCATCCACTTTTTCAGGGCACATTGATCCTTGCTGCAAATCACTTGGAAATTTCCGCTACCTATAATAAACTGATATGTTTCAAATTTCACTTGATCAATAAAGGATCCCTCTGAACACTTACTTGTGTTAACTATTTCTATTTTGAAAATTTGTCCTTTTCACGTCAAAGATGAGCAATACTTTTTTGAACTTTACAAATTTTGAATTGTCGTTGTCTTTTCGTGTTGATCTTCAAGGTGGGAGGCATAATGGTGCCAAATAATGCGAAGAAACCAAGGAATTCCTAATCAATCAAACCAATCCATGTTACAATACTGTAATGCGACAGGTCTCCTGCGAACCGCGCATTCGCACATCAGCCAAATTTTCCCGCGTAAAACAATATTCAGAAATAAATAGCTAAATGAACAAATCATAGGCAGCGAATTGAAACTGATAGCCCATATAATATGTAAATGTTTGGAAGATAATAAATGATACAGCATACAAATGATAATGTCTCTCTATTAACAACGAGATACATGAAGAAATCAAAGCAATGTATCTGAACTTCCAGACTAAAACTGAAACTACATACATCCAATCATCCAAATCAACTCATAACTCGCAAAGTGTAACAATAACCGGAGAGCTCAGACAAAACATGAATGGAATGAAAATAGTTATTTACCTAACAAGTGCGGAAAGTGGTACTTTTACGCACGCGACGGCAGTTGCACGAACGACGCGGAGCGGAACTCGGGCAAGCCATTAAGGGCGAAAAAGACATTTTCCGCAAGAGTTGGGTACAATGTTTTTCCTACGAGTGGTTTTGACCATCTTATTTATAAGAAAAAGAAGTTTTTGATACGCAAAGATCATTTAATAATCCAACTTAACTGGAGTATACCTATTACATTGCTGGGGCAGACATACCTCCTATATATACAGAAAACCGAAAATTGTATCACATTAAACACTAAGCATAAGTGAAAAGTCAAAAGTAAATAGCAGAAATACAAATTGATCACGGAAATGCCTCATGGGTCCCACAAACTCAATGATTAATAATTATTATTTTGATCGTTCATCACACATAACCCAACTTAGCAATAATAATAGAGTATTGGAACTATACAATAAACAATGGAGTACGACCGAACAAAATCGTTATTATAAACCTGGTAAAACAGGGAAAGGCTGGTATCGTACTCGGTTGATTCTCATCTCTTAGTCTTCAAGAAAATTCAGTCGAAAAAAATGTTTGCTTTGCACATTCACCAGCAGTCTCGAATCTTTGTCCGAGTCAAATTCAGATTTTGATATCCTTTAATGGTGACCAAAAGGAGATTTGATAAGGTTTTTCACATGTTCTTCATTTCGAGATTGAAGAAATGGTCTGCAAGTTCTCCCAACATATTATTAGCCCACAACGCTAGTTTTTGCTGATGACCTTCCAGAGTTTTCTCGACTAGTTGAGGAATTAGGTACCACCTGCATATCCACTTAGTCCTAAATGTTATTGTTGTATCATGGTTCAATTATTTCAACATAAACGTGATTAGTGGCCTCAAAATATATATTTTATTCGAATATTCAATCAGCAATCTGCTATTTAATTATCGATCAGGCTAATTGAATTGCACATAATAGTGTTAAGCAGCAAGGCGAAAATCATTCCCTAAACACGATGATTAATTTTCACATTAAAATTACAAACCGCATCAATTAATCGTTTTGTTTCCCTGTGTGCGTTGCGATTTGTTCCTAATTAAGACGAGTTAATTAATAATATTACGCCAGACTATGCTGATAAATCGATATTCTACTCTGACTAATAAGCTGTCTACATATTGCCGAGCAAATTGAACAATCATATTAGAGATGACACAAACCACAAAGTGGCAGAAAAGCATTGATTGTAGATCAGTAGGTAATTTTTTTTCTACTAATAATCATAGCAGGCTTGTGTGCTGCTCTCAGATAAAACTTCTGCCATCGAGAATTTCAATACTTTCCACAATTGAAAAGCATTTTATTTTTGGTAGACGAATAGTCCTTGATACAGAATGCTCAACTGCAAAAATATCAGGTATTTCCACTTTGGTGCCCACCTTAAATATGTTCATTTCATGATTTTTGGTTATGTGATAACCATCAAGCTGAAAGTTTCAGGAATGCTTAATAGGCCATTATACAGTGCGGCTCTAAAAGGTCCCCACCCCCTTTTTTTTAATGTGTGCACCAAAAATTTTGAAACTTTAATTGCTGTCGAAATACTACTTTTTGATGTTACTGACGTACTTTTAGTATTCAAGATGGTGGCTGGGCGCCATTTTGAAACATTTTTTTAAATGGAAAAGGGGGTCGTGTGACACCTCATTTTGAAGATCCTGGTGAGTACTTTATAATCCTTGAATATTGAGTCGATATCTTCAAGTGATACAAAATGGTTGACACTTTCATCTAAAAATCGATATTTACCATGAGGAATCCATTCTGTTGGTTCCTAAACATGAAGATCATTTAAAGAAACCACTTAGAGCGACAGATATGTGATTATTAAATGCTGGGGGCTTTTGTTTGGATCGCGTGATGTTAATCAAAATGAATAATTTCAACGAACATCCAACGAGTGTTCTCGCGGAGCGCAGATCTGTAGGTACGCACACATCAAGTTCCTTTGGACATTATTTGACGAATATTAGATGTTAAAATAAATGTCAGCACAGGGCTATTTGCATAATGGGTCATCTGCCATCCACATTACGCTTTGGTGTTTTTTAAAGGCAGCATGGCCGGTATTTCGTTTTGAGTCCACTTACATTCTTCAGTTCAGTCTTGGTGTATCTCTTCCGTGCTATCTGCTTTTCTGCAGATGGAGCTTCAAGAAAATCCCTTGAGTGGAAGGCTTTCCCAGTGATTTTAAGTGTAATGATACAGTCCAGTTGATAAGATTTCTCTTGTGCAATTCTCCACTGATCCTTCATGTGGGTTCTGGTCCCTCTAGCGCGATCTTGACTTTTCCAGGAGAAAATTCTGGTTTCTGTGCTTTGACACTCCTTTCACCTTTTACCAAGATGAGATTTATTTTATCTTGTGCGTTGGCTATAGCCGTTATATCTTCCAGACATTCTAGAACTGTCTTTGAATTGATTTCAAAACCCTCTAGTGCCTGGATTGCCTCTGTATTGTGAGTATTCGTGAGTGATGATTGAGAGTGACTTCCTCGTAGGATCAACAATTCTGATTTGTTGTAAGGCAATGGTATCTATTTATTACTTTGCCCAGCTTCCCTTCGTCAATGCCGAATCACATTTGTGTGTCCTGATACTGGTTCCATCCCGAATAGAAATCATCAGTCATTCAGCATGGCACCACTCATACAACATTTAATGCAAGTCCCGCCGATATACCAATTACCCCAATCTGGGTCATAATTATTGGCGTCGACAGTTGCATTTGTGTGAATGGTGCAGTGGTGGTTTGCTGACATACTGATGATTCCTATTTGGGATGAAACTGGTATCAGGAGGGTATCAGTCACATAAACATAGCTTTCGGCATTCAGTAGGGCTCTGCAACAGCCTTCCGTTCAACTTAAAGTATCTCGAAGTATAGACGCCATTCGTCAAGTTTACAAAGTCCAGTTGCCATAAGTGAAGACGGATCATAGCAAAATGATTCTGAATTCACGCAGCACTTTGATGGAACGGAAAACTGATACAAATTACTTGAAACGACATTCACAACCAGTCCAGCCGCCCCCAATTTCTACCCCTATATCTTATTCTGCTTGCAAAATGAGGCCTTCATTTATCGGCAAAGATTGCATGACTGTCTAAACAAAGGCTAATCGGGATTGGCTCTGTTGGGGCGGCATGACGGGTGGGGGGAATGGCGGTGCTCTGCCGTCACTTCAGCCGTTGCCGCCGCCTTATCGGGCGTTGTGTCACGTTGTTAGCGGTCTCACAGGATAAATAAACACCATTGTCCCCGTAACCATGGTGAAATCAGCCGCGCTTACCGGATATATCTATGACGGTGGATGGGGAATGGTGGCTGCCGCCAGTGAGGCTTTTGTAGGTCTTTTAGTCAGGGATTGCTGCCGAGAGAAATGATACGAGATATGGAACACTTACGTTATTTACGTTGGGAATATTATGATATAATGTAGCCTTCCTTCTTTACATTTGCCTTGAAAATACAATATCGTTTTTGAATAAGTCAAAATACATATGGCCAACTTTATAAATTTGCGAAGTGAATACACATTTCTTGGTTGCTCTATAATACTTACATCAAAATATTGCTATTACAGAGGTGGACATAGGTATGGAAAGGCCCTTAAATTTGATAAAACTCTGATCCTGCATCAGTTATCAGACAAGTGATTGTGCATTTGAAAACTTAAATCCATTTGTCAGTTTAAGGGTTCTGGCGATTTTTTTCCAAAAATTGTTGAGTGCCCTTTTTTCACGTTCAAAAAAGGCTTATTTTCTTATTTTTTTTTTCTTTTTTCTGTGTAGCTTTTGATAAAAATGGCTAGCACCATATTCGAAAGAGGTGTAAAAGTCATGTACTTCCTGTAAAGTAGATATGCTCTGTAGTTTTGTGGCGCATCCATAATTTACAAGATTTTTTTGGGTATTTCGCCACACCCTGTGTGGCGAAATACCCAAAAAAATCTAGTAAATTACTTCCTGTAAATTTCATGATTATTGAACAAAG
The DNA here is from genome assembly GCA_958502075.1 of Orchestes rusci. Taxonomy (NCBI): domain Eukaryota; kingdom Metazoa; phylum Arthropoda; class Insecta; order Coleoptera; family Curculionidae; genus Orchestes; species Orchestes rusci. Next base: position 22,516,062 of record OY293307.1, read on the forward strand.
GATAGTCTAGTCATAAAGGTCTGAAAAAATTACCAATTTTTGAAGAAATCATGCAAAATAGGTCACTTTTGCCGAGTTTAACATTTTATCGCTAGGCTATCCTTTGTTTAATAATTATGAAATTTCCAGGAAGTTCATAACTTTTGCCTCTCTTTTGAATGGTTCTAGCCATTTTTATCAAGATTTACACAGAAAAAAGTAAGAACAGTAGCTTTTTTTTAAACATGAAAAAGGGCACTAAACATTTTTTGAAAAAAATCGCCAGGACATCAGGTAAACTGACAAATGGATTGAAGTATTCAAGTGAACCATCACTTTTTTGATAACTTGAGCTGGATCAGAGTTTTATCAAATTTAAGGGCCTTTCCATACTTATGGCCGCCACTGTACATACCTATTTGAAGTTTATGACATTTTAGATTTTTTTATTCTCCTTAAAGATTCACAGTTCAGTAAATTTTATCTGTGATAAAAAGGTGTTTATCAAAGGAAGAGTGAAACATTTTTCATGCACACGCACGTCTTCTGAAAAGTAGTTTTTCCAAAGTTGTCTAATTTTTTATAATGAAAAAATAGTTTCTGATCTATGGTTCATGAACTTCACAGTTTTGATATGGCTTTCGGAGCATTGATATCAATGTCATTCAGACAATGACAAACCGAGCTAAAAAACGATATATTCTCAGTCCAACATTACCTTATTGGGAAGGGCTTATTTCATACTCACAAATCAAAAATGGAGCATCAAATGAATCTCAGAGTTGAATTTTGCATTATTTTTCCACATCTGCATTCGCTTTTAGGTACTGTCTAATCAACTCTTATCTCACTGAATCGGAGATACTTTTCCCTACTATGAACCTTTGATTTTTTTGAAAATGTTTATTTATAGCTATGATAAATGAAAATACAATAAAATGGTTCTTATTTATTATCTCAAAAAACTAATAGAGACGCTTCAAACACTCGAAAGGCAAAAAAGTTGTATTTTTAGTCGCTTGTTCTCAAAAAATTATAAAAATCAGAAAAACGTCCGTGACGTACACTTTTTCACATAATCAAGGGGACTCGTAGGGGCACGAACACCACTTGATTTGAAAATTACAATATAGTTCAAGGGAAATTGGCTCTTCATTACCACAAACAACACTGCTAGATTTCAAAAAAATCATCCAAAATATTTTTCAGACAATGTTGAAAAATGAAGTGTAAAACATCTTTTTTGTACATATCATCATTATTACCTTAATTTCACTTTTAATTTCATTATTAATTATTACTTTTCTTAATATACGTTCTACCCCTTAATTCAGGCTGTTTTGCTCACCACATATTTAGGAGCTCTCTATTGTAAAACCATGATTGACCCGGAACACCCGAATTATTAGAAAATCAGTCGTAGTTGGCCTTAGCATGCGTTCAGACGGGTACCCGTAAGTGTTGTCTAATTGAGCAATGTTGCTGTTGATTATTGTAATCACGTGAGTTGTGTACCCATGGGTTTGTTTGTGACTACCACTGAGGGTAGAGGACAGATCTGTCAGAATTAGTGCACTAGTTAAAGTGCAGCCCATTTATGGGTGTAGAAAGCCCCAGGCCCTTTGTGGTGAGGATAGCGCTTTGCCTCGGTGTTATTTGGTAGGATGGTAGCATCAGGGAGGCTCTACCTAGACACCGATTGACATGAATAGACTACAGGATCCAGTTTACCGGGCCCTTTGTCCAATTCATTGGGATACTTTGCTTTTTCGCGAGAGTTAAAGTATCCAGGGGAGCCTTCACTCATTACAGGTGACACTAGCTAGTCGTCGAAGATTATTATTGTACGATTATTATTATCATCATAATGAGAGCTTTAATACTGATGTAATGGATAATGTTATTGAATGGAATGGATGAAGAGGGGGCCAATTATCCCCCGGTGAGTACAACTTATTATTGCCTAGTTGACAGAACAGTAATTTTGGTATTTTCTATTTCATATCATGCCCGAATCATGCCCATTAACTTGATACCTATTCCGATTGATTGATTGAGTGAATTTGCATTGTGAAGACCCATTCGTGAGACCAGCTAAAGCAGGTGAAATGATTGCAATTTTTATAAACTTTACATTCAGGTGTGGGGTCAAGCAATCAATTCACTCAATCATCTTGTTGAATCGGCATGATTTAATACAATGCAAAAATTGACACACTTTACGGTACTCCGTTTAACGCAAAACCTCTCTATTACTACGCAACCCTTGTCCGTGAATTATGCTACCTGACCAGGCTCTTACTGATAATAATACGCAATTTGAACGAAAATGAAACGGGAATTCAACGAAATTGCGAGTTAAAAAAATGCACGTTAATGCATTAAATAGAAAAACTAACTGAAGGCAACAATAATAGATGAAGTAGTGTTTTTTCATAGACTGATATGCATTGTAATGAATGATTATTTGCTGCATGTGTTTGTAGTATGTTGTTTTATAATGAAGCATGTTTAACCCAGACCACGATTGAATTAATATTTCTTCCCTTCAGTACCTGCGATGTTTTATGATACAGGCCCAAGGGTCATTTGCGTCATATGCTTATCTAAATATTTTTCGAAAGCGACGCAATTTTTCGAAGAAAATTAGTCAGCTATGCGTTTTTCTTTGGCGAAATCAGTACGTATGCCGTGATCTAGTCGTGAGAAAATACGTGTGCTTTGTTTAAAGTGCATATATTATTGTGTATACCTAAATACTATACTCTTAGTGCCGTTGTAGTGACTATTTGTGCGTTTTGACTTTTATTTGTAGTGTTACAACGAAAAGGCATTAGGATGTCGGAAGAAAATCGTATGGTCGTCACGAAAAGGAAAAGGATATTGCTGTTATTGAATCCTCCCCCGATCATGAGACAACAAATTTGTCCGTGAATGTAATACCGGTCTTCAATTCTGAAGATCCAGGACAATCTGTGGAGAGATGGTGCGAAAAAGTGGATCAACTTCGTACTCTTTACAATTGGAGCGACGAAAGAACAAACTTTAATGCCCTGACTAACTTGGAGGGACTGGCAAAAACTTGATACCGCAGTTTATCCACAATTAGTTTCACATGGAACGAATGTAAGATGAAATTGAAGGCAGCTTCTCCATCCAAACGTGATTATTGTCACACGTTAAGAGAAATGATTCAGCGCACCAAACACAGTAATGAGTCCTACATCACCTACTATTACGAAAAGGAGACGTTGTTGAATCACTGCAGAATAGTCGGCACCGATGCAGTTTCTTGCATGATCGATGGAATTCCGGATCCATTGGACAAGTTGCCGCACGAGCAAAGGATTGCATCATTATTTTGTATAAAAAAAAATTGTAGCAAAATGTTTCTGAAATAAATTGATTGATTGATTGATTGAATTGATTGAGTTGTGAAGCCCTACTACGATTCCTCAGGACATGTGAACTACCAACACCTGGACCTTCTAGCAGTGGATCGAACAAGGCCTTGGATGCCTCCAGGCGATATTTCTGACTATACCGATAGCAACATTGGAGAAGATGAAGTGATTTTGCCTACAGGTTCGGATCGAGTTGCGAGGACGCAACCACTTTCAGGTTGGCCGAATGTAAAACATCTTTTTTGTACATATCATCATTATTACCTTAATTTCACTTTTAATTTCATTATTAATTATTACTTTTCTTAATATACGTTCTACCCCTTAATTCAGGCTGTTTTGCTCACCACATATTTAGGAGCTCTCTATTGTAAAACCATGATTGACCCGGAACACCCGAATTATTAGAAAATCAGTCGTAGTTGGCCTTAGCATGCGTTCAGACGGGTACCCGTAAGTGTTGTCTAATTGAGCAATGTTGCTGTTGATTATTGTAATCACGTGAGTTGTGTACCCATGGGTTTGTTTGTGACTACCACTGAGGGTAGAGGACAGATCTGTCAGAATTAGTGCACTAGTTAAAGTGCAGCCCATTTATGGGTGTAGAAAGCCCCAGGCCCTTTGTGGTGAGGATAGCGCTTTGCCTCGGTGTTATTTGGTAGGATGGTAGCATCAGGGAGGCTCTACCTAGACACCGATTGACATGAATAGACTACAGGATCCAGTTTACCGGGCCCTTTGTCCAATTCATTGGGATACTTTGCTTTTTCGCGAGAGTTAAAGTATCCAGGGGAGCCTTCACTCATTACAGGTGACACTAGCTAGTCGTCGAAGATTATTATTGTACGATTATTATTATCATCATAATGAGAGCTTTAATACTGATGTAATGGATAATGTTATTGAATGGAATGGATGAAGAGGGGGCCAATTATCCCCCGGTGAGTACAACTTATTATTGCCTAGTTGACAGAACAGTAATTTTGGTATTTTCTATTTCATATCATGCCCGAATCATGCCCATTAACTTGATACCTATTCCGATTGATTGATTGAGTGAATTTGCATTGTGAAGACCCATTCGTGAGACCAGCTAAAGCAGGTGAAATGATTGCAATTTTTATAAACTTTACAGAAGTGAAAAAATAATTTAATAATTATTCTAAATCATAATAATCAATCATGCATCATACGAACGAATGAGAAGATTTGGTCAGAGCCGTTTTTAATACGTTTCACGTTGACTGGTTTGTTTTGTTGAAATAAATTCTATCTGCTATGATTTTGTGCAAGCCACGAAAAGTTCAGTTTGCTAGGCCGCTTTATCAACCTACGATGTCCGAAAATAACCTGAAGATGCTCAACATTCAGAGGCTTCAAGATATTATCCAAAGCTATAATCGTGTGTCCAGTCTACTTGAGTAGATTTTCAGGCCTGTATGAAGGTCTTACTAGGTTCTCCAGCTCCTGATCTGTAGTTTCAGTGGCTACTTTTCCTGAATTTATTTAAATTATGCGACTTGTTGAACTGGTTTTATAAAAATGGCCTCACAGTCATCACGCCAAATTCACGCGACGCGACGGTGGTTACTATTAGTTGTGTTATCTGGAAACTATGAGAGAAATGATTGAAACAAAGAACATTTTTTTCTACAATGAAGCGTGTGAATGTCGGCCTGAAAAAAAAAATGACGTGGAAAAATCGTAAAAATTACCTTTCGTTCCTTAAAATATCGAATATAACTTACACAATTGGTTTTTTATAGTGTTATCTAAAACTAGACTAACTTCATATAGATAATAGACAGATTATACTTTCTCTTAACCCTTACCACTGGATGTGATAGGTATTTGAAAAAGTGCTTAGTTACGGAAAATTCTACAGAGATAGTAATTGAGCAGACAGATTTTAGAAATTTCCAAAGGGAAATATTTTATCATGCACAAATTAACACGTCGATTTTGTCGAAACGTTTTCCGTAAAAATTCAACTGTCTGTACGTTCTTACATAAAAGACGACAAGAATATCTCATAATGAGCAACATGAAGCGATTCATATCAAAATCACTCTATAACTAATTTAATATTTCCTGTCGATGATTGTCGGATACGAAAATCGCGACGACATCAAAGCCTGGATGCGCGCACCGCTTTCCAGGAGACATTATTAACGCCATCAGTCACACACGTGTAAGTCGTTTAGGCACCACCGTGTCTACGATGTTCTTTTATAAGAGACTACCGCAAGTTGTGCTAATTGTTCCATCCGATGATGAAACAGTTAGCTTAGTTTCTGTACGTATATTATTGGTAGACTATTATGGACACGTGCTTTTATTTTTAGAGCAAGTTCGTAATTTCAACTGTTAAAAAATATTGATTGTTCAAATCACAAAAACGTGAAGAAAAATTATCATGGTTTATCAGATGGCTGCTATTGTAAAAAGATGATCTATTTTTAGTGTTTATGAAGCGAAATTTTGCTTGAGGGATCATCTAGATAATTTTATAACATATTTGGAGCATAAAGTTCTTATTGTGTTTTCAACAAACATGAAATTGAAATGTTACTTGATGAAAGTCTACTTTTTAAAATTGTCGTTTTGTTTTTTATAATAATATGGTCTTTCAACTGAGTTGAAGTTCCATTGTCAATAACAGATGAGATCTTCACATAATCCACTTCATCAGAGTTTGAAGACCCGTAATAGAGAAAAATATAAATAACTTTTATCCCTTATTCTCATTTTATTGGAATCATGCCACAATTTTTACCTTATAACTTTTTCTATTCGAAATTGTTTTCATGAAATTAATTCCATTAAATCCATCGCCGGCAATCTGTAAAGGTTAAAGGGAAAGAAGAACCTACTATCAAAAACATTCATCTCAGTACAAAGTACAAGGTTAGTTGAGGCCTATAGGTGATACACATCTGTTTCCACGCACATGTAGCTATACAGTAAGTCACGCAATTGCAGGGTCAGACTTTCACACCAGGTTCCACGACCAACAATAATGAGGAAGTGTCATTCATTAAGTTGGCAACCATGGATCTCCAGATTTCACGAGTGGCAACGATGAATATTTGATTGATGATCCGTCAATTTTTGTGATTCATATGATATCCTCTGAATTGATCGAGAATTACCTATGGCGAGTATCACACCAACGATACGAGACCGCGCCTATATGACTGGTATTACTACAATGTCGGTATATTCCTCGATGCTTGATTCCACCAGTAATTCATATCTGCGACAAGGTTCCAAAGAAGAGAAGATATACCTTGGACTTCTGGGGACATCATCCAGCTACTTGTATAGTTTTGTCAATCAAAGTTGCTTGAATATACCTACCTTCAGCATGTTTCTTATGCACCTGCAGACTTTGTTGTTGAATCCACGCCAGTCAATCGAGGCAATTTGAGGTGAAGGAGGTATGATTAGCACCTTCTATGCCAAGAAATTGGGCTAGATCAATTCCATAGATATTCAGTGTGCGTTGATCCATGCAAAACTGTCTCGCTCCATCTCACCCCCTTACCAGGTTGGTGAGCATTTTATATGTTTGTAAAGAGGTCTTTCTAGATGTGAGGTTTCCCGGATATACCTTTCAATATTTTTTCCATGGTTTCAAGTACGAATAAAAACGATGAGCCCTGATGCCTTGGGTTAAAAGTGATATTTCTCCTGTTGCCAGGGTCTGGTTGCGTCGTAGATGGGTAGAAAATTGAGAGCCTGCACCCCGTTTCTCACGTTCATGCAGGCTCTGATGTTTCTTGTCGGTTGCTCATCATAGAAGATAACTAGCCAGGGCTTCAGTTTTCATTGATATGTACTGGCAAAAGGCAGGTGCTGCTGCTCCACTGCGCGGAAAGTCTCGTTTGGTGATCCAGGGTTCTTGGATCATGGCCATGTCTACGGCATCCCTTACCATGTAGTGAGCAGCTGTTGCTGCGTGCTGAAGATTTATTTGGATGACCTTCAGTATTGGAGGTCTCCTTCTTAGAGACTCTGAAGATCAACTGCGTGTATCCAAAATAGGCCCAAAGATTTCGATTATGCAGTTCCCTCAGTAATCTGTCATCATTAGGCTTTAGTCATCTGCTTCGAGCCACACGTTCTGGGTCTTGAGGAGCTTGTACCAGTTCCTTGACTCCGGCAGATATTGTGGGTATCCAGGCGGCAGCCCTAACGAGTGGCACCATTATATGAGCCAGGCGAATCCTAAGATTCTTTCCCTCGAAAGGGCCGATGCCCAGGAACACCCCCAGCAAACAACTTTGGTCGGCAAGGTACATATTTAATGATGGCATCGTTGGCATCACGATGGCAAATTATTGATGTGCATTATTTGAAAAATAATAACAACTGCAAACATGCATTGTTTGTCAAATAAAGAAAAGGTACTGGCACATTACCCATAAAAAGGCAAATTTCCAATTTTCAATATGCCTGTGAAGCCAAGTTACATTTTCTTTATACAATAGCCAATGCCTTTTAATAGCCTTGCATACAGCAATGTTCAATCACATGTTAACTGGTGATCTTCTTGTGAAGCTTTTTTATCAATCATTAAGTAAATAGGAAACGATACGTTATATTTAATCCATGAATTGTACTTTTAGACTGAAACGATGCCAATATATTCAGTTTACAATTGACATTTGACAAATGCGCAGACGCAGATCCCGGATCCCGGTATTTGTTCGTTTCAAAGATCAAAAACATGTTTATTTGTGCAGTGAGTGTGGAACAAAAATAAGTTCGTATTGAATTGAAACAGATTCATTCACAGTACAGGTGGTTATTCGTGCATTTGATTACGTTCTAAAACTTATTGGGGAAAGAACACAAGAAGCTACATATGCACATGCTACAAAAAAAGGGTTATGTCCGAACTCATTAGACACGAATGGCTCAGTTTATCAACATTTAAAGGTGTAATCAAAACTGGACAATAGGCAAGACGGAATAAAAAGCCACCCTTTCATATGCTTTTAGTGGTATGGTTCGACTTATTTGTGGTAAGAATTTTACGTTTTATATCTAACTATTTCTTAGAAATGAATCAACTGATTTTGTACCTATCATTTTCTAATATATACTTGATGGTCTCGCTCCATCTCACCCCCTTACCAGGTTGGTGAGCATTTTATATGTTTGTAAAGAGGTCTTTCTAGATGTGAGGTTTCCCGGATATACCTTTCAATATTTTTCCATGGTTTCAAGTACGAATAAAAACGATGAGCCTTGATGCCTTGGGTTGAAAGTGATATTTCTCCTGTTGCCAGGGTCTGGTTGCGTCGTAGATGGGTAGAAAATTGAGAGCCTGCACCCCGTTTCTCACGTTCATGCAGGCTCTGATGTTTCTTGTCGGTTGCTCATAATAGAAGATAACTAGCCAGGGCTTCAGTTTTCCTTGATATGTACTGGCAAAAGGCAGGTGCTGCTGCTCCACTGCGCGGAAAGTCTCGTTTGGTGATCCAGGGTTCTTGGATCATGGCCATGTCTACGGCATCCCTTACCATGTAGTGAGCAGCTGTTGCTGCGTGCTGAAGATTTATTTGGATGACCTTCAGTATTGGAGGTCTCCTTCTTGGAGACTCTGAAAATTAACTGCGTGTATCCAAAATAGGCCCAAAGATTTCGATTATGCAGTTCCCTCAGTAATCTGTCATCATTAGGCTTTAGTCATCTGCTTCGAGCCACACGTTCTGGGTCTTGAGGAGCTTGTACCAGTTCCTTGACTCCGGCAGATATTGTGGGTATCCAGGCGGCAGCCCTAACGAGTGGCACCATTATATGAGCCAGGCGAATCCTAAGATTTTTTCCCTCGAAAGGGCCGATGCCCAGGAACACCCCCAGCAAACAACTTTGGTCGGCAAGGTACATATTTAATGATGGCATCGTTGGCATCACGATGGCAAATTATTGATGTGCATTATTTGCAAAATAATAACAACTGCAAACATGCATTGTTTGTCAAATAAAGAAAAGGTACTGGCACATTACCCATAAAAAGGCAAATTTCCAATTTTCAATATGCCTGTGAAGCCAAGTTACATTTTCTTTATACAATAGCCAATGCCTTTTAATAGCCTTGCATACAGCAATGTTCAATCACATGTTAACTGGTGATCTTCTTGTGAAGCTTTTTTATCAATCATTAAGTAAATAGGAAACGATACGTTATATTTAATCCATGAATTGTACTTTTAGACTGAAACGATGCCAATATTTTCAGTTTACAATTGACATTTGACAAATGCGCAGACGCAGATCCCGGATCCCGGTATTTGTTCGTTTCAAAGATCAAAAACATGTTTATTTGTGCAGTGAGTGTGGAACAAAAATAAGTTCGTATTGAATTGAAACAGATTCATTCACAGTACAGGTGGTTATTCGTGCATTTGATTACGTTCTAAAACTTATTGGGGAAAGAACACAAGAAGCTACATATGCACATGCTACAAAAAAAGGGTTATGTCCGAACTCATTAGACACGAATGGCTCAGTTTATCAACATTTAAAGGTGTAATAAAAACTGGACAATAGGCAAGACGGAATAAAAAGCTACCCTTTCATATGCTTTTAGTGGTATGGTTCGACTTATTTGTGGTAAGAATTTTACGTTTTATATCTAACTATTTCTTAGAAATGCATCAACTGATTTTGTACCTATCATTTTCTAATATATACTTGATGAAAGTACTGTACTTATATCAACAATGGTGAATGAAGCATAGGAAGGCGTTTATCAGCTCAACATACATTGCTAAAATGTGCCATTCAAGCACTCAAACATGAAATCTCCATTTTTTTATTGCAGATTGCAGACTCACTCAAGGCTAATCCACTTCCAGTCAACAATTTCACGTTATCTTTAAGGGTCTCGCATTGGAGGACGCACAAACAGAAAAAGACAATAAATTGCATTTAGTTTTAGATATTGTCCCGGTTATTGTTATCCTAACCACATTTTTTTTATATCAGAACCAAAACTGAAATATGCCAATAAATATAATACACTGAATTGGTGGTGTTTTTTTATCACTCCTTGACATTTGATGGTGGAGTAGTGATTTGCCATCAATTATCCATCATGGCAAAATGCCTTGCGGCCAAATGACGGCCTAATTGATACTCCTCAGGAGATAACTGCCTGTACATTGCCAATGAGAATAGCAGGCAATGCCGTTACTATAGAGTTACATTGCCGGCATGCATGTTTGCTGGGCCGGCAATAATCAAGTCTAAGGAGCCTCATTGGCGCAGGTGATCCGGGTTCACATTGTTTGTTTGCTCCGGATATTTCTCCAAAGTAATAGTCATTGTTAGCGCGGACAAAGTTTCGTTATTGAGAACCAGTTGAGGTACTGGGTAAAGAATAAAGAAAAGAAATAAAAGACTGTTTTTAAAAATGTGCTATATACATAAAAGCAAGCCGAATGTGAATCTCAATCAAGATACGCAAAACTTAAGTATCATCTACCATAATTTGATCACCAATTTCCAAAATGAAAATAGTACAGTTAATCATCAGTAGAGTGGAAAGGGGAATTCGTAAAAATTTTGCACAACTGACCCAGCCCAGACGGTCAGTACTGTTAGAATCGACGGCGGAGCTAATGCTGAAGCGCCCCATATCTCTTATCTCTATGCACTCGCAATTTTACTATTTCATATTTATTGCGCAATTTTAATTATCTTAGTGATTTTTAACAGTTTTTGGTCCTGGTTACACATGACATGTAATGTTAACATTCCTGTGTATTTTGTTGTTAGATTTTTTGTCCAAGAAAAGCTGAAACCTTTTTTCTTCAACAATAAAAAATCTTATTTTGTCCGTCTTGAAAAAAAAAATTAATAATCCTTATCAATGGAATCGTTTGTTTTTCTTAGGTCTTGGCTGCCGTTGTAGAATTATTCTTACCTCTGTGCAGTTTTGATGTTTTCAGTGAACACATTCATGCCTATCAAGCAAGTCGAGTAACTGATATAGCCCTCTTTTCCAAATGGATAAATGTCGTTCTGTTGGTTATTCAGTTACAAGTAGGTACTACTACTTATTTTACTCCACAAAAATATTTTCAGTTTTTGGAGATTAGTTTATTCACAAAAAAAAACGTGTACTGAGATCGATGTCGAGACACATCCCTTGAAAATATTCCACCTTTATATCAAACTTGGAAATATCCTTCTATGTGAAATATATAACGATATACCTACCCCCGTCATAAAAGAGTTCATCATAAACTTCGACATTCCACGTTCTAAATCTTATTTACCGGCGCAAAAAGGCGAATATGAAATAAAATTGCCCACGTATTACATCTTTTGAAATTTATATCGAAGTATAATCACGCGGAAGCGTGTGTTCAAAGGTAACTCAGTTAGAAACTTTTTCCTCGAGCGTAGCATTATGCAAACATCTTTTTCCGCACGGTTAATTTAACAGAGTTGATAAAGCTTCGCCATAAAACTCGTGGGCGTGCAGCTATCTCCCAAATTTGCCACTTAATAATACGGATAATGAAGTGACGCTTGATGTGACAGCGCTCGCAACTGCAGTCATACAAACTTTTCTTATTTTCGCGACACTCGTTTATACAGATTACACTTGAAATTCGAAAATGTAATTACCACAAACAGTTTGGGTTTTTGAAATGGATGGTATGGACAAGGAAAATTGTAACTGTTTTGGAAATATTACTAAGTATTATGAAAATGAATACTTTGACGAAGTTTCCTGCGACAAAGATATTATCATCTTTGCCTGCGATAACGACTAAAAGACGACAAGGCAGACTCTGGCAATTCGCCAATTGCCCTTCACGGGATTTCTCTCCTGAAAAACAATTTCATGGAACCACCAATATACGGCGTCAGCATTTAACTACCAATAGCTGCGATGTTTTTGAGATCAAAAACATTTCTGGTATACAAAAAAAGTACAGAAAACTATACCACCAATACCTCAGAAAATCGCCCTACTAAAGAATAAATATTATTCTGGTATATTCTTTTCCATGCATTTACACGCTTCTACCAATGCCGTGGCATAAAAGTCTGGAAATATATTATGTCTTCAGCATTGGATCACGTTAGCATATTTTGTTAACAAATGAGGTTTTGGAGTAGTTCTTGGACTGTGGTCGTCAAGGAGTACAATACCCAGTACAATAACGATATCCAAGTTGTCGAGTTCCAGAGCGTCAAAGAGAAAGATCCAGTTGTACAGGGTTTTTCTAATAAGAGGTGTTATTTTGAATAGCCCGCTATTTCGGTAGATGATACTTTTGAAGCTGTAATTTTTTGACATTTGACAAGTAGGCTGGAGCAACAGTTACTCTGGATATTCAACAACCAAATATGATTCCTTCATGTGATTCGGAAAATCGTCAGTTGACAATAGATGGGTAGAGCGCCCGGGTTTATGAGTTTAAATATCTGTATAATTGGACCCACAAGGCAACGATTTCCAATGCAGTGGTAATTTGACTACCCATCAGATGTTATCATTGTCAAGAAGTTAGTCATCGAGCTAATCAGTGTCTTAAAAATCGACAGAAAAATGCACCAACTCGTCCTACTCAGAATAATGAACGTGTATCATGACCATGACTAGAAACGGAAAATAACAAGAAATTCTATAAAATTCCAATGCCAATGTTATAGAACTAAAAGCTTTTGTCGAATGGATATGGAATGAATTCGATAAAACCTCTAGCCAAAACTGAGATGAAGATTAAGATTGATAGTTTCGAGAAAATTGCGGACTATCTTATTGTAACGGATCACATACAGGGCTCCCCAGAACTGATGTCTAGCTAATCACTGAATCTCCGGGCCTAGTTGTGAGAAAAGATAGTCAAAATCTGGAGTTTCATAGATCATCCAATAAGCCAACGACGAAGATGGCTATATGGTTGAAAGAATCAACCATGATAGTGATATACACCTCCCAATCGTGTTGGTGACTTAGAAGTATACGGTAAAACTGAAACCGAGGTCGACTTTTTAGTAAATTCATGTTTTCGATAAAATTGATTTTAGACTATTCGAAGGGTGCCGTGAAAGATAATGTCATGGCTATCATACCTGTGACTGATTTATCGGGAAAGGACCTTCATTTGAACATCAAATATCCCATTGTACGTGCTTTATCAAGTCAAATGGATTTTCAGAAGAATGATGATACTCAATTTAAATGGAAAAAAACTCACCCTGTACCTATTCGTCAGGAAAGTATACGGAGTAACTGGGCTTCCCATAGCCGTACCATCCACTCGCCTAATAAACTCAGAGCTGAAATGCTAACGAATTAATTTAGAAATACCTTTTACATTATAATCGAGAAGAATACCTTGAAAATAATCATTAACAAGGTTCTGCGTACACCACTTGTGGTGTACCTATATGTATGCAGAAGGATTTTCGTAACACTTGTCAAAAAATCTTTTGACCCTTCGAAGATAAATGCTTGCTTAGATGAATACCCTTTTATATAAAATTGCATTGGTAACTACATAGATCTTTGGATTAATTAAATTAACTTATGAACAAATTTAAAACTTGGCATCGGAAATATCGAAAATATCCCAGCAAATTCAGATCTACTTTTGCCTTCTCTGGAAAAAAATTCGAAATCTCGTCTGGATGTTGATATTTGCAAGTCTGATATAAACAATATTTTCAAATTGTCAAATGAAGTTGAATTTACTTCTTATCTGACCAAGCAAGCTGTAATCCGGAATGCGAATAGATTGAAGGGTATATACCTACAAAAATATTCATTGCTGCTGACTTGTGTGTACAAGACCGTGAAGATAAAGAGTTACTTGTTGAGCATATGAAACTTGCGAAATCAAAAAACCTGAATACTAAAATCAAGGGCTTCAAATTGTGGATCAACGGAGAATATTATACAGCTTCTGACCTGAAGCAAATGGGAACTGGTGATGGTGAACAACCTATTATAATCGAAGGAACATCGGACAACCCAGCCCCAGAGACCTCAAGACCAGCTGAGATAACTGATGCTAACAAAAGGAAGGACATGGACACTCCAGAAAATACAACGAACACCAACATACCCAAAAAAACAGAACTGAATTTGAGATCTTGTAAGTCAAATAATTCCAACTAAATATATTCGGTTAGTGCTATAGTGCAGATGAACTGTCGACTTTTGTTCATTTTTTGTCTGATCGACATTCCTTATCAGTTCGTCATATCTCGATCCTATTAGGTATTCAGTTAAGTTCTTCTAATTCTTTTTTGTGATGAGTTGGTTTTGAACGCTTTTTGTTATCATAATCACTACTGGGAAAAAACCTTTTCGTGAGGTGAATATTTTTGCTTCGTGGACAGAATCATAATTATGAGTAACTTTAGTAATTTGAGGATAGGTCATGTAAATATTCGTTCGCTTTTACCAAGCATAGAATACATTAGAGCATTGATTCATGGTTTGAAATTGGATATTTTGGGAGTATCTGAGACTTGGCTTTCAACCAAGATAGCCGATAAGAAGGTATTCATCAATGGGTTCAATTTTTTTAGAGCAGATCGTGGTTCATGCGGTGGCGGTGTGGGGATCTACACGAGAAATTATTTATTGATAACTGAGATCGACATTGGAGATAAGAATTAGTGTGTGGAACAGTTGTGGCGTATGCTTACTGTAGGAAATGTCAGGTTCGGATTGGGAATCTTTTATCGTCCACCCAGATATAACTTGGCTAATTCTCCTAGTTGTTTCGAGACAGCAGTCTCAATTGTAATTTCTCTAGTTGATGAAGTAGTTTGTATGGGTGACATGAATGTTAACCTTTTAGGATCTAATAGGTCTTTTGATGTGTTTGATTCGTTTCCTACTCCTTATGTCAGGTTGTCAACGTACCAACGCGCTACTCGGCTAATCATGCTAGCTTGCTGGATTTGATTATTTTATCTAATAACTTGCTGATTGGAGAGGTCATGCATAAATATATGCATGCACATTCAGACCACCAACTCATACTCTGCAAAATAAATTGCAAATCCCCCCTTATGCTGCCAAAAATACTGTTCCGCAGTTTCAAATATTTTGATAACAATCTTTTCAAGTCTGACTTGATAAATAATACAAATTGGGGCGAGATTTTTGACACACAATGTGTTCATGAGAAGGTGGAACTGCTCACTGAGAAACTTTTGGATGTATTCAATCGTCATGCCCCTATATGAACGGCTCATGTTAGGCGACCTTAAGCACCGTGGTTTACTGATGTTCTGAAAATCATGAAGAGGGAACGTAACAAGCTAATTTCCAAATACAAAAAAAGAGTCCGCAAAGGATTGGGCAGCTTAAAAGGAGATGAGAAATTTATTCACCCAGGCTGTTCGCGAAGAGAAGAAGGCTTACATCAGATTTGTCTGTAGGCCAACAAGCAACAAAGATACATGGCGTTCTCCGAGTGATCTGAATGTCTACAAAAAAAATAAAAATAGTACTGGCCTGCCTACACATTCTAAAAATCCAAACAAAATTACTGATTTTTTTATTGACTCAGTGAATAGGATAGCGCCACCTTTTGACGCGAACTGTAGATACTTACAGTAACTCCTGCTCGCGTCATACCGTTGGTGCATTCCGGCTTGGTCTAGTGTCTGAATATGGGGCAGTTAGTGCATCGTCCCATTTAAAATCAAATGCTTTTGGCACTGACGGATTATCCCTCCAGATGATTAAGTTGTGTTGTCCAGTTATTATACCTATCCTCACTCACATATTTGATTGGGGTATCGAACATGGCGTATCTCCATCTTCATGGAAGGTTGCTCCACTTGATCCTTTTCCTTAGGTTGGCAAACCAGAAGACCATTCGAACCTACGACCTATCAGCTTGCTGTGCGTTTTGTCAAAGGTGCTTGAAAAGATTGTTGCCACTCAGATAGTTGAGTACTTTGATCGAAATAACTTATTCAGTCCATCTCAGTCGGGTTTTCGCAGGGGTTTTAGCACAGCATCGGTTTTGTCACGGGTACTGGATGAAATTATTGTGGCTGCTGACAGGAGGCAAAGTACAGCGTTAGTATTACTTGATTATAGTAAGGCTTTTCATATTATCCAGAGAACTGGAGGTAGGAGAACGAGGTTGACATCTGCGCGAACTTGTGAAAACGTAGACAATTGAGAGCCGTCATTTTCTAGTCACCTATACGAGGGCCGATCAATACATTCTATTTTGTATACAAGCGTATGTAAAAAGTACACAGAGATGTGATTTTGGAGATAGGTGGTCGGTTTAATTGAAGAGAATTTGTCCACATTAGAAGTCGAACACGCCACTTACTTCTGGAAATATTCAAAAAAACAACTTTCTTTTTATTTTAACATCTGAAAATATAAGAAAATTGAAGAGACAACGAGAAAGTCTCTTTATTTCTCTAGAAGGCGTTTCTTGATTTAGAAATAAAAAAAACTGGGAAGAAATCATTATTTTGATGAAAAATTACGTATCATTTAGGTACTAACCAAAATGATAATTGGGACTTTTCAAAAATCACACAAAAGTTGATCAAAATTGGTAGAAAGCAAGAAAGCACCGAATACTTTTAAATGGGATTTTCCAGATTAGTGAGTACCTACATATTTTTATATTCTTGATACCTACCTAGTTGTTGTAATAAGCTCAACGATTTAGGAAAAGATGAATACTTGATATAACATAAAGATATAATTATAATTTTTCACCTCCTGAGATCACAAAACCTTTTCCTTTAAAATATTTTTATTTCTGAACCACACGAGTGTACTCGCCTTTCTATCAAGTAAACCTTATCTTGGGAGATCTGCAAAAGTGTATACTTTATGGAAATTAGTTGACTTTTACCTGAAAACAGTTCTATCTTGAAAAGGAAGCTTTCTCAGCTTTCTGTTCAGTATTTGAACAATGTTTCAGGAAACAACACGCCATTATCAAGCACCAAATGAACAGTAATCGACCAATAATGTTTTGATGATATTAATTCACGTTTTTTCACACAAAATGAGTTTTCAGAAGATCCTGAAATTCCTAAAATCCATATTCAAAACATCAACATAACTGCAATTATTGATTGCCAAGCATTCAAACCAAGCAATTCGAGGCAATGTTGCCGGACTTGACAATTTTCATAAGATTCACTTTGATATGCACATATTTACAAAAACAAATGATTAGTTATTATTATGCATGTTATTTGTAAAACACAAAAAGGTCTATGCAATTTTAACCATATCGGATGCTTCAAAGCTCAAAATAATTTTCAATGCTTTGACATATGAGCACATTGGTAACACATGCCTAGAAAATGGCTGCCCCCATAGTTTCTGAGAAAATTTGGATGCGCAGTCGTCCAAGCTCATTCTCGTACCTCTATATCTCTGGGATTATCACGTCAAGTTTTGTGAAATGCAAATATATGCCGATGACACGCAACTTCGCATCACTTTTTCCAAATCTGATTCCATTGGGGCTTCCGCTAAACTTACCCAATGCTTGGAATCACTGCACAATTATTATTCTTATAGAAATGGTTTAAAAATTCTAACAAGTCAGCAATCATCTTCTTTGGACCTGATAGTCGGGAGAATGTGAGAGTGGTGATGGGCGAGTCTGTTATACCTGTTGTGGAAGACTATGAGAATCTTGGTGTCATATTTGACAATAGACTTAGGTTCAGGGGTCAGGTTGCTAAGATAGTCCAGAGGTCATATTTTTTTCTTCGAAATCTTTACAAAAGCAGACATATTGAGTCCCTAATTAAAAAAGGTTTTGTGCGACACCCTTGTTCTTTCCCATACAAACTACTGCAATTAACGGACCCTGTCTTGATCAGCAATCAAGGAAGAGACTGCAGCGGATCCAAAATTCGTGTATAAGACTTATTTATGGACTCAGAGCAAGGGATCATGTCGGTTATAAACTGCCTGAGCTTAAATGGCTCAATATTCAAGAAAGGGAGAAGTTGCATTTTGCATGTTTTCTTCATCGTCTGTTCGCTGATGGAATTCCTCCTTATCTGCGTGAGAAGTTTAGTTTTAGATTTACGACACATAATCGGTCTACACGCCACAATAACTGTTTAAATCTACTCAAACACAGGACTGCTTTGTTTCAGCGTAGTTTCCGATATGGTGCACTCAAGATATACAATGAATGTATTTATAAAAAATTTGATAATCTCAGTTTAGCGTCCTTCAAGTCAAAGGTTAGAGATTTTTTGACGTTCCTATCTATCTATCTATCTATCCATCTATCTATCTATCTATCTATCTATCTATCTATCGCGGTTCCTAAGGGACTAAGGGGTGGCGGAACGCCCCAAACATGTGAGCAAAATTGCATCTTTTCATCATTTGGTCAAGGCTGAGTTTTTTACCAGTTGTTCATTGGTAGTCCACAATCATCTAGAAAAGTTGGCGGATCAATTGGCCGGTTCCTTAAGGGTGGCGGAGCACCCTCAACATGTCGTGGGAATGATGAACTTTGTTATGATCTAGTTAAGGCTGAATTTTTTACCAGTTGTTCTTTGGTAGTCCACAATCATCCAGAAAAATTAGCGGATCGATTGGCCAGTTCCTTGAGAGTGGCGGATCACCCTCAACATGTCGCGGGAATGATGAACTTTTTATGATTCACTAAGGACTGAATTTCTCACCAGCTGTTCTTTGGTAGTCCAGAATCATCCGGAAAAATTGGCGGATCGATAGCTATTCCTTAAGGGTGGCGGATCAGCCCCAACATGTCGTGGAAACAATTAACTTTCTATAATATGATTTAGTCAAGGCTGAATTTTTCACCAGTTGTTCTTTGGTAACCTACAATCGTTCAGAAAAAAAAAAGGCGTATCGATTGGCCAGTTCCTTGAGGGTGGCGGATCACCCTCAACATGTCGCGGGAACAATGAACTTTTCATAGTGTGATTAAGTCAAGGCTAAATTTTTCACCAGTTTTTCTTTGGTAACCTACAATCATCCAGAAAAATTGACGGATCGATTGGCCGGTTCCTTAAGGGTGGCGGATCAGCCCCAACATGTCATGGGAACAATAATTGACTATTCATAATATGATTCAGTTAAGGCTACATTTTTCAGCAGTTGTTCTTTGATAACCTATAATCTTCCAGAAAAATTGACGGATCGATTGGCCGCTTCCTTAAGGGTTCCTTAAGGGTTCACCCCCAATATGTCGCGGGAACAATGAACTTTTCATAATATGATCTAGTAAAAGTCTGAATATTGTAGTATGTTATTGTCGCAACTATTTCAAGTGTATATGTCAATTGACGGACAAAATAGCGGTTCTAAGTCAAGTATTTTCAAACTCAGTTGAAAACAACGAAAAAACTGCTACAATAGATCAAACAATCATACAAGCTGTGACGCACTGCTTAATAATAGGAGTGGACTGACCAACAACGAACAAAAAAATGTACCCAATATTACGCTGTCGCACAGTTCACCCATATTAGACACTTTAAGCAAACCCAACATTTTTTTACGTATCCGCATCCGGATCCGTAAACGAATCGACATACGTTCATCATCAAAAACCCGCTTAAGCAACGATCGGTTCTACGTATACGAAACGGATGGTGAAACGTCAAAGTTGTCAAACTTCGCGTTTTGTTACCCAGATATTGATTTTTGTTTATATTTTTGGTTTGGTTTGGATGTTTGTGTGTTTTTCGTTTATCGTTTTTGAAGAGCTTTTGTTATAATTCTTCGATTAGTTGAGATGCGTTCTCAGATACGGATACGATGAAAGGCCCGCAACGATACGTGCAACGGAACGAATTGGAACCCCGCATCTATTCTGAGCATGCGCAGATTGATGCGGATACGGATACGTTTGAAATTTAGGACGTGCTTAAAGTGTCTATTACCAAGCGGCACGTAACGTAACAGCTTTCATGCTTTGTTTGATCCATTGTACCGCGCCGGCGAGCGTTTTTTTCGCAGATTCAATTGACTCTATAAATACTATACCTGGCGGAACGACTTGAATATTACGAATTACGAATTTTCTCTTTTCTTGAGAATCTTCATAGTGATCAAAGCTCTCCAATTAACTCCAGAGATAATATTTTGATAATTACTCGATACAAATGCAATTTTAGAATAGATTTCTTAAGCGATATTAAATCAAATGATCCAAAGTTTCCGTGATTTGTATAGTTGCAAAGCTATTCTCTAGCTGCCTTTCGAATAAGAATGACAATATTTTCTTCACTTGTTGTAATTGAAGGGCTGTTATCACTATGAGATCATCATATCATGAAAAGCGCATTGGTCTCACGACATTTCGGGGGTGATCCGCCACCCTCAAGGAACTGGCCAATAATTCCGTCAATTTTTCTGGATGATTGAAGGTTACCAAAGAACAACTGGTGAAAAATTCAGCCTCAACTTAATCATATGATGAAATATTCATTGGTCCCACGACATGTTGAGGGTGATTCGCCACCCTTAAGGAACCGGCCCATCGATCCGTCAATTTTTCTGGATGATTGTGGAGTACCAAAGAACAACTGGTAAAAAATTCAGCTTTAACTAAATGATAAAAAGAAGCAATTTTTTTAACATGTTTGGGGCTGGGGCGTTCCGCCACCCCTTAGGAACCGCGATCAGGGTGAACCCTGTCGGATGACACTCGATTAGGGTCCGTACAACATTCTCTCAAAAAATACACCTTCACTAAATCATCACTGAAAAATGTCACTGGCTCTTAGACTATGAACATCTCGACTCGTAATTTAAGTCCTATACCGCCTTAGTAACGTCAGTCACTATTGTGGTCTCATCAAATTTTCACAATGAAACCTGCCATTTTTCAAATAGACAGAGCATCCGTTTTCACTCAAAAGGAAAACAAGATGCAATCAGTTTCCAGCTATAAATAATGCAATACGGCAACCGGTCAATCAATCAGAAATACATTAGCAAAGTAAACAGCATCGATTACACTTTTAATCTGTTCTGCGGCACAGCACAGTAGGTTTAAAAGCACAATCCATAAATAAAAAACAAACCCTTCGAAAAACCAGAACTACGCAAACAGTGGCAGCCGGTCGACGAGCCTGTTTACACAGGCGCACCGAATTAAAAATGTATTAATTCATTTTTGTACTGAAGCTGCAGCCTTAAAGCAAACGCGAACGACGAGGGTAATTATTTCACCATTTCCACCCCTTATCAATCTCTATCATTCGTTGATCAACATTGCGCCGCTACCACCCTTCAACCTCTCTCTTTATTAATTTGGCTTCCGCAGTATCGTTTATGTGTTAACACTGCCATAAACTTAATTATGATTAGGGGGTTCGTCAGCAATCTGTGAGGGGTCCGCCGTCTTGTTGCTTTGTATTGTTTCACTTTGTTCCAGAGGGTTGGTTTGAAAAGAAATTGACACTGTATTTTGAGATGACTGATCAATAGACCATTATTTGAACAACGAACTTTCTCAATGAATTTATAAGTGAACTGATAAAGCTCATTGCTTATATTGTTAAATCAAGATCATTCAATCACAATTATAAAATTGAGATCTTTTATTTCTCTTTGAAGTAGAGAATAATCGGGATTCTCGGTAGAATAGCCCCCTCTAGAACCAGACTCTGCTGAATTAAAATCGAAAATTAAATAATTATTTATTGTCAGTTTTTTTGGAAGGAGCCTTAGTAGAATTATATTTTTGCATCTTCCATCCTAAATGAAAGACATGAAATCAAAAGCCCATTCATCAGCGGATGTGCTCTCCGGATCGGTCGGCCACGACTAGTTCGCCGACCAATCCGCCAATGTGTAGTAAAGAGCGAGCCTCCGACTCGACAGTGACAAATCCGTGCACTTTTGTGTGTGTGTGGCTACAGCCACTACAGCCAGATTTGTTCAGCAACTCCAACCAAACACAGTTGGTTTGTGGTTAATCAAATAGACTTTTGAAAGAAACAAGGCATCTTAGCATGATTTTATCTTTGTCTCTCAAAAAAATAGATGCCTTTGGGTTTACGGGGTTCGTGTAATGTGTGTGCGAGCACGGATGGGTGGCGAGTCGAGTCCGGGTTGGAGGTCGGGTCTGGGCTCGCAGATTAATGGGGGGTCCACTCGCACACTCATTACTCGAACCCCATGAACACCAGGCATTTATTTTTTTGAAATAGAACGATAAAATCATGCTAAAATGCCTTGTTATTTTCAAAATTCTTTTCGATTAAGCTCAAACCAACTGAGTTTGGGTTGACTCGCCGGACAAATCTGGCTTTAGCCACACACACACAAATTTGCACGGATCGGTCGCGGTCAAGTTGGGGGTTCGCGGTCAAAACCAGCGAGCCCGCGACGCGACCCGGACCCAACTCTTTTTACCACACATTGGCGGATCGGTCGGTGAACGGGTCCGGCGAGCTCATCCCCTAATGAATGGGGGGCTTTAAAGATGGTTAATCTGGATCGATCAAACCAAACATATTATTTGTAGACTACGTACTGCGCTGTTCTAGTGAAATCAATTATTTTCCTAACATTTGACACATGATACTAGATTTACCAGATTTTTTTTTGGGTTTTTTGCTACACCCTTTCAAAAAATATTTGTAAAGTTAAACAATCAACACCATACACTTCAATCTCAGCAAAAGTGACATTTTGTACCATAAACACAAAAAAGCCAATTTTACTGCGAAATCACAAAAAAACGAACAATATATTTTGAATTTGAATAAATCATTTCTTTTTTTGGTTCCACTGACGATGGAAGCAGATTCGCTTCCGAAACATTTGATACTGATAGGTTTTATTGTTTACTAATAGACTTTTTTCCAGGTGATATAGAAGATCTGGTTGATAGGGTGTGTGGCAAAATACCCAAACAAATCTGGTAAATCATGGATGCGCCACAAAGCTACAGATCATATCTACATGATACTAGATTATACCACCGAACAAATCACAATTGTTCGGTGATTATACTATGCAACCAAAAACATCAATTTTTTATAACTTGAATATTTTTGTTCCAAGAGGGCACTCTCTATTGATTTCAATTATCACGCACCATAACCAATACCAATAACAAGACACAAAACACATTGGATGTTTTGACCCAAACACAATGATCGAAGACGCCGGGTTTGCTATTGTTTACTTACCTGTGAAATGGCAAAATGTTCACCAGGTTTTTGCTTTCTGGATACGCACTAAAGTAAGTTTATTAATAAAACACTGAATAGCGCAATTTGGGATCAAAAATAATTAAGAGATAGGTTTTCTCCTGAAAAATTGAGAAATAAACTCACCACTAATAATTTCATAGGAGATGTTTGTTTTGATACTTGTCTTGTGATTTTGAGTCTATGACACGCACGGCTCCAAAAAAAAACAGAATTTATTCCAGAGCCTATTATACCATTGAGCTTTATAGTTTGAATGATTAGTAGTCGTAAGGGAAGCTAAATGTTCAAAATATCCACCTCTACGTGATAGTTGAGACACTATTTAAATGTTCTCAAAAATCTTGGATCATTTTGAGAGTTATTTGTCGTTACCCACTCCTACACTATTCATTGTCCCAAGTTTTCAAAAGAATTGGTTAAGATGCATACCCCCACAAAGAAAAAGACCAATGGCGACAAATTGGCCACCCAATATGACATTTTCCACCAATCCATCTGCCTGCGAAATTTTCACCCAGAAACTGTCTTACATGAAGCAGTTTTGTAGGGATGAAAACCTATGAAGGTACCTATACTGTTATACAGTGTGAAACAGCCAAATGGAATAAACTCGATAACTAATGAATGGGTACGTTTTTGAAAAAACGCGCGCACACGACGATTGATACTTTTGGTTGTACATTTTGTCCAGCAAAATCATTTTATAAAGGATGTCATTTTGCAGTGGCTGATTCCAAATTTCTTATTTTAAATACAACACCGAGTATATTATTCAATTTTTTGATTTTTCAAAAAATTCGAGACATATTTCATGTACTATTTATATTCTTTACCTATCTTTTGGAATTTTGGAAATATCAAGTGTTTTCACAATATCACAACAATAGAATCAATTCATGACAGAATTTTGCTAGATCGAATACGGTCAAAGATTAATTAATACCAAGTAGTGATACTGTCTATTTCTTGATAATCTAGAAAAAAAAATAAAAGTAAAAAAATTCTGACAAAACTACTGTCATGCAGTCAGACAATTTTTTGATATTTACATATCAGCAGAAACACGCTCTGAAATTGTCTCCACTTACTTTCTCATTATCAAGACCTGGATGGAAGATAAGTATTGACTGTGTTCTAGCAAATTTATTTTTTTTCAATTTCATTCATCTAATCTGAAAACACTGAATATTCACGAAACAATAATTGAAATAGGACATTATATATGAAATATGTATTTGAAATAACAAAGTTGGTATCAGCCATTGCTATATGACACACCCTGTATAAAATGTTTCTGCTGGAAAAAATGTACAATCAAAAATATCAATCGACGTGTCGGAGCGCTTTTTCGAAAACGTCCCCATTCATTAGGTATCGAATTTATTCCTTTTCGCTGTTCCACAATGTATAATTTGCTGAATACTTCCAAGTAGTGAAAGACACGATATGTCGAACACTTTCCTCGTGTTCAGAGTACGATCGCGATGTATTCCGAAAGTATTAAAGATCGCTCTAAAAACACCATCTGTATTTATGTGCATGAAAATGTGAAGATGGCGGAGTACAAGGAGACAACAGGGGCACTGAAACCTCAAATAGTATGTATCTGCACTATGGTTATCAGACCCCTGATCACAGACGGAGTCATGTTCGATGGCCCGCAACTAATAAAGCTCATGACTGAACAATACGGTCCAAAGTTTGAGATGTATTGATATATAAGAAGCAGAATGATCTACGTCAAGTCGAGAAGTGTTCTTGGACTCACCCTCAAGACACCTGTTTTTAGAGAGTGTAGCATTCAGGACATCCCGCCGTATCGCCTCAACTGTCCAGGACACTTATAACGAGAATCAAAGGACACACTGCTATTCCGAAAGACCTCTGGTAAGAAATTAGGGTACCGCTTATGTACTCACCTTGACTATTGGATTCCGATCTTCGTTGGCATCTCGCCTTCACTGATAATTTTCACAACTGATGTTTGATCGGATTAAAATGAAAAAATGCATTTAAGATGGGTCGTCAAGGTTCACCAATGCGTCCAAACATCCTGGACGCCAGCAACGGTGGAACGGACAGAAAAGTTACCTTGTTGTTGGGAGTGCACGCACTTATCCTCCAGGCCAAAATCTATAGGCAATGATTGAATGTGCGTTTTACACTCATAGTGATATGAACCATAAAACATTTTCAACATTTACGCGGATAGCAAAATAGCATTAAGGCCTGTTGTGAGAAATGAAATGGACTTCAGGGTAGCCCTCGTATGCAAAGAAGTTGGGCTGACGCTAATCGACTTGCCAAGATTGGTTAATGAAGAATGCCAATAAACAAGCAATAGGAGTGGGCGAGACGAGCGACTCCTCGTCGGAAAGGCCTCTCTATGTAGAAAAAACTTGCAAATGCAATGCACTACTAATAATATCTTAGCCAGACAGGATGAAAAAACTCAATTTAAAAACAGTATTAGATCTATTTATTATTTATCATATACTATTGATCAATCAATATTGTACCAGTGGATCTACCTCAAAGAGAACTATAAGAAATCTCTAAAAAAAAGTTATGAACCCTGTACCAGAGTGCCGAATTTTCAGAAACCCGACAGCTCTTGGAAACCGCGGCAATATTGTTTTGACAGTTTTTTCTAAAATACCACATTGCTTTCATTTTTTCGGTAAGTCAACATAATAAATCTGATTCGACTTTCTGAATCTTATTCACCGAGACAAGGGCAACGTTGTGGCTTGTGGCTACCAACAGATAAGTCTCAATGATGTGCCGTGTGAGGGATGTGGGTCCAGGACTGACGTGCCTAATGAAATCCAAACAGAAACCGATGACACAACGTCCCTATTCCCTATCGTTTCCGAACAGCCGCTCATAAACGGGATTTTGTTAACAGTCGTGATTCTATGGAACTATGATAAATTGATATTTAATGACACTGTTTAAATTAATATTAGCAGTTGGTGGTTTAAATATAGCGAAAATAATAGTCTTATCAGTAGGTCGACTTTGTTGATGAAATAGTCACAAATTATACCTGCGCTGTACCCATCAATATCAAGGGATGGTAAAAACTTACAGTATTCGGCTTGTTCAATTTCTTAACGCAAAATAATTCATGCCTTCGGACATCAAATTAATAAGTATCAAGATGGTGACTGGCTGTCACACCACCTCCAGTTGCTTGAAAAAGTATTCCAAATGATAGTCAATCGCTAGAGTTCGTGCAATTATACAACAACCCTTTGACGTAAGCGGCGCAATAAACCAGTTTATGCCCGGACAAAAAAACCGCCTTCCCTGTACAGCTGTTGCATATTGTGATAGTATTTTTAACAATAGTAGCCAACAAGATGTCTAACCCGACATAGACTATAACTAATAATTCACTATCCACCGTTCAATTCAATTTATGGGATGTCGGTATAAAAATTTTCCAAAAGTCGACAGCCGGTGAGGCAAATTTCAAGAACTGAAACGGAGGGGAACATCATTCTCGCGCAAGAGTTGATGACGTCACAGTGTTCTTTTCTAGTTGCACAAGTTTTGAAAGCTGTGAAACGAAATATTGTGGCATTTTAAGCCTTATTATCAATATTATCATCCTCTCTGCCCAAAGATTTTCAACTTCTACTTAGACAACAGCCGAAATTGGACCATTTTACATACCTTGGATATTTTCTGTATCACGATGTAAAATTTTCAAGTCCTGATCTGCAGCTCTGGATGTTGACAAATGCACGCTGAATTAGAATGCGGATTGCGAAGAGATCAAATTGGTTTATGGTTGTACTTTCTTCTAATGGATCTTCCGCTGGAATGCTGTTATACATTTCCAAATGGAGTTAATTAAAGTAAGTCCCAAGAATTAAACAAGGGGAACATGTAATATATAAATTAAAAAATATAAAATTTGAATTATAAGGAGATAGGTTTGGATTTGCCAGTATGTGATTTGATTTCAATTACGTTTATAAAATATATCGAAAATATCATCTTTCAAAACCTTTCAAAGGAAGAATGTCATAATATAGATGTCACAACGAACTTGTAGCATGTAGCTAATAAGAAAACAAGATTCTGATTCACCCTAAGACCTTTCTCACAGCTTGTTTTTTTCTACTATCCAAGACACAGCCTGCCAAGACGATGATAAACGCAGTTTCAATAGCTCCCTACTGGGGATTGGCCAATTGTTTCCAAAATCTTCGGGCCTAACCGATAATAAATAAGCGGTATTCGGCAAATTGATCCCAAAACAATGCGAAAAGATTCGGTGGCGGGTCTGCCAAATTGCCTTTTTATTTGATGGCGTAGGGTCGCTTTTTAGAGACGTGTTTACGATATTTTCTGGATCTGTTTTTGATACTTCCGGAGATTTCATGTGTAGCTTTTATGATACTTGTCGCATGAAAATCGGTTCGGATTATTTATTTATTAAACGGATGGGTTCAAGGCAAGGAGGTGGGATTTTAAGCTGGTAGAGAATGTGGGTATCTTTTTAAATAAAAAACTACTTCAGAGTGTTTGTTAAAATATGAAAGAATTGCATTGTAATTATCCTAAATATGACAGATTATATTCATTACTTTCTTATGAAACATGGCCAATACGCCAAGTGCCAACCCAACGAACATAGAAGGTCAAACTTACCGCTTCTCGACCTACGAATTGGCCAAGAGATAATAATGTACAATCATCAAAAGGGCAAAATTAACGACATTTGTCCACATATTTCCCTATGTGGGGAAAAAAAATGAAGTAATGTGGAACTAATAAAGAGGTCGATAGGTTCTTGCCAACCATTAGGTTGAATGTGAATGGAGGAACTGTCAACCAATTATACGTCAAAATGTGAGAAATCCGACCATATGTTGGTCCTCAATGTAACCTATTTCTTACCTGTTGGTAAATAACAATGACAGGGAAAATACACTTGCATATTGATGTGAGATGGACAAGAACTATGGCACCGTCGCGTTCATGTGTATATAATGGAGTATGGATTTTGTCACGTGTCAAAGTGAAAGAATAATAATTACTATGGCTAACTTGGTATAATATTTATGTAGTAGTTAATTGATTATCGGAAAGAAATGTAACTGCGAAAGAAACTTTGCTGTATAATATCGGCAAGATACTTGCAGAAAATTGATTAGTCGTAATTACATGCCAATTTCGATACATCATGACCAGAGCTTGCGAAATTTTAAAATGAATATCCCTTTGAATATGAGGATATTCACATATTTAAAGGGATATTCATTTCAAAAGTAGTCAGAAATTCAATAAAATTTGGACATAACACATTGTTTTTTTAGATGCTGACATTGAAACATGACCGCTCTCATATGTTGTGTACCTACCTTTAAATTAATTTTTCGACCATGATGACATTATTCCTTAACTTAGGTTAAAATTGACTAGATATCGACCTTTCTTATAGCCTAATGGACATGTAGCGATAGAGACCGAATTGTGGTGATAATTTAGTAATATTCCACCTAAATTCAGAGGAAATGAAAGTCTTGTCCTTGAGGTAACTTTTTGGTTGATTTCATGTAATTTGAGACTTATTCTCACATCTTATACACTATGTCATGATTGTACAAGAGACAATGCATGTTTATCTTTTTCATTTCCTCTTGTCTGGAGTTCTTAGATTGTTTGTTGGGACCCCATTAATTTGAGCAGTTGAGGTAATCCATAAAGTTCAACGACCTTTATTATAACCTAACAGACAGGTAGCGAGAAAGACAGAATGTTGGTCATAATTTAGTAATATTCTACCCAAATTCAGAGGAAATATATTCTTGTCCTTGAAGTCAACTTTTTTAGTCGTTTTGAAGTAAGTTTAGAATTCTTCGTATACCTTATAAATGTCGTCGTATATGACACAATTTATGTTTATTTTTAGTAACCTGTAACTATACTGAATAACTTACGGGAAAATTGTCTAATAGAACTCCATTTATGTCGTGAATAAGATATAGTTGCATCAAGCTGAATAAGTAATAGCTGTTTATGACATTGAAGTTAAATTGCAAGGTAAAAGGAGATAGTTTTATACCAAATCAAGACATTTTTCCTTTGGTCAAGAGTTCTTAAATTGTTTGTTGAGAAGTCTACACCGATAACCGCTGATATGATAAACATGTACAGGGTGTCCCAACGATAGAGTAAAGTAGGTTTTATCTTATAGGATATGAAAAATATCAATATCAATATGCGTCACAGGTTAGGGGTGTAAATAGCGCACATTCTGAAAATATTTGGAAACATACAGGGTGCGTCACAAAAGTATGGCACGAAAAAGTATGATTTTTTTAAATGGAACTCCCTGTATATTAATTGATATCTCAATTCTTTCTTCAATTTGGAACAAGAATTGTGATACAACTAATGTTCCTAAATTCAACCGTTATCGAGATATCGCGTTTTAAAAATGGCATTTTTGCAACTTTGACATGCTATAAAACTCAAACAATTCAAGTTAGAGGAAAATGGTTTGCACTTTCCTATCTTTACTTTTCAAGAGCTCTTCTGTCATTTGGATAGAAGGTAACGTCAACTGTCAACTTTTTTCGGTACATTTTGACATTTTTTCACAATAATGGATTTAATCTCCTTGAATAGCTCGCAATCAATTTTTCTCTAACTTGAATAGTTTGAGTTTTATAGCATGTCAAAGTTGCAAAAATGCCATTTTTAAAACGCGATATCTCGATAACGGTTGAATTTAGGAACATTAGTTGTATCACAATTTTTGTTCCAAATTGAAGAAAGAATTGAAATATCAATTAATATACAGGGGGTTCCATTTAAAAAAATCATACTTTTTCGTGCCATACTTTTGTGACGCACCCTGTATGTTTCCAAATATTTTCAGAATGTGCGCTATTTACACCCATAACCTGTGACGCATATTGATATTGATATTTTTCATATCCTATATGATAAAACCTACTTTACTCTATCGTTGGGACACCCTGTATAGGTTAGACAGTAGCTCCAGAAATCTTGAAATCACATATGCAGAAGCATCAATAGGTAGTTATTTTTGGATCTGGTGAAATCTGAGATATCGTGCCAGAATTCAACGCATGGAACAGTTTTAGTACTTCCCATGCTTTTTAATGGTCTTTCCGCTCTAATGTTGATATATGGGTGTTCTTGATCATGCTAGAATATGCAAGCCTCTTTTCTCGTAACCTCGAACAACAGCGATTGTTGCCTCAGATCAGCGGGACAAATTCAACAAGTTTTCAAAATTTCATTGACCAGAACTGCATAGCGCTCAGAGAACACTTTGAAGAATACTTTTCAATCATGAGCGAAATAGAAACAGCTTCAAAACATGAATTGCTTTGATGATAATCAGATTCAAGGAATAATCATTCTAACAAGTCCGGATGCTGATGCACTGAAATTATGAGACTTTGAAGGCCTTTATCTATACAATCCTTATCAACAACAAAATATCATTACAAAATAGAACATGCTCAGAGATCGTCGTGGAATCGTCGTACCAGATAGAAGTAGCTTTACAAAATTTGCATCGAGATTTGCATGTTGAATAATAGATAGTTCAGAGATATTTGGATATGTGGAATACTTTTATGTCCTTTTGCCTATATTTGAATCTCTCCTTGTTAATGCGTAGACTGTGTCAAACTTTAAAATGAAAAATTCTTCCCAAATATGTAAGTTTAACATTAGTCATCCGATTCAAAAAGCAAAAGAGCACACCTGCAAAGTAGGCATCGTTATTTTCTTCCGGACTGACTGTCGTTCAGTCAACCAATACCTCAATTATTGTTCAGTGAACTGAATAGATCCAAAAGAACAGCTATACTCATTTGAATAATAGTGCTGCATGAAAGGTATCTAGGTTATCGGATTACGTGGAGATGCTCATTAGGGGTGCTAATTGCTAATTCTATTGGTACGAGGCCACCTGAAAATTCATTCAAAAAGAGGCAAGTGAACTGGCCTGTAAGAATGAGTTGGTGATGTGTGTGAATGATTGACTGATACTATCGTTTCACTAAGAGGAAACCAAATGGTATAATACTACAAGGCTCATTACAGTAAGGTTTTCGTTCAATTTGAATCTAGGTAATCTTGCTAAATCAATATTCGGCACTTCTATTTTTCAGTTAAGTTTTTTGTTTCATAAATCCCAAAGCTTTATTTTTTAGCTTGTTTTTTTTTGACGTTACACCGATCACATGCCGGTTGGTGTTCACTCGATTACGTGAGTTACTTCTATTATTTGCTTTTGACTGTAGGGTAATCGTCCAATGATGTAAGACCGTTTATTGGAAGAATAAAATGTCGTTAACAATGATTTGAAGTGGAACATGATATCTGTCAAATTAACAACATTTTCAAGAGTAGAAATAATGGAGTGACTGATACTTGCCGCGCAAATAGTTTTAAATTGTTGATTAATTTATCAAGATCAGTAAGTTTAATTCTGTTTTCATGATAATGGGGACCTTTTCCTGTCTATGCCTGCCGACAACACTTGGGTGAATATGCATTGGTAAGATCGACGGCGCCCAGGAGTGAGATAAACTCTTCAATTTAAACCTAGTTTTACAGATGTGAGGAAAGATTGACATCAATCCACCGGACGTACTCATACGCTACGGAACATCAACTTTTACATTTTGTGAGGAATTCAACTTTTTCAAAATTGATTTCCAATGAGTGCCATATTTTGAATCTAATTTTTCCTTTGAAGTTTGATATTACATCAGGTCTTATTGTTATCGTTATTTTCTTATTATATTCTTTGCTATTGTTTGGATTTCTGATTTTTTTGGTCTGCAAACAACTTATGGTGTGTATATCTATTTGACTTGGTCATCTTTGATAATATTCTTAAACTAGAAGCAGTGCAAACGATTTATGTTCATGATTCTTGTATCTAATGTCGTCTACAAAAATGTGATTTTGAATTGTGATCAAGATCATCAGATTGACTCAAATGAATGTATTTCTTGCATTTGATTCGAATGTTTGGAAAAAAAAACAAAACAAAAAAATGTCTTTGACAAAAATTCCAATTGGACAGGTGGTAGGTACATATCCCATAGTTTTCGTGATGATCTTAGATATAACATTTACACGGACGTATCATAGTGCCATATAAAACTCCGTATCATCTACCACAGGAAAGTTTTTTTTAATCTCCCATTTTTTTTCTTCTTTTTCGTAAGATTTCGGTAATTTCTGAGAAATGTTATATGCTCATGATGCGCCTCTCTCCGTTTGAAAAAGAAAACATTCTATCGTTATTCTTTTTGTTTTTGTACAACTATTGCGTTCAACAAAGGTCTTCCCTTCTCATCTTCAGAGTAACCAAACTGTTAACTCATAACATCAGTCAACAAATCGCTTCCATTAACTCGTCAATCCAAATCGCCGGCACAAAGTGCTTCATTAAATCGGCGTATCCCTAATAATCGAAAACAATCGCGTCTTTAAGATAAGTAGGGAATAAAAAGCACGGGATAAAGGCGCTCTCATCTGGCATCCCGTTCATTCCCAAAATCGCTCTCTTTTCCACTCACATTCAGGATTCTTATCGATCAGACGAGACTCAGTTTATCCTAATAGGATTTCCTAGTAGTTGATTACCATTTGAATAGAGGGATTTGTCATTTTCAATTAAAGTTGAGTCCTGCATCTCTGCCGGTTAGGCTGGGCTTTTAGCAGGAGGACGGCCGAAGGCAATCCAGAAGTGGACGGACGAAAATTTTTTGTTCTGCCTGAGTGTTAGGAGTTTGGATTCTGGCGATTTGCATCTCCAATTAAATGGGTCGTCAAACATAATGGATGTATTCACTACTCGTAGAGAATTGAGCAGTGATTCTCAATTCTTTAGTGCTCAATTTTTTTGCGAAAAACAAGATATCCATACAACATTTGAATACGCATTCAAAAAAATCATAAGCAGTTTCGTACACGTTGCGGAAGTGAAACTTCTTCCAAACTAGAGAATGAGATAAATTTGAGTGGAGAGCGAGAGAGAAAGAGAGAGAGAGAGAGAGATAGAGAGAGAGAGAAAGAAAGGGATAATTTCAAAAGATATGAGGTGAGTTCGAGTTACCGCTCTAAACTCTCCGAGAACGAAAAATTGTGCACGCTTAAATGGACAAATTTCGTGCTCGGAGTGTTTAAAGCGTAAACTCGAGCGCACAAATTATAACAAATATACAGTGTGTCCAGTAGTGTCCACGGATTGAGTTTTGGTAAGCTAAATATGACAAAAATTTTCCGAGTTAGATTCTGATACTCTGGGAATCGCTCCTGCTTGGTCGTGAACTAAGATAATGATGATACTTATTACTCGAAAACATTCAACAATAATAACAATGTCATGTGACAGACAATTTTATTTGCAAATCGTTTGTCACATGACCTAACATCCTCAGATGTCACTGTCAATTCAGTGTGGACTATTCGAACCCATCTTCAAACAGCTTCCCGCATTGGTATTTCTTCTCAGTTTTTATGTTTATTTTGATTTTGCCTTTAATGAGGAGACTTGTGCAATATTTATCAATGATAGCCGTATCCAACCAAATAATATTTGCCAAATCGTCAAACTATTTGCTACAAGCGAACAAAGACAAAGTAAATTAACCATCAATTTTGGTCAGTCACCGTCTTTCTTAGAAATAAATCATCATTCAAGCCATATACCTATAAATAAAAGGTATATGCTTCAAGTGCACAGTGTTTGTGGTAAACGTGATACAGTTCAGTTCCAAAATCAGGTCTCATAGTATGTGGGTCTTTTTAAGCGCTGCACTGCTGATTTTACTCAAACCGAATGCACTAGATGACTGTTTTGCTCTCTGGTGTGGCCTCCTTCAATACTGTTACCCAATGTATGCATCCCATATTTGTGCCCTAGAACAAGTACAACGGAAGTTAGTACAATACTTGGAAAATGTTTTTTCCCTAAATCTTCATACCATCATCATACGACGCAATTGGGAGCCAAAGAATGAATCTCTCACAAAAGGTATTTTCTCAATAATCTTCATGAAAAAAAGAGTATAATGAATATCAAACAACAGTACAAGATTTTGTAAAAATGTACACTTCCCGCACTGGATATGGAAACCGCAGCGAAAGTATTAGGTTAGTAAAAAAAAATACCCTTTCTCAAAACCGCTACAGATCATCGTTTCAGAGATATTTGCAAATTTCGGCATCGATGCAAGTTATGAAACTTTCTAGGTGTCAGGTAGGTTATGATTTCTCACCTCAAGAAAAGACCGGTTGTCAAATTTTGAGCAGAAATTAAATTTTGTGGTTGGTTATTTCGCAAATTCGAAAATGAAATTACATTTTCAACTTCCTGGATATCTCGGTAAGTATCGTCTAACGGATAATATAGATTTAGCCAAACCGCATTATTTTGACTTGAAGAATCTGCAGTTACTCTTTGTCGCATGTGTTACGTACCACCCTGAAGAAGATAAAAAAAAATAGGAACAAGAAAAAATCGTTACAACCTAGGGTTCGGTAGATATTCACCAAAGGACTTGGTGAAGAAAAGAAACTGTTATTTCAATAGCTCATCTATCAGATTTTGTCAGTAAAACTCTGCGGAAAGCCTTCTGTGATAGACAGAGTGGCCCATTAGCGGATGGAAGTCCATTTTCTTCCTTGTAAACACAGATAGTAAAACATTTTCAACACAAAACATATAGGGTTTCAGCTGGCTCATAATTTTAAAATACTACTGTGTATACAGAATGTTCTAGGAAACCGGGGCGTCAAGAAATACATTTTCTTTTTGAATGACACCCCCAATTTTTAATTAGAGAACTGGATTCAGCGTGAAGGTCTGCGTAAGGTACAAAGCTTTTATTTGCCACAAAGTGCGGTGTTGTCAAGCTATTGAGGACTTACCAACTGTTTAGTTTTAGTTTTTTGTATACACCAGCCAATGAGCCTACCTGCTGTCATTGCGACAATAGTCATTGATATGTGATTGGACAAATAATTTTTTGTTAAAGTTGAAATACATTATTGAGTGATTCACAAACAATTTTTCAATAAAAAGATATAACGCGAACGATAGGGTCCTCCCACATTCAACATATGGTCCTTCGCAGCCGAATCAAACAGCAAACTCGAGAAAAAGAGAAGAATCATAAAAGAAAACCAGAATGGTGAAGCTGAAGTGTTGTGCAACACAGCATACACGACCTAGGTTAATTGATATGTGAAGGTTGCGCCGTAACTAGGAAATCGGAAATCCCCGAGCGTTAATCCGAATCGATTCCATATTGGTGACGTCACCAAGCTACATTATTGACGTTCCTGTCATCGGTGTGTCATCTTAATGTCATAAAATATCCGTATTTCAGGGTCTCAAGACTTTTTTTAACGAGTGTCGGCCGTTTTTTAACGTGTTTTAGGGTAAGTTATTTCACAGCCTTTGGTATATACTGAAATATCTTTTCATTCTCAAGTGTGAACCATATTTTATTATTTTTTAAGATGTGAGATGTGTATTTGAATTTCGTAACCAAATCGGAGCCGACCGACGTCATTCTTGTCTGAATTCTGATTCGTCCGACACCCGAACGTATAACGACGCAACCTTAGTACTAGACACTTTCAGCACGTCCTAAATTTCAAACGTATCCGTATCCGCATCAATCTGCGCATGCTCAGAATAGATGCGGGGGTTCCGATTTATTCCGTTGCACGTATCGTTGCGGGCCTTTCATCGTATCCGTATCTGAAAACGCATCTTAACTAATCGAAGAATTATAACAAAAGCTCTTCAAAAACGATAAACGAAAAACACACAAACATTCAAACCAAACCAAAAATATAAACAAAAATCAATATCTGGGTTACAAAACGCGAAGTTTGACAACTTTGACGTTTCACCAAACCGATCGCTGCTTAAGCGAGTTTTTAATGATTAACGTATGTCGATTCGTTTACGGATCCGGATGCGGATACGTAAAAAAATGTTGGGTTTGCTTAAAGTGTCTTCTATCAATTAACCATGATACACGTAGGGTAAGTCACCAATACTATAATTTACCATTTTTTCAACATCCTGTCTCTTTTCCTGTTTTCTATCTGACATTTGAGTGTCAGAAAGGAAAATGAAGAAGGCACTAGTGGAGTAATCAATTCAATCAAAAATTTCACTAAATTGAAGCTTAAAAAGGGACAATTCGAATCCCAGTTAACAAGATTCACTACACACATAGATACCTTTCATGAGTCTTCTGGAAGTTATGACGAACAAAGTTTGCGACTCGATAAAATTACATTTGCCTTAGAGGGATTCATTGACATTCAAACAGAAATTGAATGTTTAACAGGGTGTAAATTCCAAATTGATGAAAGGAAAGAGTTAGAAAATAAATACTACAATGTTGTTGGACGTGCCAAGAAACTTATCACACATTTTTCTAATGCACAACATAGGAATAACCTGGGTAATACCAGATGCCAAACTTCAAGTGCTTCTATATTTAATGACAATTATTCCATTGGAAATTCAAATTATATGCCAAGTTAAAATTTGCAAGTTCCTGTCAAATAACCACCTATCAATTCACCTGAATTTCACGGATCCTACGGTCAATGGATGACATTCTATGACATTTTCAATTCTTTAATCAACTCTAATTCACAACAACTCAGTGAAGATCAGAAATTCTGGCAATTGAAGTCTTGTTTAAAGGGTGAACCTTCGCATTTGATACAATCGCTTGAGATTTCCAATGGAAATTACAACGTAGTCTGGGGTATGTTAAAAGATAGATACCAAAATGAAAAGTTGATTGTCCACAGTCACGTAGAATATATACTAGCATTATTTTCAAGGATTAGGGTATATTTCAACTCTTCTCTAGTTTTCGCAAACTTTTAAGTTTTTAGTTATGTATTAGGATTTATTTTCAATAGTACAGGATGTTCACGTATTTTGGCCGATAGCTATCTCCGTTAATATTAACCCTAGACAGAGGTTCAAATTAGCAAAGTTGTAGTACTTTTTCTGGATTATCAGAATTCGTTATTAGAAAAAACAATTGAGCATCAGATGTCAAAAAAATTGAGGCTTCTTATCTTTTTTTGAACGGGACACCCTGTATTCTATCTCCTAGTTCGATGGAGAACTTTTTCCTGATTTCAAATATACCGGGGTTTTTGGTTTTATCTTCAAAGGTTAGAAAAATACATGGCATAGTTGGCTGGTCTCTACTGATCAACACATTTTGTCCAATTTATTATCATTATTGATGGTATAGAAAAACGTTAATATCTTTATAACCATTAGAAATAACACCAGCAACCCTTATATATTTGAAATCAGGAAAAAAATGTCTATCGAACTATGGGATAAAATACAGGGTTAATATCAACGAAGATAGCTATTGGCCAAAATAAACGTGAACACCCTGTACACCTGTAAAAAATGCTAAGAGGATTTTTGGAAGCTCATCAAGCGATGAGTTATATAATTCTTTGGTTTTACCTTTGAAAATGGTTCAAATGTCAGAATTTCCTAAGGAAATTTCTAATTTGAAATTAAGAAAATCTATTGCTAAAGATAGTGAACCTTTGTCTTTGAGGTTTTTTGAGAGTGGGAGGTAGAATTAGACATTCGTTATTGACCCCGGATGTCAAACATCCCATTTTACTACCACCAAATCATAATTTTACAAATCTTTTGATTCAATACGAACATAAACGTAACTTACATTTGGGTACACATGGCCTTTTTTATCAATTCTCAGGAACAAATACTTGATTATTTATGGAAAAAATGCAGTTAAACGAGTTGTTAATCAATGAAACATTTGTCACAAACTCAAACCCACGCTCAGTACAACAATCATGGGCGATCTTCCACATTCCACAGTCTAGATTAATATCTCAAAGGCCATTCTTGTCAGTTGATTGTGATTTTAGTGGTCCAATAATGATAGAGGACGACACTTCGAGAACTCGTAAAGTGGTGAAGATATATATTTGTATTTTCATATGTTTTGTTACACGTGCAATTCATATAGAATCCGTTGGTGATCTAAGCACCAATTCATTTGTGAGTGCTTTGAAAAAATGTGTGTCTAGGAGAAGACTATGTGAGGATATAATACAGCGATAATGCATAGAATTTTGTTGGGACAAACTTAGAACTAAAAAGGGCATTTCTTTCGATCGAGGAATTTCTAGAGGGCCCAGAGGTTTCTTCGTTTAATTCAAAATTAATTCAAAATGATATTACATGGCATTTTATACCACCACGTTCACCCTCATTTGGTGGATTATGGAAAGCTGCCGTTATATAAAAAAAAATCATTTGTCTAGGATTTTATAAAGAAGCCTTACCTTCGAATCATTGTCTACAGTTCTATGTCCGATAGAAGCAATTCTAAGTTCTAGACCCTTGACTTGTTTCCTTCTGAC
This sequence comes from Orchestes rusci, assembly GCA_958502075.1. Lineage (NCBI taxonomy): Eukaryota > Metazoa > Arthropoda > Insecta > Coleoptera > Curculionidae > Orchestes > Orchestes rusci. Next base: position 22,555,139 of record OY293307.1, read on the forward strand.
CTTTCTGCTTTGACACTTAGTCATTGTCTTATTGGTGACTTATCAACGGCTGCACCTCAACCGGATGAATTTGGAATGCCAGAAACCCGTCTCAATCTGCATCATCGGCTGCAGCAATTAACACAACATTTTTGCGCCGATGGTCTCAAGAATATTTGACTTCTCCTCAAGTGAGAACCAAATGAAAAACTCGTTGTCCACATTCAGTAACAATCGGATCTTTGTTGCTCCTTCGTGAAGACAATGTTTCTGTCCAGCAGTGGATCCTGGGAAGAATTGTCGACGTTCACCCGGGAAAAGATGAAATTATCCGTAAGGCAAGTGTAAAGACCAAAACTGGAGTAATGAGATATTGTTTTTAACAAAACTGGAGTGTTTAAATTGATCTGTTAGGAAGTTGAGTTTATTACCCATTCAGATCGATCAAAGACTAATATGGACCAATTCAGGGAAAAGAACCTTTCAAGGTGGGCGGAATGTTTAGTTTTGAGTTTCCTGTATACACCAGCCAAGGGTGTGCTGTCATTGCAACATTAGTCATTGATATGCGATTAGATAAATGATTTTTTCTGAAAGTTAAAATACATTATTGATGATTCACGAACAATTTTGTAATAAAAAGATATAACGCGATAAAACATAGGATACAAAACTGAATAGAGCTGTCCACAAAAAAAATAATATACATTGAAAGTATTGTGAAACAAAGATTTTGATATGATTATAACTATATTCGAAGCGTGCTTGAAAAAAATCAATCCTAAATATAACTGCAGCCGGTGAAATTGAGTTGAGAAAAAACGCACTGTGACGTCAGATACTTACTGCTGCTTAGAAGACGGCACGTACTTTTATTCAATTATGGAGAAAATTTATCTATTCTCCACAAATATGGAGGACGGTTTCTAGAAACGAGATTCAAAGAATTTGCCAAAGGTAGACGTGACGATGTTCGTGATAATATGTAGTTGTTGACAAAGTGTTTTCGTTCATTTGCTTTCAAACGTTTTCAAAATTCCGTCTCACTGCCGCAAACCATGATTTTCTTATTGCTGTTTGCATTCGGTACTCACAAAAACTTTCGTTAGCGTCCTAAACTTGCACTCAGGCACAAAACATCACTTTGTTGTCACCATAATATTATTTATAATGCCGAACCGTATCTAACACCAGTCATATTTTATTTATCTATATCTATGGCTACAGTGTGTTACCTATGACTACAGTAAATAAGCGCGTTGGTGAGGTCACACTCTTTCTCTAGCCTCTACACGTTTTAGCAAATTCGTATAACGAATTACGCAGAAAATATTTGACCATTTTTTTAAAAACTTCATGGGGGTTTATGTTACACCTATATCTACCATTTTCAATAAAAGACTGAATTTTGTGGACAGACCTCTTGCAAATATACTTATTTTTTAACGTGAGACTGAGAAGTTATTGATTTTTTAAAAAATATTCGCTATAATTTGTACTTGGTGAATTTAGCGACAAAGAAACTTATTTTTTTCAAATATTAAACCCGGTTTGCTGATGTCTAGTTTTGTTAAGCACTTAAAACCCTGCAACTTTGCCATTATAACACGTCATTAAATTTTTCGTCACCTCACAATAAAATAGTACCAGAATAGTTGGGATTTCTGGTTCATTCTACATACAACTCATGACCAGAGAAATAGATATAATAATGTTAGGCATATGGTTACTTGGATAATAGAATTTAAAGAAATGACTTATGTTAATGAGATTCAGTTTATTTGACAATATTCAATTGAAATTTTGTTAATAGACAATCTTGACAGATATACTTACAAGATGTCTGCGCCCAAGGATAATTGATAGTAGTAAGGTTGCGTCGTTACAAGGTTAATTGATATGTAGAGGTTGCGCCGTAACTGGGGAATCGGAAATCCACGAACGATAAACCGAATCGATCCCGTCACCGAGCTCTATTATTGACATTCCTGTCATCGGTGTTTCATCTAAATGTCATAACATGTCTTTTTATACCAAGTGTCGGCCGTTTTTGAACGTGTTTGAGGGTAAGCTATTACACAGCTTTTGGTATACAGTAGCCTAGTTTATACCGACAACTTGGTCCGCGGACCAAGTACCAAATTCGGACTATATTTGAACCAAATATTTGGTTCGAATGGTGTAAACAGTTGCGGACTAAGCTGGTCAGCTCTTGGTTCGGTACTCGCCAGCAAGTGTACCGAACTAAATTTGGTTCGATCGGGATCAAAATTATGAGGTTATGTTGATTGTTATTATTGTGAATTGTGTTGGTTCTGAGTTTCTAAGGCAATCTGAGCGTACTTACTCATGTTTTTTTTGGTTACGAATTGTGTTGATGAATAATTTCGACTTGTTTTTGACATTTGACGAATTGCGGGCGTACAGATTTAGTTCACGCGTTGCAAGACAGTGTAAACGGGCGAGAAGCAATCATTGGTCCTACCGTACTATCCCCACCCACTTGGTCCTATCGGACCGAACTAGACGAGTTATCGATGTAAACTAGGCTAGTGAAATATCTTCTTATTATCAAGTGTGAACCATATTCTATCTTTTTTTTAGATGTGTATTTGAATTTCAGAACCGAATCGGAGCCGACTGACGTCATTTTTGTCTGAATTCTGATTCGTCCGAGACTCGAACGTATAACGACGCAACCTTATAGCCTAGTTTACATCGATGACTCGTTTAGTTCGGTCCGATAGGACCAAGCTGGTGGGGATAGTACGGTAGGACCAATGCTTGCTTCCTGCCCGTTTACACAGTCTTTCAACGCGTGATCTAAATGTGTACGCCCGCAATTCGTCAAATGTCAAAAACAAGTCGAAATTATTCATCAACACAATTCGTAACCAAAAAAAACATGAGTAAGTACGCTCAGATTGCCTTAGAAACTCAGAACCAACACAATGCACAATAATAACAATCAACATAACCTCATAATTTTGATCCAGATCGAACCAAATTTAGTTCGGTACACTTGCTGGCGAGTACCGAACCAAGAGCTGACCAGCTTAGTCCGCAACTGTTTACACCATTCGAACAAAATATTTGGTTCGGATAGAGTCCGAATTTGGTACTTGGTCCGCGGACCAAGTTGTCGGTATAAACTATGCTTATAACTATCAATTAACCTTGGCGTCGTTATACGTTCGAGTCTCGGACGAATCAGAATTCAGACAAAAATGACGTCAGTCGGCTCCGATTCGGTTCTGAAATTCAAATACACATTTAAAAAAAAGATAGAATATGGTTCACACTTGATAATGAGAAGATATTTCACTGTATACCAAAAGCTGTGTGATAACTTACTCTCAAACACGTTTAAAAACGGCCGACACTCCGTAAAAAAAGTTTCAAGACCCTGAAATACGGACATGTTATGACATCAAGATGACACTCCGATGACAGGAATGTCAATGATGGAGCTTGGTGACGGGATCGATTCGGTTTATCGTTCGTGGATTTCCGATTCCCTAGTTACGGCGCAACCTCAACATATCAATTAACCTTGGTCTGCGCCCTTGCCGTTCCACAAAAATTGGATGTGCAGTGGTCGAAAAGCGATCTACTTCCCTCCCATTTCTCTGCTCAGGACCAATATTATCGATTTAGGCGAAGTGAGAATCGAGTGAATGTGTGTGTAGAAAACCAATGTAGTTTACAATCCACATCCACTTCGCCTGAATCATATCAATAGGGCCTCAGGTGGAAAGATTCTTTAACACAACAGAGCGACTGAGGAAACCAAGAAGGTTGAAGATCTTTTCTCAAAATCAAGTTGGGTATCTACCATAGCAATAATTATTGAAATGTAAACATGATTTAGGCGGCTATCACAGCAAAATAGCATGCGACGAGTCAACATACTATACTCTATACTAGCATTAAAACCAGGTTGCTATGATTGCATAGGTTATAAATGTGCATGCTAATTTGGTGTGAAAGCCGCCCAACAGAGTCAACAGAACGAATTACGGAACCAATTTTAACTGGCATATTATTATCGTTGTTTGTATTTTTGAATGCTATCCTTATCCGATCTTTCTGATTCATCTGTAAGCAAAAAATGAGGTTTCGTCAGGTGCGCTGTAGCGAAAATGAACCAGAAATCCCAAAATTAACGGGTACTATCTGAAAAAAAGAATCCTTTGACATAAATGTGTATGAATTTCAATCAAATGCTTCGCGCTTTTGAATAGGTCCAAATGCGAAAGCTCTTGTCTTGAAATGAAAAATCATTGAGCGGTAGAGAAAAATGGTCCTTTGACTCAATGTGTTCTGTTTTTGGCTCAAACGTGTGATGATTTCAAGATTTGGTCAGGCTTTGGTGCAAGAGACAATATAATCTTGTCCGTACTAATCCATGCGTTCTGGGCCCAAAGCATAGGATCATTGTGATAAAAATGTTTCTCTTCGAGAAAGAGACAAAAAGATTTGGAACAAGTGTATTGCTCCAATGTGAAAGATTTGATACATTGACCCAAGTATCAGAGAATTAACTGAAGAGAGAATCTAGGTAGAGGGATTTTGACTTAAATGCACTTCTCTTGGTACAAAAGATGAAAGGACTTGATCTAAAACTTTCTTCTCTTAAATCAAAAGCCAAAATATATGTGTGTAAAATTATTTATTATTCCATTGTGAAGGTTTTTCATTGTGTTTTCTTTTTCTCAGGCCTCTGTCGTAGGATTATTTGAAGCTGCTGACGTGAGGTTTTGATTTGCTGGGGCACCTGATGGGTAATCTCAATGTGCTCCGCCTGATCTAGAAAATGAAATAAATGTTTCTAGCTTGTATCTCTCTTCCTTTACCTTTATCTCCTAGGGTGCACCCTCGTCATTTGAATATTCCGATCCCAGTTCTCTCCTCTTGTACTTATTCAAGTATGTGTTTGCATAATACAAGAACCACAAAAACAATGCAAAACGGTATTCCAAATAACCTACAAATAATTAGATACAAATGGCAACCATATTATTTTTCATGTTCGTGATATGATTCGCAGATCTTTGTTATAGAAGTTTGCGATATCAAATGCTATAAGTATAAGAGATTGCTGTACCTACCTTCAAAAATGTGCCACAAATTCCCCCAATCTCCTTTATCTTGGACACTTAACCTTCTATTAGAACCTATCCGTCCACGGATCGATGGTTACTGATTTTATTATTCATAATTTTGTATTTTCGGATTCCGGTGTAGTACAAAAAGGTGTTGTTTCAAATGTGCTTAAGAAAGCGGTGTGGTGTTTTCTCACAAGATCCCTGTTGACTTTGGTACAAGGTAAAATTTCTTCCGCGCAATTGATGTTTTTTTCGGTGAATTCCCAAATATCAACTCTTATCCGCGATATTAGGAAAAGATATGTGTTACTTGGCCCAAGAACAACAGGACCAAGAGAAATTTTAAAAAATATCAAATGCGCCATTTCTCTTGAAACAAGTACATTTATTTTTTCGGAAAGCAAAATCTCTTGTTCCAATGAAGTTGTGGCCAAGAGAACTGACTATATTGGCGCAAGACCTACATTTTTTTATTTTGACCCAATCCAAGATTGCGAGATAACGACAAATTGTATGGCATGGGTTGTAAGACTAAGTTGCAGGGTTTTGAGTGCTTGACAAAACTATAGACATCAGCATACCCATTTAAAAAAATCACGTTTTCTGTCGCTAAATTCGCCAAGTTGGCCCGCTGTGGAAAACACCATGTATAGATTATCGCAAATCGGTTTCCAAAAATGAATTACCTTGCCTCTAACATTGAAAATTAAGCATTTTTGCAAGACTCAATAATTCTATATCCTTTGTATTTGTAGCTAATTTACTGGGAATATGGTTGGGTGAGTCTCGGATACTATATACCTGCTCCTTTCGCCGGCGCCGAGTCCGACACCTTAAACGACGACCAGCTGACCCACTTCCATTTTCCAAGGTTTGATATACGTATTGAGAACAAAAATGGACCCAGAATACTACTCTGAGGCACTCAAGATTCAAGTTTTAAGGTTTTTAAGAATGTTTGCCGTCCAGTCACACCCGCCAATATCTATCTTCCAGAAATGATCTGAGTGATCTTTAAGTATTGTCTAAAAAACCAATGTGATGAAGCATGGCTATGAGAGTAGAGTGATTCAGTGATTCATGAGATCTGTGGCCAGGACAGGAACTCTGTAACAGAATAGCGATAGGGATTCGCTTCGCTTCGCATAAACTTCGGTCGTTACTTGAATCCAGAGAAGCCGTCGAGCAATAGGGGCCCGTATTATTCATTTCACCTGAATCAAGTAACGACCGATGTTTATGCGAAGCGAAGGGAAGAAAGGGAATCTCTATCGCTATTCCGATACAGAGACCCTGTCCTGTTTTTACTATAGAGGATCCATGACTAGTTCGATAATCGAGACTGATTCTTGAATCGAATCGAAAGAATTTAAATGGAGCGTGAATGCTCATGGGTTTTTTCTTGTTTTGTGTTATGGAACAATAGTCACAAGTTTCCAAGGAAGAGGAAAATATGGCGTCAATAAAATGAACTATGAATTTGATGATGAAGGGACAGCATCTTGATATCAATGTTTTATTTTTATTGTCAAAACCAAAAGTTCTAGACTTGATGAACCTTGAACTTAGTGGGCTAGGAAGGGCTGAGCCCCCTTCTTAGCTCGCAATTAGCCCCTCCAGAACAAATCATGAACTAACGAGATATCTACAAAAGTACACGCAGGCCGCAACGAACAAAAAAATTTCGTTGTGTATCAGATATTCGTCTGACTGACTGGAAGTGAAAGAGAGATTGCTGGAATCCATCGATTGTTAAAAAAAAACAACTGCTGTAGATTTATATTAATTGATAAATCAGGAGCTCGTAGACTTGAAACTATCTGAATTGCATTTGATGGGGAGTATGATGGCGCAACTATGATGTTTGCACTAATTGGTGGTCTGCAAGCTTAGATCAGAGAAACCTATCCTCATGCCATTTATACGCATTGTATGGCACATAGGGTCAACTTGGCACTTCTTGTCACTTGCAAAAACGTACAGTCCAATGCAAACTTTTTTAATTCTCCTCAAGCCTAAAGCTTTATATACGACCATTTCTCGAAACCGCAACATCATGTAAGATGCAAAAAAATCATGAATGAGTTGGCTAACAAAATAACTGGGATATCATAACTTTTGGACAGTCAAAAGAGTGTACTTCGTAATTATCCAGTTACTGGAGCAGAAAATTGAGAAAAGACAAGACCGGTAGGTCATAACAGCCATCGGTATACTATGCTGTATGGAACAGGCATCTTTCCTCGTTAATTTGTTGGTCTTGGAAGAGATTCTCACCATAATAAATTATTTTATCCCAGTCACTCAAATCAACAACTAACAGCAACATTGGGAGGAGTGGTTGGAAAAATAAAAGGCGTAACAATCTCCTTAGAAGCACTGCGTTCTGATGACAGTTATGAGCACATCCATGCCAAAATTAGTGACTTTGCGGTTCAGGTGGACGTGACCTTGAAACCGCCATCATCCAAGAGAAAAAAGTTATCAGTGAAACTAAAAGATTTTGTATATGACTCCGAATGTTGTCGAATATTGGATAGTCAATTTTTTCTATAGGATTATATTATGTACATACTGTGCTGGGTTTTTAAAGTCAAGATTCTGTGAGGAAGATATTCGAATCTCCTTAGCAATAGGCAAATTCTTCGCGCTTGACTACGAAAGTTCCACAGACTTCACTTATCAGAATGCAGAGTCAGAGTGTTTTAAGAGTGTCAAAAAATGTCATGAATGTTGAAATGACAGTTCTGAAAAATAGTTCAACAAACAAAGGAAAGGTAGCACAATATGACACTACCAAAAATGAACTTAAGTTAGAAGTATTTCCATCATTATACATACAGGGTGGCGCATTAGTGGGCGGAGGTCCATTTTCTCTCTTGTCAAAAGAGATAGGAAAACATTTTCAAGACAAAACCTATAGGGTTCCTGCAGGGTCACGATTTAAAAATATTACTGTATATACAGAATGTTCTAGGAAACAGTGGAATCAAAAAATACACTTTTTTAAATAGCAACCCCAACTTTTGATTAGAGATTTGGGTTCAGCGTAAGATCCTACGAATGGTGCCGTGGTTTTATTTGCCAGAACGTGCAGTGTTGTCAAGCTATCGGGGATTTACTAAAATTTAGGCAAAAAACATTATGTAAGTAAATTAGCTAGGTACAATTTAAGAGTCAAAGTTAAGGATTTTTGAAAAAGAATCGCTATAATTTATATAGGGTGTTTTTTACAGCAGGCCCAACTTATCGAATTTAATTTTTCAAATGGACTCTTTGACTCTTACATTGAAAAATACGCATATTTGCAAGATTCAATTTCAAATCTTCTGTTTTTGTAGCTAATTTACAAACATAATGTTTTTTCCCTAAATTTTAGTAAATCCTCGATAGCCTGACAACACTGCACGTTCTGGCAAATAAAACCACTGTACACTGAACGAAAAAAGTACGTGATATCAATCAAAATATACATCAAATCAATAAACGAGAACATTGTTTTTGCGTCGACTACGGGCGACATTGATACAATGAACGTTCGTACGTAGATTTTTCTGTCCGCGAGGTAACGATGACTGTACGTTGAATCAATGAACAATAAGCATGAATCCCATGATCGCAAGTTATTGATTTTACGAGCTAAGAAACATAAGTTTATTATTGCTGTACGTTAAATCAATGAACAGTGGGCATGGATCTATGTACGCTGGTTATTAATATTACGAACACAATTACATTGGTCTATTACTGCTGTACGTTGAATCAATAAACTCTTGGCATTGATCTATGCCCACGGGTCTTCACTTTAAAACCATCAATTTCGTGGATCGGCATTTGCAGCAAGTTGAATGTTCATAAAAAAATTTGATTATCGGTGTTACATTCTCCATGAAAGAGTGTTGCAAGACAAGTATAGTTTCATTAATCTCAAAACTCATCTTAGTCTAAAAATTATCCTCTTCGTCCATAGATTTGATGTAGGTATCTTGGTTCTATGAGGCAGGAGTCATTGTAATTGTGACGAAATCGTTGAATTAATGTTCAAAAAGTTGACGACCACTGTTTATCAATTCTACGTACAAATTTTGGTTCTGTGTACCATACGTAGAATCTTACGCTTCTCTCTCTTATCAAAAGTTGGGGTTGCTTTTGACGGAAATGGGCCGGTTTGAGTAGTTGAGTTGGCCAAGCGGGGATGACGAAAAGGGCCACTAGGCCTACTCGCCGGGCTTTGCCCCCCACCTTCACCATTACCATTACCATTGAGGTTGCTTTAAAAAAAAGTGTATTTTCTGATGTCACGGTTTTGTAGAACACTCTGTATACACAGTAATATTTTTGAATTGTGACCATGCTGGAACCCTAAAAGTTTTGTCTTGAAAATGTTTACCAATTTTTTTTTTACAAGGGAGAAAATGGACTTCCACACACACTGATGCGCCACCCTGTATGTGCTTTTTCAAGTAGCAATAACATTGCGGGTATCTTCTGCTACCTGTAAAAGGTCATTTTCCATAATGAGGTTGATTTTGAATTGGTTACGAATTTTTATGGGCCAAGAAGAGTTCTTATCACTAGGAATATATTATTCGATAGAAAAAGACATCTATTGATTTTAATATTGTAATGCCAGATGTACGACAAAAAAAAAGAACAGATTTGTCACGTTGGTCGAGTAGGTTGGTTGATGATTATAGATATTGAGCTATCTTTTGTTTATTGAAATTATCATTCTGTTTCAGTTCCTTGTGATATTTCAGTCTCACCAAAAATCAATACTTCTGATAACCTGGGTCAGTAGCCCCCCCAAAATTTCCGGGCTAGTGGCACCCCTGCTTGAACGTTCTATTTCTTCCTTTTCATCAGTGGAAGTTTCTCATCCTTCTGTATAGTATACTGATCACCAATCGTGATATTGTGCAATGTCCAAATTAATACAAATCCATCGAAGTGTTAAAGTCCGACGCCTCTGTTGAATGGGTAGCACGCGACCCGCGTAACAGAGCAGAACTAAACTAAATCGAGATCGCATTATATTCCGGATAGTCTCATTGCGCGCATAATAGACGTGGCTGTTTGTGCAGTTTAACCACTTCGGAAGAGAAGCGCCGCCAACGGAGTCGAATTAGCATTTTCGAGCTGCTCGTAGCTACTCCGAATTGATTATTTAAATTTAATACGGGGATATAAAGCGGAATCAATTATCTGGAGGGGTTAGGATTGCGTAGGTGGCACCGCTCTCTGCAGATCGAACTCTTGTACCAGTTAATTGGTTTCGATTGTCTCTTATACATACTCGGTTCCGTTTGAGTCCGGGATAAATCCGGATTGATAGAATCCCGATTCGATGATTGAGAAGAGTATCATTGAGTCAGACGTTTATTGTTAGTATGGTTCAGGCCAATTATTGCTTATTGGTTAGACAAAACGCGATTCGGTTTGTTTGGATAATGTTACAGCTTCATGTAGTTCATTTATCTTCTTCATTTCGAAAATTTCATGAATCTAATATAAAATCTTTTTTTAATAAGCGAAAATATCAACCGATATGATAAAGATACACAGTAATATTCTATCAGAAAGAACACCAACTATACCTTCTGTTCTCCGATGTTTCGCTCCATAAAATTGAGCCCCAGCGATATCATTTAGAATTCCGCAATTATAATATAAATAGATGCCATTACGTCGCTAATAACGCCATAATGTAACACAATCGTTAAGTGTCGTTGCGGTGTCCCGGGGGTGTGCTAGGGTAACGCACCACGTTATTTATTGACGACGATGACAAAGCTGAATATAGGGGTAGTTCCGTATCGGATCTCCTAGAATGGGGTGCCTGGACAAGCTTGAAACGTGATTACTTCAGTTTGTTTAGAAATTATAGTTTTTTCATCTTGTCAACGAATAAATTTGAATCTATGACATTCATTCATAACATGATATTTCTCATTTTCATTCTTGGATTATCAAGAGAAAGTATAATATAATGTACTACTTCTGCAAAGGTTTTTTTTTGTTGCCTACCTGCTTCTATTTGCAGGTAACTAATATTTGCGGACTTTGCTTAGTACGACGCTCCTGGCCTATACTTTTTTTGAATTTATCTCTAATAATGGTCCCAAAAAGCTTTGTGTGACTCAATAAAATGTCTGTTCTAGGTATTTCAGATCTTTTTATTTGTGAGGATTATAATGAAGGTGATATCATCATCTTTTGCATTGAAACTTAACAGCGCGTAATTGAGGCGGGCTAACAAATCGTGCACTTCTGCAGCGGGATCACATCATCTTGGTTTCAAACTTTCTTCATTCACAGGGATCGGGGGAATTATACCGACAGGACGTGAAATATTCATTTATTTTTGTGTTTGAAGTTATAATTTGCGAGCATTCTTTTTGGTCTTTGCTCACATTTTTATCTCGGAAATGTATAATGAGGCAAGATTTTGCATGATTGCTATTCGTTAGACCAAACGTTGATGTTACAAGAATAGTGTAAAATTATTTAAATGGAATAAGTATTGAGACTCTGGACTGACCTCCACTCAGTCCAGATCTCAACCCTATTGATACAAAAATAGTGTTATCAAAGGAGTAGCCAGCTTGGAGCTTATCAACCTACCTCTTTGGATGATGTAGAAAACATTGCTACAGAAATATGGGTAGATATCGATCAAGCGCAAAAGACTTCATCAAGCGGTTATCAAAATTGAATTCATTTTTCAATGTTCATGATTTGTTTTTATTAACCTTCATAACTTTCACCAATCCTGTCATCAAATAACAGAGACAAAACGTGAATGAAAAAATAAACAGCTCACAAAAGATGGGCCTCTGATTTGATTCAGATAAACACTTATGTGAGAATTGAAAGTCACAGGACGCACTAAAAATCCAGTATCAAAATGGTCTCTTTTGAAGCATCCTGTATGGGTTTGTGTTAAACTTAGATTTGAAATGTATAAAACAAAAAAAAAACAATGTCTGACCCACAACTTAAATGAAAATCGGTTCAGCAGTTCCAGAGAAAAATAACTTTGGAACCGTGCCAAATTTTAGTGGTGCGTTAATTTTGATGCGAAGTGTATTAATATCTTATAATATTAGATACTTTTATTTCGTCAACAACCTGACTGTAGTCAGTAGCCTTTCTTTGATGTTAAAAGACATGGGTGGTATTATTAAAGGATAACCATCTGTTAATGCTGGTGTCTCAGTAGTACATACATACTGCAAAATGTATCGATTGAATTCAAGTGGGTACTTGTTGTTTTAGCATTTACTGATTAGCACCAGCATCTACTAGTGGTCATGAGGATATGCTTAAGACGGTATCAATAACATCAAGTATCTGCTTTCGAAAATAAGTATCTATACTAGTGAATCCATAAGTCTGCGATTCCTTATACTGACGTTATTACATTCTTTGAGACAAATTGTTTTTGACGACATGTCAAGCGACAGTTTTTTTTCAACAATTATCAGAAAAGCTATGTCTTCATGCAGACGTACTAGCACCTAGCACCAAAATAGTACAAACCGCTTTGAGAAGATCCATCCGAACGTTAGTTTATTTATTTATACATAGACTGTCCAAGGGTAGGATAAAGAAGAGCACAAATTGATAAAAAATACATTTCTCGGGAAAAACTTTTTTTGCTCTTCGCGTAGAGAAAATGTTGTATTTTTATACAGGGTTCGCAGAAACTTCAAAAACTCGCAACGTTATTCACAGCTTGAAAATTGTCTTGACTATGGAGGAGAAGTTTGAATTGCAAATTATAAAATCATAATTTTTGTCCTTATTCCAAGATTTTTTTGTATACTCTTTCATTAATTTGTGAAATTCAAAATAAATATTCTTGATAACACACAGAAATCATTCTCTAACACTTTTTCAAACCCCTGTAATAAATTCCAATAGAATTCTTCACAATGCCTTTATTGTGAAAAAATCTATTGAAATTTTGGTTAAAAACTGAAAATAAAAGTAGTTTACTCTTGGAAAAAATTCAGTTCTTGTGAACCCTGTATAAAAAAATCAAGATTTCTTCTTCATGTATCTTTTTTTCACATGCAAGATTTTCTTATGAAGAATGAGTTTTTCCTGAAAATTGAATTTTGTATCTCTCTCAGCTCTATCCGTAAACAGTCTGTAGATTTATGCCTTAAAACATTGTGGGCAACATTTCTTTGGAGAAAGTGAAAAAGGCGTGGCGGGGCTTTGGACTGTCACAAAAATGTAGATATTTGTAAACGAATACAAAATATCTATCTGACCCTTTGAACCAGAAAGTCACATGGTACCTACTGGTGATGGTGTGAGTAAATACTATAAGTACCAGCATTTTGTTATTAATATAAATTTCGGTGAGTACTTTAAGCATCAGCTGCTACTGAAAATTGGATGCTAGTGCTAATGGTACCTATCTAGACTTCCTGATATTACAGCCTTATTTGGAAGTGGCAGCTCTCCATTCAATCATGGAATGAACGTTCTTGTCAACTAACGGGTGTATCGACAAAATATAAAAAATTTCTTGAAACCGTCAAGCACTGGAACAACAGTACTTTATACATTCAAGATCATCCTGAACATATTCACAAACTATCAGAATTTCCTGTTGATTCAGGATTCTGTTCTCTCGTAAAAGTGGGTATTTTAACAGCGTCAAGAACGGAGTGTGGAGAAGTACACTCTTTGAATTGGATTCAAGTACGAGATCTCTTTTAATTGTAATCATGCATGCTGAAAAGGATCTGTTTCGTTATTATTGCATGCGCTTGCTTCGCTCACAAGTGTTTGAAGGTATTCATGCTTCTTTTCATCCAATGTTTTACCTCTCTCGTTTTCCAAGTGCTGCTGCTAAGGCTTATAGCACTCGTGGAAACTGAATCTGAGGTACGCAAATCTCGGCTTCAGATCGTACCTACTTACGCTTCTTCGGAACTGTGAACACGCAACTGAGCGATACAGTTTACGGATACAGACATTCTGCGTCATGAATCTTCAGCCGCGACGCAAATGAGTTCAAATACGAGTATCAGATAGAGTTTTGCCACTGTTTTGTTTCTGAGATTCCACATTTCGCATTCTGTTTCTCAGATTCAGTATCTACGTGTGTCATAATGTTTTGGTATGTTATTTATTCCCTCACCATTTTATCTGATTTTTTTTTATGTAGCACATAAAAGCTGAAGATGGTCCTTATAAAACCAATTTTGATTGTAAAATCAATAACCACACAAGAGTCAGATAGGCTTGTGATAGGATCCAGAGACCACGTTATCGTCGATTCTCCACATCATGAGTATCTCATCAATGTATTATTGGTCTAGAACTGGATCCAAGGCCTTTCTACAATGCAATTCTTCAATGCCTTCCCCCCTTCTAACTTTTACCGTCTGATGTAGTAGAACGAAATTGGGATACTTCATCTGTGAAGACGTTCTGCAATTTTTGACATAGTAGTGACAGCTGAAAATGTCACTGGATGCCATTTTGAAAGACAAAATCAAATGGAGTGATACATTATTTTGAAGATTTTTTCATCCATATCAAACCCTAAAAGTTTGAAATCGCTGCCACGTTCTGATTTTCCAATTTCGAACCGGGTTTTTTCTTAAATTGGGGCCCAATTGCCGTTTTAGCATTCTCAGCTGTCGATACTGTGTTGAGAAATGTTGTACTTGCTCATTTATTGTGGATCCAAACTTCATTCTTGTACATAAAACGGTTTAAAAGTTAGGTGGGGAGGGACATCAAAGAACTACACTGTATATGTACTCACGTAGTGAAAAGGTTTCTTTGGTAATTATTATCATTATAAACCCGGGTGCATGTGGAATCTATAGATATCATTACTCACCATCCTCCAGATTCTTTTGCAAAAAATGTTGGCCGCCGAAGGCATTCCTGATTCATGAGCATCTTGTTAGCGTGATTATGTGCAGGATTGGAACCTTGGAATTCCTCATTACTATGCAAATAAACTCTTATACATTTTTTCCGTTTCAATTTTTAAAGACCCAGGGGTTCTATTATTTATCAAGTTAAAAATGACTGCCATGCAGTTTTCGTGTCAACGTCAACCTCATGTACAGGGTGTTTCCGTATATTTCGTCTGCAGACTAACTCGCTTATTATGCAACATAGAAAGGGACTTTAAATACAAAGTTGGTAGGTATTAACATGAGCCGCCAGAAAAAAATATTTTCTCGTATACCGGGTGCACTAGAAAAGTGTGGCAGACACAACTTGCATTTTTTTAAATGGAACACCCTATGTAATATTATTGTATAATCAAAAAGACATTATTTTTCTGATCTCAAAAATATACAACATGTGGGCATTTCTGCCAGCCGTTTTCAAAATATTTAAGATTTAAAGTTGGTTTTTTGGTATTGCCAACTTTAGTATCTATGACTACAATAATTGTTTGAACATTATTTATTGATTTGTATCCTTCCAATAATCTAAAACAACGAATATAACAAGTGAATACATTGTATAATAAATAAATTGATATCATAAAATGCATATAAGAAAATGTGTTGTGAATAATGGCGGGCATATTCAATAATTGCACTTTATAATATCAATATAATATGAATTATATGATGTATTCACTTGTTATATTCGTTGTTTTAGATTATTTGGAGGATAAAAATGATTAAATAATGTTCAAACAATCATTGTAGTCATAGATACTAAATTTGGCAATACCAAAAAACAAACTTTGAAACTCAAATATTTTGAAAACGGCTGGAAGGAATGCCTACATGCTGTATATTTTTGAGATCAGAAAAATAACGTCAATTTGATTATAAAATAAAATTTAGGGTGTTCCATTTAAAAAAATGCACGTTGTGTCTTTCCCACTCTTCTCGTGCACCCGGTATACAACAAAATATTTTTTTCTGGCGGTTCATGTTAATACCTACCAACTTTGAATTTAAAGTCCCTATCTATCTTGCATAATAAGTTTTAACTGACTACGGGTTATAGTTCAAAGTGAACTTTGTCCCTTTTTTAAGTGAGTGTTCAGGCTAACGGAAGGGTTTTAACGTTGGGGTTGGTGCAAGCTCCAGAAGGGTGGGGGAGACCGAGGTCTCCGAAATCATGACTTTGGGATTTTGAATTTTTTATTTTTGAAGACAGTTTTTCAAGTTCGAGGGGGTGATCGGGGAGGAAAAGGGGGAGGGGGGGGGGGTCTTGCATAATAAGCGAGTTGGTCTGCAGACGAAATATACGGAAACACCCGTACAGCAGGTTTCGTAACTGGATTAGTTTCGTCATACTCTGTCTACTGCTTCATATCAACCTGCTTTTATTCCAGAACGTCTTGATTTTGTTCGTGTTGTTAAAATAGTCAGGTTCTTCTTATTCTAGTGATTGTCAAAATAGGATTGGTTTGAATTCTGCGTTTTATGTTTCAGGGATAGAAATGTTTTCCGCGGGTCGTCTTGTTCTTCTTTATTACGTTATGAAATCAATACTCAATTGAGTAGTTCCTAAACAGCACCTCTGTAGTGTTTTTGTTCGTTGAAGTCAGCACGGGTTGCGAGTCAACTATAGGCTTGGAGAAGTGTACGCTGGAAAGACTCAGACCGTTCCCGCAGCACATACAAAGTATCATCTAGTATAGTCATTATAGACCTCGACAGGTTTAGTTTTGAGCCTAGCAGTGTTGGAGGTGAAAATTTCACAGTTTTGGTGATGACTGAATCGTCAGCGAACCCGCATCGTAACTGTGCGGCAGCTTATATTTTTAGTTGGAAAATACATTGAAACCAGACAAGCACTAGACATACATTAATAAAAATCACAACCTCATTCGACCACTAGATATTGAAAGTTCCAGTGGTCCTGCGAGGTTGGCTTGATAGTGCGAACATCATACCGGCTCAATAACTTCAGCAGTCCAACCATTTTCGAAATGATAAACAAATTTGTTAAGTAATGCTGCCTATTATATTTACAAAACTTAAATAGATGCACAGTATATATTACATTTGTATGATCTATGGGTACGAGTGTCTACATTTTTGGTATCTTTTTGGTAATCACCATATCCATGTGTATAATAAGTGCATTAATACTAAAATGTTTGAGTACATATTTACAATAGATTTTGGACAAAACGACTGAGTCTGGTCATCAAAGCAATGCACTGAGACTCCCAACATTGAATAACGAATCAATACAAATCCTAATACTGATATTTACAATCTACATTTATTTATAAACATATTATTTACACTGGGATAATTTCTTCACGACCCCAGATTATGGCCATGATTTGCCAAGTGAAAGTATGGACTATAACCTCCCGAACTACTAGCTTGAAGCGGATAGACTCCACCATAAGGTACATGATGTGAATATAATAAACCTGAATGCGTATGGTGACCCGGAAACCCTGGAAAACTACCACCGGAACCCATACTTGGGGGTGGTACTGTGGGACTGTTCACATCCATACCTGGATTTTGCTTTTTCCATTTAGTTCTCCGATTTTGAAACCATATTTTCACTTGAGTTTCTGTTAGACTTAGACTTAGAGCTAGATTGAGTCTTTCGCAAACACTGAGATATCTGGTAGTTTTGAATTTGTTTTCTAGAGCGACTAGTTGTTCGTAAGTGAAGGCAGTTCTAGCACGTCGAGGTTTGCCGGAATTCTGAGATTTGGGATCACCTTTTTTCTTTTTTGGGTCTTTCATATCGTCGCTGCTGATATCACTGCGGAGGTCGTCTTCATCGTCCGACTGATGATCTTTACCTAAAAGAGAACATGTTATCAGTAATATCTTTTTCAGGTATAATTTAAAAAGAATGTTTTGACTTCATTACATCGAGTTACACAATATCACCGTAATTTGGTCTGAAGATCTTTGAATAATTCCGGTAACGTTATTCAGAAGTGCAAAATTGCCCACGTAGTCCCGAACAAAGTGAAAGACAATGCGCGCCGTCGGAAAATTAACAGCATCGTCGACGTCGCGCCGTAATTGGCTCTTGGGCTCGTTAGCAAGCCGTGAACTTAGTAATTAATCCTTTGGTTAGGTCCTTCCGCCCCTATCTCCATTCCACCCACAATGCTACCGGAGACTATATTATTTTGTGGAATTTGTAAGATCTTCCGCCAAAAGCGGAACTTTTGTGGAGAATTATTTTCTCTGTAAATTGTGAACTATGTTGTGTTATGAATGTTCATTCTAGTTTTATCAAAAGATCACGCGACGTAACGTGATTAGGTATGGCCAAACTGAACACTCACAATTCATCATCAGTTCAAAGTAGTTTTGCATACTATATACTATCTTTAAGTGAATTTCAAGTTTTATAAAGAATAAAAAAAAGAAGGTAATCAGACAGAGAATTCATAGCGCATACCGTTTTGATAAAGTCCGATATAGATAATCTAACTTTGACAAAAAAACAATCACCTTAAAGCATAGCTTTTCGCAATTGTCTGTGAATTGTATAATATGCGCGAAAAGCTTCAATATATCTCTCTAATCCAGGCTCAGGATGATTAAACGGCAGTAATACGAGATGAGGCTGAGCCCCAGCTCGTGAAATCAATACGACGTGACAACCGTGTTAACCGCATTCATTTGCCTGCGAAAACCACGCCGAAAACAATATACACACATACCACCCCAAGAGCTGATGATGTGGTGACAGTGGCGCTACACATTTGCGGTTACAGGAATTTGGTACTAAATTGAGTTATAAAATTTTTGACTTGGATTGTAATTCTTGGTGAATGAATTTTTCGCTGATTTGTATTCCTGTGAAGATGATAAAATGACTGAGGCAAATTTATCTAAAGCAAATCAACAAAACGGGAATTAGCAGACTAAATTGAACAGATAAGGATCTCAAAAACATGTTTCACATTGACTCTCAACACTGCACGAAAAATATAGTCCAAAAATGGTTAAAGAGGAATTTGGATATATTCGAAACCATTCTTGTTATTAAAATATATAAAATTAAAGAATTAAAATCGAGTGACATAAATAATTATGTCATCTGAAAATTTTTATTTCTTACATCAGAAGTGAGGTAGAACCTTGGACAGTTTTAAATCGGATCAATTAGAGGATCAACATGAATTCATCCACGTGCCTCAAGAGTCAAGAGATGATGCAATGATGAAGGTGCAAAAGAGTGTTGTGAAGAAATGGAGAAAATGGGACTCTCTCTTGATCCAGGTATGATGTTGTTGGTACAGAGTAGGTACTGGCGAATTGACTGGAGAAGAAAAGGAATGGTGTGATGGATGGTAGCCGGTGTCTAGCATTTGAAAAGCTTTCGGATCGAATTGTAAAACCTGTGTCCTGTCGTCATCATTCTCGCGCAGGAATTGATGACGTCACAGTGTTCTTCTCTAAATACACAAGCTGAACAAGCTCTAACATGGCACTATCTGGTACTCCGTTGACGTCGCATGTGTTTGTTTCCAGTCCGTATAACAAACAGGAGTTCTCCATTCATTTGATAAATAGAATGAGCGGAAGTTTTTTTTCGTCAAAACAAAAATCTTCAGGTTTAACGACGCGAAACTACGTATAACTAGGCAATATATTATGACTAATAAGAACAGGCGCTCAGTGACTACTTTTTCATGTAGAATTCAGTTCGGATTGAATTCCGTTTTGGTATTTAAACTGACAAAGCAATTGTTTTCAACTCATATTTTGAGACAAAAATCTGTTTGAAAATTGTATGCAATGGCGGCTATTCAGGTGAAGTGAGTGAAGTGCCACTCCACCAAAAATAAATGATAAAACAAGCAAATATTCCAAATTTTATAGACTTTATTTTGTATAAAAAAAAGGACATTTTATATTTTATGAAAGTACGAGCCGAAGCAACACTGCCTCAAAATAGGTTGTGTTGAGCTGGTGTCTGGCGGGAAACTGAAATCTGTGCCAGGAGATGCTTGATTGCAAGTTGTTCTTATTCTTTCTCTACTCCTCTATATTGTGACAAAGTTTGTTTGCTTCACAGAATCTGCTGCTATTTGAGTTTTTGTATCTGTTGAAGAAATAGAAACATGTCTGCATTATTTTCAACTTTTGTTTCTTCTTTATCTACTTCTTTGTGGCAAATTTTGTTTCCTGCACAAATTTTTCAGCTATTTGTGTTCTTGTATCTGCGGGTAAAGAAGAAACGGAAACATCTTTATTCTCTTCAACTCATGGAAGCATGATTGCAATCTTGAGAAGGTTCAAAGGAATGTGAAGCACAAGTCACAGAACACATCACAAAAGTCAGAAACTTCTCTTCATTGTGTTCAACTTTATTGTATCATGATCTTTGCAATCCGCACAAGATTTGTTTTAGTTAAGCAACAACATCCAAGAGTATCTTCAGTTTTCTGAACTCATAGAAGCATAAGTGGGTTCTTGCATCTCTTAGAGATCTAGAAGAAAATGAAACCCCATCCAATGAAAAAAAAAAAGATCCTATGAAATTTTCAAATCTTCGAAGAAATGAGCAAGAGGAATTGATTCTAAAAAAATCCGAACTTGAGACTAAGACGAAGACAAAGACCAAGACTTGCAAATCTGAATCGAGACAGAGACCACCATTTAAACATCGAGATCGAGACCGAGTTGAATGCTTGGAAAATGTTTCCTTTTTTGAGAAGAGAGACAACTGATAAAATCTCAAAATATTCAGTGCGTTTAATCCAATGAGTTTCTTTTTGTTTTGCTTCAGATAAGATGATATGATGATATTGGTGATAATCGCTGTACTTACATTATTAAAAAATGAATATTACTTGTATAGAACTGGCCGCTATTCAGTATGAGGAGAATCAATAGTTTTTCTATGACTATTCAATAATTAAGGAATTATACATCCACTTTCTATTGGTTGGTTACTCATACCAGTGACTTTTTTTTCATTACTCAATTGTTTTCAACCAATAAAAAGATCTAATCTCATCACTCCACTGTTCAAGTGCCAATCAGAAAATTCGACAAGATGTCAACATACGTCAGTCTTCAAATCCATGATAGGTATGACAAGAAGAACATGAATACAATGTATGTTGAGGATGCAATAACATTTCTGATTTGTGGTTTACATTAACATTCTTCACAAAACCTTGATAGTGGAGTAGCTACTTAAAGCTATAGACTGCGACAAGCTTTGACATTGCCCGTTTTTGTGATTCTAAAATGTGTATTGTATAAAAGTCATCATTATAATATTTTGATCTACATACGAAAACGAAACGTCAAGTTTCAAAACAAAATGATATATGGATTTCTAAACGCAAAATTGAGGTAGAATCATACAGGACAGGGAAAGACTGTGCCTAAGAAATGACCACCAGAATCTACCAAGGTTGTTCTGCAGCGAACGTCTCACAACCCAACCAGTATAATTTTGTATTTTCCAAACTGCTTCTACCGTGAAGGCTCTACTTTTTGCTGTTGAGTAACAAACACAAATATGACTTCATGAAGATTGTCTTGATCATTTTTTAAAAATATTGTTTTACTTTATACTCACTAAAGAGACTAGAGCAGATATTGAAAAATATATTTATTTGCTCTGAGAAACTGAATATTGGATACACCTATTTATAATTTCGAGACCATGCATGGATCATGGATCTGACCGTTACGTTAGTCTAGATCTCGGTCTCGGTCTCGCGAAATCATGGACGAATAAAAATTGTATTCTCATGATAAAAGCTTCAATAATAATTACATATTTTTTGTTTTGTTTTCCAAACAGTCACGATCATCGAATTCCATCAAGAGTGGACCAGTTCATATCATGTGAGTCAAGAAGAGCTCTCTACGACTGTGCCTGCTGTAAAAACTATATTCGGTGTGAAGCCGAACTGAGACAGAGATGAAGCTGATCCATCAAAAAGTCGTTCGAAATTGATTTTGGATAAAAAAGCCAACTCGCAGTGACACGCACCATTCTAACGACGTAATTAGAAGATTTGCTACGGCTTGGGTCGGACAAACGTCGGCAAATCACAATTGCAAACGAGTCCTATTTATATGTTTAGCAAGTGTAACCAATCGATTCTGGAGGACAGATCAGTGAACGATATATCAATGTCGTGCGAAGGGTCTTTAGCTAACTCCCCTAATTTTTCGCTCCGATGCTGATACTGAGGATAATATTTTGGCCCCGTTGCAACACGCGACCCTTAGTTTTGTAAGACCCAAATCGGAACGTTAATTGGAAAATAAAGTTACAAAAAATTTATGAGCAATGCGTAATTGGGCTAATTGGTGTGAAAAAATGATTTGGCCGTGAAAGAACGCAAACAGATTGCCAACAGAAATATATGTATGGGTTTGTCATCCGCGGATAAAGACTTTGTCATTAAAGATTTTGAAATTTATCAAACGGAATGTACATGGTAGTGGGGTTTTCGTCCAGGATTAGTATAATTGTTGAAGAAAAAAGGTTTCAGCTTTTCGCTGAAACCTTTTTTCTTCAGAAATGTACATACACATGATGGTATATACTGAAGTATACTCAATCAAGAGAGAGGTTGAATATTCCAGATATATTTCTACATTGAGACCAGCATCACTTCTGGTTAGACTAGTGTATATACGAAGTTACTTTAATTGGACAACACTGATATGAGTGGCACAGTTTATGAAATATACAGTTGGTTCACTCACTGTCGGCTTCTTTGAAAATCGTGTCTCTGAAGCGATTTGCCGAAATTCCTAAGATCATAAACAAATTCCGGCCGAAAACCGGACCAGAACAAGGTCTACGAGGAAGACAAGTTGAAAAAAGGCTATCGATTTTCAAGCGGTGTACGAAACTCCAACAACGTGTCTCAGCCGGAATTTCCGATCAGCGACACCTGGTATGATGTTGGGACCAGAGCCGGACTGGGAATGCGGCAAGCCGGAGCCACTTTTGACGACGTTCAATAAACTGCATAAGGATGCATGGAGATAAATAGCAAACATGTTAACCCGTCCTTTTATGCGTTTGATGAGAGTCAACGTTGACCAAATGCCAACGCATATGTTTAACAAAGCATTTTGCCAACAAGCAGTTTTTATGCCGGTCCAAGTGACTTCGTATAGACTATTATACTTGTGATGCCGCCATCTATCTAACAATAAGTTGCATGCACCAGTCAACAAGCAATTTCTTATACCTATAAACGTTGTAAGAATTTGGAAATCTCCATATTATTATCTTAATTGGCAAATCAATCCTATGTCCTTGGATACTTGACTCTCGAAAAGTTAGGACTAGAAAGTGCAGACCGTTCTTCTCTATCTTAAACCGTTTGCGTTTTATACAATGTCAATGTTGCAAAAGTTACAATTTTTATAAAACGCGACAAATAAAAAACGGTTGTATTTAGCGGCATTATTTGTAGGAATCACAATGTTTAAAAATATTGCCATTTTAGAAAAATATTGAAAATAACAATAATAGGTGAATTATGATTGAAAATATTGAGGTTGCTAAGGCAACCCATACTCTCACCTTCATCTAATCACCTCAATGCCTCAAAGGTGTTGCCACCAACCAGAAATTAATGGTAATACACTTCTGTTAAAATTGTAATAGATTTGTCCAATTTGTAATAGAATTTTTCAATGCATTTCGATGTTTTTTAATGAAAGAGTGGAGGGATTGGATTTCTCATAAGTCTTACGACTATCAAGTAAATGGAATTAGGGTTGATCAGTAACTTTGAATTTTCAAAAGAATTCTCAGCTGTTGGTTGATATAAATACAATGGCAATGGTGGCATTTGTGGTTGCTGGTGACACTGATACTGATATGACAAGATTGACATTAAAACTGGCGAAATGACGATCATGTTAAGGCGGTTTCCAATAGGTACGTGGTTTCCTGGTTATGAATCATGAAAGGAATTTAATTTTATCATCATTTCAATCTTCAGTCTATTAAAATCGACTTCAAAAGCTCCATATATATTTTTTTTATTCCATTTGAAAATGTGATAGATTTTTAACGTTTGACAATAGCGTAATAGAAAATGTCCGATTGTAATAGATCTATCGCAATTGTACAACACTGCTGAAGGACGTCAAAAGATTACTTACCAAATAAAAAATCCAGGTCCGTATTTAAAAAAAATAAAGTTGGTGATGGCAATTCGAAGACGAAACGTCAGATTTTCAATTTGATACCATCATCTTGTAGAGGAGAAAAAGTGGCAACGACAGAGTGTAATTTATTTTCAAATGTCTTTCCAAACAAACGCAGGAAATAATTAAAACCTTTTTGCGAAATTTCGTTTTTTTTCGGAATATCATCGGAAGTAGTCGGAATTTTTCAAATTTCAAAATGGCATTTTCTTGAGCATAAAAATGCGCCACTTTGCATCCATTTGACCGACACTGTATCTCATGCATGCACTCGAATCTATGGCACCCTGTATATTTGGAATCAGCAAAAAAAGATCTATCATTCTAGCCAAAAGTATACAGGGTGTTCCTTAGAAGAAAAAATAACTCAATTAATGTTTCCAATGTTGTAAGTCAATTTTTTATGTCCGCTATAACGAAAAGGAAAAATCGAAATATAATATTGATATTTCACTTGAAAAAATTCAACTTTGATCTGCCATTACTTTATGTCCGACCTTGTGTACTTCAATTTGTAACGAGTATATAGATTTTCAAAATCCTCACTACTTTTATGTAAGATTTTTTTCCTAACTCGTGTATATTTTGAAATAATTGACCTTTCTGGCATTTTCTTCTAACCCTGTATATCTCTTCACATATCAGTATAAGCATATTAAGTGATAGAAACAATTCAAACTTCTCTCTTGATAGATGGAAAGTATAGTGTGTGTGCTATAAAAACTTACTCTTACTAGGCTTCTCATTTTTTACAGATATGTTTAAAGGGTTTTCATTACGAAAAAATAATTCAAAAGTTTCCGTCGATATTGATCTGTCAATTTCCAATTCGGAAAAATAGACGATCATGAGATGGAGTGATAGTTGCACTTTTTGACATGATCACCTTTATTTTTTTAATAAGAATGTTTGCAGCACTGCCTTTCAAGAGATTGTGACTTCTTTCGTGTAGGCGATTGTCGTTTATTCAAAGTGAGTTTGTAGAATGCAAGATCCGGATACACTTACGTATCATATTGATCTATCAAGTCGAAATAGAAATGCCTATGAATATTTAAAATCAAGATTGGATTCTATCTGAACCAAGATGATTATAGAAAACAACAACATCAGCTTTTCATATGTTTCAGAAATTTCAAAATGTAGAAAGATGCTTTTCTCAATATTAACTCCAAAAAGCTGGTTCACTGTATTTTTTTCGGACACCATTGCATTCATCAAAAATGTCATATTATGAAGGTATCACATAATAATAATATCATGTTTAAATTTGCACGTGATATATTTTAAGTGATATTGAGATTCCATCATGGATTTTTCTTGAGATTTTTTAATTAAACGTTTATTCAAATTATTTTGATTAATTTATTATTCATTCTTGAATATTGCCCAAACAGACATCTTCTAAATTTAAAATAAAAGCAATAAAAAAAATAAATTTATTTTTGTTGTAGCACTCCGGAGAAAACAGTTTTATTTTTCAAATTCGCTTTTTTTCAGGCTTTTTTAGTTCACTTGAATTTTTATAGATCATCGAAAATTCTTAAACTTTTGTATCAAAACACTCATTATATCTTGAATTCAATTATTAAAAAAGAAATAGGTGACGAAAAATTACAATAACCCAGGTTTTAACTTTTTCCTAATTCATACAATAACAAACAGACATGAGATGGGATCAATGATAAATTATTACTAAACCAGAATTTGATTTAATCACCATAACTCATTATTAATACAAGAATAACCTTGGTATAATTTGAGATATCTATTGCGAATAATCTTTGAGATATTCGATTTTGTTTTGAATCTTTATTGTAGATATAAGTACAGGGTTAGGAAAAATTACCAGAACGGTCGATTATTTCAGAAGATACACGTGCTGGAGAAAAATGTCTCAAATAAAACTTGTGAGGCTTTCAAAAGTCTACATATTATCTGTGGTAAATTAAAACATACAGGGTCGGACATAAAGTTATGGCAGATCAAAGTTGTATTTTTTTAAATGGGACCCCCTGTATATTATTGGATATTTCAATTATTCTTTCAATTTTGAGCAAACATTTTTGTGCAGATAGTGTTCCCAAATTCAGCCGTTTTCGAATTATCGCGTTTTATAAATTATATTTTTGCATGTTTGACATGCTATAAAACTCAAACGGTTCAAGATAGAGGAAAACGGACTGCACTATCTCAACTTTTGAAAAGCTATCTATGTACATAAAATTAATTGTTGTCGAAAAAAAGTTGACAGTTTACAATACTTTCTAGTCATATGACAGAATAGCTCTTGAAAAATCAGGATTAGGAAGTACAGACCATTTTTTCCTATCTTGAACCGTTTGAGTTTTATAGCTTGTGAAAGGTGCGAAAATGTCATTTTTAAAACGCGATATCTCAATAACGGTTGAATTTAGGAACATTATTTGGATCACAATTTATGCTCAAAATCAAACGAAGAATTGAATTATCAAATAATATAAGGGGGTATAGCCATTGAAAAAAATGCAACTTTGATCTGTCATGACTTTATGATCGACCCTGTATATTCCAATTCAATACAGATATGTATATTTTTGAAAGCCTCACAACTTTTATCTGTGACATTTTTTGCTAACACGTGTATCTTCTGGAAAAATCGACCGCTCTGGTAATTTCTCCTAACCCTGAATATTTCCATGTTCATACAATTGATGTTTTTATTCGCGAGAGGTGTGTAGGTTATGAGATTCTACAATTTAAATTATGAAATTGTTGAATATTTACATTGAATCTGATGTAAATATTGATGTAGGAAAAATTAGCGTTCCAGATATTATAATTCATTAACATTTTACGAAATCATCATATATTTTGTTAAAGCTTTGTCAAAAATACAGTTATATATTATTTTGTAGGCTGGATATTTGAAATAATGAGCACGAGAGAAGTAGGTATAAGCCTTGTCTTGGGATCTCTTAACATGGAGAATAATATGTTTTGTTGGTGAGATATCAGCTTTGATGAATGCATTTTTTTTTTAATAAACACGAAGAATTGACGTACTATCTAACTGTGGGAATCAAAGTTGAAAACAACAAACGAATACAATCTACGGAGCATGATAATTTCGAAACCTACCTGTATCACTATCATCAAACTCCGTCGAGTCCCTCGTCGCGCCCAACGGCTTCCAAAGACAAATCCCGTCACTGAACACCCCCTGCCTTCCGGTAAACTTATTGGGGTCCAAAATATTCTCTACCGAAAATGCTAGACGTCTTTGAGGGTGCGAAACAACTACCGACGGACTGGGCTCCCGTAAAGGCGGACTCCTACTTCGACTCACATCACTACATACACTTTCGGATCTTTTTATATCGTCTTTGAAACTACCAAAGTCACTGTCATTTTTAGTACAAAAAGGAAACTTTTCTCTTCTGGTCAAATCCACGGGGCAGAGGGCCTCATCGTTCTCCACATCAACGTTGAGATCTTCTTCGTCTTCTTCACACATCTCTAGATCACGAGAGTCTTCAGAACGCTGCTGCAGGTACTCCTTTTCTGACACTGTCAATTCCTGAGGCTTGTGTGCTGCTGCTAAACGTTCCATCATCAACATAGTCATTTTGTAAACACTAGGGCATATTACTCGTGTTGACTCTGTTATTAGGACTTAATACACTCACTAAAGTCTGCCGCGAGCTGCTACATGCACAATGGATGCTGGATCTCTACTCTTGAGGCGGGACTTGTTTCTGATTGGATGCCCGAATTTTTACAATTGGCTGGCGAAAATCAGCATGGGCGGCGCTAAACATAGAGCCAGAGGCTCTATTTGCTTTGTAATTATGAATATGATTTGTAATAACAGAAGGAGTCGCAAAGGCACTTATTTGCTGGTAGTATGATGAAACAATTTAAATTTAGTAGCGGTGAAAATGTTATGGTCAGCCTAATTGGGAGTCGATAGTGTGCTGTTATTTTGGCGTGGTAGGCGCTTATCGTTGATGTGCGCTAGGGTGAATGGGACAAAGCGCTAATTTTCCACTAATTTCCTGATTATTATTATTGCTACTGTAGTGTACACCGGGATTTGTTGAAGTTTTGGGTTATAGCGTGGAGATTTGAATCAGAATATGTTTGCGATAATGATTGTATGGCTGCGCAACTTTGAATCATTTGAATAACATAGCCATATACCTACCATTGGTGGTTGTATAATTAGATTTTAAGATATGAGTGTTTTTTTTGAATGTTGGAGCATATTAGTTTGAAGCAAATTGTGCTAAAACTTGATCTGGACAATAAATATAAATTCGAAATAGGCAAGGTACAGGGTTTTTCCTTACAATTTGCCACCCCTTTGGAAACTCTATTCACAAAGATACAACAAAATTGTCCAAATAAAAGTTTCATGATTTCTCCTGAAGATTTTATAATAACTAAGCGAAAGAACATATCACTATTGGAGATCAGAAAAATGTGAAAAAGTTCAATTTTTTTGAATGGAATCCCAACTAACACAGATTGTGCCTTAATAAACTAAAATGCTATATAACTGATATTATATTAGAGTCCATCAATACACAATTTTATCATTTAGTGACGGTAGTCAAGACAAAATACTCTTAGAGACAAAAAAGTGTTATAATCATGTAATATAGCTTGAAGAGAGATTTAATAAATTTTTTATAAAACGAAAGATATTGAATTCTTATTGCATACTGTAGTACCAATGTTATGAGAGGAATTATTGGTTCATTATTGTTTTAAAAAGAACTTATAAGATGGTTACAAAATATTTTTATCAGAGATTTATTATATTATCACATAATAAAACAGTTAACGTAGTCAAACGTATTTAAAACTGAATTGGCTTAAGAGAATATCTTATAAAAATGTTTTATAGGTTTTATAGTTCTGTTTTGTACGTTCTAGTACAAAACAGAACTATAAAACCAATATAAAACACTTACAAAATAAAAATGGACACAAAATAGCAACACTGTCTTATAGTATATGTCTTTGTCATCATATTCATGTTAGAGCTTTTATGCCCTATATTTTATCACAGATTTAAGATCTCCCCGTTTTCCTCTTTTCAAAGATACTTATATAGTTTGCCTATTTTTTGACTGCGCGTTATGTGACTTTGAATAATATAGTGCAAAGTTGCAATGCAGGATACGGGTGAATAATGCTATAGCTTGTCCTCGTCGCAACTCGCAACCATGATTAAAATCCATGGAAAACCAAAGAAAATAAATTATTTGATGACAGAAAACTGATGCTTGATATGAGTAACAATTGCTATTCTAGGGAGGTTTCATGAATTCGAAATTTGACAAGAACAAATAAACATGTTTTTTAGAATTGCTCAAACAGTACTCTGTGAGAGTTTCAAGTCATTTGGTGAATTTGTCAATTTACCAGAGCTGTTTGAAATTTTGATAGAAATTTGAAACCAATTTCAATGGTGCGCTCTGACGTACTATCCCTGGCTTCATCTTTCTCGATTAAACAGAGACAACCTTTTCCGATTTAGCGTGCATTCTGCGCGTTTGCCACAGTTTATGTTTCACTCGGGAAAATAGATGAGTGGGGTTATATATAATCAAAAATTTTCTATTGAATATTCTGAATAATCAAATTGATCAACTATTTATTTATTCAAGTTTGAGCCAAATTTTTTTATTTATTCAAGACTAAATCATACAATATTTGGTTAACAAGCATAATCTCATGTGATCTCTGTGTCAATGTGGCAACACAGCACCGTCTCCTTCTACTCCTAACCTCAAATTTTGTTTTGTTTCGATTTTGCTGTTTGCTCCTCAAAAACTGCAAACTTTTCATTTAGATTTTTTTATACGTTCAAACTCAATCAAAACATTTCAAAAGACCTCATATATGTATATTCGGTGAAGCTCTCATTCAGTGAAAAAAAGGAAAAGCTTGTGTTGGTGGATCTGTGATAAAAATGAAGAAAAAGTGCTTTGTGCGATCATTCTTATCAGTGGCTTCCGGGTTTTATGCTCTCATATAACAGTGAAACAGTTTATATATTACGTGACAATAAACGGTAAACACTCATTATTGTCTTTTATTGTCCAAAATTCATAAACATACTCTATTACAAAGCTTCGTTACTACTTTGAAAAAACACGTCACCTCAAACAACAAAATGTTCAGAGAGGATGAGGGTACAGTTAAACAAAAGAAAAGTACATTTGCACCTGTAAACTACGCACAAAGTGCTTTCCAGGATATTTCAAGGAATCGAGGCTTTTCAAATGGCTTTTTCGACTCCAATATTTTGAAACACTCTATGGAGAACTTAGAAAGCTGGAAATAGACATTCCATGATGAGTGTGTGTCTTGGAATATGTTTAGGAACAATAATAACAGTAACAGGTACCCAAATCATGCACGGATGTAAACAATAAAAAACAAGGTTAGGTTACCCACATGATGCGACGTTGTCAGCTCGTTCGCAATTCACCTAATAGACCTTGGTGTACGAGTAATTTCATTGGTGGATGCGCGATAGAGCTAAATAAAATGCTACTTTGATTTCACAACCTGGCAACAAACTTAGCATGGGGCGTCACCAGTCTTTCGAGTCGTTTCATTTGTTCATCAGAATCACGTGTCGGTGACTTAGTTTCCCTGAGAGTATTTCGAAGTAAACCGTTAGAAAATTAGCATATATTGATTGATTTTTCATGAATAAATATGGGTTAAAAAATTTGAAAAAATTGTTGTCGGCATTAGTATGCATCAAAGAATTCACAAAAGAAATCAAAAAAAGTATCTTCCTATTGAGAGAAATCACAATTGAACATTTAATTTCAAAGACAATTTAGTAAGGCGGCCGACAGCAGAGACAACGTTCCATGCAATCATCATGTCTGCGTATGTCTTGAATATGCCGGCTCTTGTCACATTTGTCACATGTTCGAACCACTGTTCTCTACAATGATCTAGTATTTTCGGTTGCCTATGTCTAGAATATTGGAGAACTTCCGCCATCTATCGAGGGATGGAAGAGGATATAAAAGTCCGAGGGGAGGGAGATCAGTTGTGATTCAGCGATTGTTGCATTAAATGTGAACCAGCTGATAAGTTGAAAATCGGATTTCGGGTCTAAGAAGCGCTGGCCATGACTGGTTATGAGCACTGGCAACATGGCACCGTTGGATGCAAAAGGGCCACATTCATGCTCTTGAACACATCAGATTACAGTGATAATGATCGTTATTATTTTGTTATCTAACACTCAGGGTCAGATTGTATGATTTTCACAACGAATACAAACCATTTTATATATAGTTTTATCCAGTAAGTTCTTTCCAATCAGAAAAAGACTTCTACAGTTTTCTCTGTTGCCTGTTTCGACGCCATTTTCTCACAAACCGTTGAAGATAGGATAGGTATATGATATGCCAAATAATATGCTTTATAAAATATACTCAGAACTATACAATATGGTACTTGTTTCGTTTCGATACCTTCAAAAACAAAATAGTTACAGCTGATTAGAACGTTATCAAACAACCTGTACATAATACGCTGCTTCATAAAACCAACGCAACACACAATAGAGCTTGATACAACCTCTAAAAAAGAGAGCTATCAAGCTGAACAGGAAATTAAAGAAATGAAAAAGTACAAGGCTTCAAGGTTTTGACGATGAAAATATTCCATTTTTACTTCTAAATTAATCAATTGGGGAAAATTCGAAAAAGAATCGTAATTTAATTCCATAACTTGTTCGCTTCGCTTCGTTTCGTTATCGGCTTCGCTTACGAACGATCATACACGAGCTATTTCAAATTTGCAAATCGGCAAATGCCATTGTTTTCCCAAAAAAAAGAAGTGAACTGAGATATATATAAAGAAGAAATATAACTTGGATGATGGTACTTTTGACATAATTTTGTTTTGAATGTTCATTTCTTGATATACAGTGTGTCTGCTTAAGTTGGCCACATATGGGAAACTTTTTTATTATTGATTTTAGGAAAAAAAGTTATTCTTTATAAAAAGTTCTGCATGTTCCAAAACCTAAAATGCAACCATCAGATATTAAATTTTTTCATTTGAATTAATGCATTGATTTAAATGTCCAATAATTAAAATAAGAGATTACTGTTTAATATTAATTTATTTATAAAATTTAATAAATTTAAAAAAGAAAAAAACAATCATTTTATTGGTAGTGTTTATTTTTCTTTATAACAATTTTCGATATTGTCAAATTTTACTCTTGAGTGAAATTCATATTTTTTGACAAACCTCGTATACGACTGAAAAAATGTAATATCTGATGGTTGCCTTTTAGGTTTTGGAACATGCTGAACTTTTTATAAAGAATAACTTTTTTTCCTAAAATTAATAATAAAAAAGTTTCCCATATGTGGCCAACTTAAGCAGACACACTGTACATATATCTTTGTTTTTAAAGTAAAATGTTGCCTACTCAAATTTTATCACACGCAGGAGTTGAACGTCAATCCGAAATTGTCTCGAAACTCGAACGTGAGGAAATTGTATTTTCACGAGAAGGAAGTGATTATATCAACTACTTTGGACGAGTTATACAAGCTGTTTAAATAAATGACTCAACTTTGAAAACGCCCTGTTTTTATTGATTTGTGCTTGATGTTTCAACAATTTAAAATAAATGAAACCGTAGTTTGTAAAATTTTACAAAATGAAAATTTTGGTCAAGTAAAAAGATTATTTAAAGAAAATTAAAAGTTATTGCAAAAATTGAATCACCCACACGAAAGGGTATTAAAAAATCGATTTGTAAAAGATCGGTAACCCCCAAGTACCTGTTAAATTCGAAAAATCCGGAAGTTATCCGGTACCTGAATATTGCGTGTTGCTAACCCAAAGTTTGTAAAATACGGGAATCCAAGATTTGAGAGAAAACTAGCAATTTAGTGAAAAAAAACCTATGCGGAAAAGTTGTGGAGAAAATGATAAGCAATTTTGGAAAGTATATGAAATTAAATAATTTTGATGAAAACTTTTTGATTGATTTTTAAAAATTTTTAAACTCATAAAAAATGACTTTCCGTGATTTTTCATAATATTCCGATTATAAATCCAAAATTTGTTCCAATCCGTTGCGTACTTTTTCTGCAATTCTTTGAAACTGATATTTTGCATCGAGCTCATTGTCATTGTTCGTTGTTTGTTGATTAAATAATGTGATTTTTCGATGTTGCTATTTCATATATATGTGTAATGTTCATTTTATAAGTTTTAATGTTCAACCCTTTTTTTCACGCTCAACATAATTAACCCTTGATAAAGGCAAACAATCGAATGCCAAACGTTGGGAAAATTAAAACGTAGAGTGTTTATCTTTCTGTCCTCATTCCCGCTAACTCACTTTTCATATTACCTAACAAGGACACGAATCACTATATAAAAGTTATAAACAAACTTGCCAGTGGTTGTAATCATTTTTGAGTATGTGAATATCCCCGAAAGTATAGTCAAAAATTTAATAAAATCCGGACATAACGCATTGTTTTTTTAGATGCTGACATTGAAACATGTCCGCTCTCATATGTTGTGGTTGTGTACCTATAATATAATTTTTCGACCTTGATGACATTAATCCTTAACTTAGGTCAAAATTGACTAGATATCAACCGAGGCTATAACCTGATGGACAGGTAGCGATACAGACAGAATTGTAGTGATAATTTAGTAATATTCCACCTAAATTCAGAAGAAATTGATGTCTTGTCCTTTAACGTAACTTTTTGGTAATTTTCCAGTAATTTTGGACTTATTCTCACAACTTATAATATATGCCATGATTGTACAATAAGAGACAATGCATGTTTATCTTTTTTTTTGCGGCCTAGAGTTCTTAGATTGTTTGTTGGGACAATAGGTCGATATTTCAAATTATTTGGTCACCCCCATAATTTGAGCATTTGAGGTTATTCATAAAGTTGAACGACCTTTGTTATAACCCAACAGACAGGTAGCGATAAAAACAGAGTGTTGGTCATAATTTACTAATATTTTACCTAAATTCAAAGGAAATATATTCTTGTCCTTGAAGTCAACTTTTTTGGTTATTATCAAGTGAGTTAAGACTTCTTCGTATACCTTATACAAGGTGTCCGGAAATGATCAGCAATAAGTTCAGGTGAGAATTCTAGACGAAAAATAAATGCTACCTCTTGCTATAATATTTTTTCGAAAATTCATTATTGACGGAGTTACAGGATGTTAAAGCTGCATTTTATTTGCAGTGTTTTTGTAATACGCTTATAACATTTTGACGAAATCTCGTGTTCGGAGCTTTATCGGGATGTGGAGTTCAAATTTGCCTACCGTTTTTTCGCATTTTGTACAGGGCGCCACATACGAACCTATACTTTGATTTGAATGATCTTTATTCTTTTGTGCTACACTGTATGTGACTTTTGACCAAATATTTTTATTCTCTCGACCTTTTGACATAAGAAAGGGATATCTCTTTTGTTGCGATAAATCAAACCGTTCTCCAGAAAAACGCTAAAATAACTTTGCTTGCATGTAATGAATACGAAATCGTTTCAATCTATTTTCAACCACAAACATAGCATGCCTTGGAAACATGCGCTACAGTAGTCGTGAAAACCAGTTTTGGAAAAAATTAGTTTTAAAAGTTGGTCATTTTTTGAAAATTTGTTGTTACACTGATAGTGGTCGATGACAAAAATACTAAGAATATTAAAAAATTGAAAAATGTGAAATATTATCAACTTTCAAACTTGTTTCTACGGCAACTTATGGCGCATGATTTCAAAGCATGCTATCTTAAAAGTTGAAATTAACTTGAAATAATAGGCCATTTTCATGTTTTTTTTAATCGTTTATCAGAAAGAGCAGACAAAAATAGGCTCAATTCTTTTTTCTCCGATTTGTTACACAGCGGGAAAGGCACCAAAATTCACTTTGAACGTTAGGCCGATGACGTCATCCGCCAGAATCTGTGATTATCTAGTCATAGACAATGTTGCCAAACGAACTTTCCCAAACCGGTGACTCGCGGTTGGATGTAGCTTCCGTCCTCACAACAATGTTGCCATTTCTCTGTTTGTTGGGTTGGAATTGTATTTTGCGTGGGGGAGGTTGCTAACTCATCATAAATAAAATATCTTTGTTTCGTGATTTGATTTTGTTATTAATCATAAATCTTTAGATGAGTAATAATACAATAATAATGATGGACAATTTGCACATTTTTGGGAAATATGAAAAATATAAGGATTAGTAGGAATTGATGCCCCCACGAACTCTAATAATGTAGTAATCACCGATTAAAGAGCGCCAATCAACATCCAACACGTCACAGAATACACTATCTATCTCTGTCTGACGTATTGACTGAGATGACTCTCTCTCTCTCGGGAGGGTAATATGGCCCCACCGCTTTTGCGATCATGCACTGAAAGTCGCGTCTTCTTTTTCATTTATTTAGTATATTTTTGGGTATTTCGGATACATTTTTTCGCAGGTGACTTTCAAATAATCTCTAGAATACGTATATAAAATTTCAAGTAATTTGAAAATGTATGCAAATTGTCCATTGTGCTGTTGTGCTGTGTATCAAGATACATTTTCAATTTACAGTTTTTGTGTAAAATTTTGCTTATCGTTACCTATTTCTTTCAAGTAAAATAATGATAAAGGTAGATGCATACATTTCAAATTTAAATGTCCAAAAGAGTTTCATGGTTCATTTTATGAATTTTCATAAAAATATGTTTTAAGAGTACACCGGATTAAACTTTGCAATAATTGATTCGAAATGTTTTCTTTGTGTATTACGTTTTGTGGTTGGAGATGGGACTAGTTTTTGACTAAATTTATTGAATATCACAAGTTCTGCCAGAATTTCAGCAGAAGTGAAAAACAAAAGGCAATGTTAATAATAACATAATAATATATCGTTACGTCATATTCTGCTTTTGTTTCTATGGTAGATTCGGAGGTAAATTCTACATCTCACGCATTTCGACGACTTGAAACGCTGATACCTCGGGACAAATGAATTGAGGCATAATCTATGGTCGATAAAGAAATTCCAAATTGAATGGACGATCAAAATTTCAAAAACGGTTGACATCGATTAAACCATTTTTACCAGAACTCTTACACCTTATATTTTATAAACTCCTATCATTATGCATAGGGGGAATGTATAGTTTTTTACAACTATGAAAAAACTTTAAAGTTTAGACTTACTCATAATGTCAAAACGTTCCTCTACACGCCTGAAGAATTATCTGCTGGTGAAGAATATCTAGCCGAAAATTGCCCATGTTATCGGATAATAAACAGCGCAAGATATTTGAAAATCCGGCGAAAATCTTCGAATAAGTTCGGCAACATTGTTATCATGTGGGGGCGGGAGCTATATCCAGTCGCAAGTAATATTATTGGTAAACTTGGCAATTACTATAGTTTGATTGGTGCTAAAAACTGCGAGAAAATTTGAATAAATGGAATTTGTTTGCACCAAATTTCTGGGCATAAGATTTTTTTCGTTCAAAGCAACCTCGCCTTTTATTAGTATATTGAACGTACTTTTTTTCCGAATAATTGAAATATTTAAATTCGATTGAGTGGTGATGGCCTATTTCGTATTCATCACATGCAAGCAAAGTTATTTTAGCGTATTTCTCGAAAACGGTCAGATTTATCGAAGCAAAAGCAGTATACCTTTTTTTATTTCAAAAAGATGGGAGTACAATAATATTCACTCAAAAATCACATACAGTCTAGCACAAAAAAGTTGGGATCATTCAAATGAAAGTATAGGTTCATATGACGCCCTCTACAAAATGCGAAAAAACGGGGAGAAAATTTGAATTCCTCATCCCGATTAGCAAATACGAGATTCTGTCAAAATAGTATGTGCGTTGCAAAAGGCATGGTCAAAAAACTGCTAATAAAAATTAAGTTTATCACCTCGTTGATAATCAATTTTCGAAAAAATGTTATGGGAATAGGTAGGATTTATTTTTGGTCTAGAATGCTTGCCTGATTTTTTGCTAATCATTTCCGGACACCCTGTATATGTCCTCATTGTATATGGCGCAATTCATGTTAATTCTGAGTAACCTGTAACTATACTGAATAACTTACTGGAAAATTATCTGATAGAGCTTTATTTATGTCGTGAATAAGATATAGTTGCCTCGAGCCTAATAACTAATAGCTGTTTATGACATTAAAGTTAAATTGCAAAGTGAAAGGAGATAGTTTTATATTATTATCAAATCAAGACATTTTTCTTTTCTTCTGGTCAAGAGTTCCAAAATTGTTTGTTGGGCAGTATGTCCGGCGATAGGGTATCTAATAGAGGTGAAATGAACCAAAAATTTTATTTCTCGAGAAAAAGTCATTCCTTGGTTGTCGATGAAATTTCGCACTACTCTTTCATATCTTACACTTTTTTTTAGCTTTCGAAATAGGGAGGCTTCATATCTAGAGCAAAAAAAAAACATCTTCATTTTCAGGGTGTCGGACAAAGTGGAAATACCTATTTCTTTTGTCGGACATTATTATACTGACGCATGACTACACCTAGTTAGGCATTCTTGAAAGTATCAGCTTTGCTGGTCATCACATAACCTGAAATCATGACATCGAAATATTTTTCGATGTGCCGAAGAAAATACACTTAGCAGTTCACGCAAAAGTTCAGTAGCCTTTTTCATATAGTTCTCATAATCTTAAATGCAAAATCAAAATACAGAATTGTAGAATATTGCCGTGCTTCTAGTTTCCAATAAAAAATTCACGAAAGGAATCCATGAAAAAAAGGGGACAAAAATTAAGTGTCAATAATTGTTAAAAAACGATTCACTGATGATGTAACCAAACGTTGCCTTTTGTAAGGACACACTAATGGCTGCCATGTCGCGAAGAGACATCTCTACAACATTAAAAATAGCAGGGCTATGGATATTTGAAAAATGCATAGTCTTTAACGGTTTTTGCAGTTTTTCTCAGCTGCTGATCAACCTACACAGCTCACTAACTGCTCATTTTCTTCGTTTTCTCTACAACCATCGGTGCTACACCTTTCAAATTGACACTTTTTTGAATGACGTATTAGTTTAGATTCTATACTCAAAAAACGGAAGAAAAACGCAATTGTGATGTTTCAATTGTTTATAACAAATTAGCCGCCTATATTTCAGTTGAGCAAACATGATAGAATATCACTACAAAACGTAGTTTGACGTGGTAAAGTCGGTTTTCTTCTACTTTTTTTATCACGAAAATATCTCTTACGCTTGGTCTTAAGCTGGCTTCCCACGGCCCGTGATATCACAGGCCGGGCCGCGACGCGAACATGCCTCTGGCGGCCCGTGGAAAAACGGGTATTGTCCACAACAAGAAAAGATGAATTGTATGTATTGTCTTGTCTACCGACATGTCGACATTTTGTTGTTTGATATTCATTGTGGTCGGATCGTGTCTACGTGAATATAGATTGGACGAATGATGCAATTAAGGAATTTTTGAGTTTGTATGAAAGTTAGCCTGCCTTTTGGAACACTGCTCTTATCAATAGACGATGAACACCAGCGTTTTTTTCTGCTCTGTTCAGTAAATAATGTCCACTGAATAATATGACAGCTGCTGCAGCAAGAGTCATTTGATCATGCGACATTTTTGCACCAACGGATTAACTGAACCTCGCTCACCGACTACGCCGCGCGGCCTGCAATATAAGGGGCCACG
Organism: Orchestes rusci; assembly: GCA_958502075.1. Taxonomy (NCBI): domain Eukaryota; kingdom Metazoa; phylum Arthropoda; class Insecta; order Coleoptera; family Curculionidae; genus Orchestes; species Orchestes rusci. The sequence continues at coordinate 22,594,137 of OY293307.1, forward strand.
GGAATGGAGCCGCCCGAAGCCTCTTGAATTGATCCGGGCTTGCTCAAGCCCGCGCGGCGCGGCCCGGCCTGTAACAACACGGGCCGTGGGAAGCCAGCTTTAAATGCCACAGCCGACTTTTCAAAATTTCATTTTTCACATAAAATTTGATTTAGGTTTCCAATAACAAGAAACTAACTAAGCATACAAAATGGCTGATATTCGTCAAGTTTCTCGAAATTTGAAGAGTCACCTTTTTTGAGGAACAAACGAACAAGCCACAACTACCGTGAAGTCTGGGATTTCCTTAGTTCACTTTGGGATACAATATTATCACAGAACCTCAAGAACTTGACTCTTTCAAAGATAGTTCGTGGATAAGAACAGTTGAACTGAAGAGTTACCTCCAGGTTTAGCGGAATTCACATCTTGGTTTGCTCTTACAGTCCTCAAAAAAACCAGACGACAGTAGATTTCCACTTCTAGGAAACCTCTAGTTGCAAGTTTGGGAAATACTCCAGATATCGGCATGGAACAATTTTGGGTTGCATTTTCTCAAGGATGGGAGATTGTAGAGGGAAGTCCGGTTTTGCCCCGAGTCAGTTTTGAAGAAACTTATAGTAACACATAGACCATCGGAGTTGTCAAGTCTTTTTCTCAAATCCGTTTTGTCAATCATTGTATGTGTATGTCTCAATAGCTTAAAAATACAAATTGAATTAAGACAGATAAGCCAGCCTTTAAAGACTTATCAGTCTCTTGACCGTCGTTACATGTTTCGTTCACGTCCACCATATTGCACCGCATCATTTTCGGCCTTATAGACCTCACATTACCTCACCTGCCCCACATCAGATATATTTTTGCCTTGATGAGGTTCTTTGTCAGATGTGTGTTCCAAGTTGGTTTAATATGGATCCCAATGTCAGTCCTAGGTATTTGACCTCTGAGACCGTGTTGGCCCTTTGCCCGAAGATAACTTGATAGTAAAGATCCATTATTCTCCGTCGTGTAAATTGAATTATTGTAGTCTCAACCACATTGACTTGAAGGCTTGCGCTCTCTCACCATCGCTGGACTATCACGGTGGGATGATTTTCTCTGATGAGGATGGCCACATCGTATTATCTGTATCTGCACAGTCTTGGGCGTAAAATCGCGATAGAAGCACAGGTGATTCCAATTCATGAGCAGTTCATCTACCACCTGGTTTCACAGAAGTGGCGACAGGACACCCCGTCGGGGCATCATTGTGTCACTGTAGTCTCTAGTGTATCTTGAAGTATCCCTCCACTTTTCGTTACCTCAGCAGATCATTGTACATTCACCTACATGTCGATGCGTTCAAGGTAAGACGACACCCAAGTAACACAGTTTTATAATTTAGTGACGTTAGTTGGCACAAAATACTCTCAGAGACAAAAAAGTGTTAAGATCATGTAATATAGATCTCTAGAAGATCATTTTATAAGCCTCTTATAAAACGTAAGAGATTGAATTCTCATAGCATATCATAGCACCAAATTTATAAGAGGAATTACTCTCAAGTATAAATTGATGTCCTATTGGTTTATAAAGGTTTTATAGAGAACTTCATTAGATGGTTACAAAATATTTTTATTAGAGATTTATTACATTATCATATTATTATATAATCTTTAATAATATAATAGTATCTTTAATAAAACCGTAAAGTCGCAAACGTATCAAGTATTATAGGATACTTGATTTCGAACGTACAAGACAGCACTATAAAACTAATAAAACACTAACAAAATAGAAATAGACACAAAAAAGCAACATTGTCCTATATGTAGTATGTCTTGTCTAAAAATTAGTCACGCGACAACTTTATTTTTCCAAATGAAACAAATATTTTTCATTGGATTTTTAAATTTTGCATCGAATTCGCCATACCTACTATATAAATTTGACAACCTTCTATTGATACTCAGATTGAGATGAATCTATAGAGGATCAGGACTTAAAGCTAAGCCCGAGAAAAACCAAATAGTTTGGTTTTTCTCGGGCTAAGCTGGTGAATTTTGATTTGTTCGAAACACATTTCTCTTATAACTGTGGTTGCGACAAATATACAGGGTGGACCAGAAGTGATGGGACATACGGTGACAGTAGATTCTTCACATAATAATATTGCGATAGACCTCAACTTGTCAATTCCGAAGTTGATAATAACATAGATACAGGGTGTCAAAGTTGAATTTAAATATTTGATTTTTTCAAATAACTTTTGAAATAATCAAGTTATTTTGATGGAATTTCGTAGATGGGGGTTGTCTGACATGCAAAATCCATATCTGACCTTGCTATGGGTCTTACATATAGGGGCGCCCCTTACACCTGACCCTAAACTAAAAAAAAATCAGGTTTGGAAAAAAAAATACTTATTAAGGAAATACGATAATAAAAACGTCATTATAAGGAAAATATTGGAAATATCAGACAAATCATATTTTAATAGAGTAGTTTTTCTTTGTGATTGAGATCTTGAGGTTATGAAATTTAAAATATCTGGATTCAAAGTCTTAAATTGGCTCAAAATGCAGGTGCATGAACATTTAGTTCATTATTGTACCACAGTAACATCAAATTCGCAAGTCAAATCAACATTTATTATCATGCTTGAATTTTTATCATTTTGCCATGCTACTTGTCTGAGAGTCGGATAGACTCCATTAATTTTTCGTCATTAACAGTTGTTGGAACAATTCTGATTTATTCTGCTCGGTTATAGAAATGTAATGATATTCTCCAAAATAAAATATGTTTATATCAGTAGAGAATATACACAAAATTGTAGTGTTAATACCGCGGATATATCAACAACAAAATATTTTTATAACTGATTTATAAATATGTAACTTGGAAAAAAATTATAACCACTCATATTAGAGCTCTATAGCAGTAGTAAAGTAGCTTTATTTGTAACCTAGAACAACTATAAACATTTTAATACGACAAAAATATTTTATAAGGTAGTCCCTTTTCTTGTTTACAAGTGAGTTATTAATTTCTATGAAATGACTATAAACATTTTTATACGAGAAAAATGTTTTACGAAACTGTTATATAACTGTCTATAAAATACGTATCAACATATTTGTGTAACTTGGGCATAATCGCCAAAAAATGCGATATTGGTATCTACGTGAAGGTAATTTTACGGTTCAATAATTGTTAAAAAACGATTCACTGATGATGTAACCAAACGTTGCCTTTTGTAAGGACACACTAATGGCTGCCATGTCGCGAAGAGACATCTCTACAACATTAAAAATAGCAGGGCTATGGATATTTGAAAAATGCATAGTCTTTAACGGTTTTTGCAGTTTTTCTCAGCTGCTGATCAACCTACACAGCTCACTAACTGCTCATTTTCTTCGTTTTCTCTACAACCATCGGTGCTACACCTTTCAAATTGACACTTTTTTGAATGACGTATTAGTTTAGATTCTATACTCAAAAAACGGAAGAAAAACGCAATTGTGATGTTTCAATTGTTTATAACAAATTAGCCGCCTATATTTCAGTTGAGCAAACATGATAGAATATCACTACAAAACGTAGTTTGACGTGGTAAAGTCGGTTTTCTTCTACTTTTTTTATCACGAAAATATCTCTTACGCTTGGTCTTAAGCTGGCTTCCCACGGCCCGTGATATCACAGGCCGGGCCGCGACGCGAACATGCCTCTGGCGGCCCGTGGAAAAACGGGTATTGTCCACAACAAGAAAAGATGAATTGTATGTATTGTCTTGTCTACCGACATGTCGACATTTTGTTGTTTGATATTCATTGTGGTCGGATCGTGTCTACGTGAATATAGATTGGACGAATGATGCAATTAAGGAATTTTTGAGTTTGTATGAAAGTTAGCCTGCCTTTTGGAACACTGCTCTTATCAATAGACGATGAACACCAGCGTTTTTTTCTGCTCTGTTCAGTAAATAATGTCCACTGAATAATATGACAGCTGCTGCAGCAAGAGTCATTTGATCTTGCGACATTTTTGCACCAACGGATTAACTGAACCTCGCTCACCGACTACGCCGCGCGGCCTGCAATATAAGGGGCCACGGGAATGGAGCCGCCCGAAGCCTCTTGAATTGATCCGGGCTTGCTCAAGCCCGCGCGGCGCGGCCCGGCCTGTAACAACACGGGCCGTGGGAAGCCAGCTTTAAATGCCACAGCCGACTTTTCAAAATTTCATTTTTCACATAAAATTTGATTTAGGTTTCCAATAACAAGAAACTAACTAAGCATACAAAATGGCTGATATTCGTCAAGTTTCTCGAAATTTGAAGAGTCACCTTTTTTGAGGAACAAACGAACAAGCCACAACTACCGTGAAGTCTGGGATTTCCTTAGTTCACTTTGGGATACAATATTATCACAGAACCTCAAGAACTTGACTCTTTCAAAGATAGTTCGTGGATAAGAACAGTTGAACTGAAGAGTTACCTCCAGGTTTAGCGGAATTCACATCTTGGTTTGCTCTTACAGTCCTCAAAAAAACCAGACGACAGTAGATTTCCACTTCTAGGAAACCTCTAGTTGCAAGTTTGGGAAATACTCCAGATATCGGCATGGAACAATTTTGGGTTGCATTTTCTCAAGGATGGGAGATTGTAGAGGGAAGTCCGGTTTTGCCCCGAGTCAGTTTTGAAGAAACTTATAGTAACACATAGACCATCGGAGTTGTCAAGTCTTTTTCTCAAATCCGTTTTGTCAATCATTGTATGTGTATGTCTCAATAGCTTAAAAATACAAATTGAATTAAGACAGATAAGCCAGCCTTTAAAGACTTATCAGTCTCTTGACCGTCGTTACATGTTTCGTTCACGTCCACCATATTGCACCGCATCATTTTCGGCCTTATAGACCTCACATCACCTCACCTGCCCCACATCAGATATATTTTTGCCTTGATGAGGTTCTTTGTCAGATGTGTGTTCCAAGTTGGTTTAATATGGATCCCAATGTCAGTCCTAGGTATTTGACCTCTGAGACCGTGTTGGCCCTTTGCCCGAAGATAACTTGATAGTAAAGATCCATTATTCTCCGTCGTGTAAATTGAATTATTGTAGTCTCAACCACATTGACTTGAAGGCTTGCGCTCTCTCACCATCGCTGGACTATCACGGTGGGATGATTTTCTCTGATGAGGATGGCCACATCGTATTATCTGTATCTGCACAGTCTTGGGCGTAAAATCGCGATAGAAGCACAGGTGATTCCAATTCATGAGCAGTTCATCTACCACCTGGTTTCACAGAAGTGGCGACAGGACACCCCGTCGGGGCATCATTGTGTCACTGTAGTCTCTAGTGTATCTTGAAGTATCCCTCCACTTTTCGTTACCTCAGCAGATCATTGTACATTCACCTACATGTCGATGCGTTCAAGGTAAGACGACACCCAAGTAACACAGTTTTATAATTTAGTGACGTCAGTTGGCACAAAATACTCTCAGAGACAAAAAAGTGTTAAGATCATGTAATATAGATCTCTAGAAGATCATTTTATAAGCCTCTTATAAAACGTAAGAGATTGAATTCTCATAGCATATCATAGCACCAAATTTATAAGAGGAATTACTCTCAAGTATAAATTGATGTCCTATTGGTTTATAAAGGTTTTATAGAGAACTTCATTAGATGGTTACAAAATATTTTTATTAGAGATTTATTACATTATCATATTATTATATAATCTTTAATAATATAATAGTATCTTTAATAAAACCGTAAAGTCGCAAACGTATCAAGTATTATAGGATACTTGATTTCGAACGTACAAGACAGCACTATAAAACTAATAAAACACTAACAAAATAGAAATAGACACAAAAAAGCAACATTGTCCTATATGTAGTATGTCTTGCCTAAAAATTAGTCACGCGACAACTTTATTTTTCCAAATGAAACAAATATTTTTCATTGGATTTTTAAATTTTGCATCGAATTCGCCATACCTACTATATAAATTTGACAACCTTCTATTGATACTCAGATTGAGATGAATCTATAGAGGATCAGGACTTAAAGCTAAGCCCGAGAAAAACCAAATAGTTTGGTTTTTCTCGGGCTAAGCTGGTGAATTTTGATTTGTTCGAAACACATTTCTCTTATAACTGTGGTTGCGACAAATATACAGGGTGGACCAGAAGTGATGGGACATACGGTGACAGTAGATTCTTCACATAATAATATTGCGATAGACCTCAACTTGTCAATTCCGAAGTTGATAATAACATAGATACAGGGTGTCAAAGTTGAATTTAAATATTTGATTTTTTCAAATAACTTTTGAAATAATCAAGTTATTTTGATGGAATTTCGTAGATGGGGGTTGTCTGACATGCAAAATCCATATCTGACCTTGCTATGGGTCTTACATATAGGGGCGCCCCTTACACCTGACCCTAAACTAAAAAAAAATCAGGTTTGGAAAAAAAAATACTTATTAAGGAAATACGATAATAAAAACGTCATTATAAGGAAAATATTGGAAATATCAGACAAATCATATTTTAATAGAGTAGTTTTTCTTTGTGATTGAGATCTTGAGGTTATGAAATTTAAAATATCTGGATTCAAAGTCTTAAATTGGCTCAAAATGCAGGTGCATGAACATTTAGTTCATTATTGTACCACAGTAACATCAAATTCGCAAGTCAAATCAACATTTATTATCATGCTTGAATTTTTATCATTTTGCCATGCTACTTGTCTGAGAGTCGGATAGACTCCATTAATTTTTCGTCATTAACAGTTGTTGGAACAATTCTGATTTATTCTGCTCGGTTATAGAAATGTAATGATATTCTCCAAAATAAAATATGTTTATATCAGTAGAGAATATACACAAAATTGTAGTGTTAATACCGCGGATATATCAACAACAAAATATTTTTATAACTGATTTATAAATAATATGTAACTTGGAAAAAAATTATAACCACTCATATTAGAGCTCTATAGCAGTAGTAAAGTAGCTTTATTTGTAACCTAGAACAACTATAAACATTTTAATACGACAAAAATATTTTATAAGGTAGTCCCTTTTCTTGTTTACAAGTGAGTTATTAATTTCTATGAAATGACTATAAACATTTTTATACGAGAAAAATGTTTTACGAAACTGTTATATAACTGTCTATAAAATACGTATCAACATATTTGTGTAACTTGGGCATAATCGCCAAAAAATGCGATATTGGTATCTACGTGAAGGTAATTTTACGGTTTCAATGACTTGAGCACCAAAAAAATTGTTCGGACGGAAATCCAGATTTTAATATCGCATTAACGCCTTTCATTTGCAGTAGCCTGAATTGGCATGACATTTTTACCAGTTGTTTGTCAACCGCCATAAGGATAGCATTGCTACTTCTGGCCGCAATTTTCGAATGTTAGTAAGATAATTACGAGTTATTAAGATTTGTATAATATGATGTATAGGATTGTAAACACATTGTGAATATAGTTTTATATTTTTTAAAACTATCTATAGTCTTAGTACACCGTTAAATGTTGCGGCGCTTTCCATTTTAGCATAATGTTATGCTGAACGACATAAGCGTCACGTACCCCTTAGTAAAGCATGGTAATGACTTTTACTGATTTTTCAAAGATTTTACATACTTGTGTTATGAAAAATGTCAAGATTTGTTGAGCATATTGATTGTTTGAAAGTGAACTATAGTGAATGTAGATTTGCAATATTGATAAAATATACGTTTTTTGTGTAATTCAAGTCTTAAGGCGCTTATGTCTTTTTGCAGAGGAAACCGCACTTTTTGATAACATTTGTTCAATTTTGTATATCATTTATGTTGTTCCGATTAATATTTGCGGGATACAATAATTTTGTTTAGATGCACAAAATTTTTCTTTGATATTCACAATGAACACGATGGCATTACCGCTAAAAATCAGAGGAGCTTCAACGATTAGACATGCATGATGTGAAAAGAGCGCCAAACAGTGCAAAAATTTGATAACTGGAATGACATGAGTACCGTATGGAAATTTGACATAAACGACAATGTCGAAGCGTGAACTGACATAAACTCCATTTTTGCGTTTTTTTACAATAAAAAATCAATTTAAATCAATTGGAGCTAATATTAAGGTGGGATATATAACTATATCAAATTAAATTTCACAAGTAACATACTAAAAAGTGGACGTTATTCCAGAATAGATGTTTTTTTCTACCTCATGTAAAATTCACTTTTTGACACTTACGTCGTTTTGCCTTGAACGCGTCGATGTGTCGTCCATGAGATGCTTTGTGGATTGCATTGAAAGAAACGTTGTGAAAGGCACCTTCTAAATCAACAAAAGCGCTCCGGATAATTTTCTTGTTATTAACAGTATCTTCAATCCTCTTGACCAGGTTCTATAGCGTTGACACACAGTGTTTACCTGGCTGATAGGTATGATTGATTTTAACACAGGGAATGTTTTGCCAATTCCATCCATCCCGTGCCTATCAATGAGTTTTTCAACTGTTTTTAGCAGAAAGCTGGAAGGCCGATAAGTCTTCTTGTCGGTGTACGCGTATCTGCCAGATTTTGAAATGAATGCTGTCCAGTCTTCATTTGATTTTGTCTTTGCTATCTGGTCAGCTGCCTCCCAGTTGGTTCCGATCAAAACGGCGCTTGAATAATGTCCAATAATTATTCATGATTAATTGATCCTAAAAAACACCAAAAAGCTCAATAAGATCTTGAAAAAAATATCAACGAAAGAAAGAACCGAATACATTTTCAAATTAAAATGTCATCTGAAAAATACTGATGTCTTTCTAACAAGGCAAGAAAATGTTTGACTTCTTATTGACGGTGCATGAAAAAAGTTAATTTCTCCACATCAATAATTTATCAAAAAATAGACAACTAATAACCTGAATGATGGAGAATGTGAATAAATAACCAAACCATTTCTACCATGAGGATGTAATCACACATGAAATTACCACTAACAGCATCAAGTCCCATTTATACTAACTTGTAAGGACCATAAAGATTTCACTGTTTTATACGACTAATAGTCTTTGAGATGCAATCAAAGCACCAAAGTTTTCCTTAAATGCAAATATCTCCAAAACGTTCAAAGATGGTCATAGATATTATTCAATTAACTTACCCTAATTTTCAAAGAGGAACCTAAATGTGGAATACAAAATGGGGGTTGTCATCCAAAATAAACAAGTTGGTACCTACTTCGGGTATAACCGAAAGAGATAAGAAACTGTCACTATTTCAAAAAAGTAGTTCATGGTCAAGAACCTCTGTGTATACATTTTCATAAGCCTATCATAAGTACTTTCTCATATAAGGCTCAGTTGTGCCTTTGAAAAAAAGACCCTGTATGTAGGACGAAACAAAATTCAATAAAATCAACAAAATGAAGGTAGGTACTTAGTATAAAATGATTTGTCCGTGGTCTTTTGCTTTCTGGGTAGTCTCGAGAAAAAATAGATTCTGCAGCGAAACAGAAGTGGATAATATTATCATAATTGATGATCTCCATTAAGTAAATACCTCATTCACACAAGTTGCGTCATGATAACTTATTCGCGAATAGATCAATCTCCATCGAATACTCAAACATCTTTGTCTGTCTCTAGACTCTCCTCAATCCCCAGTTTCCTGATAAGTGGGACAAGTGGATCGAGTATCGTGAGTAGCAGATGTGTCAATTTCATTTCAATCAGGGCTAAATAGGCCCAGTAATGGAATCGGTCCTCGGTCTATTTGTCGATACTCGAGCCTGTTTGATGTGTGTTTTCATCGACATTATAAAGTTTAATTCGGTGCTCCGCGAACGCGAGCCCCCTCTGTTTGCTCTAAAGTCTTTATGTACGTCAATGAGAGCTGGAGGGGTTCAATAGAGGCGATAAGAGCCGCAATTTTATTAGATTATTGTTTCTAATTCATCTCAAATCGTTTACAAAGACTTCGTTAATTGATTGGTTTTGAATAATTGCCCGGGATGCCATAAGGATTTGTTGGAAGTCTTCAATAATTTACTATAGATCAAGATACATTCCATTCCGTTCAATGATACCAAAGTCTGTAAGTTTGCATTTTTTTGTCGAATAGTCATATAAAATACAATAAAAGTAGAACTGTGAAAAGTTCTTCAATAAGACAATCAGCAAGACGCGTTGACAAATAGCTTCAACGACTTTCTTCAGATATTTAAAAGCGTTATAGCGTACACATTTTTCAAATATCTACATCTAAGGTAAGACACTGGTACTTTCAAGCTAATGGTAGAAGAGCCAGTTACATTTTTCAGTGATGATTTAGTTAAGGCCTACTTTTTGAGAGAATGTCTATCAAAGCATTGCATTTAGTAGGTCTAGATGATAAGAGTTCCAAAAAGTTATTATCCTCGTCAATCTATAGGTTGCTGGTTAGTTCGGTTAAGTAGGTTTGTAACGGTGGAATTACAAATACCTAACGCGAATTCATAATAATATTCAAATAACAGTTCAGCTTTCTCGTACCTACTAGCATATCATACCCAGACTAATGGTCTCAATCAAAAACCACTCTGAAAAGTATAAACCCAAGTGTTACGGCCAATACCTACGCATTTTTAAATTAATGTATCAAATAATTTCACATCCATATGAATTTGTCAAATTTAAAATGCTTAATCACATTTTCAAAATAAAAAGATATTTTTGAACAACCTATTAAGATGGAAAGCTGAATCACGCTACACATTTCATTTACAATATTATGTTTTTCTATTCACACATCCAATTCCAATAATATTATCGCTTGAAACTGAAAGGACGTCATAAATACATTTTGCGGCCATATTTCCATCATCAACCTACCCAAATTAATAGTCGGACGGTCCAAAAATATTTACTTTGAACCCAAAAAGCTGTCTGTTTGATCTCAATAATAGCTAATTCAATAAATTAGATGAAAATTGTTGAAATCTGTTTGTTCGCCGGATATGAGAAGAACTCGGGGTGAGGACGACTTAACGATGTCTAGTTAGACGCGAGAATATGGTGGTGGGAACATATTTAGAGCCTGAAGATCTTATTTGCTTTGGAGTTATTTTCCTGGGAAAATGTGCCCGATGATTTTCTAATTGAGTTATACGTTCTAGTAATGAGTAAGTTATTGGAGTGAGCTATAAAGTTTGAAAAACTTATCCAGAAATCAAACACACTTAAACTAGAACGATCTCGAATGATGTTCTTGCAATTGTCACATTGAAAGAGAAATTATTTGTGCTTGGTAAAATCAACCAGTCATTATAGAATTTCAATGCATCAGTAAAAAAACAAATTATCAGAAACTGTGCTCTGTGATCTAATAAGGCCTATTTGAATGAAAAATTGAGATCGTTTTGTTCTTTTCATACTCTGAGATGTGACTTCAATGCTAAGATCGCGCTGATGGATGGTTTGCTAGTATATACTCATACGTTTATGGTTAGTACCGTGCGTTCTTCACATGGTTTTAGTCATATCTCATAATTTGCAAAGTTGCGGCTCGATTTTCATTTTTCTAGTGAAGTTGCTTAAATTTATTAGAAATAGAGTTTCAAGTATCTTGTTCTATTCTATGTTCTATTCTATCTTTTCGTTTATGTGGAGGTTTATCAACCGACGATTGAAAGTCAATTTGCAACAAATTACATCCACAGAATCTGAGGACTGCTGCATTTAGTTCCCAAAATATTTGCCCAGCTGATAATAGACCTTCAATGAAGATATCAACAAAATATAATATAAAGGCAAATAGACAGCTCAGGTTGGAATTCTGTCGAAAACGGTCGCTTGACCAACCAGGTCAACCATCAGTTTAACTCAAGGTTGGTGCGGTTTTACTGTGAAACTCAACCTTCGGTCAACTAGACAATATAAAACCGGCCCTGAGTCATGTGAATCATTACTGTGATTTCCCTAATCTTTTTTGAACGGAAAAGTTGAACGGAAAAGTTGGTACAACCAAGAAATCATCAGTTAGACAGCATAGTACTACCAGTGATACATGTCAAATTTACAGAGATCTCGCTTGGACGACTGCGCATCCACATTTTTGGTAATGCTATGGGGGCCGCCATTTTTATCACATCTAATGCTGTGATGTCAGCTGTTTATCTTTTCGCCTGATTTTTTTTATTACATAACCTAATTTTTTTATCAGTGACGTGATTATTCTGCTTGTCTATTCACATCGTGGTTGGGAAAACTTCACCTGATTTGTGTTGAGTTTTGAATGGTTTTCATTATGAGTTGTTAAGTGAGATCCTGCCTAAGTGTTCGACGACAAATGACTGATCAATATATTATGATTCCATATGTTTTGATCTCTTTTCTTTTACTGTCATATTTTTCAAAAACATCCAATTCAGGCTGCAAAAGCAACCATCTAACTATCGATTAATATGAAATTAGTCTCGTTTTATTCTGGGTAGTCATATTTCAATTTAATTGGTGATAAAGCTCATCCAAGCAATAAGGAATATAATTTCAGACTTCTATGAAGCAACCAGAATAGTTTGATTCCTCAATGTTTTGTATATGTCACAGTGAAACCTGGTAATCAGTAAAAGCTAACTGTTACTAGGAAAAGTAAGCTTTTCCTGATTTGGAAACATTTAGCTAGTGAAAGTTGAATTCGATCGACCTAATCATACTTTTACTAGTAATTGTTAGCATTCACGTGACTTTTCTAGTGAAAGCTGTTAAACTGAAAATTATTATCGTAATTATAAATATCCGTCAGTAAAAGTTGATTTGATAAAGTTTCTTCAACATTCACTAGTGAAAGTGTACAATATTCTTCAAAATTTAATATTTCCTAACGGATCAAGTAATTGCTAGCATCAACTAGTGAAAGCTAGCTTTCACTGAATTCCTAACATTTACTGGAACATATACATATTTTGCTTTATTTCATTTATAACAAATAATGTCTGTTCCATTGCCATTTAATCAAGTTTTTTCTCTTAGGACTTCTATCATTAACCAAGAGTCAGTCAGCTAGATTCGCTAACAAACGTCGTTGTGGCACCAGTGTACATAAAATATATGTTTGTTTTTTTTTTTAATTTTGAAACCTCCCTCACTGCCGTGGCGTTTCTAAGTAGATCAGGTTGGCTGACTCCTGGAAATGTTTGTGGTATTGATATGACCTTAACCAAAACTTCTGTCAAAATATGAGTTTTAGTAAAATTATTACACATTATTTGGCCCCTTACCGCTTGGAGTATTCGAGTTTATGTTGTCTATGGATGAATTTTTTATCAGATCAGCTCTTGTTAATCTCATTGTAATATTGCCTGCTCCTGCAGCTTTGACTGTCCATAGATTTCTAATGATTGATTACATTTCTTCAGGTGAAATTGGCTTGATTTTGAATGCAGACTGTTGTTAAATTTAATGATGTTGTTAAAAATTGACGCCTACACTGATCGGGTGCTTTTTATAAGCATAATTGTAAGTTTTTTCGTACAGGTCTTTATTTATATGAAATTGTTTGTGTACGTTGTATTTTTCATGATCTAAATAAGGGCGTTTGTTAAAGGAGCGTACCTTTATGTTGTCAAAAAAGTTTCCAAATTTATGATCTTGAGGTGTCAATCCAGTCTGTGTATGTGCCGCTGTGCTGCATTACCTGTACATGTTCGTGTGAAAATAACTTTTTTCGTTAAAAGCGGTTTATACTTCGCTTACGTCACATCCTTTGTTCTTTCCAATAATCATATGAGATTTAACCTCTTACCTCTTAAGAAGAGAACGGTATTTATACACAATCTATCTTTAACTCTACTGACATACTAGGCGATTTTATGCCAAGTGATTTCAAAAGACCTAAAGATATGAAAGGCGGAAAATCGTTTTTTTTGCGGTTAATCGTTTAGTTTGTTATAGCACCAGCGTAATAATCACTTCTCAGCCTTTTTCTCTGTACGTTGCCGTCCAACAACTGCTATTGCCGAATATTTTTATGTTTTGTTTAGAATTGCTATAGTGTTGATTTCGTTTAAGATACAGGCGCGAAATTATGAAAAATGACATCATCGAAAAACTAATTTTATGCTTCAATTGTCCTCTTGTCAACCGCATCCCAGGACGTCTTTTAAGCTTCCCGTTTACACGATACGAACGTCTTTTTCTAGGCTCACGAACTTCCAAACCCCCCATGAAGTACAGTTAATCCGTGCCTTTCCTAAGAATTTTGGAGGAGGTCTTCCATAGCTCAACTCTGAGTTTTCGGGAAAATAGAAGTTGAGCTTACCCCGTCATCTTTAAAATAAGGGCGCGTGTGTTCTCTCCGTTGATATTAGACTTACGATAAAATATCATGGCACCAGAATGGTTCAGGATTACATTACCAAAAACCTTTATCTCAAACTTTTTTCTTTTAAATCAATAATAAAAGATCTACAGGGTGATTCCTCCATACGGCATGTGGGGAAAAAACGTACTTGACAAAATAAGTGCAGAATAACATCCCCAGCAGCATTTTTCCATTTATTTTAATGGTTGCAAGGAATTTGATTCTGAACAACTTTCGTCCTGTACGATTTCTTTTGACCACAAAATCACCCAGAACATTTTTTTTAAACCGATTTTATAAAAAAAAGTTTCGTAGAAAAGTTATTAAGATTCGAAAAATATTTTGGTTCTATGATATTTTATCATAAGTCTAAAATAGGAACGGAGAAAAGAAGTGACGCCCTTATTTTCAATATGGCGGAGTAAGTTCACCTTCCATTTTCCCGAAAACTCAGAGTTAAGCTATAGTAAGAGTCCCTCAATCATGTTTAGAACAAATTTTTGCGTATATTTCCCAAAATTCTCAGATGACCCTTTTTTAAGCATGGATTTACTGTACTAATGTAGAATGCTACCCAATGAAACTATACTGTTTGTTCATTGCTTTTCTGCGGTTACGTCACAGTATTTGACTCTTGCCAGTATGTCATAGATTGATCCGCGTTTATACAGACATGTTCGGAATGGGTTTATATACTGCGTTCTAAAGTTGAGATTGTGGTGAAATACACTGCGTTCAAAGGTAGAGTTGTGGTGGACAGTGGAGTAAAATTTGAAACATCGACTTCATAAGACTCTTTTCTAGTTAATGCTTCTTTCAAGAAACCATATAATTATGAATGCGTAAATCAAAGTTTGAGGATGAGAATTGCATGAGTGGTAAGGAGAAAGCTGAATTTCTCTTTTTCAATACAGTGAGGTGGAAGAATTTGAATCATTATTTTTGAATACACCTACTGTTTTTGTCTTGAAAAGCCATATTGATTAAAATGTCTTTGGTCTTTCAACATAGTTGTCACTTGAACCCAAGTTTGTGATATATTTGCGGAAGGCATCTCAACATGTGAGTCACATATGAAGGGTACAGGTGGAGAAGGCGATATCAACTTTATCATCATTTTCAAAACTTTTCATAGTACCCTTTTCAACGATGTACCACACGAATTCCATTGTCGACGTTTCGACCCTGTAAAATGAGGAGTTATCACCAGTACGCCTCTGATTTTAACATATTTTAAAATTTAAAATGGTTTAAAAACGTTTAACTGCTTCTTTTTGTATGTTTTTTGAATATAGTTTCCCACGTTTCTATCCAGAGATTCACTCTTGAACCCCCCACAGACGCTCGAGCATGTTGGGCTCGTCGCGAGACCGTCTTTGAACCCAACATGCTCGCGACGACCATATACGTTCAAACATGCTTGAGCGTCTGTGAGGTTTTTGACACTTTATTTTCATAGCATGTCCGAGTGGGGTAAGTAATTTCAGAATCAGGGGTCCCTGTTTGAACAATGATACTATAACAAACAAGATATGATGACGCGCAGGTTTCGCTGACGTCATTGCGTGTCGGAACCTAAAAATGCATAGGTTTTCCAGGTAACTCGCTTACCATGATACTGAAACCAACAAGATAAACTCTCGCACATCCCACTTCAGAAGTCATCACGTGACCTACCTCAAACCTATAAAATCAATGTCACGCGGGGACGTCATACGTGAGCCAGCTCAAATTTCAACCAGCAAATGGTTACTGGGTAACGTTATGGATGTTTTAAATCCATCCTCACTTTAAGCTCGCGGTGACGACATGCACGACTTGGTTCTGATTTCGTCCAGCAATTGATCATATCTTTGAAATATATATTCTATTTGAGAATATAATCCCACGTTGCTGCTTGATTTGAGATGACAGGTTTACGAAGTCTGACGAAGTATACCGATACCGAACTTTGAAACGAACTCTCAACTCTCAGTGCAGTCATTCCCCAGCCATTGATAAAATGACACCTCAAACGGACCGCTGACCGCAGGTCACTTTTTTTGATAAAAAGGATCTGAGGATTGATTTTTCGTGTTAAAGTTCTCTCAATTTTTAATTCGACCCTCGATTTTGAAATTATTTGGTTCAGCAGTTTTCAAATCATCATTTCCGAATTATTTTCTTGTATGTTGGTACATATTTTTCATCGCCACGTCGGTGTCTTTGTGGTCTCATATTTTACTTTCATAACGCTTTTTTGAAGTTCTGTAAGCTCAATATCATCATCGATAATAACATGACATTAACCCTTAAAAATTAAAAAATGGTAACTGCAAACCAAATGGTTTCAAAATCTGGGGTTGAATTGGGAGAGAAACAAAATTGTGATATCATTAAACAAAGCATGTCTAGATTGTCAGATGGAATTGAAGTATGCTTGATTTAAAGAAACTTTGTGAATATTCTTGAGTGGGAATCTATTTGATTTGATACAAGTAAACATTCAATCTAAAATTATGCTTATTCAAATTGAGTATCCCTATATTTTTTAAACGAATTGGTGTATACTCAATTCAAGTTGGTAAATGAATATTCAGAATTTCAGGATGACGCGATGTATCTTCAATTTTAAAAAACTCAAATAGTCTTATTAAGAATTATATCTTTTTGAAAGAAACTTAACATATTGAGAATTTGCTATTTTCTGATGAAGGTGATATAGTCTTGATATATGCAAAGCTAACTTATGCTTGAAATGAGCTTAAGCTATTTGGACCAAGTATTTTGTTTTTTCCGTGTGATAGACTTGATAAACACCCCATCCTCACACAACACAAGGAACTGCCAAGTTCACAGATAAATACTGACTTTGCAAGAAGTCGACTCCACTGAACGGATTGGAATAAGTTTGAGCTGCGGCAATGTGGAACATTTTTATAGGTACCTATCGTAGTTGTCACATTGCAAGAAAAGGTTGAGGCCTTTCACTTTGTATAAATTCCAAGTAACGCTCAGGCAACTGCTAGAAGCTTGCAAATCAGTAATTAATGAAGTTGCCTCCAACCGTAATGTATGTAAGCCGATAGATGATATTATAGAAAAACAAGGCCAATCTGACGGTCGTAGCTGAAGAGAAACTTGTAGGTTATATTTGAGCATACCAATCCATATAGTGGATCCGCATTATCCTCATGTGTTGCGAAGTCATATGCAGTTGAAAAAAACTGAGTTGACTTTAACCAATTACGATAACTATTCATAGTCAATATTTGAAGAATCGCCGATTTATGCTAATTAGCTGACGCAAAATTATAATCGTTTGAAAATTCATGTATTTTATTCAGGAAACATTATTCTCAAGAAAACCCACTAATAACATTTTTTGATTCCCAAGAAGGAATATAGGAAAGTGTCACATCCTCTTAGAATCTCGGTGTGGGCCATACTGAAGATGAGTTTTTTAATTAGATAGTCAAGTTGGCTAAGAAGACTGTTTTTTCCCCGTTCATTTACTTCAGCCAATCTCAACCCAAGAATATCTTACTTGCTTTAACGTTGACGACACACGTGTTCGCGACCGACTTCTAAATCAGCCGACCGGCAAATGACAGATTTAGACAGCTGGGAATTTTAACGACTAACAAATTGCCGAATTAGTTCGCTGCGACTTCCTAACTGTTGATGGTAATTGGACGTGGATATATTCTATGTATATAGCTTGTCTCTGATAGAGTTGTGCTAGTCTCGACTTTTTGAGATTGAGTTCCAGAAACCATCCAGACAATGTCGTGTTTTCTTCCTTTTTCACTTTAAAAAGCGTTCTTGAACATAATCGAATGCGCATAGATGTTGATGGTTTCAATCGTAGGGGTTGATAGTCCTTGAAACAGCGTGAAGAAGTTGATAACCATCATGCTGTGAGTTCGAGTATAGCGTAACCGTGACGAGTCCGACAACTTCTCTGTAAAGACTGTTTATTAACCAGTAATACCAGTATACTTTATAAAGTGTTTTAAAACATTGGAGCCACACAGACCATTCACTCACCATTGGGTAAAGACCTAGAAATGAAAATCACTCTGTGAAGTATGCAGGTTAAAATGTTTTTTTCCTGGTGCTAAACTATTGTTGCTACATTTATTCTTTGCAAATTGATGTTCGAGTCAACTCGATACATGATTTTCCAAAGATAATAATATTATAAAATGTTGTAATAATGCATGTCTTGAGTCTTACGGGAAAACCATATTCTATCAAGCGTTAAATTTGCTGCGCCGTGTATAAAGTCACAGGAAAAAGTGTTGAAAGAACAGAAAGAAGATATAGATCACATAATAAAACTATCAAACAATACTACACCCTCAAAGATTTCCAGTAGCTATAATGAATAAGACAACAAGAACCTGGCCGACAGTCGACATTCTTGTATCGCTCCTCTCTATAAAATATATAAGTGTCATTTCCAAACTTTAATACAAATATCTTGTCAAATTCTTTGAAATATATTCAGTGTACAAATGTCATGAAGCTCGACTCTTCTGTTAGACATTGATCGTCAACCATGAATAAAGAAATTACACTTGAATGCCTGTGCCTCATTGTTATGAGTAACATCAAAAATGGAAATGAAAAAAATTTAAAAAAAACTTGTCAATAGCAAGGTCCAGAGTAATGTTAATATTCAGATTAGAGCAATGTATAATTGCCGGAAGATCAGAATAATCAGTATTTGTATATGGAAATCAATAAAAGTTGAAAATAAACGTTGGAGTTAAATGAGCACAAAAAAGAGGTAAGCAATGATAAAACAGTACTTTCCACTGACACGTAATGTAAGAGTGCAAAGAATAATTAAAAGCGATAGATAGTACACAGTTTGTTTGTAGCATTTACGCATTTTCGGTTGAGAATGCGTGAACCTCACGGCCCACCCAAAATCTCGGTGGTGCACATCAGGAGATTGGGAAGCAGAAACGATTCCGATCGGATGGGAGCCGGCCGACTTGGTAAATGAAAAAATCTTGAGGTCATGAAAAGTTAAAACAAGGGCGAGCTATAATAACACAGCATGGGGGATAAAATGGCGATAACTGCCTGTAACTACCCCATTGGCGACATATTTTAGGAGCAGATTGAACTACTTAATTTCTCCAATCAGTCTTCTAGGGTGAAGATCCGTTGTTAGGTTCAAAATGTCTTCACAAAAGTTTAATAAGAACATTCGTCGAGTTGTCTTTACACCTATCCTATATGAATTACTTGAGTGGAGGATTATATCCAAAATCCCCGAAGAAGGATCAGGTTCTCAATTTGAGGAATCTGGTTTGCGCACAAAAAAAACCCATCGGAAGGAGGATAGAGCTCAACTCCAAATTGTGGAAGCGGGCAAACTTGAAAAACTTTTGAAGGTTCCATTCACCTTTTTGATAAAATAAACAGTTCTTTTTTCACTTCATCGCCTGCTATTTTTATTAAAAAAACAAAGACCAAAACATGCTTTTTTACCAAAAACTTATGAACCTACTTAATGAAATGTGAAGTGAATATACTTAATTCTTTGCTTGATAAAATGTATAAGGTGGCCAACTAAGAATGCGAGCTACTGAATTCCGCTATAATGACCTAATAAAAAAATTGTTATCAATAAAGTTGAGGATAATCTTCATATTTCTTCAATCAGCCTTCCAGGGTGAAGATCCATTATATAAGGGATAGGTGGAAAAAGGAGTCCGAAAAAGTCTTCACAAAATTAAATGATAAATCACACGACTCGACGCGTTTCGGCTAATGCCATTTTCAAGAGTTGAGCGGTCTGGAAATAATTTTGAAAAAATTTTTGATCATTGAATGTTGTCCTTAAAAATTAAGTAAAATGACTTAGGTACACATAAAAATAATTCATCACATTTACAAAAAGAAGTGATGTGAATTTACGTGAGCCTTTGTTCTTTTTTTAAATGTGATGTATTATGTTTATATGTAAGTCATTTTATTTTATTTTTTTGGTATTCAAAGGGTTATTTTTCTGGTATCCAAAAATAACACCCTGTATATTCAAAATGGCCAAGCCGATTTTAACAAACATGTGCTTGTTACAAGGAGCTATTCTTGGGCTACCATTGTTATCATCTTTGAAGTTTTGTGAGTTTCACAAGAAGTCGCTTGATGTCTTTTTTCGACATTCAGACAAAAATGGTTCATTTTCTCAAAAAGAAATGCATTGGTTAAATTTTTTTTTCACATAAAAGTAGCTTGATGATGCCTTAACTATGGCTCGCGAAAAACGCATGTCGATATCTAGTTCCTAACCCTGAATACAGGGTTATTCACGGTCGATGGTACCTTGAACGTTTACGATGAACCAGTTATGGGATCGTTCTGAAAATTCGATTATACTATAAATATAAGTGATGCTCTATCGATCTAAAATGTTTTCTTTGAAATAGTAGCAACCACTTGGCTTTTGCAAATGAGACACCTTGTATATTATTGTTTTTTCCGCTTCTCTTTTGTTTTCCACTGATTTTTTCATAATACTTCTCAACTTCTCCATATTTATTTTGAGCAGTTTTCGAGAAATTAATTAATCTTCATCTTTTTACTCTCATTAAATAGCTTAAACCAGTTGTCTGTTACTACGGTATTTGAATTCATAATAAGCTAACATTTTGTGAATAGTTCACCAATATCCTGTGTTTTGAATGTGTGTATAAGATTTTCTGCTCGGTTGTATAGGGTGTTTGAAATTGTGTGACTTTGACATTATAAAAATGTCAAAAACTTATTTTTTTCAAATTTGTGTCATTTGAAAGAATGTGTGTATAATTGAATATTGTTGCCAGTTTCGTGACTGGAGCGGAACAAAATTATGTAACAGGAGCTCGTGGGAAGCAGTCAGTGATACGAGGAAGGCTACTTCAAGTCTTCTTTATTCAATTTTGAAGCTTTCGGAGAAATTTTCCCCTTCTTCAGGAAGTCTTATGCTGGGTTTATACAACATTTACATAGTCATAATCATAATCATAGTCATAATCACAAAAGTTGAAAGCAGATTTTCTTATGTACCTATGTACCTACCCGTTTATACAACATGTCGCAGTCGTAATCATAATCATAAGCATAACTTCTGACCTTGATAGTTGGTAATTTTCATCTTTTAAGACAAGAAAACCTGCTTTGAACTTTTGTGACTATGACTATGATTATGATTATGACTATGTAAATGTTGTATAAACCCAGCTTTACATGAAATGGTGAAAAATACAATAATTAGCAAGGCAATGAACATCAAGAAAACAAGCGAAAAACTCACCCAATGCGGAGGACAGTTTCAAAAGGCACCAACACATAACAGAAAATCACAAATTATACACATGATAACAATTGTAGACAAGAGATAAAATAAATGTTCAAAATACACATATGTACTTTCACTACACTGAACATATTAAAAAGTTAAAATGGTATAAAAACTTGTGAAAGGGTTAAAATGTTAAAACTGTGAAAGGACGCATATTACAAGTTCAAGGGAACAAAGCACAATGAACAAAGGGATTGATAGAAACCAATTGACATGAATAAAAAGCCTGATAAAAATTGAAACGCGGAAATACACACACGCGACATCTAGCAATGGTAGTCTGAAAATACATGGACAGAAATCTGCCAAGGTGCGGTTCCACATCAGGAAAAACTAAAATATAGGAGACCAGAGTGTGTCAAAATTAGCTTAACCTACGTAAATTGCCACCCTTGATAGAACACGTGAAATCCAACGGGCACTGTTACGTATCGCAGAAAACTATTTATCACCATCCACAGCATGGAAAGTGAGACCGTCCTTGTGGTTTCGCAGCAAGTAATTGTAGGTGATGCTCAAATTCTGATGTCACTTTGTTTATTACTGTTAGGGGTTCATTGGGAAATAATCTCGCAACACTGCAGTCTGGCTGGACTTGCCCTTGGTGAAGAAAATACTGGAGTTCGTTTTTGATTCCAATTTCTTTGTCTTTGATAATGATTATTACGAACAGATTTTTGGAACACCTATGGGATCCACCATCTTTCCCATACTAGTGAACTACGTACTTGATGACCTCGTGGAAAGCTGTCTCCAAAAGTTGCCTTTCCATGTCCCTCTCATGAAAAGATATGTTGATGACCTCATCCTTGCCCTACCTGTGGACAGTGTTGAATCAACCCTTGAAGTATTTGATTTCTACAATCCACATCTGCAGTTCACGGTAGAAAGGGAATCGGACAACAGCATTCCCTTTCTGGACATGAGGCACCACAGGAATGAGGACAACACGATAGTCACGAGTTGGTACGGGAAGCCAATGCCATCAAATAGGTTCATCAGTTTCAAGTCTCACCACCCCACGAAGATGAAGATAAATTTCATTCTGGCACTGAAGAGAACAGCTGTTTTGTTGACCCCCCCATCCAAGAGGGAAAACACTTTACGAACTTTGGTTGCCATTTTAAAAGAAAATTCTTACCCAATTGGAATGATAAACAAATTTCTTTTCAGTGCTAGACATGATTTTGATGTCCAAGTAGTTACTCCACCACATGATGCAGAACTCTTACCCACACCGGATTTGGAGAAATGAGTTTATTGCACTCTTCCGCACCTGGAAAATTTGACACCTAGACTGATCAATGTACTTGGCCAAGATGGGTTCACTTTTGCCAAGAAACAAACAATAACAGTGGGATCAATTTACAGCAAAACTAAAACACCTTTCTTCATCATGGACATGAGGAATGTTGTTTTCAAGATTCCCTGCACAGCATGTGAGTGTTCGTATGTTGGTCAAACATCGCAGAGACTTTCAGCTCGTCTCACACACAGAAGTAACTGCAAACGAAAACTCCAGACTAGTGGCTTGGCACAGCACCACGTCAACACAGGATACACTCCTAATTTTGACGATGTTACAGTACTAGCTAGGTCCAACAACTATTACAAGAGACTGTTTTTGGAAATGGTACATAAAAAAAAACACGACCCCTAACAGTAATAAACAAAGTGACTACCAGAATTTGAGCATCATCTACAATTACTTGCTGCGAATCCACAAGGACGGTCTCACTTTTTATGCTGTGGATGGTGATGATGAATAGTTTCCTGCGATACATAACAGTTCCCGTTGGTATTCACGTGTTCTATCAAGGGTGGCAATTTACTTGGGTTAAGCTAATTTTGACACACTCTGGTTTTCTATATTTTAGTTTTTCCTGATGTGGAACCGCAGCTTGGCAGATTTCTGTCCATGTATTTTCAGACTACCATTGCTAGATGTCGCGTGTGTCTATTCCAGCGTATCAATTTTTATCAGTTTCTATCAATCCCTTTATTCATGTGCTTTGTTCCCTTGAACTTGTAATATGCGTCCTTTCACAGTTTTGACATTTTAACCCTTCTACAAGTCTTTATACCATTTAAACTTTTTAATATGTTCAGTGTGGTGAAAGTTCGTTTGTGTATTTTGAACATTTATTTTATCTCTTGTCTACAATTGTTATCATGTGTATAATTTGTGATTTTCTGTTATGTGTTGGTGTCTTTTGAAACTGTCCTTCGCATTCGGTGAGTTTTTCGCTTGTTTTCTTGATGTTCATTGCCTTGCTAATTATTGTATTTTTTACCATTTTATGTTAGACTTCCTGAAGAAGGGGAAAATTTCTCCGAAAGCTTGAAAATTGAATAAAAAAGACTTAAAGTAGCCTTCCTCGTATTATTGACTGCTTCCCACGAGGTCCTGTTACATAATATTATTGAATATCCATATAGAAAATGAAATTCACTTTCAAATGATAAAGGATGTTCTTATACCTAAATAGTCGGGTTTTCGAAATAAAAGCAAGTTTTCCTAAAATTCAAATAATTTTGTCATATTCATCCCAGGCTGCCATTCTATCGAAATAAAATATTACAGATATTTAACTGCTCTGTTCATCAGCCAACATAAATGACGAGATGAAAGCGAACAGCGATAATCCAATAACATAGTTAGTGCAAAAATTAGGAAACATTCACAACAAAAATGTTCAATGTGGAGACCGGTGGATTCCAAAATTTTCATTCTGATGTCATGACAACCTGATAAAAATATGCCAAGGTTATTTAATTTTTACAAAAACTTGCTTTTATTTCGAAAACCCGACTATGTGGGTATAGGAACATTATATATCAATTGGAGAGGAATTTCATTTTCTTCAAGAATATAAGATAATACACCAGGTGTTCCATTTGAAAAAAAAATGTTTTTGACATTTTTATATGTAACGGTAAATTCACATGATTTTGACGACCGTGTATATGTTTAAGTATAACGCAGAAAAAAATCCCATACACACAACTAAAACACAGAATATTGGTGAACTACTCCCAAAATTTCAACTTCTTATCAATCCAAATACCTTCATAACAGATATTTAAATGAAGCTATTTTTTAAGTAGCAGCGTGAATATTTTTGTGAGAATATCTGCAATGGTTCAGTGCGATAAAAGTTGTTGATGCAATCACTAGATAAATCAAGATCGACTCCACTATCTGGGAGGTTCGGAAGGGTTCATCAAAGGTTTTTTAATTATCTACATTTTTTCAATGTAGTCAAACCGATCTTACCTGTGGTTTACATCATGAACGGATACTTGATTTTTTTGCTTTTGCTTTTGTTTCTACGACGCCATTATGGTTATAAACAATTTTTTTTAATGATACTGTACGTTTTCATTACTGAATACACTTTATAACTCCACGCAATTCGTTACCAGGTATTTTTTGAAGCAAAGGCGGCCTCTTTTTCAGCTTTACACTTCTTGGGGTATATGCCTTGAATTAGGATAGAAGCTGTGGACAGGCACTCAATTTCATGAAATAATCAAGACATCTGAGGTTTCTGCAAGACAGCCTAATTGCTGAGCACAACCTAACTTGACTAACCCTTTTCTAACTTTCAAATATATTGTTCCTCTGTGTTATCGTATCATAAGTAACTTTCAAAAATACATTTCCAAACAACTAACTACTCTACCAAAGTATATTTTTTGACTTTGTCTATCTACTCCACTGTAAGCTGTATTTCGCTGTAGCCTCAGATTATATTAGTTAATTATTTTTTAAATGTTATAAGAGGTATTTTCTAGTGTGGACAAAGTTTGAAGACGAGGTTTCTTCTAACCTGCCATCCAATCATAGACTTGTTATCACAATAAGACAAGTAACAAAACAAATATACCTAATCCCAACATCCCTCATATGAATATTTGCTCTTTTTTCAGCTATGTTGTCATATGCACTGAATGTTCTAAAGCTTTATGAAAAAATACCCGGGAAAATAAATCAATTCAATTGCTAATCTCCTAAATCAACAATTCCAAACAACCATAATTCCATTGATCTTCACTTTTGCGTCACAAAGTGATTTGTGTCATTAATAAAAAAATTTTTTGAATCGTGAATTGGTATTGAGGTCTACGTTTTGTGATGAAGCTTGGCAATATCTGACCTTGAAGTCAAGGCCAGCCAGTTGGTTGGTTGGTTGGTTGTAGGGACGGTTGGCACTGCTGCTAGGCTTTTTTTTTTGTTCTGGGGTTCCGGCAGCTAGGAGAGGAATCTGAAACCAGACACTCTATGGTCCGAGACCAAAGAGAAGTGTGGGGTTCAACCCACTTAAACTCTCTTCCGCATTAGGACGTCAGGGATAAGCCCTATAGTGTCCCAATCTCTCACTTAAGTCTAGCTCTTGGGTACCGGGTCACCTTCCGAAGGCCGCGAGACTCAAACGCAGCCTGGGCTCTGTTTGACCTACCCCTTTTTCCGGTTCGTTCTGCCCATGTCCGATGGGCAGCCACGCCAGCTTGTGGGGTGGCCTTTTCCCCCGCAAACCACGCGTTGCGTTCACCGCTAGCGAGTCTCTCGAGAGTGCAGTCTCCACTACTGTGTGCACCGGCACACTTGACGCAGCGATGTGCATGATGACACCTGCTTTGGGTATGACCCCATCGCTGGCACCGAAAATACTGCCGTGGTTCCGGTGACTTCTTTTTGGGTTCCATCTTGACATCAACGCCAAGCAGCTCCTTTATCTCAAAGATCCGCCTAGCGTCGGTTTTCAGCAACACTAGGGGCTTGACTAGCCGGGTTTTCTGGCTAGTCATGCGGAGCGGCACAGCATCAATGCCAAAGTGGGTAGCAAGCTCTGACCTGACCGTATTCAGGTCTGCGAGAGAAGGTGTGGTAGTCTGCTGCCATCTCATCCAGAACGGTCTGGATGTCTTAGTGATCATCCAGTGAAGCTGGAATGATACTCACGTCATCCCTCATATCGGAAGCCTTTACATACGATATGTTGGCTGCATGGAGCTTTGCGCGCAGCTCACTCCACAAGCGTGTTCCCTCTTGAAAGATAGTGGGAGCCCCGCTGCTGTGGCAGAGTCCGTCGCGTTCGCGGAAGGGTTTACGAGCGGGACGTGTCTCGAACGTTCGTCGTCGAGGGTCAGTACCGTGATCACCGGTGCTTTCTCTGCTGGGGGGGGCGTGGCGACATTTGACATGCCGTCACTGCCTCCAGCTTTTCTCCTCTTGACTCCATCATGGGGATCAATATCTAACATTGATTCCGATACCTTCGTCTTAGTCTTCTTTGCTGGCAAGGGGAAAACGCGTCCTTCTCTTTTCCCGAGGCCGACGTTTGGACGACCCCGCTTTATGTGGGTCCGAGAGCTTAACGATCACCTGTACCTCCTCCATTGAAGAAGGTGAAGGGACAGGTGAGTCTCTCTTAGCTTGTTCCGTCCGCTTCGTCTTTGAAGTAGGCTCCTCCTCCACCTATGAAGAAGGTGAGTGGGCAGCCTTCTGTCCCCCCTTCTTTGAAGAAGAGGGGGGACAGCCTTTCTCAGAACCTCCACCTCCAAAGAAGGAAGAGGATCAGAGGAAGCCCTCCTTTCCAGCTGGGATTTGAGATCCCCGATCTCAATCTTCAGAGAACTGATAGTCTCCCTGAACTCCTTCTCCTTTGAAGAAGAAGGGGGAGCAGGAGGAGCCTGAGTACTGAGTCGAACCATCTCAGATCGTAGCTCGTCTGCCTCGGATTGATAGACTTTCATAATCATATCATTCCTTTCACGTTGCTCTTGGTACTCGTCGCGTGTTTGTACGAAGAGGGCGTCTAACTTCTCATGGCTCTGACGGAGCTGTTCATGAGATTTTGAGAGTTTTTTCAACTCTTTTGCTAGGGTTTTCGCATCCAATGTCTTAAGGGCTAGTGCCTTGAAGAGGCCGGATGGATGCGCGTGTCACGCTTTTTAAGGGGCAGAAGGTTTTTACTCAGGGGAGGATGAACCCCACCAAGCTCGATTGGTGACCTACCACCACCGGTTTTACACGATCACGTGAAGCCCTCTCACAATCAAAAGAGCCGAATGAGGGAGCAAATCCTGAGAGATTCGATTCACAGAGGTTTTACTGTTTTATCAGTAACTCTCCTGGAAATAATACCAAGCAGGCTAACTTTGCTCATAGTTTTACCTTTTCAAGAACCCTCATAGACAAGCTATAGTGCAATAGGGTTTCACCAGCTCTGAAATAAACCCGAAACGTTATCAAAAGGGAAGAACGAATTTTCTCTTTTTCGTAGGAACGAAGGATTCAGGGTACGGGTGGTTAGACCAAAGTCTAACTCCTCTACTCCAAATATTTACCTGGTACCAGGTAGTACCTGCGGGTCTTCTCAGGTAGTTCTTATCGCTCTGGGGTCAGGGCCTTTCTTGACCGCTGTATGGACGGAACAGTGTGGCTGCTAGGCAATTTGCCTGCTCAGTATATATAGATATATAAGGGCACGTCATAGACGGCAGACGGGATCGAAGGGTAGGGAGAGGGGACCGGTTTTTACATTTCTTGCAATGTAACCAACATTTTTAATGTGGACTTCGAACCACGGTCCTCGACCCCATCGGAGCACAGACTGATCTACCAGTGTGTACTGGCGAGTGTGAATCTTTGTTCTTTGTTTCCTACGACAATATCCGATTCTCACCGGCCTGGTTACCGGCGTGAATAGGAAGAACAACTATACCTTTTGCACTCTGCCTCGTGGGTTCCGCTAAAATACCAGGCATTCGACTTTTTACGGTCTATCGCCATTGCTGGGGATAGAACACAGCACCGGGCCGGTTCCCACTTACTGACCCAACGCTTTACACGTTGCGCCAGCCCAGCCTCAGGCCAGCCAGTTTCTCTTACGCTATTGTTTATTGTGAGGTTAGAAAGTTATTAGTGAGTTTATTCCTCAATTTCCCAGAAAAAAACCTTGCTCTGTGAATGGACAATATGCAAATTTTTTGGAAATATGAAAAATATAAGGATTAGTGAGTACTGATGCCACTGATGTTTAAAAAATCAACCTACGACCTCTATTAATGTAGTAATCACCGACTGAAGAGCGCCAATCAACATCCACAACGTCACAGAATGCATTATCTATCTCCGTCTGGTGTATTGACTGAGATGACTCTCTCTCTCGAGAGAGAGGGGAATTTGACTCCACCTCATTTCGATCATACAGTGAAATTTGTGTTTTCTTTTCTATTTATCTAGTATATTTCTGGGTATTTTGGATTTTTTTTCGCTGATGACTTTCTAATATTGTTTAGAATACGTATATAAAATTTCAAGTCATTTGAAAATGTTTGCAAATTGTCCATTATTCGCTATTCTAAATGGCGCTATTTAGAGTTTTATTGATAAAAAAATGCCTAAAAAGTCTGTAGTGTTTGACCAGAAAGTAAAATCAAGCAGACATTTTGTCATTTCACCGGTAAGTAAACAAAAACAAAACTGGCCTCTTTTATCATTATGTCGGGACGAAAACAGTCATTGCTAAAGGTTATGTGTCTTGTTATTGTAAGTCTATGGTTAAAATAGTATAAGCTAACCACCAATCATGGTTTCCTTCAAAGAGCAAAGAGTCGATTCTACAATCCAAGTATATCCTTGGAATAAGCAATAGGTACTCCGTATAATCCCATATAATAATCATTGGTTATATGGAGTATCGCTTATTCCAAGGATATACTAGAATTGTAGAATCGGCCCAAAACGGAAAAGGTAAAGAAGAAAAGTGTCCGCCATGGGAAGCACAGCATATTCTTTGAAAACGATGCTCGACGAAATTCCTAATGATTGCTTGTAGTATTCTACTATATTGTATCAATATGGTATAATATTTTCTAGAGGTCATCTAAAAAAAATGTCGTGGGCATATGAAGAGAATCAAAGAACTTAATTCTGTAAGACATGAAAATTGAAGGACTAGTATTTCAATTATTTAACGCATCAGGATAATCTGTCCAGATTCCAGTTACAGAATAAATTGAATGACTACAAAATTACAAGACCAATAAAATCTTAAAGTAGACATTACTTGTCAATTTTCCCTTTTATTTAGCTATCAGTACCCAAATTAATGACCATCAACCATCTTAAAAGGCTAATCCAGTGAGGCGAGAGCGAATCAAATTAGTTAATTGGCAGCAACACCTCGGCATTGGATTGATTGATGATCTGGCGATTTTTAATTAGACCTCGGCATTCCTTTGAGTCGGCGTCCTATGCGAATCGCCTCTTTGTCGGTCCATAACACTGGGAGGTTCGGGGATGTTTGTCATCGTTTGTTAAAGACGCTTCCTGTTGTTCCGTCAACTTAATTATGGATGAGATAGTTGAAGAAAATATATTTAAAAGAGACAAGGTGTTGGGATTCCTGATGAATGAATTTCCAGAAGCATTCACGTTTGAATGAAAAATGGTTGTTCTTGTGATCGAATCTGCACACATCTGCCATTTCTAATGCCATTGGTTTTTAGAAACGGATGGTGGTGGTACCTAGTTTTCCAGCAATGTGTTTTGATAAATGTCAGATATTACTGAAAAATAAGATTATAAGGACTTATTTATATGAATTATCTTGCGAAATACCAAAAAATCAAGTACCGAGTGGAAAATTGCTTGATGATTGCTTGTCGATATTAAAGAGACTTGTTGAGTTATTTTTGAATTATTTTTGTTATTAGTGCGTTTTCGTACCTCACGTAGGGATTCCATAGTCAAATATTTATTGCCATGTCAGCAGTAGATCTATTGAAATTACATACATACACTGTGGGCCAAATTAAATTAGAACCTAGTTTGATCCTTGATAACTTTTTTGTTTGTTCATGGATTTAGATGAATTTTGGATATGATATTGATCAATATGTTCTGGATGTTCCTTCAAAATTGAGTTTTCGAATTTTGGACAGGACCGGACTTACGACGTTTTTATAAAATTGGTCCATTTAAGCTCGTTGCAAAAACGAACTGCGCTACGTACAGACCAACTGATATATTTTTTGAGAAGAACATTAATGGGAAAACGTATCCTGATAATATCAATATTTTAGAAGCATAACCTAAAAAACTATGATTTTTTCTTTATGATGGTGCTTGACGGCATTAAAACTATTTAACTTCGTTTTGATCAAAATTTCTTGAAATTCAATTGCAACGTGGATTGTTTGTTGAAAATTGTTAACATTTTTGAGACTCCAGAGTTTGCCTGTTTGATTTTGAATACGTTGACATGGTTCTATCTATGAAAGATAAAATCTCGATCAAACGATTAATGGAAAAGAACATTTATGCACGGCAATGTTGCTGCCCCTTTCAAATTATCAAGTGAAATTAAACAAAGTTTAAAAATAATAATTGGGTATTATTTTTTTTCCAAATTAAAAAATCTAAGATGTGAAAAAATCGACAAAACTCTAACAAACAATCCACGTTGCTATGAAATTTTAAGAAACTTTGATCAAAATGAAGTGAAATAGTTTTTATGCCGACAAGCACTATAAAACAGAAAAAGACATCGTTTCTTAGGTTATGGTTCTAAAATATTGAAATCATCAGGATACCTTTTCCCACTAATGTCTTTCTCAAAAAATATATCAGTTGGTCTGTACGTAGCGCAGTTCGTTTTTGCAACGAGCTTAAATGCACCAATTTTATAAAAACGTCGTAAGTCCGGTCCTGTCCAAAATTTGAAAACTCAATTTTGGAGGAACATCCAGAACATATTGACCAATATCATATCCAAAATTCATCTAAATCCATAAACAAACAAAAACGTTATTAAGGATCAAACTAGGTTCTAATTTAATTTGGCCCACAGTGTACATAGCTGAAACTTGCCATATATAAACTTTGGTGCTTCGAGATCATGTTATTTCATCAGTGACCCCAAAATATATTCAGTAGCGGTCAAGATTATAGCAACCGCCTAAGATTTGATGAAACTTCGATCCTGCATCAGTTATCAAAGAAGTGATGGTGCAGTTAACAACTTCGATTCATTTGTCAATTTACGTGTCTTGGCGATTTTTTTCAAAACATTGTTCAGTGCCTCTTTTTCATGTTCAAAAAAGGCTACTTTTCTTACTTTTTTCTGTGTAATTTTTGATAAAAATGACTACCATATTTTGAAAGAATCAAAAGTATGTGATCCCTGCATATTTCACAATTATTTAACAAAGGATAGTCAAGCTATAAAATTTTAAACTTGGCCAAAATGACCCATTTTTGAAAAAATCATGAAACATGTATAATATTTTTGGTTTTAAGATCGTGTAATTCTTTCCAATGAGATGACAAAACAGGCTAACTTTTCTTCTCATAATTTTTATTGCAAGTCTTTCACCTGATAATTACCAATTAGCACGACAGCGTGGATGCCTCATTATCGTCTACGTTTTTCAAATTTCTTTTTTATATAGGTAAGCTTTTTCTTTATTGTACATAAAAGAAGTACACAATATCTGGACTGATTATGAAGCGTCAATGAATGATGCTCGTTAAAAATTTTGCGTCGAATTTTTCATTGTTTATCAAATTTGAGTTTCTCCAATGACTTCCAATTATTAATTACGTCGGGATATTTTATTATCTGGTTACGACGAATTCAATTTTGCTCGAACGTCTTATGTCCAAAATTGTAATCTCAGTAATGAGCTCCTAGAATGAGTTTTTTTGTTGCGGAATTATAAGTTTTCAAATGTATGTGAATTATACATATACGATGTATATTATCAGAAAACTCATATTATACCATTTGAAACGTGTAGGGTGCAATTATGTACGGAACTAGCCCATTCCTTCTTATTTCTACTCAATGCTTTGGCCTAATTCCATGATATTTCCCTTTTCTCCAGTGCATCCCCTACAGTCTGGTTCCATGTATTTTTTGGTCCTCCTCTCATCCTTCTTCCTTCCGCTCTTGCTTTCCAAATCTGTTTCACCTGCCTGCTTTCCATTCTTTGTAAATGTCCCCGCCAACTCACTTTTCTCTTCTCTTGTACGTCTTTGTTAGTAGGTAGATGAAAATGAATAATATGTTTAGGGAGGTGGACATCAAAGCAGAAATATCTAATACTTTTGTCGGTCAAACAACCTAAAATCATGGAACCGAGATATTTTCCGATGTGTCGAAGAAAAACCTGACAAGTACTGCCACGTCCACTTTCCACAAAGGGCGTTCTTCTAACCTTGTCTAGCTGAAAGTAGAACAAAGATAGAGCATAGCGTCTGTCATGCAATATAAACGCGAAAAAGATGTCAAAAATTTGACTTTTGCTTATATTGAAATGGCGGTTCTTGTTCTATGGTTAAGCCCCCCATTCATCAGCGGATGGGCTCGCCAGATCGGTCAGCCACTACTTGTTCGCCGACCGATCCGCCAATGTGTGGTAAAGAGAGTCGGGTCCGGGTCGTGTCTCGGGCTCGACAGTCTTGACAGCGAACTCCCGACCCGACCGCGATAAATCCGAGCAAATGTGTGTTTGTGGATACAGCTAGATTTTTCCGGCAACCCCAACCAAACACAGTTGGTTTGAGATTAATCAAAAAGACTTATGAAAATATTAGGGCATTTCAGCATTATTTTATTTTTGACTTTCAAGAAAATAAATGCCTATGGGTTTACAGGGTTCGTGTAATGTGTGTGCGGGCACGGATTGGTCGCGACTTGGGAGTGAATGAGGGGCTTCAAAGTTTACGTTCTCGTGTTTTATTTGTGTATTATTGAATCAACTGATTATGTTACTCTTCATGAAACTCAATAAGAACTCATTCAAACCGACAAATTTTTGAGAAAACACGCATTGGTGAAAATTGATCGGTAATTTTTAAGCACTCGTGGTATTATCCCCGATAACTTCAAATCGATAATACCACTTTGTTTATTATGTATTGTGAATGACAATCTTTCGACACAAATAACCAGATTGTCAAGGCAATCAATATGGTGACGCAATTTTATTGAGGTTATACACTAGAGTTCGTGAAATATTCATCTAAATACCATTCGCGCTTTAAAATTAACCTGATAAATTTTTAAGCACTCGTGGTATCATCCCCGATAACACCATGCATATCGATAATACCACTTTGTCATGGCAACACAAATTTGTTTATTATGTATTGTAATTCCTTTTGTCCAACACAACTCAGCGGTGACAGCAGCTGGGTAAATTTTGTCAGTTTTGTGTGCAAAGTGTTGTTTGTTGTGACCGCTAAGCCATCGCTGAGCTGTGTTTGACATAAGCAATGACAATTTTTTGTTACAAATAACCAGGATGTCAGGGCAATCAATATGGCAACGCAATTTTATTGAAGTTATAATCTAGATTTAATTCGTGAAATATTCATCTAAATACCATTCGTGGTTTAAAATCAACCGGATAAATTTTCGCTCACACGCATTCGAGAAAATGTATCGGTAATTTTTAAGCACTCGCGATAATACCCGCGATAACACCAAATCGATAATACCACAGCGATAATACCACTCTGTCATGGCAACACAAATAATCACTTTGGCACAAATAACCACGTTGTCAGGGCAATCGATATGGTAACGCAAATTAAGTGAAGTTTTGTTCTAAAATTCGTGAAATATTCTTCTGAATACCATTCGTGCTTTAAAATTAACCGGTGAAATTAATCGTGAAATTTTGAGAAAACACGCATTCGTGAAAATTTATCGGTAATTTTTAAGCACCCGTGCTATTACCCCCGATAATGAATAATTGTCGTTATGACATGTCAATCAAACGAGATGGTACATTTGATAATCATTGGATATTTGTTGATACAATGGCGTACACATATTAGGCTAGCTATGTTCTGTTAATCACAATTCTATGTTCCTTTTCAATTAACACACTGTATACGTGATGCACAACTTCACAATAATTAATCTGTGTCCTATATGAGTGATCAGTGCTTTTTGTTTTACTCACAATTTGTTGTCCTGATGAAGGGAGGAAATGTCTCCCGGAAGCTTGACGATCAATAAAGTGAGCATCTGACTGCCCAACTTTATCATTGACTGCTTCCCTCCTACTTCACCTTCTTCTAGATTTTTTTCAAAACTAAACGATGAACTATTAAGCTTCAAATATCTTTCAAGAAATAGCACAAGCTTGATAAACGATGTTGACAATAATGTGTCGGAGCAGTTCAATTCGAGTAAAGCTAAGTTTTTAGGAGAAAAACTTATTAATCATTGACAACATTCATCGTATCAGGCTCGATGTTTAGCCTCCGTTGTTATTTCATATAATATTGAAAAACCTATTATATGTTATACAATTAAAAACTTCCCACATCAGAAAAGCCCGATTGGCGTAGTGAAAAATGGCGTAGTGAAAAATGAGAATTCAGGACTTGACTCCAGTTATGGCGATCATTCTCGTTGCAGAGGGAAAAAGAAGATTTTTTGGAGTATTTAGAAAATGCAGAAGAAATAAAATCGATCGAAGAGCTCACAAAAGAACAAAGTAGTTTTGATTTGTGGCATTTAGGAGGAAGAAGAAGACCACGCTATTTGTTCAAAACTCAGTTCCAGAAAAAAATGGCCTTAAAAGGAAGCTTGTTGAACGTCTGCTCTACCAGGCAAAAATTGGAGCATTGTTGAAATCAATAAGTGTCTCTCTATGATTTAAAAACTTATAACATTCTGAAAGAAATACGGAGAAGTAAATCAAAACCACAAATGGTTTTAATGGTCGAATGTTCTACCAAATACAAGGCCAGTTGTTGGTCACTGGAAGAGCATATTGCTGCTTTGCAGTTTGGAAGTCTCTCGGCATAAAAAAAGAAAAAAATTTGAAAAATAATGTATTCTGTGGCAAAATGAGAAAAAACAATAACTGTTTGTTGTTTGTTTATATGAATTAATCAATAAAACAGTTATCAAGTGTTCTAGTGGTGAATGTTCCTGTTGATTAAAAATAGACTTTGATAGTTTAATCGCCATTCCCAACGCATTTGTTTCCAAGCAGATAAGTGATAAGTTTTTTGTCAGTCCGCATCAATAGCGAGAGATGTAAGGCAACGAAGCTCCTACTAATGATGACAGATGTTTTGAGTGTAAGGCGGGATTTGATGATTTTACCAAAATCCTCATATGCACAGTTTGAAAATTTTATTTTCACGGAAAATGTCAGGATGTATTAGACATGCGTGAATTTCACATGAAGAAAAATACGTGGATTTGTGGTCATTGTGTCAGCAAGGTGGAAAAAAAAGAGGCAAATTGAAGTGCTAATGGAAGACCTAGGAAAAGGAGCAGGGTTGATGATGTTTCCACAGTTGAAATTAATGTAATTGCTTTTGAAAATCTGGTAAAAACTGTTGGTGAAATGAAACAGAAGATTGATTACTTGCTCAATCAACCGTAAAAACATATGCATCGACAGGGAAAAATGATAACAATGTCCTAGTTATCAACAAGAAGGATGGTCATATGCAGAAGGACGCGCAACAAGTGAAAGATGACCTCAAGAAGAAAGTAGATCCCATCGAAATTGATGTTGGTATGTCCATGGGGAGAACAACGAAGTCTGGCGGTTTGATCCTGAAATGTGGTAGTGAGAAAGAAATAACCTCTATGCAATCACAAATACAGAAAAATCTTGGAAATGACTATACTATGGATAGACCCAAGATAATTCAACATCGTGTCAAGATTGTAGGAGTGGTTGAAGAATTCGTGAATGTCAAAGACGATGAGTTAATCGGAAAATTAATGAAACAAAATAATTTTCCTGCTGAATCAAATAGAGACTTGAAAATTCTGCGTAGATCTTGAGTTGCCAAAAATAGGTTCAACATGATCCTGGAAGTGGACGATGTCAGCTACTGTAAAATTAAGGAGGACCAGAGGATCAACTTAGGTTGGAGTAGATGCATATTTTTCAATTACTATAATGTTGTGCGTTGCTTTAAATGTTGTCGGTACTATCATGTCGTCAAGGATTGCAAAGACGATAAAATATGTCCCAAGTGTAGTGGTGCTCATGATGTGAGGGATTGGCACTGAATGCTCTAGTATAGCATCTTTAAATGTTTGGATTGTGTATTCGCTAATAATAAATTTGATCTAAATCTGAAGGTAGATCATGTTGTTTGGGACATTAAACAATGTCAGTCTTTTAAACGACAGAGCAAATTCAGCGAAATAAATTCAATAAATAGCAATTAGATTCGGATATTGCTAAAACTTGTAATGTAACATATCTAAACTGTCAGGGATTCTTACATGATAAGGACCAAATTGTTACCCTGACGTGCGAGTGGAAACCAATAGTGCTTGTGTTATCAGAGACCCACGTGTGTGATGATATCAACCTTAAAGAGCTGACCATCAAAGTATACCAAATGGAACAATGCACATCCAACAACAGATGGACGGGGGAAGTACCAGCGTTTATAAGGAATGGTACAAACGTAGGACTGTGTCGAAAATTATGCCTGGTTATTGTTTGTCGAATTTTCTTTGCAATCTGTCAAATATTTGTGCACTGTGTTATATCACCCGCCAAAAAAAAAAGACACTAAATTTGTGGAATTCTTTTCTGAGTATTTGAATAAAATAAGAGAATTCCGAGGAGTTAATGTAATTGTCGGCGACTTCAACTTTGATCTCTTGAAAAAAACTTTTTACGGTCATAAACGGTTAAATCATATATGTGCAAATAGTTTACATCAAATTGTAAAAAGCCCAACAAGAGTGACGCAAAACAGTCAAACACTCATTGACTATATAATATCTAATGATAAGAACTTGTTGCACAAACTCCACATCACACCAAAAATTAGTGATCATTCTATTTTATCTGTGATACTATCAAAACTAACCAAAGAAACGCCTGTGATAAAACACCAAAGAGCCATGAAAAATTACAATTTGGTACAGTTTTAAGCTTATCTTGTCACAGAATGGAACAATAATATATCTGATGTGAATGTTTGAGCAATCTTGTTCGTTGACTGTCTTTCTGGTATTTTAAACTGTATGTGTCCACTCATACAAGTACATGTCAATCAATTCAATAACAACAAGAAATGGATAACACATCAGATAAAGCAGATGATGGAGGAAAGGGATGTTTTCCACAGGAGGGCTGTTTTCACTGGTGATGATCAGGTTTGGAATCAATTCGCCCTCGTCTGCTTTTACCGATAGCTCAAGATAACATCAGAATCAGAAGATCTTTTCAAAATTTTCAGAAGTAACCATGCCTCAAATGAAACAGTATCTGAGGGAGATGAAGAATGTTGGTGGAGGAGAGAGTGGAATTAGCAAGCAAATTCTATCAGATGCTTGTTCTGTTGTTGATGATAGACTCCTTGACGTCCTGGACTCTTCACTTCATCATGGAGTATTCCCTGATAGTTGGAAGATGGCAACTGTCATCCCAGTACCAAAGGTTCCCAACACGAAACACCATGATAACTTCAGGCCAATCAATACAGTTCCCGTTCCTGAGAAGCTCCTGGAGATGTGTGTGATGGACCAACTTATGCAGCACTGTATTGCAGAGAAGATTATTGTTCCTATAATCAGTCAGGTTTTTACCTGCCCATTCATGTGAGTCAGTTATTGTAAATATCTGTGATGAATACCTTGAAGCTATTGACTGTAATCTGCCGTATTTTTAATTTCAAAAGAGCTTTTAAGACGGTAGATAGAGATATTTTATTGAAAAAACTTGAAAATTATGGTATTGAGCATGTAGTCCTGAAGTGGTTCAGATCGTATTTATTTAATAGATGTCAAATAGTTAAATACGGGAAAAGTGTATCAGCATGTAATCTTGTTCAATTTGGTGTATCGCAAGGAACTGTTTTGGGCCCAATTTTATTTCTTTTATATATTTACGATACTGTAACAGTGACAAATGATAATTGTAAAATCGTGCTGTTCACAGATGATACCATGATGTATGTTGTAGGTAGAGATATAACCGAAATAAAAAATCTAATGAACAAAGAATTGGAGAACCTGTTGATTTGGTAATGTAGCAATAAGTTAAGCCTGAATACGCATGAATTCAAATGTTGTTTATTTGGTTCCAAATCTATGCTGAATAATATTAATATACAGGGTAACCGGAAATGATGAGCAAAAATATCAGGAGAGCAGTCTAGACCGAGAATAAATGCTACCTGTTCCTATAACATTATTTCTAAAATTGATTATTAACGGAGTTACAGAGTGTTTACCTTGAATTTCATTTGCAGTCTTTTGGCCATGCCTTTTGCCACGGTCACAGTCAATTTCAACTTTTAACATAGCATGCTTTGAAATCATGCGCTATAAGTTGTCGTGGAAACAAGTTTGAGGAGAATTAGTTTTGTTGCTTGTTTCGTGACTGGAGCGGAACAGAGTTATGTGACAGGAGCTCGTGGGAGGCAGTCAATAATACGAGGAAGGCTCCTTTAAGTCTTCTTTACTCGATTCGAGAATTAGTTTTGACAGTTGGCGATTTTTCACATTTTTATTTTTTTGTCGGTCGACTATCCGAACACCCTGTATCTGAACTTATCTTGTTGGTTGCTCTTGTAGGTATGCCAGGTCAGCTATGATATTGGCAGTTAACCTGCCAGACATGCAGTGACCGTGAACTAGGCTTGCTCTATGAAATACCAAATAACAAATACCAATATCATGAAAATACCAAGAACTATAACATCAATATAGGGGTATCCATAAAAAAAGCTTTGGTTAATATCTTTGGAACGCGAACTTCAATAGATTTTTTGATATGGCAGAAGGAAGCCATTGATATCTTCAACGTTTGCCTCCACAGTATTTTTCGTAATTTGAAATATAACAAAGTTACAGGAGGTTCTAGTTTTTGCGTATACCTTTATCCTCAATGCTAAATGAGATAAGATGATGAAATCTGGCTGGTTCCATCTGAATTAAATTTCACTTCGGATATTTTTTTGATGATCGTGTGTTGATTACTCCTTAAATGATGTGAAGAATCTATCAAAGAACGACTTATTGATCCATTAGCTTTTCCAACCAGCTATACATCCGATGTCTCGTAAATGAGTGAAAAAAGAAGCTTGAAGTTGTTGAGTCGATTACCAAACTTGAAAGAACGTTGATATGGACACCTTTGAACTGCAGATTGGTTCATGCCTTCAATGTTCATGATCATTATATTTCACAATACGTAATCCCACTCTTATCTTATCTCATTCCTAGCCATCTCTGTCCTTTCTGAAATAGTTCAATCAAAAGTGTTTTTTTTTTCTTATCGTTAATAAACTCGACTCATATAAATCATGACTCATTATAAGAAATTTACAGAAGAAAGTGAGATTTAATAAGTCGAGCCGCTACCCAGATGTTACTAATTAACGCATATAATGACAACCTATTAAAATCGGAACGACAATGTGTGAATTAAGCCATAATGTTAGCCAGACAAAACATCTGAATTAGTGAAGATACCGCCAGATTTTGCCATTTCCTACGACCTAATTGGATTCCGTATCTCTTACAGACCTTCGAAATTATTCTATTGTGTGGATCTTTTATATTGGCTTCGGGATTATTTTGGTTTATTTGATGTGGAAACATACAATTAAGGTATTTTCTGGATCGATACAAGTAAATTATTTTGTGTAATCTATTGTAGAATTAATTGACTTATCGCTTTTATATGTAGACTTCTAAGGAACAATTTTGTTATTAACTGATAAGTTGATGTTCCGTAATCAGATATAATATGTAGTTCAAATCTCAAAATCCAGAGAAAGCAATATTCTGAATAACTATGTAGGTAGGGGTGTTCCATTTATGGATACCCCATATATTTTTGTTTGAAACCAAAGATATTTTTTTGTGATTTCAAAAATACCATATAAGTTGATGTTTGGTTGCCGCTTTCGAGGTATTCCACTTCAAGGTTTAATTTTTACCATTAAAACTGTCTTAATAAATCATTTTGCTATATATGTGACTCAGTAGTTAGTTCTAATTTATGAAACTAATAACGAATTTTTGTTTTTTTTTGCGTTCTTCAGGACTGTACACTTGTATCAATTTCTTTGGTATCTCTTTGAATATACTCAAGTAGAAATATAATCAACTACCTAAGACTTCAAGTTAGGTCTCAACAGTTCTAGGTACATCTCTGAATCATCAGGAGTAACATGTTGAGTATTGGTATTCATGGAGCAATGAAAGCTGATTTCGTATATTTTTCCCAACATTGCCTCTCCACGCCTCTATTTCAACGGCAGCAAATTTAAAAGGTATCTCTATTCAAGCATAAATATTAAAGCGGTTCATAACGGTTCGGCTGTTCCCGAGTGAGCGCCGCCATGTTGCTCTTGATGGCCGAATGATGATTGTTTGATGAATATTTGATGAGATGTGAAGCGGGTAATGACGCACCCGCCCTCAAATCACTGTTTATATGCCACCATAATATTCGGATGTTTTATGGATGCGACGGCCTGTTATGTCTTCCGGGAGCCAATTTACTAGAAATGAGAGAGGAGTTTGAAATATGGTCTTATGGACGGAATGAGAAATGAATGCTATGATCGTCATGATAACATGATTCGCGATTTTGAAAATCGCGTTTTAAATCAAAATGATCACCTATCTAATCCACGTGTGCCAACGTCATACTAAAAATGGTGTTCATTAGCAATCAACTGAAATTCAACCTTGACACGAATCAATTTGTCTTACAAACAACCCGATTATAAGAAACAAGATGTAGGTGGTCCTCAAGACTTTTCCCATTAACGATATATACGAGCAAGTCAGCCAGTTAACATTTCAGGCATTCCTGTGACGATAAATTCAGAAGAGACAAATTTTTATTTCGAGAAGCACCCGCAATTTGTTTGTGGTTAATTATGCCTGGTGATTGATAGTGTGCATGGAAACCATTAAATTCTAAACGAGTCTGGAAATACATCAGATTATTGAAACAAATAATTATTAGTCACGATTTTTTTGTTAACCTTGAAGTCAATTACAAACAGAGGCTGACGGTTATTTTTGTAATAAGTACCTACCTGATTTTCAGTTTCTTTGCGAGAGCCATCGTTTCGCATTGGTCTAAAGACGAGTCCAGAATAGCATCGATCCCAAAAAATTGAGTCTGAGTATCTGGGTATTTATTTGTTAAACAATGTCTGTGTCTCAGTTCCAGCTTTGAAAATCACATTGAAATCTAGAGCTTAAATCAAAGAGTTGTCGGCCAGAAGCGTCGGATATTTAACTGCTGGACACTCGAACTTATACATGCACATTTTTGGGTTAGATTCAAAGTCCAATATCTTCATCGAGAATAGAGATATTTCAATGCGGTTTGCGGATTTTTGAAGCTAGTTTCATCCAGGTCAAGCTGGATGGCAAGGATCTCTTGTAGAAACAAAGAATCGTGATATACAAAGTGATTCATAAAAATTTTCGTCAGTATGCCATTCTAATGAGCATTTAATTCAGGCGATACAATATGGTTTGTTGGTGTAGTGATTTCAATATCGCCAGACATTTTCGTCAGTTTTTGAATTTAAGTCCGTTGTCATTAGATACACTAACAAACATCAGAGCGATGTAGCAAAATTTTGGAAATTTTATAGCTTTACAATGGATTGACGAATTTCTACGATTTTTGCAGAGGTCTTGAAAGAGAAACCGCAATGCACATTTTTTTTCAACGATAAGGCGCCTTTACACTCATGGTCAGATAAATAGCACAAGCCTAGAATTTGATGAAACTTTCATACTGCATCAGTTTGCGAAGAAGCATTGGTACATTTAAAAACTTCAATCCATTTGTGAGTATACGGGACCTGGCGATTTGAAGAAAACAAATTGTTTATCACGTGTTTTATCACGTTTAAAGAAAGATGTCAACAATAAGACTTTTTCTGGGTAGCTTTTTAGAAAAAAAGCAAAATTTATGTTATTTCACAATTACTGTACCAAGAATAATGACATTTTGAACATGGAAAAAATTACCCATTTTCCATGATTTTTTCAAAATTTTGCCAAGTTCGAAAGTTCATTGCTTTGTTCAATTATTGTGAAATTTTCGATTGGTGCTAGGCATTTTTATCTAAAGTTACTTACAAAAAAGATTCACATCTTCATTTAAACGTGATAAACAGGCTATAGACAATTTTTGAAAACAAATTCAATAAACAAAGCCCGTGAACTGAGAAATGGGTTTAAGTTGTTGAATGCATCAATTAAAATTCTGATAATGTATCAAGTTTCTAACAAACTATTATGTGCTATTTATTTATCTGACCATGAAGTAAAAATTGTTTATTTGATTTTTTTTTAATTAGTGACCTTATTCAATTTTTGCAAAAACCGTAGAAATCCGTCAATCCATTGCAAAGTTAAGGCGCTTCAAACATTTTGCTTTCCCACCTTGATGTTTGGTTAGGGTATCTAATGACAACGTGCTCGTACTCAAAAACCGACAAAAATGATTGGAGATATCAGTATAAGTATAGAAAACAAACCGTATTGCACTGCCTGAATTCAATGCTCAGTGGAATGACTTACCAAAATCTTGATTTTCCCCATGACTTCATGAATCACCCTGTATACCATGTTTCTTTGTTTCTACGAGATATCCATTCCATGTAGCCTAATTCGAACGAAACTAGCTTCAAAAATCCGCAAACCCCATTGGCATATCTCTATTCTCGTTGAAGATATTGGACTATGAATTTTACATGAAAATGTGCATGTACAGGGTGTCCCAACGATAGAGTAAAGTAGGTTTTATCATGTAGGATATGAAAAATATCAATATCAATATGCGTCACAGGTTAGGGGTGTAAATAGCGCACATTCTGAAAATATTTGGAATCATACAGGGTGCGTCAAAAAAGTATGGCGCGTAAAAGTATGATTTTTTTAAATAGAATGCCCTGTTTTTGATTTTATTTCTGGATTCTATGTGTCACTATGAGAATTTTTTTGTTATATAATATATGGGTCTAAATTTGATAGTTTTTGAATTATTCGAATTTAACGAAAAAATTTGGCATTTTAATGATATTGAAAAATGATTGTTTTCTCCGTTATTTAAGATATTACACTCTTGAGATTTGGTAGGGATAAGGACTAGTGTCATATCGATGCTTGAACCGAAGATATTCGCTATTTGTTATACAGGGTGTTTTTTACTATAGTCCAAACTTTCCGATTTTCAAAATAAAAAAAATCATTTTTTTCAAATGATACACCCCTTTTATTATCACGGTAGTGGATTGAGTATTTGAAAACCTATCATTTTTGCAAATAATGTCCTATACCTATCTTTCATGGTTA
Source organism: Orchestes rusci (assembly GCA_958502075.1). Classification (NCBI taxonomy): domain Eukaryota; kingdom Metazoa; phylum Arthropoda; class Insecta; order Coleoptera; family Curculionidae; genus Orchestes; species Orchestes rusci. The sequence continues at coordinate 22,638,174 of OY293307.1, forward strand.
TCGAGAAATTCCGAATTTTCTAAATCGCTACCTTGTGTTTTGCAATAAAACGATAAACTATGCCAAGTTTCAAGTTATTATTCAAAGGTAATACTAATATTCAAATTGTACATCGATATTTTGTCTTAATATATGTTCAAAAAGGTGACCTCCCTGTTGAATACACAGATTCAGTCTTCTTTGAAGATTCAGCCTGACTTCTGATAACATCAAAGGCATCACTGAATGACAAACGTCCCGTATTCTATTTTTCATATCTTCCATGGTGGTTGGCTTGGTAAAGTAAACTCGGTCTTTTATGAATCCCCATAAAAAAAAATCGAGGGGAGTTAAGTCGCATGATCTCGGTGGCCACGGAATAGAACCTCCACGTCCTATCCATTTTCCTGGGAATTGCATATCCAAAAACGCCCGTACATCACGATGGTAATGTGGAGGTACACCATCCTGTTGCAGCCACATATTTGCCCGTTCGACTAAATTGATATCTTCAAGTAGCAGAGGCATTTCTTCACGCAAGAAATTCAAATAGTTGCGACCCGATAAATGTTCATCAAAAAAGAAGGGACCAATGATCTGGTTGGTTATGGTGGATGCCACACCATAGATTTATTGACCAATAATTTTGATGTTGGACTTCTCGTAGCCAAAATGGATTTTCAGTCGCATAATAGTGCATATTATGCCTGTTTACAGCCCCGTTGCTTCTGAATGTCGCCTCATCGGAGAACATAATTTTGCACAAAAAGTTGTTATCCAACTGAATTCGTTGATTGATGATATTGCAAAACTGAACTCGTTTTTCAAAATCTCTTTCCAGCAATTCTTGATGAAGATGAATATGGTAAGGCTGCTATTTGAATTTTTTTGTTGTCCGATTCACAGTGGATTTTGAAGTGTTGCATATAGTTGATAATGCCCTACTACTTACATGGGGATTTTCTTCAATTTTTTATAACAAAATATCTAGTTCTTTTACTTCGTTTGCTGCGTTCTTGTTAACAACTTAACGTTTCGTGTATGAAACACTTCCACTGGAATCAAACCTTTCCATCACATTTCGAAAACAGAGCACTACTCTCGGTAGCCGCCGTTCGGGATATTTTGTTCGGTAAATTCTTTGAGCCAGTAGAGGGTTTCTCTCGGCTTCCCCCAATACATAGATCATGTCAATCAAATCATTCAGTGGATAGTCCATAGCCAAAAATATGGATCAAAAAGAAAGGATTAATTTTTACTTCTGTCAACAATAATTTTTGTTTTTTCCATGGCAACGACCGCCATACATTCCATATAATATGACCGAACGATTTGGAAAATTCGAATTTTCTCGATAACTATTGAAGATAGGTATAGGACATTATTAGCAAAAATGATGGGTTTTCAAATACTCAATTCACTATAGTAATAATAAAAGGGGTGTACCATTTAAAAAAAAAAAAAAATTATTTTGAAAATCGAAAAATTTGGACCATTATAAAAAACACCCTGTATAACAAATAGCGAATATTTTCTGTGGAAGCTTTGATATCACTCTAGTCCCTATCCCCACCAAATCTCAAGAGTGTAATGTCTTAAATAAGGGAGAAAACAGTCATTTTCTAATATCATGAAAATGCAAAATTTTCCGTTAATTTCGAATAATTCAAAAACTATCAAATTTAGACCCATATATTATTGAACCAAAAATGTTTATAGTGACACATAGAATCCAGAAATAAAATCAAATACAGGGCAATCCATTTAAAAAAATCATACTTTTTCGTGCCATACTTTTGTGACGCACCCTGTATGTTTCCAAATATTTTCAGAATGTGCGCCATTTACACCCCTAACCTGTGACGCATATTGATATTGATATTTTTCATATCCTATGTGATAAAACCTACTTTACTCTATCGTTGGGACACCCTGTATAATGTGACGAAACATGTGTACAGCGGACAGCTGGTGGATGTGCCTGATATAGCCACCACTGTGTGTAGAATCGATTTGCTTCTGGTACATTCTAGCGAAACTAGATGGCGTCGAGGGTTCCACGCTGTTCTAGGTGTTACTAGAACATTCTTCCAACCCTGGCGAGGGTATATGAGTCCGTCAATTTGGGTAAGGATTCCAGTTTTCAGTGCAGTTCAGTTATTGATTGGCCGCGAAATATAAATCGTTGAAACATAAATACGCTGCGATTGTGAACATAAATATTTGTGCTTGGGCTGTTGTCACTTGAAATAAATAAATCAAAACTGGACAGTGTCTTTATAGCGAGAAACGTTACAATAAGTTCAAGTGTCCAGCAGTTTGAACCATATTGCTTACCTGCTTAAATTCACAGGTATCCAATATTTGCTGTCTTTGTTTAGTATGACGATCCTGGATCCGTATCCGTGTATTGTGGAATACCATAGCAACACGTCGCTGTGTTGCTAAAAATCCACAGGTACACGGAATACGGGTCCTGGCTCATACTTCTTTGAATCTATCTCTACATACCTACATAATATACGACGTCACTGACGTGGCGTTTAAAAAGGATACCGGTCCTGTCTGCTGTATCTATATGTCGATAACAAAGGAAATCTCCTGAAAAATCAAAAAAAAAAAATTAAGCATATAGAAGGTATTTGAAATGTACACAATCTACCAATCATTATTATGTTTTGGATTTTGTATCGCTACCCGTAAACAATCTATTGAATGAAGGCAAAGAGAAAACACTTGCAGAGATTATGAGGAATATTTTATATTATCGACGATTAAAGGCAAAGAAACTCGAAATTTTGCTTGAAGTTGAATCATAAATAAATAATAATTATCTTGATAACTGAGTAGATTTGTATAGATTAGGCCACGTATGCATTGAGAACTTTGTAATCTCTCATCATTTTCCAAATATCGAAGTGTTAACAGTTTGTTATTAATGACGTTTCTCATGTTGAAAATTTGCGATGTAAAAAAGAAGTTGAACCGGTGACTATGTCCGACATAATTATGCTACAAACATTAAAAATCAATTCTCACCTGTCATGGCAGGAAATTTGGAATAGTAGATGTCTATCTACATCTGCCCATGGCGATTATGAACAAATATTTTTTAAATCCATACTTCAACTTTTTCAAGGATCTACAAACTCGGGTTAATAATATTTAATAATGATATAATAATAATCGTTTGTAAAGCAAAGCTTACAATAATAATAACAGTCGTCGGTGTAAAGAAATAATGGTAAAATAACAACGACAATGGTACTTATGTAAATATAGAATTAAAAATATCTACTACATACTATTATAAATATAGAGTGCGTTTTTTTCAAGACGGAACATAGGGATTCCCCTGTTAAATTTTCAATCCCTTGTTAGCAGTACTTCCATTCGTAGTACACAGCTGAAACTTGCCGTAGATGAACTTTGGTGTTTCGAAATTGCGTTAGTTCATCAATTACGCCAGAATACCTGGGAAAAAGACTTAAAAAATGCTTCAATTTCTCAGAAAGAAATACTTTTAACATGCCTTGTATATGACGATGACAACAAATTTTCTGACGTGACTAACTTCATTGTCAATTTTTTTAACCAAAAAATTTAATTTCCATTTTTATGACCTTTAAGAATACTGCTTGGACGTTAATAGAGGAAACTTTGAACAGGTTATCCAAAAAATATTGTTTGATTTTTTATCGCATGTATTATACTGTTAGAATTAAATGTTATCACAATTTGACAAATAAGTTATTGGTTGACAATGGCATATACAAGGCTAGTAAAAAAGTACTACTTTCCAATTAAAAAGCATTTTTTTATCTTTTTTTTTATCTATTCTGTGCTAATTGATAAAATAACATAATCTCTAGGCATCAAAGGTTATCAACGGCAAGTTTCAGCTGTGTACTTTGAATAGAAGTACTGCTAACATGGGTCTGAAAATTTAACATGGGAATCCCTATGTTCCGTCTTAAAAAAACGCACGGTATAAAAAAATAGTGATAAAAATGTAGGATAAAAGAATAATGAGTGTATATGGTACATCAACACGACAGACTAAAACTTTGATAAAACATGTTCTCTGATCAGTCTTTTGAATTGGGATAATGTATCACAGCGTAAAATTTCCGGAAATATATTGTACGGAAATATTTCCGGAAATATTTCGGAAAGCATTGGGAATATTTGGAAACATTTTAAATATTGGAAATATATATCAAATGACAAAACTAACATAAAAAAAAATGAAAACTACAAAAAGATAAACTATAAATAAAACTCGCGTATAGCTAGACGAGACCCCTCTTGAACATTCCATAACATTCTCTGGCTTGGTTGACTGAGCCAGTTGAGCAAGACAAGCAACATCCGCTACAAACTCCTGCAAGGTCTCGTTGGGTTTCTGAGTGCGATTTTTGAGCTGAGAGTCGTGAAAGTGCTCCAAGTGAGTTTGTCCATAGTCCATAACACAGTTCTCGTAGTCCATCTGCAGGATGTATGTTGCCAGAGTCAATGTCAGAGGGCTTTTTTGGTTGCAGCTCATTCAATTGCCCGCATTGCTTTTGCAATTTTGTTTGTTCTAAGTATAATAAGTGTTATGATATTATTGGACAAATTCATTTACCTATTATGTTATTATTAATTTGTCAAGTGAAATTGTCAAATAATAAAGAATAGAATTGCTATAAAAAAAATACAAACCATCACATGGCGCAATCGGTAATCTTCTAGAAGCAATTATAAGTACCTACTGAAATGCCTAGAAGAAAGAATGTGGAAGAATCGGTGGAAGATGTTGTTAAAATTATAAATAAACCGATGGAAAAACAAATTCACGATATGCAAAGCATGCTCACACAAGTATTAAAATGTAAAACACAAATTGAACAGACCACAAATTCATCTGAAGCAATTGGCCCTGTGGAAAGTGAATCACATGAAGGTTCTTCTGAGACAGGTGATGATGCTGCCGTTAATTCAAGGAATTTTCAAATACCCAATGCTGTACCCGGCCCAGAAAAATCAGTTGAACCAACCCTACTTTTAGTCAATTCAAAGATTGGCGAAGAGAATACGAGAATTACACATTGTTTCAAAACTTGAATAATGCAACGGAAAGCCAGCGTATCGCTTTATTGATATCAAATTTCAACCAAGATATTTGTGATGTCGTACGTCTTGTCCTGAATGTAGACTACACAAATACCTCGAACGGAGAAATTCTAAACAAACTTGAGAGTTATTTTAGCAAGAAAGAAAGTTGAAGAATTTTATGACAAGAAAACAAGAAGAAGGAGAGCCATTTATGTGTTACTACAGAGAAAAAATGAAACTGTTCCAACTAACAGATCCCTGATCTCATTGTTATGAAAGATGTCTAATTGATCATGTTATAGAGGCACTTTATAATCCAGAATTGAAGAAGTGTGGGTTTCTTCCAGACATAGATATAGATGAAATTGTAAAAATTTGTGAGCTAGAAGAAAAAGCAGCAACTGAAGATAAAATAGCACAAAATGTTCTTGAAATAGAGTTGTTTAGATAACCGAAAATGCTACAAATGCAAGAAACTTAAATTGTGAAAAATGTGGTAGAAAGGGACATTTCACGGAATTCTGTAGATCTAATAAAAAGACAATCTTCGATGAAAACGGAAGATGCCCAAATCAGAGTTAGAAATATAAAAATTTCAACAATAAATCAAGAAGAGATACAACACTGCAGAATTCAGGTTGAAGTAATTCACAAAAATAAGCAGATATGTATTTATGCTATTCCTGATACAGGATCTGAAGTTTGTGTAGCAGGTAAAAGCTTCATTGAGAAATTGTCAATTCCATTAAATGATTTAAAAAAATCAAATGATAGTTTGCAGTCAGCAGATTGTTCTGAGCTTGTCTTTTTGGGTACAGTACAGTGTAAACTTCGGTATGAAAACCAAGCAATGAATGTTATGATATATATATGTTCAGGAGTTCAATCATTTTTGATGAGTAAGAAAACAATGATTGACTTTCATATTCTACCTATAAACTTTCCGAAACCATTGAAACATAATATAAGTTACGTTAAGGAAAAGAAATATGAATACTTAAGAGACCCAGAAGAAGGACAGCTAAAAAGAATAATAGAGGATATTCTGATTCAATATGCTGACGTTTTCAGTACTGATGGTGAACTTAAAAAAATGCATGGTTCGCCAGTACATATTCATATGAAGAGTGATGCAATACCGTTTGCTATTACATGCCCAAAAAGAATACCCTTTGCATTGAGACAAGAAGTCAAAGATGTACTTGAAAAAATGTTCAAGAAGAAAATGATCAAGCCAGTTGAAAAGGGCATTTCTGAATATTTAAGTCCATTAGTGGTGGTCCAAAAACCAGACGGAAAACTGAGAATACTATCGGACAAAAGTGGAGCAACTCATATGATAAATTCAGATATTTAAATATTGAAAATAAAATAAATAAATCTGAAAATCATTAGCCATCTATTTTAAAGCCCCATAGTAAGATGCCTCTATAAGCAAAATATGGTTGTTCTTAATTGTCAATTTTTTCAGTAGGTGATAATTAATTTCAAGAATACACGTTTTTGCAACGACAAAAGTAAAGCAACTTTTAAAAGAACTAATTTGTATTTAACTTTAACAAAAGAAATGGGGCTAATAGGTCATAACAACATAAATATAATGTCTTAATAATTAATGGGATAACCATTGTCAGCTATAACTTTTTGGCAACGACGCGGCAAAGAGGAAATCAACTTTTGGATAGTAGTGTCCGGCATATTCGTCCACACTTCGTTAATTTTATCGTTTTCGTGGGTCTACCTGATTTTGGCATTTGTTCTACATGTCCTCGATCATCATAACGTGAAATGATTTTTGACACGCTGTATTTGGGCAACTCAAACTGCGTGGAAATAGCAATTTGAGGCTTGCCTGCTAAATAGGCATTGATGACCATTTGTTTCAACTCCGTTGAGATGGATTTTCCTTTCTGCATATTTATTTCTACAAAAATATAAAATATAAAGTTCAGGGAAGCTGGATAAAAGAAATTTCTTATTCACCTTTGTTGTAACACTTTGTTTCTTATGCGTATTCAAAGAGTTGATGTACTTTTGTCGCACTAATAAAGCGTAACGTTGGAATAAATTGACACTCACTTCCTTAGCGATCATTTGGAAACAATCTCATTTTGCCATGACAACAGCCTACTAAGACTCTTTAACCTCCATGATTTTTACGTTGCATTGGTAATCAATAATAATTTGATAATTCGAATATTTGATTTTGTGATAAGAGTTGATTCACTTTTGTCCGATAGTGTATGTGTGGACTACACTAAAATCAATCAATTCATATTGAAACTGTACACCCCTTTCAATCACCATGGGAAGCTGTTTCAAGTGTTAAGAAAAATTCATCATTTTTTTCAACAATGGATGCTGGGGACGGTACCAGTTTTTGAGAACCCCAATGGGTCTAGCAAGTTCTGGAGATGAGTTTTGTAGAAGAGGAGACTTAGCTTTAGAAGGTATTGAGAATATTCAAAAAGTGGTTGATGACATTCTTGTATATGATTCAAGTTTTTCAGAACATTATGAACGGGTGAATAATACTCTAAATCGGTGCAGATCATCAGGAATATCATTGAATCCAAACAAATTTATTTTTGCTAAATCTGAAGTGACTTATGTTGGATATAGAATTATTAGAACAGGAATAAAAGCAGATCCATCAAAAGTTGATGCGATACGAATAAGCAGTAGTACACTGCCATTGAGAGAACTGCTCAAGAAAAAAAATCTCTTTGTTTGGTCCAAGGTGCATGATGAAGCATTTGATAAAGTGAGAAACGCGTTGGTAGAGCCTCCTTTTTTATCACATTTTGATATGTCACTTCTAACAACCTTGCATACTGACGCTTCAAGATTGAATGGTTTGGATTATGTTCTAATGCAGAAACAAGAAAATGTATGGAAGCCTATACAATGTGGTTCCCGATTTATAACTGACACTAAATCAAGTTATGCTATGATTGAGCTAGAGTTATTGAGTATTTCATGGGCTGTCTCAAAATGTAGAATATATATACTTGACCTGGAAAGATTTGAAATTATCACTGATCATAAACCGCTTCTATCAATATTGAATCATCAGACTTTAGACTTGATAGAAAATCCGCGTTTACAAAGGCTTGAAGAAAAGCTAGTGGGATATAAATTTATTGGTACCTGGAAGAAAGGTACAGATCATCAAACACCAGATGCTCTTTCCCGAAAACCACATTCAAAACCTCTTGAAGAAGATTTGTTAGGCGAAGAATCACAACAACATGTCGTTTCGATGATACAGCATAACATTGGTCTCGTGGATAACACTGAAGAAGGTTCACAAACTTGCCATTTCCAAGATCCCATGTTGGAAAAAATCAAAGAAATGGCTAAACAGGATTCAAACTACCATGATTTGATAAGACAAATACAAGGACGTTTTCCAAATAAAAAACGTGAATTAAATCTGGAACTCAAGCTATATTGGATTATAAGGGATCAATTTAGTTATGAGGATGAGCTGTTTTCAAAAGGATGTCAAGACGACTCGTGTTAGAACGCTTACATGATTCTCATCAGGGTATTGAAAGGATAAAAAGAAGAGCACGACAAACAGTTTATTGGCCCCAGATATCACATGACATCACTTATATCATTGAAAATTGTGAAAAATGACAAGCAATGAGACCTTCACAAATCAAAGAAACTTTTAGAGAAAGATGAAATGGATCCTCCACCAAATCTTCCATTTCAAGATGTGTCTGCTGATATTTTTAGTTGTGCAGGTGAATATTATATGGTTTATGTTGATCGTCTTTCAGGTTGGCCATTTGTTTGTCAGTACGGAAGTAGAATGCCGGATAGTCGAAAAATAATATGCCATTTGAGAACCATTTTTTCGTAATAAAAATACATAATAAAAACTCCAAGTGGAAGAGTATTGAGAAGAAATAGAATCTATATTCGAGCTTTGGTTGGTGAAGGGAAAGAAGAGATGGAAAAGTTGTTCAATAAGGCGGAGGTGTTATGATATTATTGGAACATATTCATTTACCTATTATGTTATTATTGATTTGTCAAGTGAAATTATCAAGTGATAAAGAATAGAATTGCTATTTAAGAAATACAAAGCATCACAATAAGTATTAAGTATTTTCCCTGTTGAAAACAAAACAGAACTAGAATTCTACATTCGACGGACGGACGTCACTACTGCTCCTCCGCTTTTTGCTTCGTTTGAATTTGATCAGTGACCATTAAAAAATAAATTGTGCGATCCCCGTTGATATTTGCTATTCTGTGTTCTCTGAAATAAATGAACACTTTGATTATTAAAAAAGAATATGGGCATCAGTGATGTATATGTCACAGTGAAACCTGGTAATCAGTAAAAGCTAACTGTTACTAGGAAAAGTAAGCTTTTCCTGATTTGGAAACATTTAGCTAGTGAAAGTTGAATTCGATCGACTTCATCATACTTCTACTAGTAATTGTTAGCATTCACGTAACTTTTCTAGTGAAAGCTGTTAAACTGAAAATTATTATCGTAATTATAAATATCCGTTTTGGTCCGAGTTGGAATTCGCCGACAGATTAGATGCCCTGGAAAATACGCGAGTTATGAATCGCAGGTGTACAAAGTGAACATTGTTCAGATACCGTATTATAGAAAATACTTAAGTATTTTCAGTAGGGGTTGGTTTGGGTTAGTTTGGGTCAGTTTGGGTTTGGCAACGCGACATCATTTAGTGCCCCGTGCACCTTGGGTTAGTTAAATGGCGGAAATAAGGTTCAAAAAGAACTTTTCCTAACTGCTTTCAGTAAAAGTTGATTTGATAAAGTTTCTCCAACATTCACTAGTGAAAGTGTACAATATTCTTCAAAATTCAACATTTTCTAACGGATCAAGTAATTGCTAGCATCAACTAGTAAAAGCTAGCTTTCACTGGATTCTTAACATTTACTGTAACATGTATAACAACGATATATGCAGAATTTTCTGACAAAAACACTTGATAAACAGTAACGATTCATCCATCTACCTTTGAATAACATAGAACAAAGACACTTTCACATGATAGTTTCATCATAAGATACGTAAATAGTATCACTAATTAAATATAACTAATAAGTGTAAACGGTCGTGGTCCCGACCATTATACGGTAAATTGTTTTTGGGAGCAAGCCAGGCCAAACCACACTGTAAGCATTATTTTTGATATAGTGTGTCCTAATGATCCTATTTGTAGTAAACTTTAGAGCTATACTTCATTTCAAGAATGCGTTCTTACTTGAGCTAAATTGACAATAAAATTAAAGTTAATGATAAATAATTTGTTTTCCCATACGTTTGGATGTCAATTGATGATGATATATGCTCAATCGCAATAAGATTAATGTATTGGGACGTATCCAAGGCTATCAAGCTTTTCTTTTATTTCACAAGTAGTCATGTAGTCATTATGAAAATGCTATTATTGGCAAGCTCGAATATCAATCATCAGGATAATGTGAAAAAGTTTTATTTTTCAAAAAAGAATGCCCCGTATTCTATTACAGACTAGAAATGTCCTAATTTTCTGCTAATCAGATATACAGGGTGTCCATAAAGGTAAATTGCGGTGAACAACATATTTTTACTTCATGGGTATATGATAGAGTTTTTCCGCACCTTTCAAGGACACCCTGTATATGTATAATCTGCTTTTGTTTGGACCAGCCATTTTTGACCAATTTCACCATTGGCGACTCAAACGGATCCTGCAGTGCCACAAAGGAAAGTGAGTGTCAAGGGTGTAATAATCCCTTGGAAAGGCTCCTAGATATTACTTATATATGTAGAATAAAATTCACTTTCAACAATTATCAGGATTCATTTGTAACAATAACAAATAAATAATTTACTGGTTCCCCGAGCTCAGCTTCACTCTTGGCCAGAACAAACGCTCCTGGAATTAAAAAGTAGGCTCGTAGGCTGAGTCACCTTCCTTATTGATGTTAACATACTTTGAGGTAGTTGTCACGTTTAAAATATTTTAATTTGGGTTGAACTGAAATCAAAATAAGAGAAATACACCAATTGTAAATCTATACTACTGTACAATGCCAGGGATAAATGCAATAATCAACCTCCGAATACAATGCAAGTGAAATACTGACATTCCATTATATTATATTTGATCAATGGTTGACCACCACACAAAAATTAGTGTATCATTATACACATAATCCCAAAAATTAACAACAATATGGGGGCGTCCCCCAAGGCGTCCCTAGGCTGCAGGACAACCATATAACTTGGCACAAATAGCTTTCTTCTTTAATCAATTTTAATATCAACTCACAGCCAAATGCGTCAAGCGGATATGTAAAACCTACGCGTTATATGTTAAATCTCTAACGCAAGCCTTCAAAGAAGAGCCGTGGCAAGTCGATATAGCCCTATGAAGGATATTTAACCACACATAACTCGAGATCACTTCATTCACAAAGACCAAACTCCCATACCACAAGTATGATTATATTTCATACCAATGTAGTAAAACTACGCTATAGGAACGATGAGCTGAAGCAGATCATTTAACAAGTGTCAAACTCTCTAGACTACTGATGGTGAGTCATTCCTCAATCTCCATCACTCGGAAAAAGGGGCGGCGGCAGATCGTTTTAACCTTATTCATGATAGCTCAAGAATGAAACTCTTTAGACCGCTGGTAAGATATTTTTCACCATAGTTCGACAGAAGTGGCTGCAGAATACAAAACACAATAGGATTTCACTTGATTAGTTAAAACGCGTAATATTAAATTAAGTGAGGTAACTCTGTGAGACCACTCACCATAATCAGTAAAATAGGTATCTGGCTCATCATTTCAAAACACATTGGCAGCATAAGAGCCCATTATCTGCACTCAAAATACCATCAAAAGGAATTTAGCTTTCGAATATCACTTTGACCACTGTCAAAAATGATCAAGGTAGAGAAGAATGATCAGAAAGCACATAAAATTGTCACCAGAAAAATGGGTTGCTACACTTATGACCAGGCCAGCACTTGTCACAAACAATAGCTAAGAGGATTGATCTAGTTCAAAGAACCAGTGTCAAAGGGCGTAATAGTCCCTATGTTAGTTGGCTCTAAGGACCAACGTCAAGGGCGTAATAATCCCTTGGGAAGGCTCCTGGATATTGCTTATGGCCAGGCCAGCACTTGTCACAAACAATAGCTAGGGTGCTCTCAGAATAGCAGCCTTGCTATTCTGCAATGGTCTAAGGGAGGCTTGGACACAGCGTTTGTAGTAATGAGACACAACATTCAGTTGATATCTGAATTTATTATCGAACATTGCCGCAATTTATTCAAGTCAATAATATAAACATCTGTGTAACAATCATAATATGGTATGTACGCATACAGCGACAGTTTTAGCCTACTGCTGAACTTGCTGTCTGAGCAGATTTCTCAATATAGTAATATGTGGAAATTGAATATAATATTTAAAATGAGATATTTTACAATATGAGGTGAAAAGATTAGAATCAACATGATGTACATAAACCTTTTATTATTAATATATATATATATAAATATATATATATATAGAAAAACTAAGTCTAGTGGGGATGCAGTCTAGTTTGGAGGCCTTAAGTGTGAGTGAAAACCCTTTATTGTTTGTCAAGCTTTCGAGATTTTTTTTTCTCTTCATCAGGACTATCTAGAAAAAATTTTTTTGCTAGTACTTAAACTAAAGAAAATGTTAAAAGGTACGCATTAGAGAAAGTGAGAAAAACCATCATGCTACATTTTGGTCACACACAGCCACGTGGCTCACCCACTGGTTGTCGGATGTACTCCGCTCGATTTTAGATCCTTTTCCTGCGTAGACCTCAACGAATAAACAACTATTTATATTGTTCAATTAAAAAAAATCCTGTGTGTGACCAAAATGTAGCATGATGGTTTTTCTCACTTTCTCTAATGCGTACCTGTTTAACTTTCAATCCACATTGGTGAGTTATTATATACATTTTCTCTAGTTTCAGTATTAGCAAAAAAATGTATTTTTTCTAGATAGTCCTGATGAAGAGAAAAAAATAAATCTCGAAAGCTTGACATACAATAAAGGGTTTTCAGTCACACTTAAGGCCTCTAAACTAGACTGCATTCCCACTAGACTTAGTTTTTCTATTCCTAACTAGTCAGTCGCGACTACTTTTCCACTCATATATATATATATATATACAGTGTGACCCATTTGTTTTGGGAACACCCTGATAAAAAGTTTATTTCTTAACCGATTTGGTTCGTTTTTTTTTGGATTGTAGAGCTCGAAAAATTGTATATTCTTGGCAAAAAGTGACCTTTGCCATTTTGACTTCAAGGCCTACTATGTTAGTTTTTAAGAGCAAAATTTCAGGAAACCATATTAGCGATTTTTTTAGAAAAAATCTGTGTGCGCCACTGGATTCAGCATCCTTTAAAACGGGTCTATACAAATTTTCAACCGAAAATATCAAGTTGAAAAAAATTAAAAATTCGCACTTTAACAATCTTTGATTCTATCAAAACAAATAAAAATGACATAAAACTAAAAATGTGTAACTTCTACCAAACCACCATCAACTTCAATGCATTTATCATTTCTTTTGATAGAATCAAAGATTGTTAAAGTGCGAATTTTTAATTTTTTTCAACTTGATATTTTCGGTTGAAAATTTGTATAGACCCGTTTTAAAGGATGCTGAATCCAGTGGCGCACACAGATTTTTTCTAAAAAAATCGCTAATATGGTTGTCTGAAATTTTGCTCTTAAAAACTAACATAGTAGGCCTTGAAGTCAAAATGGCGAAGGTCACTTTTTGCCAAGAATATACAATTTTTCGAGCTCTACAATCCAAAAAAAAACGAACCAAATCGGTTGAGAAATAAACTTTTTATCAGGGTGTTCCCAAAACAAATGGGTCACACTGTATATATTTATTCGTTGTCAAACTAAAAATCCAAGAAATAATATGATACAATGCTAAACTACTGATATGTATAATATCCATTATCATACAGTGCGCGAACTCTCGAGAACGTGACTTCATGTTTTTGCGCTCGAATTGATGTTTGTTGTCTGTTTACTTCCATACTAGTTTTCGTATAAGTCAAGTACAAAGTGTTTTGAATGAAGAAATTGTCCCTCTTAGTGAACTGGAACATTCAGGAGATGCTTTGGATGTATTTAACCCTCCACTTCGAAAAGGAATATTAGCTGTCAAAAATGTAGTGTGCGTGTCGGAATTCGCTGAAAAAGTAGAATTCGCTAAAAAGATGTCACCAATGAGGACCTTTGCATCCGTACAACAAAAGTGATTGAAGATCCAGTCAATATAACTAATCAAATAAATAGATCGAGAGAGTACTCAAATTGAAGGGAAAATCATATCTTTCTGGTGCGTGTAGAGAGAATTGCTGCAAAAATGCCATGCATGACAGTATTGTTCTATTTAGATAGATGAAATCAGTGTTTCTGGCTCTTCCCTTAGTAAATAAATAGTTGACCTTCCAGATATCTAGTTGCATTTTTCACTTTATGAATATTGGCATTGGATATCTTCATTTTTGGTTATTATCAACAAAATTGGTTACAGGTTACATATGCACTAATCGTATATTTCGTGAATGTCTTATTCATACTTGAGGGGTTTCATGATATCGACATCGTTAACACTGATGCCGATGAGTTTATGATTTTATCAATAATAACAAAACCTGGAAAATACCATTCAATTAGCACTGAATTATTTACGTCAACGTGTTTTATCAAAATAGAAACAGCATGGAAACAGCTGATGTCTATCGCGTTTTCGAATGTTCGAGCGGACAACGCCAGAGGCCGCTCCGCCAACTATTTGGATCGCCATTTGTGTATAGTTGCAATGTGGGCGAATAATGAGATATTTTATCGCCCCTATGGATCACCAAGGGAAACAACAGTTGATTTTCAGGTTGTTGCGATAAATTATTTTAATTCATCATCTTCCCATTGGAGATGGTATATGATATTGCTGATCAGAACAATGTCAAGCGGTCATTCCGCATGTGGTATTCTAATGTAAAAGTGAACTCGATGCGCGATTCACTACTTAAAGTCATTTGCAATAATACGGTCACCGCATAGAGCTTATAGAAAGTTCTCGTGTCTTTCATGGATCCGATAATACGATATCGTTGTGGACACGGTATGGTATTTTGAATGTAATTTAAAAGTTCTCGAGGCCAAATCACGCAATCCGTATCCACTACTTTGACTCTCCAAACCCCGCCAACTACGTCTTCGCGAAAAGGGCCAATTCTTGATATTTTGCTTCGCGTCAGCAGAGATATCAGAAAAAGTTACTGAAAAAAGTGGTTCTACATTGTGTTTTGAGCCTGGATTCACGGGATTTTTTTTTTAAATATTTCTGTTTATTAACGAATCAATTTTTCCGTTTGACCAAACACGATTTTCATAAGAACTGAAAATTCGGCCCTCTCTCGATACAGTTCTAACATGGCTACTCCAAAACAATTTTTAAGGTTATGCGAGGACAAAATTTGTATGAGGTCCCTAATTATTTGATCAAATAAAAATACAAAAATTGAAATATGATTTTTTTTTTGAAACTAGGTATCCGGGGTGGGAATACCATTTAGAACAACTTTTTCCTGTATTTTTTTTTATATCTTCGACGCGAAGCAAAATATCGAGAATGGGCTCTCTTTGCGAAGAAGTAGTAGGCAAGGTATAGACATCAAATTTCAGTCAAATCTCATTTACAAAATTTCTAACCCCGACTTCTTCGAATAAGGAAAAGGTGGTGGGGGTGTATTCATCTTATCTGCACCACACTATAAAAGAATAATAGAAATTACTGTTATAAAAATTCTTCACCTCAGACAGAATGAGAATATGATTTATGTCACATTATGTATCATATATCATCTCAATTACTATTAATTTAATATAATCTATTTGTCAATGGACACATTTGCATATATTTTTATTTTGTTCCAAAGAAGCCATTCACTATGCTACCCTGCTGTTATCATGTACGCAGCTCTATATCGTTGGAGTAGTGCAGGAACTCTGAGATACCTTTTTCAATGAAAATTTGCTAGGCGAAAAAGACATTAAGACAATAAGAAAGATTGAAAGAGCACTTCAACAAGATCGGTTAAACAGACTGCCTTTGCCTGCGAAATCAACGGATTGAAATCCTATGGTAATCATGTGGAGTTTTATCTCCAAGCCAGTTCACCCCCGCATTGATGCTGCAGTAGAAGAATGGAACAATAATTCTTGTCAGGAGAGAATCTATTACTTGATTGTTCAATGCAATGCAAAGAAGATAATTCTTTTATTTATAGTGACTATGACCAACTTGATGTTCAGTAAAAAAAAAAGCTAACTTGAATGTTTAAAATGGGAAATAAGTCCAAATCTCCAATTAAAAATCAATATATTAAATCCTACGCGTTTTAGGCATATCCCCCATTTTCAAGGATCTTTGATCATACATCTAATAAAATAAACAGATGCTTCAAACCAATTAATCCCGCACCTGTTTTTATCAATAAACTATTTATTCAATTCCCAAATATATACAACATATATACAACTGTCCCGACGGGGAAGTCTGGTAATGTCTCTGGCGCCTAGGTAGCCTATTTCAGGTCATCAGCTTGTCTCTGGTAGAAGGGGGTTCCCTTGTTCCGTACGTCCGCAACAAACTCAGCTCGTCTGACAGGGTTTCGGGACTCAACACGTCCGAAACAGGATGAACCAAACTCAACTTGTCTGGTCGGGAGGTTTCGGGACTCAACACGTCCGAAACAGGATGAACCAAACTCAACTCGTCTGGTCGGGAGGTTTCGGGACTCAGCACGTCCGAAACAGGATATTCTAACTAACTCAACACGTTAGTTAGAGGGGATTTGTATCTACCGACTCAACACGTCGGTGGATACCTCAGGAACGCACCGTTTGACTCAACACATCAAGCGGTACTGCCCACAGTAAACTAATATAACTTAGTATTGCAAGCTCGGCGTTCCCGCCAAAAACTGTTGAGCTTCGGGAATACAGGCATCAGGGGGCGCCAATGTTCTTCAGCTTGATATCTACCCCGTGACTTTATGTGATTAAAGCCACCTCCTAATCACGTGACGATTTAGATCATGTCGAACCTACTCGGATCATATCTGACGCCGATTGAAGCGTCGCTGCCATCTGCATGATCTGCCATCATTGATTAATGTCCCAAAAAGATTTCCGGAGATGTTCCGGGTTGAGAAGATTAAACCTTTCAACTATGAGGTGTTATCAACAGATTAAATTTATAATACATATTTGTTGTATGTGAGGACCATTTTTGTCCTGAACATATTGTTCCAGGAAATAGAGGTCTGAAAGTAACTGCAGTTCCATCATTGAATTTACCAGGTAAGTCTCTTTTCTTTGGTATTTTTTTATCAAAATTTTATAATTATTACGCACAGTACTTACATACCTATTCGTTTTAATTTAACCAAGAAATAACCTCACCTCAAAACGGGTCAAATTTTGATAACTTTTTTGGAAACACCTACGCCAAGTAGGTATACAAAATTTAAATACGAAAAAACTTCCTCCTCAAAAAATGTCAGACTATTTTAGGTTTTCACCCTCGTTTATCTTTGATTCCACTTAAAACCCTAACGTAAGGTTTATATCGAGGTTTATATAGATTTAAAATTATTGTTTACACTGAAAGTTTGTTTTTTAACTACAATGATGAAATTTTATTTCTTTATTAATTATATATTTCTATATGAAAAGATATTGACTTGTAGTTTCCATCGAAGTTTCCTCTTCACATTTAATAAAAATTGACGAAACCAACTTAACATCGTGGACACAGTCGTGGATTAGGCAGCAATTATTAAAATGAAAATATTTTTTAAATGTCTAAATACGAATTCTGATATCTCTGCAGTTTTTGAAAAACTGAGTAAATCAAACAGACCGATCTTTTTTCAGAATATGAATCCCGTGCTGAATCACCTTATAAATCACTCCGAAGAGTTGGAAGCCCTACGGACTCCCCAATTCCTTCGAAAAGAACGACAACCGATGAAGGTATGTACATCTACAGTGTGTCTCCGGATCCATCCAATTCCATTATTCCAATCTTTACGGTCGCACTGTATTATGACGCTTACTTTTCCATAATACATTTATGCCGAAACAAACTCTGTTATCAGAAATGAATGTCTGCATTAATACAGATTTTTCAAGAAAATAATTGAATTTATTCCATAACCTACAATCTACAAAATCAAAACAAATAATCATCTTCCCCCACCATTGTAGGGGAATTTCACAACCTCCCCTACCGAGGTAAAAGAGATTTCTACTTTTCCCTTGTAGTTCGGGAATACAGGCATCAGGGGGCGCTGTGAAAAGTGTTGTGTAGGGTTATATGGGACTTTCCGGTCTATATTCGTTAGTGGCCTGTGGTACTGCCTTCCGACATCTCCGACTCGTTCATTTATACTTTCCTCGTCGGCCCCTACTACGGTCCCAACTCTCGTCCGAGCGGGCGCGCTCGATGGGTTTCGGTGATGTGGTACGAGGGCGGTCTGATAATTACCTAAACCGGGGCTACTGGCTGTGATGATCCCTTTGGTATCATTACACACCCCCCTCTCTTTCTAAAAAAAAAAATATATATTTAGAGTTTTTTTTTTTCCTTTCCCAACGCAACCGTCCACGATTACAGGTGTTCTGTTGATATCTTTATGGCTTTGCCCCCTTTCACTCGCAAACGGAATTTCCCTTTTCTACCCCTCAGGTGTTGTGGTACTAGTTCCGCCAAACCTATCGATACCTTGACAGGAGCCACAACCTTGGAAGCAACTGTAGCTCGAGTTGTCAACAACTTTGGTGACGTCCCGAAGAGTTCCCGTACCTTGTCCAACAATTTGACTGACTGTTCCGCGTTCCGTCCAGGCGTTGGTGGCTTGGTGTCGGTGGGCGGTGTACAGACTATCGGGGACACTTTCATCCATTCCGGTTGGTGGGGTGGTGTCGTATGACTGATAACAACGTCTGCGGTCATTGGCGTCATCGTTAAAGGGGATACAGCCATTATCGCATGGTATTCTCTGGGTGGTGTCGCTTCTCCGGGTAATGGCGAGGGGAAGAATGGTATGTACAAAGTGTCCATGTCCATCTTGTTGAATCTGTTTCTTGATACTGATTTTGACGGAGTAATGGGGCATCCTCTTATACTGTCCTTACTACGGTGGGGGATCCGGGTGGGGTCCCGATGCGTACGCTGGTTTAAGATCCTTGATATGCACTTTGTTTATTTTTCTTCCGGTCTTATCTTTCAACTGATAAACGTTGTTTGATAATTTCTTGTATACCGTATATGGCCCTGCAAATTTCGGTGCTAATTTTGCGTTAAAATTCTTCGCTGCGTTCGACAGATTATATTCCTTTTTCATGACCAAATCACCCAACTTGGGGGCCCAATCTCGGCGTCTCAGGTTGTAATAATGGCTCTGTGATGAAAAAGCTCTTGCCAGGTTCACTTTTACTAACTCGAAAGATTCTCTTAACTTTGCCAAATATTGGCCATGTTCTGTAGGAGAACAATTTTTCCCCAATTCCGGATCAGGCATCAGAGAACTTGGCATTCTGGGTTCTCTTCCAAAATTTAGAAACATCGGGGTAAACCCAGTCGACTCGTGTTTTGCCGAGTTAATCGCGAAACTGATTTCATTCAAGTTTTCGTCCCACTTTTTGTGGTTGTTGTCACAATATTGTGATATCATGGTCTTGATCACTCGGTTGGCTCTCTCTACCGGATTTGTCTGTGGGGAGTATGGGGGAATTTCTATTTTCTCTATCTTGAACTCTTTCAGCAGGCTCCTAAACTCACGGTTATCGTATTGTCTGGCGTTATCTGTTAAAATTTGTCTAGGTGCGCCAAATTTTAAGATTATCTTGTCTTTGAATGTCTTGCAAATCACGCTGGCTGTTACTTTGCGTGTCGCGCATATCTCTACCCACTTTGTAAACCTGTCTTGGAATACTATAACGTAGTTATTTCCTTTACTTGACGTTGGTAGTGGCCCGATTACATCTGATGAAATTGTTGCCCACGGTTGATCTGGTATGAAGGTGGAAACCATTTTCCAGGTGTCTGCGACTGTGACGGCTTGTATCGTTGACAAATCGGGCAAATTCTCACGAACTCTGTTGCCATTTTAAACATCCCCGGCCAGTAGTACTTCTGTGCTAGGCGCGCTAAGGTCTTCGCTATACCTAGATGACCTGCTGTTTTTGCCTCATGGTTTTCCTTCAAAACCTCTTCTCTATTTTCCGATGGTACGCAGACTTTCCATGGGCTAGACATCTCGTTTTCTTTGTAGTCTTATTTGTCCCAAAAATGTCGATACAGGACGTCGTCCTGTACCACATAATCTGGGCTATTCTTTGGATATCTTACTACTTCCTCTTTCTTTTTGTTGTACCAATTGTCTGATGTTGTGATTGCATTGGCTGTTAAACGAGGTTGACGGGATAAATTGTCTGCCAGGTGGTTCATAGAACCTTTTCGGTAGATAACGTCAAAATCAAATTGTTGCAGAGTCATAGCCCATCTTGCTATCCTTCCAGTGGGGTTTTTCATCGACTGAAGGTATCTCAGACTCTGATGATCTGTGATGACGGTGAAAGGATATCCTTCGAGGTATGGTTTCATTTTCTGGATGCCAAAGACTATAGCCAAGAGCTCTTTCTCTGTGACACTGTAATTCCCCTCTGCGTCTACTAATGTGCGACTGGCGTATGCTATGACTCTATCGTGACCTTCTTCGTCTTTCTGTAATAACGCTGCTCCCAATCCAACATTGCTGGCATCCGTTTGCAAGAAGAAACGTTTGGAAAAATCCGGGCAGACTAAAATTGGTGCTTTTGTGAGCAACTCCTTTACTTTTTTAAACGCGCTGTCCTGTTCTGGATCCCACCTCCATCTTTGCTTTTTTTTTAGTAATTTGTTCAATGGTGCTGTCAAAGTGGAAAAGTCTTTGATGAATCTGCGGTACCAGGATGTGACTCCCAAGAATCTTCTTAATTCTTTGACTGTACGGGGTGCCTGCCATTCTCTGATTGCTATAACCTTATCCTCGTCCGTTTTGATACCCTCTTTGTTGACCACGTGTCCCAAATATCTTATTTCCTCCTTGCAAAAATGGCATTTCTCTTCGTTAATTTGCAGGTTTGCGGCTCTCAATCGACGAAATACTTCTTTTAGGTTGGACAGATGTTCCTCAAATGTTCTCCCTAGTACCACTATGTCGTCGAGGTATGCAAAAGCTACTGGTTCCATCTCGGGTCCAATTACTGAATCCAGAAGTCTCTGGAACGTTGCGGCTGCGGAGTGAAGTCCAAAAGGTAGCACCTTAAACTGAAAGAGTCCTTTACCTGGTACTATGAAGGCTGTGATTGGTCTGCTTTCTTCGCAGAGAGGAACTTGCCAATAATCATTCTTTAAGTCTAATGTGGAGATGTACTCGGCTGCGCGGAGTTTTTCTAGAATGTGATTCATGTAGGGCAGCGGATATGCGTCTTTTTGGGATGCCTCGTTTATCTTCCTGAAGTCCACACAAAAGCGATAAGTCTTGTTTTTCTTTTCGACGAGCACTATCGGTGAACTGTACGGGCTATTTGATCTTTCTATGATGTTCTCTTCCAACATCTTGTCTACCTCGTCGTAAATAATTTTCTGCACTGCCGGATTTCGTGGTCTGTACCTTTGTTTGATCGGCCTCTTATCTTTTAGTTTGATGTGATGTTCGATCAGAGGCGTTGTCCCTTCAATTTCTTTGAACTTCATCAGTTCGGTTTTCAGGAAGTTGTTCAGTTCATATTGTTGATCTGGGAGTAACACGGGGTTGATCGTCGGCTTATCTCTCTCCCCGTCTATCGCGATAGTTCTGCTGTTCTGGCTTAGCTCTCTCTCGGTGGCTGTTATGGCTGGTTGTTGACTCCAATCTACTGTGTTATTGTATAGGTTTATCTTAGCGCCCCATTTTCGCATTGTCTCTAACCCGAGGATCATGTCCGACGTTAAGCTAGGTAGGACGAAGAATTTTCCACGTCTTTCCCGACCTCCAACCGTGCAATTGAGGAAATAACTTCTATCTATTTTGACCGTCTCTCCATTTGCCACTGTTGCCTCTAGAGATTCCTGTTGGCTGTTGATTCCTAGCTTTCCACAGAACTTCGCTATTTTCCGACCAATGAACGATGTCTGGGAACCAGTGTCTATCAATGCGTTTATGACTGTATTGTTTGTGAGTGCTAGCTTGACGTGGATCCGAGCTTCGTCGTGGCTTTTTACATTATTGCAAAAGGTCCTTAATGATCTCGACCTGAGTCGCCTCTGTTTACCCAGGTCTTGCTGGCGTTTCCCTGTTCCCTGTAGCAGTTACAGTCCCCGGACCTGGTCCCCATGTTGCCGCAGTAACTGCAAAATAATTTTGAGGGTGCTCGGCACTCCTGACGCCGATGTCCTCTTCCTCCACATCTCCAACAGCATACGTTCCTGTCGTAGTTTGGAAGTCGGGTCGGCTTGGTTGTGTCTGCGCTATATTCTAGCTCTCTCCTGGCAAAGTCTTGTTTGTTGTAATAACGATTTCCGTAACGCCATGGTGCGGGTTTTTTGTCAGTTACTTCGCCTCGTTGCGTCTCTTTTCGTACCGCTTCGAACTCTTCAGCCAGTTGTATTAATTCTCTTAGAGAGTCGAAATCCTTTCTGCGAACAAACATCTTGCACTCTGGTCGCATGTTTGTGTAGATCCTCTCGAGTTCCTGGTTCCTTGTGAATCCACTATGTCTCCTAATTAATGTCTGCAAGTCTATGATATAGTCCTCAATATTTTCGCTACTTCTCTGTGTCCTTCTTCGAATTTTCTCCTCGAGTTCTGTCTCTAAATTTGGTGGCATGAAGAAATTAGCGAAATTCTCCAGAAAGTCTTTCCAATTTTGCCAGTGCTTGCAGTTATTCCTATACCATAAAATCGCTTTTTCTTTCAGTAACTCCGGGAGGGCTCTTAGCATCTGGTCATCTGAGATTCGATAAGCCAGCTTCAATTCCGCTAACCGTTCTAAGAACTCGACCGGATCTCCTGATCCTTTGAAAAACAAGCCCCACTTTCGGACTTTGTCTAAGACTGATGAGTCGTCGTTGTTTGGTGGTAACTCTTGTCGCGACGACTTCCCCGTGTCATCAATGTTTTCAGTGTCTGGTGTGTTTTCTTCTGTATTCCTTTGATCTGCCCTTAAATCCTTACCGTCCGTATTCGTTTTTAGATGTCTTACCAATCTTGATCGTAGGTCGCTTACCTTCCCTTCGGGGTCTAAACCTGCCCTCACTATGGTCTGTTGTAGTTCTGCTTTGCCCAGGTGGTAGATCCACCCGACCGTCTTGTCAGCGATTTCAAATCCGTAGGCTTCGCTGTCACTCATGTCGTCGTCTTCTGTTTCAATTTTGCTCGGGCGCCAACTTTGTAACGAGGTTTCGGGGTAGCTCGTTTTCCCTGGTCGGAATTAATCCCGCACCTGTTTTTATCAATAAACTATTTATTCAATTCCCAAATATATACAACATATATACAACTGTCCCGACGGGGAAGTCTGGTAATGTCTCTGGCGCCTAGGTAGCCTATTTCAGGTCACCAGCTTGTCTCTGGTAGAAGGGGGTTCCCTTGTTCCGTACGTCCGCAACAAACTCAGCTCGTCTGACAGGGAGGGTTTTGGGACTCAACACGTCCGAAACAGGATGAACCAAACTCAACTTGTCTGGTCGGGAGGTTTCGGGACTCAACACGTCCGAAACAGGATGAACCAAACTCAACTCGTCTGGTCGGGAGGTTTCGGGACTCAGCACGTCCGAAACAGGATATTCTAACTAACACAACACGTTAGTTAGAGGGGATTTGTATCTACCGACTCAACACGTCGGTGGATACCTCAGGAATGCACCGTTTGACTCAACACATCAAGCGGTACTGCCTTCCGACATCTCCGACTCGTTCATTTATACTTTCCTCGTCGGCCCCTACTACGGTCCCCACTCTCGTCCGAGCGGGCGCGCTCGATGGGTTTCGGTGATGTGGTACGAGGGCGGTCTGATAATTACCTAAACCGGGGCTACTGGCTGTGATGATCCCTTTGGTATCATTACAGCTTGATGATTATTACATAACCGAAAATCATAAAATGAACATGTTTAGGGTGGTGGACAAAGAGGATATACCTAATAGTTGTGTCGAACAATGTAACACTGACGCATGACTACACCTAGTTAAGCATTCCTTGAAGTATTAGCTTGATGGTTATCACATTACTTAAAATCATGAAATCGACATATTCTCCGAGGTGCCGAAGAAAAACCTTCCACGGACAAAATGATTCCTCGTAATGAAGTTGTCGGACTGTCACGGTTAAGCTATACACGAACTTATAGTATGAGATCCAACGGGTTTCAGGAAGTAGTTTGTAGGGGGGGAATATGAAACAGCCATGTCTGCCAGACATATCCTGTGCTTTATTAATCAAAATAATTGATGAAATATTGCATAACAGAGCGGGGATGTTGAAAATAACTATATGGCATTGTTGTTAGTGACGAGTATATCAACAAAATTTATGTCTGCACTCGAAAGTCTGTGCCAAACGCATGTCGGCCATATTTTTAAAATGTAGCCATGAAGGGTCCCTATCCATCCTGAAAAAAAAAATCCTTGAAATCATATACTTCGGTCATACTGTTTCGTGTCGAATAACGTTAATGACCCTATATATTATGTAGATATTGATCATTTTTATTGATTAAAGGCTTTCCGCAAATCAGATGTTTCAGTTCTTCCCGAAATCATTGATCAAAACTTGGATAATTTGGCTGAAAATGGAATAATGTTTGTGACCACAGATGATTTTATTCTACGAGATATAAAAAAACTAGCTGATCCTAGCTGTACCGATGAGCTGTGATACAGCGAAACGCCTCTACGGATGGATCTGCGGGAGAGAAATACATTTTCTTTCTTTCGTAACCCTCAGCCTTTCAGGCTCTTGGTAAAAAGGTAGGATTCAAAAAATCAAAGTATTCCTATAAATAAAAAGTGATCATTTATTTATTGATTGCAAAAGAAGATTTTGAATTATAACGTTTATTATGTGAGTTGGAACGATTTTTCTGATAAAGCGGAAAAGCCTCAATACACGGCGGACAAAAATCGAAGAGGCCTGGCCGACATGATGGTACGGAAAACTTCCTAGCAGAAATATTTTGTATTGTTAATGCAGGAGACTGCATTTCAAACTTCATTTAAAAAGAAAAAATCATCCACATCCCCGATGACGAAATTTTCATTCATAAAACCGCCCTTTTGATCCTGGCCGACATGTGTTTGGCACAGACTTTTCGCTGGCAGACATATATTTTTTTGATGTACTCGTTACTAACAACAATGTCATATAGTTATTTTCAACATCCCCGACAAAACTTTTCTTCTTTTATTATTTCATGATTTATTTTACTAAATAAAGCGCAGGATATGCCTGGCAGACATGGTTGTTTCATATCCCCCCCTACAAACTACTTCCTGAAACTTTTTTTTCAGATCCCTTATGACGAAAGGTCCAGGTCTAGCTTGATGGTAATCATCTTTTTTTTTGTACGCTGTATCAAGGACTATGTATTCATAAAATCGATTATTTTGTTAT
The DNA here is from genome assembly GCA_958502075.1 of Orchestes rusci. Taxonomy (NCBI): domain Eukaryota; kingdom Metazoa; phylum Arthropoda; class Insecta; order Coleoptera; family Curculionidae; genus Orchestes; species Orchestes rusci. The sequence goes on from OY293307.1 coordinate 22,664,030, forward strand.
TGATATCATGAGGCCATAAAAAAATCATACACGACATTTGCTTTGTAGACCTGCCTCATGTGTTTTATAATTTCCAAAGAAAGTCAAACAGTTCCTAGATGAAGACATGAGAGATCTCTTTCATATGTCCTATCTTATTTTATAAAAAAACCCAACATATATAGTTAGATCAGCAACAAAAAGAGCTGTATGACTTTTATATTGTCACAACTGTACCTATCTGCGCATTGCTCATGGTTTGAACTCTATTTAGAATAAAAGATATTGTTTCTGAAAAAGGTTTCCAATGCACTTTGAACTCAGTGCGTTGTTTATACGGTGGCTGTTCTGCAAAAAAAGTCAAACTTCATTTCATGTTCAAAGCATTCTCGAAATGTTCCATGGCCTTAGGCGATAAGCCTCAGTTCGATAAAAGGCAATAGTGTACCAGCTATTGCCTCAAAAAACATCGTTTTGTGGCACTTCGCGAAAATACTTTTCCACAGGATATCCTAGTATAACGGCAGAAAACTCACGTGGTAAGTATATGATAAAATAATGGTGGTAAGTCAAAGCACAAAATTTCGAAATCTCAATATTTTTCAAGTTACCGACACTTGAAGATCATTTTCTTTCTCTAGTCATTGAAATAATTCGGATACTTCTCAACGAATAAAAAAAAAAATGGTACAAAGTTTCAGCTTGTTTATCTGTAACGTTCTTTGGAAAAACTGTCTCTACACTATGCCCCTAGAGGGCACTTTACCTGAAATCCAAATTTCATATTCCGCATATTGTTTTGTTTTCGACATATTCATCAAAAACAAATAATATGTTCTGAACACTGGTAGAAACTAGATGAAAAGTTAACCCTTTGTACGAGTCGATAAATGTTACTGTTTGGCCACAAATTGACATCAAAATAAGTCATGTGAAAAAAAAATTGCTTTGTCATACAAGATGATAACAAGAAATACGACGCAAAAACAAAGTTCGAAAAAAAGGATCAGGAACTCGGAATACCTATATCAATAACCATGAAAGAAAAATGATCTTTGAGTGCCATCAGTAACTCAAAAAATATTGAGAATTCGAATTTCTGTTATATGAATCAGGTACCACCATTATTTTATCAAATACAGTAACTCCCCTGATGTTGTTCCGGGACACCCTGTATACTAGACAAATAAATAATTTTGTTGTGCTAAAAGTTAGCTTCTTCTCATTTCACCCCCAACTTTCTAATACAAGCGAGTTTCTTGTGAATGTATTTTATACTAAACGTCGAAGAAGTACACAATCTCTTTGATATTCGGATATAACTTTCCACTTTCCTTCAGAAAATTCTTGATTTGTCCTTCTTGAGACCAAAGAGTGCAGGGGCTCCAAAAATATATTCTTCTTTTCTCATTCTCTCGCCCTCTATACGTTACCGGCTAAATTAAGATCCCTATATCGATTTGTGTTAGAGCGCTCTGCTTCTCTAACCGTTTCATTGGCAGATGGCATCAGAGTTGTTCATGTTTAGGAGAACAGATGTCGACGTATATAGTGAACAGCGTATTTTTCTTTCACAATAGTGGTTAGTGAGTTAGTGACTAGTCGACTAGTGACCAGTGAGGCTTAATTTTATTAGGCAGATGTGCATGTTAGGTGGCCGTTTATTCCATGATATTAGCGAGTCATCTGTTTATATGTATTTCTTTTACAGCAAGCTTCTGAGATATCTCACGGATATATTGTATTCATACAGCAGAAAAACCTTGTCCACAATAATTATGCTAGTGGCAACTGTTTTCAAGAAATTTACAAATTTCTGCATCGCTGGGACCGTTTTTGGACCTATATTCCTAATATGATGTTTTCTTATGTAGAATCACCCCTTCCATTGTATAAGGATTGTTCTTGGAGAGTGGACACCCTGTTTATTCTTTTAGAAAAAGGTGATCCCATGATAATTTGGAATATAACAAATTTAAAGTCTATAGGAAGGGCATGTCTATCTAATAAATAAATACATGCATAATATACCTTATATAAGAAGATATTATCCACTATACAGTGCGTTTTTTTAAGGCGGAACATAGGGATTCTCATGTTAAATTTTCAATCCCATGTTAGCAGTGGTTCTATTCAAAGTACACAGCTGAAACTTGCCGTGGAGAAATTTTGGTGCTCAGAGATTATGTTAGTCCATCCATTACGCCAGCCAAAAACATATGTATATGACAGTGACAACCAATTTTCCGACAAGTCCAACTTCATTGTCAGATTTTTTAACCAAAAAATTTCATTTTAGTTTTTATAACCGTTCAGGATACTGCTTGACCGTGAATAGGGGATACTTTGAACAGTTCATCCAAGAAGTACTGTTTGTTTTTCATTATTGTATTATGCTATCAGAAATAACTGTAGTTACAATTTGACAATGAAGTTATTGATTGACGCAGGCTTATACAAGGCATGTGAAAAAGTATTACTTTCCAATCAATAAAACCATTTTTTGATGTTTTTTCAAGTTATTCAGTGCTAATTGATTGAATAACATAATCTCTAAGCACCAAAGTTTATCCACGGCAAGTTTCAGCTATGTACTTTGAATATAACCACTGCTAGCATGGGATTAAAAATTTAACATGGGAATCCCTATGTTCCGTCTTAAAAAAATGCACTGTATATGTTTGTGTTCTATGGACTCGAAAACCATCGAAAGAAGTTGGGTGAAAATTTGCAAAGTCATAAGTTTAATCCAGGAAATGTCCAAGGGCATGGTCTTATTCGTCAACTTATTGCTGATTTTGAGATATCAAGATTTTCATTCAAATTTTTGAAACAGAATGACACTTGTCCGCATTTGTCATTTCCTTTTAATAAATGACAATGGAAGTAATTTCTTTTGACGTTAAAGCATGTTCTATCGGTACGTCCAAAACATCAAGCAACGTCGCCGCGTTCACATCAAATAAATGATTAAGTTGTGTGGTGAATGTGAACTAAAGATTGGGAAATCCCCCGGCATTGAGAGGTTGGAAATGAGGTTTCACATGTCTTGGTCTATTTAATAAATCTAAGTCTCTCTTCTCGAATATTTCCAAATGCTTTGAAGGTAGGAATTGTCAAGCCCCTATTTAAGAATGGATCAAAAACAGACGTAAGTAACTATGGGCCAATTTCACCATTTCCAAGGCAGCTAAGATTTTTGAAAAAATACCAAAGAGGAGAATCACCAATTTTATGGATAGTCACAACCTCATGTCCAATAAACAGTATGGATTTAGGAAGAGCATGTCAACGGAAGATGCCATACAAAATTTCACTCAACTTTTGTATATAGCTTTAGACAACAAACTTTCCACAATTGGTATCTTCATCGATCTTTCCAAAGCGTTTGATACTGTCAACGACAATCTGATGGTGAGAAAGTTGTCCAATTACGAAATAAGAGGCATAGAAAACGATCTAATGAGGAGTTATCTGAATGACCGAAAGCAAAATGTATCCATTGATGGCGTTACTCGAGAGCCCAGGAGTGTGAACTATGGAGTTCTACAAGGAACGGTCTTAGGTCCTCTACTATTCACGATCCATCTTCTGAAGCTGACTAGTAAAGGCAAATTCATTAGCTATCCGGACGACACAGCGATCATTTACAGCTCGATGACATGACACGCTCAAATCCGATGAGCAGGATTTCATCCAAATTGATTACTGGTTTCGATATAATAAATCAACAATCAACTTCAATAAAACAACATATCTATCGTCTACCTCTTACTCCAACAGACCACCAAACCTAGGACCCTTACGAGCTGGATCAAACTCTCACAATACCATATCTAAATCAGAATCAACAAAATATCTAGAAATTGTGATTGATAAGCATCTAAAGTGGGATCTGCACATAAAACAGCTTGTGAAAAAACTAAGATGTCTCATCTCAAAATTCATATAACTCCGCGAGTATTTGAGTTCCTCGGAACTAAAAATATTGTACTATGCTCTAGTGGAGTCACTACTACAATATGGAATAATCGGATGGGGAAGGGTGAACAATAGATCTGTCCACAAAAAAAATAATATACATTAAAAGTATTGTAAAACAAAGATTTCGATATGATAATAACTATATTCGAAGTGTGCTTGCAACAAAATCAATCCCAAATACAACAGCAGCCGTTGAAAATGAGCGCTTTGGTTTAGCGAACAAAATGCACTGTGACGTCAGATACTTGCTAGAAAGACGAAACGTACTTATATTCAATCAATGTGACGTTAGACGTCAAAACAATATTTAAATTTGCAGGTGTTTTCAGTTCGACAGTATAGAACATTGCCATTAATTATCAGGAAAGTTTTTTTATTCTTCGTTAATATGGAGGGCGGTTTCCAGATAGGAGATTAACATAATTTGCCGAAGGTAGAAGTTACGTAGTGTTTGATAATATTGTAGTTGTTGACAAAGTGTTTTCTTTCGGCTTTCAAACGTTTTCAAAATTCCGTCTCACTGCCGCGAACCATAATTTACTTTTTGCTGTCTGCATTAGTTACTCACAAGAATTTTCGTTAGCGTTTTATACTTGTCGGTTTGTGCACTCAAGCACAAAACCACACTTTCTTGCCACCTGTGTGCAGGTGCTCCGTCGTGTTGATACCAACGTTTGGACCTAGTTGCAGTGCTTTTATTGCTGGTATAATTTAGTCCTAAAGGAGACGAAGGTACCTCTCAGAATTGAGCATACCGTCTATAAAAATGAACCGACGATATCGCAATGCACCAAGTGCAAATTTCCTCTGAACCAATACCCACAATTTTGAGTGAGTATTTGCTTGGCCGTGTTTTGAAAAGGTGGATTCATCCGTAAAAACGATTGTTTATAGAACATGTTCATCACTATTTATCATTCTAAACATTTTTTTTTCACAAAATATTCGGCCTTAAGGATCCTGATAGGTATATTAGATCTTCAGCTCTTGGTGGTTTTGGTATTTATAAGCCTTATATTTTTGTTTCTTAAGAATTCTGCAGACGCTAGACTGGCTGATACAATAGTCACTTGCGCATCCTCCCGTGGTACTATTAATGTTATTTTCCACAGCAGCAAGAACACTTATTTATATGTCTTCTGTGTTCACACGGGGCTGTCGAACACGTTGATTTCCATGAGTTGAATCAATACAGACAGATGTGTTGAATTTTTCAATAATTCATCTGATTGTCGTATGTGAAGGAATTGGTCTATTTGGGTACTCCACACTAAAAAATGCTAAAACTTCTCGCAAAGAGACACCACAACTGCAATACCATCTGTGAACTTGAAATTTTTTTTCTTTGGAATACATTATTTCAACTTGACACATTTTGCGTTGGCTTTGACATTTTTAAGGCGTCACCTTATGAAAAATCCATAGCATCACAAAACATTTATCATTACGTATCATGTAGGTAGATGTTACGTATGGAACATCTCAAATGACTCAATATTTTTTCATTACGTATTTTTTCTATTGAACAAGAGCTGAGATTCTCACTGTATATAAAATGAAGTGAACCTACATTGAGAAAATAGTGACACTCAAACCTAATCATAACTTTCAACCCGATTGTGTCTTAAAAAACATGATTGTGACTTTTATAACAGATAATGTATTTTTACCCAATATGTGAATTTGAACCCGACTTTAAACTTTTCATAGACGTTATCATTAGCGCACTAACCAGCAGGTTGAAAACTGCTTCTGTGTATTTTCTGTTTATTCTTTCTAAATAGATGTGAAGCTCTCGAGCTTGTAAAACTTGTTATCAATGCTGAAATTGAATAAACTTTCATTGAATGAAAGTTTCTTATTTTATATTAATTTTTCAGACAGGTGAGCGGAGTCGCGGGTTTTCAGCTAGTATCAAATAAAGTGTGACCCATTTGTTTTCGGCTAACTGATTTTCAGCGGCTGAAGGCAAGAAAAGAAACGACGGTTGAAGTTTACCATGCCTAAAAATCGACAAAGACAAATTGCTGTGCTGGGTAAATAGAAGTTTTGTGATACAGTAATCCAATCTGGAAGAGCGCGAATATCGACTTAAGAAACTTCATACCCTAAAAAGGTGACTTGAGGTTGGCCGATGACGCTCTTCGCAAAGTTGACCTGGAGTCCGTAGTCCTCAAAACGTTGAAATAGTAGGCGAAGATGGTCAAGACGAACTAAATATCTGTCCGGAATAGTTCGGACATTCAGTGCGCGGTAATCTCCGCATGGACGCCATCAATTGGTTTTTTTTGGGACTAGGTGAAGTGGGCCCAAAAAATTTCGGAGCATTTAGCACCTCCTTCACGAAGCATTGTGGCGAACTCGTTTTCAGCGAGGCGCAGGCGTTCAGGTGTGCGACAAGAAACTGGTTGACAATCAGTGGTATGGAAGTAATGTTGTGTCTTGTCTCACGTGAAATTTCAGCAGGGCGAGCTAGCGTTCATTGGCGATGGTAACCACCTTGATGCTGACCTGCGCATCATGCCGGTTGTCCTTTTGAAGAGAGGCCGGTTACATCATCAATGAGTCGGTTGTTATGGCATTCTGGCAAAAAGTTGAAATACGCCAAAAAGTCAGAACCTATAATGGGCAATGCAACATCTGCAACAATGAAGTTCCAAAAAACAAAATCATAATCATCATTATTATGATAATGATAATAATACTCTTTATTTTTGCGATAGGAAAGATACAGTGTAATCCTTAATATACATCACTTATATGTATAGTATGGTAAGTCAGATTTGACATCGATCATTCAGGAGGGCGCGAGGAAAAAAACAAACGTCAGATCCTGTGTCCACAAGTACTTGACGTTTTGAGGTCTGCTCGGTAACGGGGATTTGGCGTGCTTGATGGCAGCGTGTTGACGCCACTACTTTCTGCCGATAGAGTTTTCCGGAGGGAAGGAGCAAGGTGACAACGCAGTGGAGGCTGGTGCATATGCTCCCAAATAAAAATTAAAGGTCCCGTTATAGTACATTTTGTATCTAGGGCGGAAAGAAGATGATTTTGACTGGGCTATCTGTCCTCTAGATACAAAATGTACTATTTTGGTGACCTTTCACTTTTTATTTGGGAGCTCTGCAGCATTGCGGCGCTTATGCACCAGCCGTCACAATGATGACGATCGCCAGAGGGCAAACGTTCATCGATGCGTGTGCATGCACACCACCATGCGGGTATGATCTTTGACGCGAGCAGTGAGTTGAGCATTGTTCTGATTCGGTGAGGCAGTTGCGGCGGTAGGTAAAGTGTATGCAGTGTGAACGACGACTACTGGAACCTGGAAGAACACCTCCATAATGTGATCTGCGATATCAGCCAATTGTTCCGATGTTAGTGCCATTTACGATTGTAAAATTCCTTGAACTAAAGAGGGGAGTCACTGTATCCAGAGCCGTCGAAAGAGTGAGCTCTTGATGTTGCTACTGCCAGTAAGTCCGCGCAAATGACGTAGAAACTGTGAGGGATTTCTGTCGCCTAGCTCCTCCGCCATTAGCGATTGACGAACTTTCTGTTCTTTGGACAGTGAAAAACGGACAATAAGTTCAGTTTTTGATTTATTATACCGCTCAACTGGTGGATCAACGAGATTATCGTGAACTTCAGCAGCGTATCAAGCGTCCAATTGTGCAACGACATATTTATATTAAGTATGATCATGCGTAGGATGCCCAATGGTAAATTGTGCCTCAACTTGAGCGAACCAGACTTCAGGTTTATCGAACCAAAAAGATGGAAGACGTTTCTGCAACTGTGTCACCAGCTTGTTAACAAAGAGTTGTTAGTCTACGGCCCTTGACAGACTCCATCAAGAAACACCTACGATCCTTGGAAACGTTATGTGAACCGGTGCAATACTGGGATACACTTTTATTTCACATCATAGGTTAAAAGTTAGACGCAGCTACTCAAAGAGAATGGGAATAACAATTCATTTCGCGTAATTTTCGCAACGAAAATCCATTATTCAATGAAATGATGATCAATTTCTTGGAAAAACGATGTTTATTACTGGAAACAATTCAAGTGCAGAAAGATGACAACAAATCTGCTGATGGAAATCACTTTGAAACAAAAATTGGTTATAAGAATAACAACAGGAATAACAATTACCGTAAAAATCATCTGGGAAATTAATTTGATGGTCACGCATTTGATCATCAAAAATTATTTTGTCATTTCTGTAGAGAAAATCATTATATTTATTACTGTGAAAAATTGAAATCTCTCCCAGTATCATCACGCATCAAAAAAGTGAATAATTTGAATTTATGTTCAAATTAATCGCATAATAATCATTAAACGTCACAATGTAATGCACAAGGTTGCAAGATATGCAATCAATCACACAAGACGATTTTGCACGTCGGAAAGAATGATGATCCACAAATTAGGTCCTATTATACAAATAAATCAGAAACTTCAAATCAAAAAAATAATAGTCATGAAACTACCAATCAGGTAGCTTTTTTTCTCTCAAATTTATGCGAAAATCACAGAGAAATCATATTATTGTCAACAGCTATCATTCTAATCAAAGACTGTGTTGGAAATGGACACGAGTGCAGAGCACTTTTGGATAGTGGCAGTCAACCGAATTTCATCAGTAAAATATTGCAGCAAAAATTACAATTTTCCTCAACGAGGATAAATGCACCAGTGTTAATGGTATTGTCACATAAGGTGTTGGACTGGGTCTTCGACTGGACCCGCAACACCTGTCGTGCTCTAGGGAACGTAGCTGGGCTGATCAGTAGGGAAACTCAGTTTGTGATAGTAGCCTCAATATATTGTTGCCAACCATACATCAATACAATCTCTTACCACCATAAGATTAGGACGAGCATGTTCTCCGTGGCGTTGTTCCTAGGAGGAGTTATATGACGCTGAAGTTCGACGAAGAGTGAGAGGGGTTACACTACTCACGGGGATAGAAGGGAGTGAGAGGGGTTGCACTACTCACAGGGATCGAAGGGAGTGAGAGGGGTTGCACTACTCACAGGGATAGAAGGGAGTGAGAGGGGTTGCACTACTCACGGGGAGGGAACGAGTAATTAGCGTAGGCCAACTACTACCTGCCGTCTCGCTGAACGTGTCTATTTATAGCAACAAAACTGCTCGCTCAGCGATTCTACCAGTGGCAAATTGGGTGGATTTACACTAAGTATATTTGCCTCCAGTACTAATGTGACATATGCCCTCACCCCGTGAGCATTGGACCCCAATGCCAGAAGAGAACATGCTCCATCCCTTACAAAAAAAACTTGAAAAAATATTAACAAATTTTGTGGCCAAAATCTCTCGCTCCGGTCCTGCCATCCATCCGTTTAGTTTTCCCAAGCCCTGGCCTGTGGTACTGCACCGCCGTGCGTTCAACGCTTGTTCACTGCTAATAGTGCTGATGCTTGCGTTTGCAAAAAATTGTTGGCCAGCCGATCTTCCTTGACCTCGGTGATAGTTGCTTATTACAGGGTGTGTATATGGTCCCCTTACTCAGTTCAGAGGGCCGGATCCCTGTAATATGGCTGGAGGTTGTGGATTTCTGGCCGGTTTCGTATTTACCAGTTGGATGGTTGTGGGGACCGGTAGCTGTTATATGAAAAACAAAAGTCTATATAAGTACATCATCCTATACAGGTCAAAACATAATATTAATAACATCTCAAAATAAACAATAACATCCCATATTAAAATCATAAACATATACCCACTAAATCCTTATCTATATCAACTCATCATGAGGGACGGCAGCAGGCGAAAGTATTACTCGGAGACGGAGATCTTCGTGAGGAGGCTGTTGAGGAGGGGTCACCCTGTCATTCCCCGGGTAAGTCTGCTTTTCTTTTTTTTTTTTTTTTTTTTTTTTCTCTAGAACGTATGCCTTTCCTTCCCTCCTATATAGCGGCTGCCAATCGTGTTGGTAGATGTGCCGTGCGAGTGTTGGCCTCCCGAGGTACCGGAGGAGGAGCAGGTTCTGTACCACGGACCGTTCCAGGGGGATATCGTGATCCTTACTGCAAAGGTTCGCCCTCGCCGTCCCTTGGTCTATATATACAAGTAGTTTAATAATTAATTTTTTTAAATAAGCTGTAAAAATAACAATGTATATGTATATACACAATTGGTCTCACTGACTCTGTTCACCCTGTACACTGCTAGTTATGTGAGGTATCCAATTGCGCTGTTTCCGACCTGCTTCTCGAGCGGCTCGTCTCTGTCGCAAGTGGAATGAGTTGGCATCTATATTGGCCCTCGCTTTCCTGTTCGGTTATCCTTAGTAAATAGGACGGTGGGATTTCCTGGCTTTGTTCATTGTCTCGGGGGTTGGTGGCTGGTTCTGGATGGGCGGGCTGTTGATTTCTCTGTAAGTACTTAAGAGTGTGTTGGCCTATCTTGAATAGAAGATACATCAGGAAAAGGGATAGTGTTACACACGTTAACGAAAAAATCGTGTCGTGGCGACGTGGGTCTGTGACGTTTTGTGCTGATGTTGGCTGCATGATGGCCAGAGGCGTCCATTGGTTCCGGTGAAATAACAGGTAAAGGAGGGCTATTGAGAGTGTTGTGTTCCAAATTATCATCAGGGTTTGGTTTTCTGTGTGCCAATTATAACCATCGATGGGGGGTTGAGCTTCTACCGATTGACGGATACTATCAATGAGGTCGTTGCTGGAAGTGAGGTTGAGGTATGGGATTTGGAGCGTCCAGTTCTGGTTCAAGCATTCCCCTATTTCATCAAACCTTGTCGGATGGCTAGCTGAGAGAGGATTCAGGACGAATGTTTTTAGAGTCGTCCATGCTGCTGGGAGGGTATGTATTATTTTTAGTTCTCCCTCGTCTTCTTGGCAAAGGAAACGTCTTGGGATCAATATTTTCCCATCTAGTTCTAGGCGGCATTGACAAGGCAAAAATACTTTCAAGGATCCGGGTGCTGACACGTTCGATTTTATTGGCACCGTGGTACTTCCACAGTCCAGCACCATTCCTTCCTGTGGGTGGGTTAACAGGAATTTGTCCTCGCTGATCTCTGTTATGATTAGTAGTGTTGATTGGTGGCACCTCAGTGGACAGTGAGTGGATAGGTCCTGCACCGGTGCTCCGTGCAGAAGTTTTCTAGCACAAGATGGCCCCTGGTGGATTCCCCCCGCAAATCTGGGTAAGTAGCACAGTTTGTCGTGGTAGGGCTTGCAAAGATGTAGGCCTGTTCCTGTTATTTGGCGAGAGTGTGCTGGCTGATCCTGAGCGTTTCTTGAAATGGCCATATATAATACGTCGTGCTCAATAGTGCATGTCTCTCGCCCCCAAGCGAACGGGTGAGTAATAAGTTCAAAAATTTCCCATTTCTGTAATTTTTCCCTAATAGGGACTTTAACGTGCACTACCAATTCCTTGTCGGAGAAACTACATTCTGCTATGGGTAGTTCGTATAGTTTGGCCGTGTCCTGTATTGCCAGCGTATGGTTGCTGATCTCTAATTCCCAAGCCAGTTTCTTCAAATCAAGCTTAAGCGTGGATGGTTTTACGATGCCCATAGGTATATGGTGATGTTTGCAGGCCTGCAAGGTGTCCTGCTTCCGTAAGGCTCTGGTAAGTCTTACCAATTTATTTGATAGATCAAAGTTGTTCTTCAGCAATTCTAGGTTAATGTTGATGTTCGTTTTTTCTTCATCCCTGGCTCTGTTACTGAGCTTTTCTAAGTAGGTCTCCAGTTTCTTTATTTTATCTTCCGTCACTCTGAATGCTTCTGCCGTGTTCTCCTGCATTTTCTGTAGATAACCTGATTCTTGTCCCAGAGTTTTTATTGCCCCTCCTAAACTGTTTGTAACAGAGTTCAAACGGTTCCTCAATTGATCAGCGTCCATCGTCAAGGAGTCCAATTTTTGCTGGGTAGCCACGCCACAACACCAGTTTAGACCTTCTCCGATAAATGCCAGAGCTCGTTTGTTCCGTCTGTTTGTTTGTCTCATGTGGGTTAGGTTCCAGCCATCCATCAATTCATCGATTTCAATGTCCACTGACCCTGATGTGATCTCGATCTGTCTTTTCGTTTCGCAATACGTCGTCCTCGAGTCTGTACAGCGAGACCTTGTGGTCCTGAAGGGTACCTCTTCATACCAGGCTGTTCTGTACGTGATTGGTATTGAACCTTCGTAAGTGATGACATGTGGTAATGGTTTCCATGAGGCTCCAGCAGTAATTTCCACTTTCTGGGCGACTGTTGCTTGTCCTTGCAACCTGTAATATATACTCTGTTATTGTCTTTCTTTCCTAAGTCTCCCTCTCGACCGCCCTAATTCCTACGTTCCCTTTGCGCTACTATTCTTCCTCGCCATCCGTACAGCTGAAATAGTCCTCCTCTTGCCTATTTTGTTCCTTTCCTTCCCTTGTTTCTTCATCAATCAGAGCTCCTTCTAATGGAGCATTCTCCGTCCAAGGGTCGTTATATGGTAGCATTCTACAGACGTGCACTGTATCCAAAGCTTTCTTTCTACACCCATGTCTCCTCACTTCGTAGTTGACCTCCCCCAGCCTCCTTGTTACCTCATATGGACCAAACCATCTTAACAGCAATTTTTCGCTTCGTCCTACTTTCCTTACAGGAACAAAAATCTTCACTTTATCTCCTGCCTGAAACTGAAGATCCCTGTGTTTATCGTCGAAGCGCACCTTGTCCTTTTCCTGTTTTCTCTGTATGTTCTCTACTGCTATGGCCCTCATTGCCAGAGCTCTCTCCCGCATCTTCAGCGTATCGGTTGACAGCTCGTTGTCCAAGAGTCCTGCCTCTGGTGGTAAAGTGGGCTCTCTTGCGAAAGTGAGCATGAAGGGGCTGAATTTCGTGGTGTCCTGGATGGCAGTGTTGTATGCGAATGTGACAAAGGGAACATAACTACACCAGTCAGTTTGCTCCGTGTTACAGTACATTGCCAGCATGTCCGCCATGGTTTTATTCAGTCTTTCTGTCAGACCATTGCAACACGGGTGGTAGGCCGTTGTGAATTGCCTGCGCACCCCCATCAATTGTGTCACTTCCTTCACCAATTCTGACTGGAATACTTTTCCTCTGTCACTCAAGATCGTTCTTGGGGCCCCATGGATCAGGATCACTTTTTCTAGTATAAATTGGGCCACTGCCTCGGCTTTCCCATTCGGTAAAGCTGCTGTTATTGCATACCGGGATGCGTAGTCAGTCGTAACTACTATCATTGTCTTGCCCTTGTTGCTACGTCATAAAGGTCCCAACAGATCAATGCCTACTTTGTCGAAGATTGATCCCACGGGAATTGGTTGTAAGAATCCCGGAGTCTTTCTAAATGGTTGACCTTTCCTAGCTTGGCAATCTATACAGCCCTTCACGTATTTTTCCACATCCTTTGCCATCCCTGTCCAGTAGAACCTATTCCTGATTTTATCCAAGGTTTTACTCAATCCTAAGTGCCCACAGGTCGGTGCAGCATGTAATTCCCACATTATCTCCTCTCTCATGGATTTTGGTACTACCAGCAGGTGTTCCACATCGCCTTGTCCCGTATTGAGTTTGTATAGGCAATCTCCATTTAGTCTAAAATTTTTTGCTCGTCTTCTGATGGCTATAGGTGCGACATCGGGATTAATGATGGTTTCTTTCAGGAGTTTAAGTTCGGGTTCCTTGTCCTGTAGGCTCGCAATTTCCTGGCTTTTCATAGCAAATGTTGGTACCTCATTTTGGTTTTCTATTTCCTCTTCTCCTATTGGAGGTAGTACCGGGTTCCGCGACAGACAATCTGCGTCCATGTGGGTTTTACCAGATTTATACGTAACCTTGTAATCGAACTCCGCGATCTTCAATGCCCACCTTGCCAGTCGTCAGTTGTTATCTTTTATGGAGTCTAGCCAACACAGGGCATGGTGGTCAGAGATCACGGTGACTGGTCGTCCGTAGATTAGGTGTCTAAGATAGCCCAAGGCCCAAACAATGCTAAGTAGCTCCAGCTCGCTGATGGAGTAGTTTTGCTCGCAGGATGACAAACTCCGGCTGACATATGCTATGGGATGGTTTTTCCCGTCTTCACCTTCCTGTAGCAAAATTGCCCCGATTCCGACGGTAGATGCGTCTGTGTGAAGGATTGTCTCTTTTTCCGGGTTGTAGTGATGTAGTACCGGTGCTGATATCAGTCTGTGTTTTAGCTCGTCAAATGCACGTTCTTCCCTTTGCCCCCATTCGAACTTCCTTGTTTTCTTTGTCAATTCGTGCAGCGGTCTAGCAATGACGGCAAAGTTCTGAATAAATTTTCTGTAGAAATTACATAATCCAAGGAAGCTTTGGACATCTTTAACTTTCCTTGGAGTCGGAAATTCCTTCACACAGGCTATTTTTTCGTCATCCGGTAGAATGCCCTCTTTTCCTACTTTGTAGCCCAGGACTCGTATCTCCTCCCTTAAGTATTCGCACTTGCATGGCTTCAGTGTCAAGTTGGCCTGTCGCAACCGTTCGAAGACTTTCCTTAGTTTCATCATATGTTCTTCTTTGGTTTTAGAGAAAATAATGATATCGTCGAGGTATATCAGGATTTCTTTCCATTTTAGGTCCCAGAACACTTGGTCTGCCAATTCCTGGAATGTAGCGGGAGCGTTGCATAATCCGAAGCTCAGTACATTGAACTCGTAGGTACCATGACCTTGTGCGACGAACGCTGTGTACTGCTTGGATTCTTCCTGAATTGGAACCTGCCAATACCCGGAGAACATGTCCAAAGTGCTGAAATATTTTGCTTCTCCCAAGTAAGTCAAAATATCATCTATCTGTGGTAAAGGCCAATTTGACTTTCTGGTCACCGAGTTAAGTTTTCTGTAATCCACGCAGAATCTAGTTTTCCCGTCTTTTTTCTTTACTAGTACGACTGGGCTGGCCCAGGGTGAGTGACAAGGTCTGATCACCTCCCCTTCCAACATCTCTTTTATCTGTTCATCGATGACCTGTCGCTCCTTCTGAGACACTCTATATGGCCTATTTTTAATCGGCTTGGCCTCTCCCACATCTATGACATGTTCCGCGAGGTTGGTACGCCCCATGGTTCTTGTAGATTTTGAAAAAACGTCCTGATATTCCTCCAATAACCTAGCTAAGTCTGTTCTAGTGTTCGGGTTCTCAATGTTTTGTAGGTTATGATCCGCTAGTGTAACTTGGTCTTCATCACGGTTCTCCTGTTAGTGACAGTTCCATGACCCATTTGGTTCTACCTCTGTTTTTTCCAACGTAGCCATCGTTGTGCCTTTGAATATTCTAACTGTGTCTGAGGAAGTTGATCTTAGTTCTATGAATAGTTTGTCTTCGTTGGAGAAGATGTGTGACTGTATATGCGTCTTCATTTTCACCAACTGGTCCAAGTTATATGAGCATGCATAGGCTGTTTCCTCCATCATGTCAGAGCTGGGTGAGAGACCGATTGTCACAGTTTCTCCAGGGCTAATTCTGAAGTCGTCCCCAGCAGTTAATTTAACCCTACTAGGTACGGTGTCTGTTTCTATCGTCATCAGTGCCTCCTTTCGTATCGACATTGGTCGTCTTTTCTTACAGATTATGATGCGAGTCTCCTCCGTCTTGAACAATGTATACATCATTTTTTCCAGGATGTCCCATTCCTCGGAGTTTAAGCGCCATCCCTTTCTTTCGAAAGCTACTTCTTGGTATCCTTCTTCTCTTGCTATACGTCTTATCGTTGCAAGGCACTTGAAAATGTCCTCCAGCGCTGTTTTCTCCTTGCTAGAATTCCTCACGTGTAGAAAGAATGCTGTTTTGCCTCCATGCCTTGACATCGACACTGCTCCTAATGGTCGGCTATGTTTCCTAGATATCGCTGGAAATGCCCTGTGGATCGCTTTAATGCTATTCCTTGCTCGGTACTTTGTTTTTGAACTTCAACGGTCTGGGGTATGGGGACTTCTTGGCTAGCAAACTGCACCTTTACTACCTTCTGTGCATGCGGAATGGGAGAGAGTGCCGGAAACCTGGGTGTGTCCTTTACTGGAGTGAAGATGCTCGCTGCTGTGGAACTTCCTTGGTCTGGTCTAAATTCGTCCAACTCATCCGTATCACTTTTGGACCTAAGGTTGTACCGTGACATCAAATGGAATTTTTTTTTCAGGTTCCCCCGTACTCGTCTTGGCAGCGGGAGTGATCGTAGGCGCCTCCACCAAATGTCACGTAAGGTGTTGGACTGGGTCTTCGACTGGACCCGCAACACCTGTCGTGCTCTAGGGAACGTAGCTGGGCTGATCAGTAGGGAAACTCAGTTTGTGATAGTAGCCTCAATATATTGTTGCCAACCATACATCAATACAATCTCTTACCACCATAAGATTAGGACGAGCATGTTCTCCGTGGCGTTGTTCCTAGGAGGAGTTATATGACGCTGAAGTTCGACGAAGAGTGAGAGGGGTTACACTACTCACGGGGATAGAAGGGAGTGAGAGGGGTTGCACTACTCACAGGGATCGAAGGGAGTGAGAGGGGTTGCACTACTCACAGGGATAGAAGGGAGTGAGAGGGGTTGCACTACTCACGGGGAGGGAACGAGTAATTAGCGTAGGCCAACTACTACCTGCCGTCTCGCTGAACGTGTCTATTTATAGCAACAAAACTGCTCGCTCAGCGATTCTACCAGTGGCAAATTGGGTGGATTTACACTAAGTATATTTGCCTCCAGTACTAATGTGACAGTATGGTTGGTTCGGGCTTAGAAGTTAATAAACAAACTTCAACAACCATGACATCATGTCATAGTGATTTCAATGTGAACTTAACTTTCTTGGTTCCAGATAAAATTACCAATGTTTACCAAGCAGTTCATTTGACATTGATCTGTTGAAAATGAAAATACTAGAAGACATCTTTTTAGCAGATAACAATTTTCATAAATCACGAGACATAGATTTACTTCCAGGTGCTGGAATTTTTCACGATCTACTTTGTTCAAATCAGATAAAGTTTGGTCCAGGTTTGCCAATTCTTCAAGAAACAATGCAAGGGCGTCGCCAGGCATGGGCAGGGGGGGCTTCTGCCCTCCCCTAGAGATTCAAAAAACTAAAAAACTGAGATGAGACGTTGAATATTGTTGTTGAACACCTTCGAAAACAATGTTAAAACTGCGATGATGAGTGGAGTTGTTTGCAAATTTTCAAAAAAACAACAATTTTTTTTTTTAAGTTTAGGCTAGTTTGGATTTTTTCCAATTCTTCGATATGCCCCCCCCCTGTCCAACTGGCTGGCGACGCCCTTGAAACAATGCTGAGTTGGGTAATCTCAGGCGTCCTATCTTTCAACGCGATCAAAACAAATCCACTTGTTTGTAATATATCAGTCAACAAATCACTAAATAAATGTTGAGACGCAGATGAACGGTTATTAAAAAAGATTTCATTTTGGAAAAGTGAACTTTAAAACATCTAGACCTTACTGGTTCAAGAGTTTGGAGATGATAAAGCTAATGACTAAAGCTGGCTACTGTATTTATAAACTAACAATTGCTGACTAAGCTAAATTATTGCAATACTAAGGATAAATTCAATACAATAGAAAGGGTTGTTCAGCATCCCATAACTCCTCCGCCCTTGGTGGAAAATTCTGGGGTTTGGCACAGAATTTTTTGGTACCGTGGCTTCAAGTGAGTGTAGGCTGCTGATGTCACAATCGGGTTGTTTGATTGTCATTTGGAGGGTTTTCGTGAACTTCAGGTTTTTTCTGTAAATCTTAAACCCAAGTACAAAAACCATAATTCCAATAATAAGGTACAATACAAGAGTCCAGCCATTAATAGTTTCAAAAGTGAAAGAGTCCGGTTCGATAGTGTCTAATTTTCGAATATTGTCGTTTAAGGCACTTTCTATCGCACTAATTTCACTCAAGTTGATGTTGTCCAATTTCAGAGGTTTTGACGTAGTTACAGCACTGGTAAAATTTTCGAAGTTAATTTTTGGAAGTTCAGTATTTTTGAACTCCGTTTTTGAATTTCGAAAGGTCTGAATGATGAAACTTTTCATCCGCACTTCACATTTATTGTCCATTTCTAGTAAGTAGGTTCCCTGAAGAGGCACATTTTCGAAGTTCTTGCCGCATTTCTGTGTTGCAACCGTTGTTGAAGGACTGATGATGATCCACTTGTTTTCTTCAATTTTCTGCACTTTCAGGCGTGGAATTTGGACTGCTGTTACATGACAGTTTGTAACTTGTTTGAATACTTCAATAACTGTAGTTCACATGGTGGATCCTCAGGAGTTTTCTCAGGAGTTAATTCGTGGCAAATAAATTCTTCAGGATTGATCTCTTTACACGGACTATTAATGAAAATGTGATTCTGCTCATTTAAAATTAGAAATTTTGCTTGAGGAATGATCATTTCAAATGAATTATTCTTTTGAACTGGCAATAGATACAAATGAAAATAATGATAATTTCCATTTTGAGCAATTGGAACTTCAATGATTAGAACAATTTTGGATTCCTTGCTGTAACTTTTAACTGACATTATTTTTTCAAAAAGTAAAATGTTTTCTGGTTTTGGATCAAAAGGTATCTTATTTGACCCTATGTACTTTGAAATTGTCTTGATTTCGTTTAGTAGCTCATCAGGTTTGATCATTGAGTTATGAAAAGTATTTAACTTTGCAAAAGTGATGGCTATTTCAACTTTATCGAAAATGTCATAGAGTATTTGAAATTCCGCTATTATTTGGGAGACTATCATCTCGACGTAAAAATAGTAATAAGTTGATAGGTTTGTCACATGAATTTTGTGAAGTGTATCCTCAATTTTATCGATGCGGACTTTCAATTGAATTTAATTTCTCGATAGATTTCTGATGTTACTTTGAAATATTTCAATCGACTCTTTAAAAAGTGATATTTGATTTTTGACTACGGAGTTAATGTCTTGTTGGTTTGATGACAATTTTTTGATGACTGATTCAAAACGTTCAGCATCATTTTGATCTAGATTACCAGTTATTGATCTGAGTACAGAGCCTAAACCATTAATCAGGCCTCGTTTTATCCTGATGGTTGTTGTAGGGTTCAGTTGTTCTATTTGAATCAAT
Organism: Orchestes rusci; assembly: GCA_958502075.1. NCBI lineage: Eukaryota > Metazoa > Arthropoda > Insecta > Coleoptera > Curculionidae > Orchestes > Orchestes rusci. The sequence continues at coordinate 22,683,107 of OY293307.1, forward strand.
ATTCTGTTTTCAAAAGATTTAGCTATCGTGTAGTAGTTATCAAATTGTTCCTTGTAGCTTTTTGCTATTGTAGTGTTTTTGTCTAGAGCATTTTTAATTCGTCTAAATTGAGTTTGAATATTTCTAAATTGTCTTGTTAGGGGTTGAATGTCAAAAATTTGGATGAACGACCATGAATAAACCCTGCTTTGTGCATTGCCAATTTTTAAAGGAAGTAGACCTGGATTGTTTTTGAGGTCGTTGAATTTAGGACTTGTTAATTCTCCGAGTGTTCCGACGAAGAATCTGAAACAAGAGGAGGTTTCCGTAATTCTTTAATATGAACAATTTCCTTTTTGTTTTCGTTGTTTTTTCGGGAAATTTCAAAACGATTTTTTTCTAGTATTTCAGTGATAACATAAGGACCAAGAAATTTATTGTTCTTCTTGCTTCTTATAGAAGGGTTTTGTTTAAAAAGTATTTGGCCCGTATGAAAATCTTTATTTTCTTTACCGTGGATGTTACGTTTAAAAACAAGTTTTTGTTTTTGATTTTCAAGATTTTCTTCGACTTTTTGATAGACGCGTTGTAACTTATTTTTATGATTTTCCGCGTAGTCTGTGAAAAATTCCTTTAAAGCAAAAATGTCATTTGGGTCACGTGAATTAGTATGTCCATGGGTTAATTCGAAAGGGGTGTATTTTGTTGAACTGTGGATGGAGTTGTTATATGCAATGATTGCTTATTCTATTAATCTTTCTTCATTAGGAAAAGATTCTTTGAGAAGTCTCAAATGTTCAATGAGAGTGGAATGAAAACGTTCAACTATACTGTTTGATTCATGATGTTGTGGGGTTGTGAAGTGAATTTTAATCCTATGTAAATTTAGAATTTCCTTCACTGTTTCATTGTTGAATTCGGTTCCATTATCAAAAACTAATTTTTCGGGAATACCACAAAAACTAAAATACTTAATTAATGCATTTGAAATACTGATTGCGTTCTTACCAGGTATTTTAATGGCTTGTCCAAATTTTGTAAAGGCATCGACAAGAGTTAGATGGCTACGATTGTCGTAATAGAAAACATCAATGTCAACTATTTGAAAAGGTTTCGAGGGTGTTTCAGTCAGCATAATAGGGGTGTATGGATTTTTCCTTGCATACTTAGCTCGTTGACAAATATCACAAGAGTTTATGAATTTTGTCACTGTATTTTTCATTCCTATCCAATAATAGTTTCTTTTGAGATATTCAAGAGTTTCATTGATACATCTGTGATTACTTTTGCCTTCATGATGGTTTTTAGTCAAAATTATTTGTTCTTCTAAATCAGTTATTGTATTTACCATTTTTGTGCATCTAATTAGTTTAGGACCTTTTTCTGAGAAATGTCTCAAGTAGATGTCGTTGAACTGAGTATATAATTCAAAAGTATGAAAATACATGCAATAGACTTTTCCAGTGATTGTGTAATCTCTGAGAAATTCAAGTATTAAATTTTCATTTTCACTTTTTGGAATATTTACCCTGATTATTTTATGATGTAAATAATTTTCTTGTTTCACACTTAATTTCGGAAAAACATGGGGAAAAACTAAGATTTGATTTACTTTATTATTAATCATTTCGTCTAAAATCTTTATTCCGGTGTTAGTTGTTTCATTGAATGAAGAATGTTGTGTATTTGAGTCTGAGTATTGTATTTGAGAATTTGAGTCTTCCTGTTGAATTTGAAAGGGTGGTTTGATTTGAACGTCTGATAAGATTGTTATTTTTTTTTATCTTCAATTTGATGTTTACTAGTAGATGGTTTATTTAGTTCGCTAATCTTAGCAGTTTCAAAACTTTCAGTGATCCTTTTAAGATAGTCGAGTGAGTCAAATTGGTCTTCTGGATCTCCAGGATTATTAATCATTGATTTAGTATCAAGAGGATTAATTTGAATTCTAGATAAACAATCGGCGTTAACATTTAATTTTCCTTTTTTATATACAATATCATGATCAAATTCTTCTAGTTTTAATCTCCACCTTACGAGTTTACTATTAGGCTCACGGAGATTAAAAAGCCAAACTAGAGGGGTATGGTCAGTGTAAATTGTGAATTTTCTACCAAACAAATACGGTCTAAAATATTTGCATGCCCATACAATGGCTAGCAATTCCTTTTCGATAGTACTATATTTAGATTCACTTTCATTCAAAGTACGAGATGCAAACGCAATCGGTTTGTCCGAACCGACTTGACCTTGTGATAATGTAGCGTTCGTTTCATCCTAAAGTTGTCCAAGGTATGATTTCTTCTTGTTTAGGCGGATGCGACCTTTCAATATCTTGGTCCATCTACGTATCGACTAGGATAGTACTCAATGTTTCTGTCGCGGCATAATTGCTGCCAATAGACGTAAAATTCCGTCAATGTTTGGGTGTTGGTGTTATCAATTTTGGTACGGTTGGGTACATTGTTTCACTTTTGGAGGTGGATTGTCAATTGTCACAGAGAAGTGAGTCTTCTCCCGTGTGTGAAGGCAGACACACACGTATTTTTTTTTGAAATCAAAAATGTTTTAATTCTCTTGGCGGTATTGTGAAATTGTGCTGGAGAAAGGAGTTTAACTGAGTGTATCTCACTCCCCATACTTCACAGAATGTATTATTTCTGAGGATGCCTCAGATGAAAACGGATTTGTGAAACCTAGCAAGGTGAGCATGCATTCCCGGTTTTTTTGCCATTCTTTTATTTTCTACTTCTCTTCTGGCAATTTTTCAATCTCATCCATTGTTTCAGGGTTTTTTTCTTGACACGTAATTTAAACCGAATGAATGTGTTGATTTGAGTATCATAATTCTACAACCTATCCTGTCTACTGTTGATGTTTGGCGACGTGAATCACGTGGATGATCCGCAACGTTATCAATCCCGGTCCCCTTTTTGGTTATGGCTCGAGATCTGGAAGTACTGTTGAGTGACTAGTCTGGGGTTGGCTCGTGACGTATCCCAGCCGCATTCCAAGAAAAAAGATCAGGAGCCAGGAGTCTCGAACAATTAACAGGCCAGTCGTTTTAATTATCTTTATCCAATCCATTTCGCCAACTTCAATGAGATTACCATTTCAATAATTTTTCTTTTTAACTAATTAAACATTAAATGTCAACTACATCGAATGCTACCTAATATCTTATATTTTTATATCAACATTGTCACCCATAAAAACATTATCTTTGCGTAGAAAGATCTCAGATTTACATATTTTTATTGGTTAATTATTCTAAATTATTTGTACACTGCGCGGTACGATTTAACTATTTTTGTTCAATCACTCTGCCACTATATCTGTGAAACATAGCGCAATCCCCAAATCGTTCGAACGTATTTGCCCCTGCGACTTGATCCATTTTATCCGTAATTTTATCATTGATATTTCACTTCGTACCAACCAGTAATTTTCTGCCAACCAACGCTATTTATAAATTGAGATTTCATTCAAATTCTACCATTTTAACTTCTTGATTTTGGAGAATTAGTAAAATATCATATATCAAATTTCATGTTAAAGCATCATTTATTTGAGTGAATAAAGTAATGTTATTTGTGGACTATAAAGGTGTTCTTTTTTTGATGAGTCTGGTTAACGGAAACAAATTCCTATAATCAAACAGGTTTCTTAGTTTTGCCTAATAAAAAAAACTGAGTGGCGCCTAATCGGGATTTTATAAGTAAGTATTAACTATCTAACAGTAAATTGATCAGCTGGCCATTATCCACGAACTCCAAGCCTACCGACACAGAGCTGCAGAATGCAAAAATAGTACGTGATAATAATTGATTATTTAACGCGCTACAAAAGTGGCGACCAACGTGTGGGGCCTGGCTGAATTGTTTTGTTTTTTACTGAACTCATGGAATTTGTTTTGGTGACTTGATTCTTCAAATAAGAATAATAGTTGGATGCTTTTTCTTATCGCTAAAATACTTTGAATTTATTAAGTTTTTGATTTTTGATTTAAACATTTAAACATTTTTCATATAACGTGTTTAACAAAGAACCCTTGCTAGCATATCTGCCTATTCTGACCTTGATTTGAACTTTATTTTTCGGTTTGGTTTCCCCAATTTATTTAGGAATTTTTTTTGCGGGCGTTTGTCTGTTTATATTTGTTGAGCGATACAGTGTGTATTGGACATTTTTTATTGCGGTTATTTTTGGTTTCGCTGAGAAACATTTCACTTTTTTATAATTATTGCTTGTTACTGACCCTTTTGAGTTTGATTTTCTTATCACGATGGACATGTATGGCTTTCAACCCAATCACCTTGTTGAGCATGAGCTTGATTATGAATTGAAAATTCGATTGCTTGCTACAGCTAGGAATGTCGCAGACAAGAGGAAAATTTTGGGAAAGGTTTTTAGAAAGGAACAGTCAAACCCTGGTTCGTCTATTATATTAAGCGAGGTAAATTTGGATTTCACTCAGGAACGCTCTGAAATTAAGAAAAGTTTAGATTCAATTGAAAAAATCATTGAGGATTTTGAAGGTAGTTCCACGGATTCTGCTTTTCTTCGTATGAAGTCTAGGTTATCGCACGTTTTTGGAAGGGCTAGACGCATTCCTGTTCCCACTGAATTACCTGATGAGACGAAATCCTATATTCAGGAAACGACCGCTACTTGTATAAAACTCGAATCAGATCTTTACGACAAACTTTCTTCAGCCTCTGAGATTGAATCTACCCCAGTCAACAATGTTCCTGTGATAAATGTTGCAGCCCCTGTTGTCCACTGTGCAACCCGTAACATTCCCATTAGTGAGTGGCAGGTCAAATTCAATGGAGATCCGAAAAAGTTGTATTCCTTTTTAGAGAGTGTAACAGAATTAGCCGAAGCTCGTGGTTTTTCGGAGATTGATCTTTTCCATTCAGCTGTTGAATTCTTCATTGGAGATGCTTTCGTTTGGTACCGTAGTATAAAGTCTACTTTGAATGATTGGAATTCCTTAGTTTGTCGATTAAAGAGAGATTTTCTTCACGATGATATTGATGATGAGATTTGGGATCAGATCAGAAAGCGTAAACAAAGGAGGAACGAGTCTACCGTGATTTTAATAGCCCACTTGGATGCTCTTTTTTCCAGACTTAGTCGTCCACCAGCTGGAACTTCCAAAGTTAAATTCATAAGGAACAATCTTCTTCCAGATTTTATTGATAGGTGGGCATCAATGGATATTCCTTCGGTGCTACAGCTTTCGGAACTTTGCCGGAAATTAGAGGAGTCTGATTACGTCAAAAACAAGAATAGGGTTCGAGAGAGTGTTTCTGTGTTGGATGGTCCTAGTCATGAAGTTCAGAATCTCCGCTCAAGGAATAGATCATCACAAAATTTTTCACGTCCCAACAATCCTCCCAAAAATCATAACCGTCGCCAAGGTTCTTCAAATGAAGTTTACAATGAACCTAGTACCTCAAGAAGGGTGTCAGATCCGTCTTCGGCTAATAAACATAAAAAGGAGGTAACCTGTTGGAATTGTCAATTGCCAAATCATACATTCTTCGATTGTAAGGCTCCTAGAGGCATTTTCTGTTACAAGTGTGGTGAGCAGAATGTCAAGTCGACAGACTGTAAGAATTGTACAAAAAACGAGTGAAGGTGGTGACTCAAGGAGGCCGTTTCACTCTACCTGTTTCTTCAGCCTCTAAGCTTTCCAAATTTGATGAGTCCGACTGGAAAATTTGGCTTGATAAAGTTTCATCATTTATGAAAAATCCCATTGCTGTTGGTGAGGATCATATATCTCCTCTCTTTGTTAATAAACCCCTTGATAATAGACCCTACCTTGTTGTCAAATTATTTGATATTGAGATAACAGTTTTACTTGATTCTGGAGCTACTTCTTCTGTTGTAAGCAACAAAGGCCTGATTATTTTGGATAAACTTGGATTGGTAGTTACCAAGTCTTCCGTAGAGAATATTTGCACAGCAGATGGTAAAAAGCAGGTTGTTCAGGGAACAGTTGATTTGCCAATTTTTGTGGATGGCGTTTGTAGAGTCATCAGTGCTTTGGTGGTACCCTCTTTGGCACAGGCGTTTATTTTTGGTTGTGACTTCGCAAAACAGTTTGGTTTGTTAGTTGACTTTAAAGAGGATTCCTGGAACATTCATACCAATCATAGTAACTCTTGTCTCCCTGTTTTGGAGAGTATTTCCTCTGACTTGGATAACTGTTGTCCCACCTTGTATTCTTTGGATGATCTTTCTGTGGTTCAACGAACTGATGCTCAGGATTTGATTTTCTCTTTTGGTGAAGTCAGTAGTAAGGATAGACTTGGTAGAACTGACAAGATTTGTTGTACCATTGATACAGGCGATGCTTCCCCTTTTAAAAGAAGACCTTTTCCAATGTCACCCTATATGTCCACTATTCTCAATAAAGAGCTTGATGAAATGTTGAAACTTGGAGTAATAGAGCCCTCAACAAGTCCTTGGTGTTCCCCTGTACTTCTTGTGAAGAAGGCCAATGGAGAAATGCGTTTTTGTTTCGATGGTCGTCCCCTTAATGAGGTTACTAAGTCTGACAGCTACCCGTTGCCTAATATTGATCGTATTCTCTCTTCTTTGCGCGATGCAAAATTCATTTCATCTATCGATCTGCGAAAAGCTTTTTGGCAAATTCCTCTAAACGAGTCTTCTAGGGAAAAAACCGCTTTCGCAGTGGTTGGTAGAGGTCTTTTCCAGTTTGTTACTATGCCTTTTGGGTTGAAAAACGCCGCTCAGACTCAGCAACGGTTGGTTGATGCCATATTTGGTCCTCGTTATGAGCCCAATATTTTCACTTATTTGGACGACATTCTAATAGTTTCTTCCGATTTTCATTCTCACATAAATCTTTTATATGAAGTCAAAGATAAACTCAAAGAGGCAGGATTGACGGTTAATTTGGATAAGTGTGATTTCTTCAAAACTTCTCTTAAGTTTCTTGGTTACATCGTGGGTTCGAATTCTCTTAGGACCGACCCAGAGAAAGTTTCTGCTATGGTAAATTATCCTCGTCCAAAGACTACTACGGAAATCAAGCGCTTTGTGGATCTCTGCTCATGGTACCGACGCTTCATCAAGGATTTTTCAACTCTCATGTCTCCCATCAACGATTTGTTAAAGGGTAAGAAAAAGGGTCAGTCAATAAAATGGTCAGATGCCGCCGAATCTTCCTTTGTCCAGATCAAACAGTTATTAGTTTCTTCCCCCATTCTTTCACAACCCGATTTCTCTAAAAGATTCTGTATTCAGAGCGATGCTAGTGACACAGGACTAGGTGGTGTTCTCACTCAGATTATTGATGGTGAAGAAAAAGTCATCGCTTATGCGAGCCGTTCCCTTTCTAAGGCTGAGAGGAATTATTCAGTTGTTGAGCGAGAATGTCTTGGAGTTTTATTCAATATAGAAAAATTTCGTCCATACGTTGAAGGCGCTGAATTCACTGTAATTACAGACCATTACAGCTTGTTATGGCTCAATTCTTTGAAAAACCCTAGTGGAAAGCTTGCTCGCTGGTCTATGCGTCTGAGACAGCATAGCTTTGATTTGGTACACAGGAAAGGTTCCCAAAATATTGTCCCTGATGCTTTATCTAGATCTCTTCTCGTTTGTGACGATGATTCCCCTGATTCAATTTCCGGAGAGATAGTGATTGGTGAGGTTGATGTTGATCGTATAGACCCTTATTTTGACAATCTTCGTTCAAAGGTTCGTGATCACCCTGATGAATATCCCCAATTCAAAGTCGAAAATGATTTCGTTTACAAATTTATCCCCAATCGTCTTCCAATGAAAGTTAATCTTCCAGAATGGAAATTGTTAGTTCCGAAGCCACAGAGGAAGGAAGTCATCGATTCTCATCATAGCCCCCCTAGTTGTGGTCATTTTGGTTTTCATAAAACACTCAGTCGACTCCAAGAACGTTACTATTGGCCAAAAATGCGCCAGGATGTGTTGAGATTTGTGAAATCTTGTTTAGTTTGCGGTTCTCAAAAGGCTACTAATACAGCTGCTATGGGTTTGATTGGCAAAGAAAAAGAGGTGTCTTATCCATTTCAAGTGATTGCAGTAGATTTGATAGGTCCATTTCCCCGATCTAGAAAAGGTAATAAGTGGATTCTGGTAATATCGTGTTGGTTTTCTAAGTATACCATGATTTTTCCCTTGAGAAGTTCTAAGACCCAATATGTCGAACAAATTTTGGAGGATAGAGTTTTTTCAGTACATGGTTCTCCTTCCCTTCTGATCTGTGACAATGGTAGTCAGTTCACTTCAAATTCTTTTAAAAATTTGAGTAAGAAATACAGTTTCAATATTCGCTATAATCCCCATTATTCACCTCAGTGCAACTTCGTCGAAAGGAACAACCGTACTATTGGTACCGCAATACGCAGCTATGTTGATTCTCATGACAACTGGGATCAAAACATTCCTCAAATTCAGTTGGCTATCAATACCGCTAAGCACGAAGTAACTGGTTTCACCCCGTCATTTTTAGTCTATGGAAGACACATACCCCTATCGGGAAATTTTTATAAGGATTTGAACCTTGATATCCGGGTGGATCATTTGATTTGTCCAGAAGATAGGAATGGTTATGCTGAAAATCTCATCGCTTTGAAGGATATTTTCATCGATGTCCGTCGTCGTCTTCATGTCGCTTATGAAAGAAATTCCAAGGCATATAATTTGCGTAAAAGAGATGTTTCCTTCGTCGAAGGTGATCACGTTTGGCGAAAAAACAAAGTTTTGTCCAACGCTGCGGAAAAGTTCACGTCCAAACTAGTTCTCAAATATGTACACTGTATCGTTCGCAAAAAATTGTCAAACGTTGTTTATGATTTAGTTAAGGAAGACGGTTCTAGCTGTGGTAAATGGCACATAAAAGACCTAAAACCTTTCTTTGGTTCCACCGCTAGTGATTCCGATTCCACGGAAGAGTAATGACTATTACTACTATTATTGATTATTTTGCTCCCTGTCGTTCAGACAGATATTCTGGTTTGAAGACCTATTTTGTCTTCCTGTTACATGTCTTTTTAGACTATATATTTTTTAGTGTTTTCTGCAAACACTTTGCTTTTGCTCATTCAAGTACCCTGAAAATTGACCAGTAAATACAATTTGGTTTCTTACTGAGTCTCAACTATGTTGGATTTTATGAGGACTACTCAAGTAAGAATCGGTTTTCCTTGCCCCGTTTTTCGGCTCTGTAGCGTAGGTTCATACCGGCAAATTGCTTTTACTCAAGTCACTAATCACTCCCTTTTCCCTTAAATTTCAGTGTCACTCATTACTTGGCTTCATCTGGCACAACGAGATTTCGTAGTTAAGTTACTATAGGTTAGTTTTTCATAGTTTAGGTTCACTTTTAAGATATTTGTCCAACCTTTCTCGATTAGACCTACCGATTCTGTCCCTACCAGATTTGACCTTACCGAACATGACTCCTTTTGGACGGGTGATACACGTAGTTATCAAGAGTTGAGAAATTGTTGTGACTGAAAACCCGATTTCATTTATATTTAGTTATTCTAATGATTAGTCTTTAAAAGGTGTTATACTTATTCAATTCACTCAAAATGTGGTTAGCTTTTCGCTAATCCTCCTTTCGATTTCCTTCTACAGTTTCGTTTTGTTCATGTTGAACATAAAATTGACTTTGTCAATTTCTTTTTTAGGAAGGGGGTAAATGTAGCGTTCGTTTCATCCTAAAGTTGTCCAAGGTATGATTTCTTCTTGTTTAGGCGGATGCGAGCTTTCAATATCTTGGTCCATCTACGTATCGACTAGGATAGTACTCAATGTTTCTGTCGCGGCATAATTGCTGCCAATAGACGTAAAATTCCGTCAATGTTTGGGTGTTGGTGTTATCAATTTTGGTACGGTTGGGTACGTACATTGTTTCACTTTTGGAGGTGGATTGTCAATTGTCACAGAGAAGTGAGTCTTCTCCCGTGTGTGAAGGCAGACACACACGTATTTTTTTTTGAAACCAAAAATGTTTTAATTCTCTTGGCGGTATTGTGAAATTGTGCTGGAGAAAGGAGTTTGACTGAGTGTATCTCACTCCCCATACTTCACAGAATGTATTATTTCTGAGGATGCCTCAGATGAAAACGGATTTGTGAAACCTAGCAAGGTGAGCATGCATTCCCGGTTTTTTTGCCATTTTTTTATTTTCCACTTCTCTTCTGGCAATTTTTCAATCTCATCCATTGTTTCAGGGTTTTTTTCTTGACACGTAATTTGAACCGAATGAATGTGTTGATTTGAGTATCATAATTCTACAACCTATCCTGTCTACTGTTGATGTTTGGCGACGTGAATCACGTGGATGATCCGCAACGTTATCAATCCCGGTCCCCTTTTTGGTTATGGCTCGAGATCTGGAAGTACTGTTGAGTGACGAGTCTGGGGTTAGCTCGTGACGTATCCCAGCCGCATTCCAAGAAAAAAGATCAGGAGCCAGGAGTCTGGAACAATTAACAGGCCAGTCGTTTTAATTATCTTTATCCAATCCATTTCGCCAACTTCAATGAGATTACCATTTCAATAATTTTTTTTTTTAACTAATTAAACATTAAATTTCAACTACATCGAATGCTACCTAATATCTTATATTTTTATATCAACATTGTCACCCATAAAAACATTATCTTTGCGTAGAAAGATCTCAGATTTACATATTTTTATTGGTTAATTATTCTAAATTATTTGTACACTGCGCGGTACGATTTAACTATTTTTGTTCAATCACTCTGCCACTATATCTGTGAAACATAGCGCAATCCCCAAATCGTTCGAACGTATTTGCCCCTGCGACTTGATCCATTTTATCCGTAATTTTTTCATTGATATTTCACTTCGTACCAACCAGTAATTTTCTGCCAACCAACGCTATTTATAAATTGAGATTTCATTCAAATTCTACCATTTTAACTCCTTGATTTTGGAGAATTAGTAAAATATCTTATATCAAATTTTATGTTAAAGCATCATTTATTTGAGTGAATAAAGTAATGTTATTTGTGGACTATAAAGGTGTTCTTTTTTTGATGAGTCTGGTTAACGGAAACAAATTCCTATAATCAAACAGGTTTCTTAGTTTTGCCTAATAAAAAAAACTGAGTGGCGCCTAATCGGGATTTTATAAGTAAGTATTAACTATCTAACAGTAAATTGATCAGCTGGCCATTATCCACGAACTCCAAGCCTACCGACACAGAGCTGCCGAATGCAAAAATAGTACGTGATAATAATTGATTATTTAACGCGCTACAATAAGACTGCACCTAAGGCGACGTTTGATGCATCTGTTGTTAAAATAAATGACTTTGAAAAATCGGGGTACTGTAAAATTGGGGAGTTGCAAAGTAAATTTTTACAAGTTTCAAAAGATGTTATGAAGTTCTGATCATGAATTACTTTATTATTTTTTTTTAAACATTGAGTCATTGGCTTGGTGACTTTGGCAAAATCTTTTATGAATTTCCTATAATAGCCTACCAATCCAAGGAAACTTTTGATTTCTTTTTGAGTTTTTGGAATTGGAAATTTTTTGATAGCACTAATTTTATCTGGATTAGGCTTAACTCCATTTGGCGTAATAACATGACCTAAATAATCAACTTCTTTTCTTAAAAATTCCGATTTGTCCAATTGAATTTTTAAATTTGCTTGTCTTAAACGATTGAAAACCTTTCTCAATCTGTCCATGTGTTCGGAAAGAGACGTACTAAAAATAACAATATCGTCAAGATAAACTAAACACTCTTCATTTTGTAAACCTCTTAGAATATTATCCATCACTCGTTGGAAAGTTGATGGTGCGTTTTTTAATCCAAAAGGCATTCTTTTAAATTCGTAATGTCCGTTTTCTGTTGAAAATGCTGTTTTTTGTATATCGGAAGGTTTCATTTCAATCTGATGAAAACCGCTTGCTAAGTCCAATGTTGTAAAATATTGGCATCGGCCTAATTTATCTAAAATGTCACTTATATTTGGAAGGGGGTATTTATCATTAATTGTTTTTTCATTTAGTTTACGATAATCAATTACTAGACGCCATTTTCTTTTTCCTGAAGCATCTAGCTTTTTTGGAACAATCCAAATAGGACTTGAACCAAGGAGAAATTGAATTTTGAATAATTCCTTGTTCCAGCATTTTTTGAATTTGATCTTCAACTTCTTTTTTATGAATTTCTGGGTATCGATAACTCTTAGTGAAAATTGCTGTTTCGTCACTTAAATTGATAGGGTGTTGTATTTGATTAGTAAAAGTCAAGGGTAATTGGTCACAATGAAAAATATCTCTAAATTCAAAACAAAGGTCTCTTATAGCTTTTCTTTCTTCGAGATTGCAATGTTCTAATCTTAGATTTTTCAAATTAGATTTCAAAGTATTATCTTTATTTTTGTCAAATTCAGGTGTTTGTGGAAAATTCTTTCTTTCTACAAAGTTTACTTCATTAATATTTAAACTTTCAACTTTAAAGGGTTTATGAATTCGAAGTCTGATTGATTCATCACGTCCATTAGAAATTGAAATGAAATTATTTTCAACTTTGACAACAGCTTGAGGAGTTTCTACTAAATTCCCAAATTTTAAATAGTCAAAGAAAGCAAAACCATTTTCCAAATTTACTGGTAGTTTTACGATCATATTTGTTCTCGGGGGTATTTCAATAGAATAATTGTCATTCAAATTTTTATTTTGTTTTGGTGTTTGAACTTCATTTTGGATAATTGGGACTCTAACCAAAGGTGTTAATATTTCTTTTTTACCAATGTCAAGTACTGCTTTGAGTTGTTTCAATAAATCAATACCAATTAATCCATCGTACTTTTCACTGAATTAAAAAATATAAAAATTGTGAAATTCATTCACTTTAAACATGTCAAAAATTGGAATTTGGATAACTTTATCGTGAAAAGTTATCATGTGTGCTGTTTCAATTTGAAAATCTTTATTAAAAATTCTGTGTGGATAAAACTTTTCAACAATTTTCGGAGAAATTAAACTTTTTGTACTTCCAGTATCAATCAAAAACTTAGCGTTGAGTTGGGGTATTATTATGTGGGGTAAAGTTGATGAAATATTATTTAAATGTATCAAGTTTTTTCGTTCTGAAAACTGTCCAAGGTAAAATTTCCATCATGCATATTATATGGATGAATGTTATCTACATGGAAAATGGTTCATTGTCAGAACAATGGTTTCTGTTTTCATTTTGTGAGTCAGCATTACCGTTTCCTATGAATGAGTCATAAGAGTTGACCTCAGGGTTATCTGCTAGTGACGCATTTTCTTGATAATTAATTTCCGCGAAATTTAAGGGCTGATTTCTTTTCACAAAACTTGAAAAAGATGATGTGTCCATTGGTTCCGGCTGATTAGAATTAAATTGATTGTGTCTCACATTTTGAGATGGTGGCTTAAAAATTGGTCTCTGAATATTCCTTTGTTGCGAATAACTTGATTGAAATTGATTTCTATTAAATCCAAAATTTTGTCTTTGAAAATTATTATTCATTTGTGGTCTTTGAAAATTATGATTGAAGTTTGGTCTGTGAAAATTGGGGTTGAAACTTTGTCTTTGAAAACTATTATTCATTTGTGGTCTTTGAAAATTATGATTGAAGTTTTGTTGAAAATTCGGATTAAAACCTTGTCTTTGGAAATTTGCGTTATTCATGTTATTTTGGTAATTAATTGGTCTTACGTTTTGTTGTTGATTGAAAGGGGTTATTCGTGGATTCGGTTTAAATTGTTGTGAATTAAGTGAATGTCCACGATTTTGACTATACATGAAATTTTCTTCTTCAATAACTAATGCCATTGCATTTTCTAGAGTTTGAGGGTCTCTCAATCGAATATTATTTTGAAGTTGCCCTGTTAAATTTCTCACAAATATTTTTAAAGCTAATTCTTCGTAATTCCTTAATCTTATTACTCTTTCAGCATTTGTAAATCCTGCTGAGTTTAGTTTTGAAAAAATTAAAGAACGTGCATCTTGGCATCTCATACCAAAATTATAAGGAGTTTCACTTTTAGTAGGACTTAATGCGATCAAATCTTGAGCTAGGCAATCTAGATTTCTTTGATCTCCAAAACTCAATTGAAGCGCATTTCTAACATCTTCCCATGAAAGAAGTTCATTTACTCGCGAACCTATCAAACTTAATGCTCGTCCTGATGATTTTCCAATAATAGCTCGCATTATAAAATTATTGAGAATTTCATCTCCTTCTCTATGAAAATTCGTTATAAAATTAGTACAACTAGTGATGAAAATCTGTAATGTATGAGGATTTCCCTCAAAAACAGGAATAGTATCAACATATAACTTCAGTAATTGATAATTAACAACAGGTTCTGGTGCTACTACTTGTTCCATTGTGGATCTTGAAAGATTATTTCTTTGAGAATCAATATTTTCTTGTCTTCGATTAGAAAATAAATTGGTTAAATTGAATTTGTTTATAATATCCTCAATTTCACTTTCAGAATCAGATCTCGACATAAGATAAAAATCAATAAAGAGCAGAAATCACATTAATAATCAAAATGTACTTACAAAAATTAAATCACGATCTGCATTCCTGTAGTAAATATGTGCTTTGAATATAACTCTAGGGTTGCTGGTTTCGGCGATGTGTGTCCTCTACCAACGGGGTTGTTTTTGGTTTCAGCGATGTGTGTCTTTCACCAAAAGGGGTTGTTTTTGGCTTTGGCGATGTTTGTCCTCGACCAAAAAGGGTTGTTGGCTTCCGCGATGTGTGTCTTCCACCAACGGCTCCAAAATCGTACTTTTTCACCGTCCACTGCGTTGTTTCGGAATTGGCAATTAACTGTTGAGACAGAACTACTCCGCGATGTGTGTCGGATATGTTTGCCAATCCTACCGACTGCGCCAAATAAATGTTGAGACGCAGATGAACGGCTTTTAAAAAAGATTTTATTTTGGAAAAGTGAACTTTAAAACATCTAGACCTTACTGGTTCAAGAGTTTAGACATGATAAAGCTAATGACTAAAGCTGGCTAATGTATTTATAAACTAACAATTGCTGACTAAGCTAAATTATTGCAATACTAAGGATAAATTCAATACAATAGAAAGGGTTGTTCAGCATCTCATAACTCACTTGAAAATGCAATCGAACAATTTTGGAAAATAGAAGATATACCATCATTAAAAATTATAAGATCCATCGAAGAACAGGAATGTGAAGATAAAGCACTGTCAGCGCGATACGAATGGACATTTTATTGTGACATTATGGTGACATTTCCGAAGCGTGACAATGTAGGAAATCTAGGAGGCTCGGTTCAAAATGCAATAACACGTTAATACAGTATGGAGAGTAAATTTGATAAGAATGAAAGTTTCAAGATACAGCATGTCGACTTAATGAACGAGTATAAGTCTCTTGGACACATGACACAAGTGAACCCAAAGAAACCTAACGATTATATAAATTGGAGGTGTTTTATCTTCCTCACCATAGAGTGATCAACAAATATAGTATAACAGCTAAGTTACGAGTTGTTTTTGATGGATCATGTAAATAATCAACAAGAATTTCTCTCAATGACGTATTGAAAGTGGGACCCACCATTCAAGATGATCTTACATCGATTCTTCTCAGTTTCAGATAACTGAGAAGTTAGTATTGTTCTAATGAGTGATATCAAACAAATGTATCGTCAAGTAAACGTGAGTCTGCATCAGCCTGATATTAGACGTATGGTATAGCGCTCTAATAAGAACGATGAAATAGAACATTTTCCCCTCAATACAATAACTTATGAAACAAGTAGCGCACCGTTTTTAGCAGTACGCAGTCTACAGCAAGCTGCAATTCTTGAGAATTATCATGAATTTCCTTAAATACCAAATATCGTTTCTATCGGTTTTCACGTGGATGATCTCCTTAGTGGTGCTGAGACTATCGATGAATCCATTAATTTGAAACATCAAATATCAAGTATACTGAACAATTACGGATTTGAATTGCGTAAATGGGCATCAAATAAAAAACAGGTTCTGGAACAAAATCACTTTTCTAATGACTATAGATATTCTTTGGCAAGCTGATCATGATGTTTTGACTTATTATATAAAATCAGAATCCATTCACAGAAAATCACAAAACGTGTAATTCTTTCATCAATGTTGAAATTATTCGTCCCCTTGGGACTTTTATCACCAATAATCATCATCGCAAAAATAATGATGCAGTCATTGTGGCAAATTAGCATCGGTTGGGACGATGAACCACCAGATCATATTGGAGAAACATGGCTCCAGTTTGATAAAGATTTGCAAATATTAGATTTTTTATTTTTTTTTGCTAAGGTGGGGAAATGCTTTTCACGCACAACGGGAGTGTGGGACTCGCAACCCTATCCGGAAGATTGGCCATACCCACTAAAACCCCACCATTCTACGGAACCAAGTCCTTATGTCCGCGGAAAGGTTACGGGCTTTTACAGCCTATTTAACCTTTATCTTTACTCACTGACCCCTTGATTTGCCTATTTGGCAGCGCTTTTCTTGGCTCATGTTGTTGCTAGTTTGTGTTGTCGTTTCAAATAGTTGATGAGGTTTATGATGTACACTGACAAAGATCATCTTCTGGATGAGCGGCACCTTCCAAGAGATGAACACAGCTACTGCTACCTGCTACCTGCAAACACAGTTTAGGAACGATTCACTACCTGTATGTTTCTTTTTTGTTTTTCTTTATTTTATTTTTTTTTTTTTCTTCTTTTTTTTAGTCATGGTGGATTAAGAATAGGTTTTTAGGCCTCGAGTGTTTCAGTAAGGTGTTCCTATCATAGTTGCTTAAGTCCTTGATTTCTTTGTCTTCATGAAACTCCAGTTTCTGGTAGAACTTGTTAGCCTTGTTTTTCAGAAAATACTTGATGTTTATCCAGTTCAAGTCCCTATGGATATCTACAGTCCTAATAAACCATTGGGCCTTAGATGCTTTTCTTAGTATTCTGTTTTCGCATGAGACAATCTTTTTTAGATTACTTTGCTTCGTGTTTCCCCAGGCGCTGGATCCATATGTCAGTTGAGATCTGATGACTGACTTGATCAATAGTTTTTTTGACTTTATTGTGGCTTTACTTCTATGGCCCAGTATTCGGTAGAGTAATTGTGAAGTTTTATTGGCCTTTTTCACGGATAACTGGATGTGTTTTCTCCATGTTAGTTTTGTGTCCATTCGTAGTCCAAGGTATTTGATGTCTTTTTGCCATCCAAGTCTGTTATTGTTTGCAGTAATAACTTCTTTAGGGATCAATTTCCTCCTCTGGAAGAGTATGGCTTGTGATTTATTTGAATTAATGCGAATTTTATTGTCAATACACCAAGTTTCCAATTCTCTAACATGGTTTTGTATTCTTCTTGTCACTAGGTTAACGTCACGGCTTTGAGACAAAATCGCTGTATCGTCAGCGAAGAGGGCTGTCTTAACAAGTGTAGTTTTGGCAATATCGCTGATGAATATAGAGTACAGAGTTGGTCCGAGGACTGAACCCTGTGGTACACCTGACATTATCTTCTTTGTGGTGGAGTGAGTGTCCTTGATGCGAACATGAAAACTTCTTCCTTTCAAATAGCTTCTTATTGGTTTGATGGTTTTGATATGGAAGCCCATCTTGACCATTTTGAAAATTAATCCATCGTGCCAAAGTTTGTCAAATGCCTTCTCTATATCAATAAAGAGTGCACCAGTAACATCCTTGTGATTGAAGCCATTGATGATGAATTCGGAGATAAGATAGGCTTGTTGTTCGGCCGATCTACTGGCCCTGAACCCGTATTGAAAGTCTGAAATAGTTTTGTTGTTGTCGGTAAAGTCAATTAGCCTCTTTTTAATAACCTTTTCAACTACTTTGCTGGTGGCACTTAGTAGAGCAATTGGTCTGTAGTTGATTGGCATCTTTTTTGATTTTCCTGGCTTATCAAGCATGATGATTTCGGATTCTTTCCATAGAGAAGGGAGGTAGTCATATTTCATAACGACGTTCGCGATGTTGGTCAACGCCACTTTTCCCCTTGGAGGTAGTTCTTTGAGCATTTTATTGTTTATTTTGTCTGAGCCTGGTGATTTTCTTGTTTTAAGATGTTTTATTATGCTTTTAATTTCGTCCACAGTGACAAAGTCTTTGATGCATGGATCCGTGGTGATAGTGTCCACTTCCGCAGCCCCATTTGTTATGTTGATGACATGTTTCTCGTTTTCGTCCTCATGGGTGTTATTTTGGAACACTTCTTCCAATGTTGACGCGAATGCTTCCGCCTTTTCAGCGTTGGAGTAGGCGGTTCCATTTGGTCCTTGAAGGGAAGGGATATTGTTGACAGGTGTTTCAGTAAGGTGTTCCTATCATAGTTGCTTAAGTCCTTGATTTCTTTGTCTTCATGAAACTCCAGTTTCTGGTAGAACTTGTCCGCCTTCTTTTTCAGAAAATCCTTGATGTTTATCCAGTTCAAGTCTCTATGGATATCTACAGTCCTAATAAACCATTGGGCCTTAGATGCTTTTCTTAGTATTCTGTTTTCGCATGAGACAATCTTTTTTAGATCACTTTGCTTCGTGTTTCCCCAGGCGCTGGATCCATATGTCAGTTGAGATCTGATGACTGACTTGATCATTAGTTTTTTTGACTTTATTGTGGCTTTACTTCTATGGCCCAGTATTGGGAAGAGTAATTGTGAAGTTTTATTGGCCTTTTTCATGGATAACTGGACGTGTTTTCTCCATGTTAGTTTTGTGTCCATTTGTAGTCCAAGGTATTTGATGTCTTTTTGCCACCCAAGTCTGTTATTGTTTGCAGTAATAACTTCTTTAGGGATCAATTTCCTCCTCTGAAAGAGTATGGCTTGTGATTTATTTGAATTAATGCGAATTTTATTGTCAATACACCAAGTTTCCAATTCTCTAACATTCTTTTGTATTCTTCTTGTCACTAGGTTAACGTCACGGCTTTGAGACAAAATTGCTGTATCGTCAGCGAAGAGGGCTGTCTTAACAAGTGTAGTTTTGGGAATATTGCTGATGAATATTGAGTACAGAGTTGGTCCGAGGACTGAACCCTGTGGTACACCTGACATAATCTTCTTTGTGGTGGAGTAAGTGTCCTTGATGCGAACATGAAAACTTCTTTCTTTCAAATAGCTTCTTATTAGTTTGATGGTTTTGATATGGAAGCCCATCTTGACCATTTTGAAGATTAATCCATCGTGCCAAAGTTTGTCAAATGTCCTCTCTATATCAATAAAGAGTGCGCCAGTAACATCCTTGTGATTGAAGCCATCGATGATGAATTCGGAGATAAGATAGGCTTGTTGTTCGGCCGATCTACTGGCCCTGAACCCGTATTGAAAGTCTGAAATAATTTTGTTGTTGTCGGTAAAGTCAATTAGCCTCTTTTTAATAACCTTTTCAACTACTTTGCTGGTGGCACTTAGAGCAATTGGTCTGTAGTTGATTGGCATCTTTTTTGATTTTCCTGGCTTATCAAGCATGATGATTTCGGATTCTTTTCATAGAGAAGGGAAGTAGTCATATTTCATAACGGCGTTCGCGATGTTGGTCAACGCCCCTTTTTCCCTGGGAGGTAGTTCTTTGAGCATTTTATTGTTTATTTTGTCTGAGCCTGGTGATTTTCTTTTTTTAAGATGTTTTATTATGCTTTTAATTTCGTCCACAGTGACAAAGTCTTTGATGCATGGATCCGTGGTGATACTGTCCACTTCCGCAGCCCCATTTGTTATGTTGATGACATGTTCTGATTTTTTTGTGTTATTTTGGAACACTTCTTCCAATGTTGACGCGAATGCTTCCGCCTTTTCAGCGTTGGAGTAGGCGGTTCCATTTGGTCCTTGTAGGGGAGGGATATTGTTGACAGGACGTCTTAGACATTTCTGAAGCTTCCAGAGTTGGACGTTGTTGTTTTCATCTAGACGTTCCATCTTTTCTACCCATTGAGCCTGCTTGAAGCGAAGAATTATTTTCTTCATTTGAGCTGTATGATGGTTTAGCTCTCTTCTTGAAGTTGGATCCTTATTGGTTGCATAACGCCGCCTGAGCTTCCTGTTATTTCTTATAAGCTCTTGGATGTTTTGAGGCAGGCTATCAATTCCTCCAATAGTAATGGGTATTTTTGTGGTGTTATCATCGTAGGCCTTCTGAATAACTGAATTAAATTGCTTTGCAGCATTCTCACAATCTTGGTGGTTCCTAATTTTGGGCAAGGGAAAGGTGAGTTTTAAATTCTTTTTAAATTGGGTCCAGTTAGTACGGTTTTTTGTCATGATTTGTTTTGAATGGAAATTTGCCAGATTTAATGCTATGGGATTGTGGTCAGAAGTACCAAAATCCAAAGTATGCACATCCATTATTCCATCGATATTTTTATAGATTGCAAAGTCTAGGATTTGTGGAAGACCCCTTCCTGATGGGAGAAAAGTTGGGTGGTCAGGATACAACAAACCAACATTGAGCTTATGGATTACTTTATTCAGTTTATCACCATTCCTGTCGTCATAGGTGCAATTCCAGTTCTTCGATTTTGCATTAAAATCGCCTATCACGATGGTTTGGACGTTGGATGTAAAGAAAGGTTTGAAGTCAATTATTTCAATATTATTCCTGTATACTCTATAAATGTTGTTTATTTTTAATTTCTTGTTTTTGATCTGGATAATAATGGATATGTTATGAACGTCAGTGTCTTCTTCCGAACCAATTACGTGATGGGAAACGTCCCTCCTAACAAGAGTAGCAAGTCCATAAGTTAAGTTGGTGTGGTCATTACTATAGATACAATAATTTGGGAATGATATATTAGTATCATAAAACCAACGGCTTGTATTCCTCAAGTAAAATGTTGATATCATTTCTTCTAGCCCTGATTCCTTTGACATTCCATGACATGATATTATTCTTTAGGTTCATTGAAGAATTGGGTACACACTTGCAGGATGATAGGGGTGATTTTCTTAATAAAGTCATCATCCATTTGATGAACATCTTTGTTGACTTTGCTGACACTTGGAACAAAATTTCTGTAATTTTTCTGGGTATTTTGAATGTTGGGTTTGAGATAAGTTTTGCCTGTATTAGTGGAGTTTATTGTTTTTTTGATTACACGTTTGTAGACCATACAGCATCTTATAGCTGGCTGGATGCCCCTTTTCGCCGCAATTTGCGCAAACAGCCTTATTGTCATCATCCTTATTTTTTGGTTTAACAATATCACATTCCTGGGAACCATGAAGTTGTCCACATTTCACACAGCGCTCAGGCATACTACATGTTCTTTGACTATGGCCAAAGCGTTGGCATCTAAAACATTGGCTTGGTCCTTCTGGTTTTTTTTTTGGTACGATTTTAATGATAAGGTTGTCCATTTCTGCGATGTTGGATGCAGAACTAAGACCGCTTAAGACAGCATAAATCTTTTTATTTTCTGCTAAAAGATGAGTAAAATAGTTTTTATTATTGTTAGTAAACAATGTAGTCAAACGCCTATGGTCATTTATCTCTTTTGGAAATAATTTAATTTCATTTCCGAAAATTTTTGCTTTTTCGATTGAGATTTTTTCAGCTTCCAAAAGATTTTGAATTTCTTTTCAATTATCAGAGCCGGTGACCGTTACCGGAGGAACTTTGGAAAGTTTTTCTGCATACGAGACAGACGGTTCATCAGTATCCATGTCATTATTTACAATATTATTTACATTTTTAACATCATTCACGTCATTAGCATTATTTACAATATTTACAGATGTAACAGTGGGTCTCTTTCTTTTGCTATTCACTGGAGGAAAATCACTCACCTGATTTTCATCAATAGGCTGAGAATTTTTGCCCGTAATGAGTTGTTCCACAGTTTTCTGGAGGTCCGCAAGAATACTCCTTAGTTCGGCGTTTTCCTTAGTGAGTCTCTCAATAGCCTCGTTACCACTTTCAACACTTTCTTTGGGTTTTCGAATTATATTGTCTTTTCGCGCAATATCCGAATCGTCACTCTTAACAACACGCCTCATTTTAACCGATGCGTCACTACACTGAGCGTCCGCCGATTTTTTAAAGTTCACCATTAGTGACTTAGAAAAACACTTTTAAGCACAATCGATAGGCACAGTTTTGTATTACCGAAGCAAAACATCGCACTTCAAGAGCGCGTCGAAGACTGATACCATGATGAAATATTAGATGAGATCAAGATTCCTTATCAAGTGATTGTGCAAAATAGTACATGTGAAATGTTGTAGTACCCAACGCGATCTATCGGTAGAATTTGTCAATCTCAAGGATGGGGTTTCCATCAATTAATTGAAAGGCTTCTACCATTTGGTCGTCATATGGTCTACAACGGGTTTGTGGATAAACCTCCCGGAAAAGCTAGGAAAATGTTGAAACTGTTTTCTCAGTCTGACCATGACCAATCCATGTAGATGGTCCATGCAAAATAGTACATTCAAAGAAATGCACGAGCTTCTGCGATGCTTCTTAAAAAGCATACGCAGTATGTATTTACATCAAATCGGTAAATAACTTGAGAAAAATCATCTGTGCGTCTTGTTTGTTCTAGAGTGGCACCATTAAAAACAATAACTCTTTCTCGTCTGGAGTGATGCGGAGCATTATTGTTGAGTCAACAAATTAGCAATGTATTTTCATGGACTGAATGACATCATCACTTAGTACTCTGAAAATATGTATTTGTTGGAAATCGAGTTAGTCATATTAAGAATTTGACTTGTGGTGTTTATTGGCAGCATGTTCCTCCAGATTCAACTCCAGATGATATCGCTTCCCAAGGAGTCACCCCATCAAATATCATGAAGAATATATGTTATGGTGGAATGGTTTTGGCCCCATAATATTGATGTAGTTTCTATAAACTTGAAAAACGTAGAGTGGAAATTTCTCTTGTCGATACCTTGAATGATTTAAACTTATTTTCAAAATATTCCACATTTTATCGACTTCAACGTCTCTTAGCATACAGCATTCGTTTTATAAATAATACACACAAGGGTAAAGTTAAACTAACCGGAGAATCACCAGTTGATGAGCTCAATAATTCTTTGCTTGTGTTAATTTATATATGTGGAAACTTTTCGTGACTGGCTTGCAATTCCTTAATTTAAATATCACAGAACGAGTCACTCTACATATAAAGACATAAAGTGTCTACAGAAATCACAGCTGGACGCTTATCAAAATCAGATCTTCCCAATGATTCAAAACATCAATTGATCCTTAGTCAACATCATGATATAACACGCTTAATCATTCTCAACGAACACCATCGTCATTTACATTCTGGAGCATGGACCATATCATCTTCAACGCGTCAACGATTTTGGATTCTCAATGCGTAGATAAACAGTCAAACATATTTTAACGAAATGCATCACTCGCTTGCGAGTAGATCCCAAAATTGAACAACGAAAAATGACCGATCTGCCTGCTGAACGTATTTCACTAAACCGTCCATTTTCTATTATTGGTGTGGACTATGCAGGACCGTTCATTATCAAAGATGGAAAACCCAGAAATCGTGCAATGATAAAAGCTCTTTGTATTTGTGTATGTTCTTCTACTAAAGCGATTCATCTGGGGCTAGTGAGTGATCTCAATACATCATCATTTCTCAATGCATTGAAGTGTTTCATTTCTCGTCGTGGTTTGTGTAAGAAAATCTATAGTGACAATGGAACATATCTCGTTTGTGCTAATAACGAAATGGAAAAATTATTGTATAAAATTATCAAAAGTATAGTCTGTGATCGTGAGGTTATCGATTGGTTCCTCAATATTAATAACGGATGGACATTTATTCCACCACATTCTCCTGACCGCGAAAGCTTGTGGAAACCTGCTGTTCACCAAGCCAAGTATCATTTGAGAAGAGTTGTCTGTAAAACCATTAAAACATTTGAAAATCTATACACGGTATTCACGCAAATTGAAGCAATACTAAACTCACGACCCCTTCAACCTCTTTCAAGTGATCCTGATGATTCTTCTGCCCTGACCCCTGGTTATTTTCTTATTGGCCCACCACTTTCTGCTATACCTTGAACAGACATCACCAATCTACCTGAGAATCGACTAAACCAATATGAAACTATCCAAAAGTCAACCCAGACATTTTGGAAACGATGGACACGGGATTATCTCAACCAGTTGCAGCAACGTTTTAAATGGAATTAAAATTCTCCTGAGCATCTAGAAGAAAACACTATGGTGCTTCTAATTGATGATAATCGTCTTCAATCATATTGGAAATTGTGAAGGATAATGAGCCTTCAGAAGAGTAGTGATGATATCAGTAGAACTGCTACAGTACGTGCCCAGTCAGAAACTACTGATCGTGCCGTGCAGAAGGTGTGTTCTCTCCCAATTTCATAGTTAGCAAGAGTAGCTGCAAAGGACTATTTTATTATTTGTTAACATGTGTTAGTGGAACTTTACAATTGACTTCATTTGTTTGAAAGATTAGGACTTTCGAAGCGGCGGTATGTCGCATCCTATTCACAGTCCACTTTATATCCTGGAACGGACTTCACAGGTGAAGACAGGTGACGGAGGTGGTGAAAAAAAACGAGAATATATTTTGTTGAAACCTATCGAATAAATTATTAAGAAAACAGACACAAATATTCCACAGGTGTTTCAAAAATTGAGAGTAATTTAGCAATCCAGATTGTGAGAATATATACAGGGTGGTGCAACCAAGATGGGGTACGATTGTGGAAAAATGGTGAGGAGTTTGGGTAATTGTTTTTTGTACGGGTTTTTTTTTATATATTGACACCCCCCTTAACTTTTTTGTTTAACGTTTCTGAAAAAAGTTTTTTAGATAAAAGTTTGGTGGTTTTTAGTGATTTTTTTGAAAAACTCCATTTCGCATATGGGATGGTGTCAGGGTGCCTCAGAAAGTCTGGGCGTGGTCCAACTTTCTTATTTCAAATTAGAACCCTATTTTTTTATTCGATTTTTATATTCTCCTAAAAATTCTAAACAATTTTCGTAAAGACCCGATACCTAAATTCAACGTATAAACAGATATTGACCGCGAAAAGTTTTTTATGTAGCATACCTAAATTTGACGTATAAATAATGGACAATTTGCACTTTTTTTGGAAATATGAAAAATATAAGGATTAGTAAGTACTGATGCCATTGATGTTTGAGAAATCAACCTACGACCTCTTATAATGTAGTAATCACCGATTAAAGAGCGTCAATCAACATCCACTACGTCACAGAATACACTATCTATCTCTGTCTGTCGTATTGACGGAGATGACTCTCTCTCTCTCGTTAGAGTAATATGGCCCCACCCCGTTTGCGATCATACAGTGAAATTCGCATCTTCTATTCCATTTATTTAGTATATTTTTGGGTATTTTGAAAAAAAAAATCGCTGGTGACTTTCAGATAATGTCTAGAATACGTAGATAAAATTTCAAGTCATTTGAAAGTGTATGCAAATTGTCCATTCTCAATGTTGCTTGGTTACCGTAATTGTTTAAATCTCTGACAAATTCGTTGTCTGAGACGATAAAAATGCCTTACACAGATGAGGAAAAATGTGATATTCTTCGAATAATTTATCAAACTGACAAAAATGCATGTGCAGCAAGAAGGGAATATCGGCAACTCTTTCCAATGCGAGCGCTCCCAACGCGAACAACATTCAAAAATGTTGAACGTGGGTTTAGGCAGCGAATATCCGTAAAAAGAAAAAAAAGGCTGGCCGTTGTCGATCAGGAGGAAGAACTAAATATTTTATTGTATTTTCAAGGTAGGTAAATAGAATGAGAGTAATTCAGAAGCAATTTTCGTTACAAAAGGGCTCAAAATGAATAAGGATCTTTATTTTTAGAGAATTCAAATGCAGCTTTGAAAGATGCATCAAACTTTTTCGATAAATCAATTAGCAAAATCTATTATACCCTAAAAAAACATGATTACCATCCCTATAAAATGATGCCAGTGCAAAAATTAACTCAAGAGCAAAAGGACAAAAGAATTATGTTTTGCCAAGAGATGTTGATATCAAAGGATAAAGATCACAATTTTTTCAAAAACATATTATGGTCAGATGAATGCATTTTCAATACTGCAGGAATTCATAATCGAAAAAACGTGAGATTTTGGGCAACTCAAAACCCCCGAGCAACGAGGGAAACCAAGATCCAAGGTCGAAGATCCTTAAATGTGTGGTGTGGAATCTTGGAGAATAAAATTATTGGGCCAATTTTTATTGACGGGTGCTTAAACGGCGAGAAATATTTCAATTTATTGACGAACGAGGTAGAAAATTATTTGGAAAACTTACCACTCCGTCAATACAATTAAATAATTTGGCATCAGGACGGAGCTCCACCACACAACGTTTTTCCGGTTGTGAATTATCTCAATGAGAAATACCAAACGTGGATTGGTCGCACTAGACCGATCAGATGGCCGCCAAATAGCCCGGATTTGACACCACTTGACTCTTTTTTGAGGGGTTTTCTGAAGAACAAGGTCTACCGAAAATGTAGAAGTTTTAAGAAATCGGATTATTGAGGCCATTCAAGAGACCAATCAAAATAATGCTCACTTTATTGTCAATAGCATAAATAAAATCGAGCGAGATTATACGCAGTGCTTAGAAATGGACGGTGGACATATCGAGCAGTTATACTGTTGTGTTTAGTTTGATGAAATATAAGATTGTTTTTTTATATTTGCATGTTTTTTTGTTTCTATCCAATTTCGATGTAACGTCAACATTCAAAGGTCAATATCTTTTTATACGTCAAAATTAGGTATAGGGTATGCTAGATAAGAAATGTTTAGAATTATCACGAAAATATAAAAATCGAATAAAAAAACAGGGTTCTAATTTGAAATAAGAAAGTTGGACCACGCCCAGACTTTCTGAGGCACCCTGTATATGCAAATTAGAGTTTTTTGGAAAATTGACTCAAAACCAATTAACTTACATCCGGAACACTTTTTTCAAAAACGTCAAATAAAAATGATAAGGGGGGTGTCAATATATAAAAAAAAACCCTGTACATTATAGTTGGTCAGAAAAACTATGTTTTAAAAAAAAAAACACAGTACAGGGTGTCCCAAAAAGTTTGAGGCAAACTAGACTTGTATTTTTTTAAATAGAACACCCTTTATGTAAGAATTCTAATCATTTCTCCCATCTCGTACGATCATTTTGATATACGGTTCGTTGGGTCTAAAACTTATAATGAAGAAATGGGGGGCGATCAAAGTTGAAAAAGGACTCATATAGTACGATTATTTTCAAGCGAAATTAAAAAAAGTATTGAAAAACCAACTGACCCATAAAACATTACTTATCCTTGAACACAATAATCACATACACTTTGGATAAAGTTATTTCTTATCATACAGGGTTGTCAAGTTTTGCAAACACGACCTGTACACAATTTTTTCAAATGAAACACCCTGTATATTATATATCAATCTTAAAGAAAACATCATAAGCTTTCCAAAAACACCTTACATCATACCTTTTGATCAATGGTTTCTTCGAAAATCACCCGAGAATTCAATGTTTTCTCATTGTACTACAAATTACATATTACCCAGTTTATAAAACTATAGGTGGCCATGCATGAAGCCATGGCAACATCAGGAATTGGTTGATTGATTGATTTACAGTTGATTGATCAACTGATTAATTAGCAAGTAGGTACACAAAAGTTTTCTTTTTAATTCAAAGTATTGTGGCAATAACACTTAACTTGAAAATAATGGATCATGCTAGATTATACTACCGAACAATACAATAAAAAGCCTAACTTTTCACTTTATTGTATAGCAGCATCAAGAGACAGCCCTCCGAGCCATTCGGGAGCACATCGTTTTCGAAGCACAGAACATACGTGCCCGATATTTGAAAATCACAAGTTAACAGCGCTTTTTATGGTAAACTGATAACGTCTATTGAGCAGACTGGCATTCTCGTACCGGGTGGACGCGGTATGGTGTTGGTAACTCCGGCACTCCCCGGGTCGGTTTTGCGCGCTTATAAGAGTTTTCCTCCTTATCGTTATTTGTTCGGTGTTTATACTAAGTAGCTTAGACTAGTTATCAATATTTTGTTTTATTCGTGATATTGTCATGACTTCATAGCCACATAATTTTATAAACTGAGTAAAATAATGATGAGACCTTGTATTCGCGGGTGATTTCTGAAAAAACTGATGACCAGAAAGGTATGATATATGGAGTTTTTTGAAAGCTGATGAGGCTATCTTTTAGATGGGAATATAATATACAGGGTGCTTCATTTGAAAAATTGTGTACAGGTCGTGTTTGCAAAACGTGACCACCCTGTATAATAACAAATAATCTTATCAAACATGTATGTGACTATTGTGCTCAAGGACAAGTATTGTTTTATAGGTCAGTTGGTTTTTCGATACTCTTTTCGATTTTGCTTAAAAAATGGCCCAACTATAAGTCATTTTTCAACTTTGATTGCCTCCCATTCCTTTATTACAAGACCTAGACCCAACAAACCTTGTATCAAAATGATCGTAGGGGAGAAGAAATAACTAGAATTCTTATATACAGGGTGTTCCATTTAAAAAATAAAAATACTTTCATTTTTTGGGACACCCTGTACTATGGCTATACTTTTAAAATATAGTCTTTTTGAGTAACTATAATATACACAAAAAAAATTCAAATTCTCAACATTTTTCCTCAATCACCCACTCCATCTTGGTTGCACCACCCTGTATTATTGTGATGTGTACCAATTTTTTTCTCTAAAAATATCTCAAAAACACTCAGATATTGTAGCTTTTATTTCAAATGTCTGTTACAATCACATTCACCTCAGCAACACCGTCAGATCAACTTGCTTTCCAATTCAAGACTATCAAGGGACGCCATACTTTTAACAAATGTGACAATTAAAAACGAAACCAAGATCCCAAGCTTTAAAAGCTCAGCTCACAGATTTATCACCTTTGAAGGGCGACGGAGCTCACTAATAGCGCCATATAGAAATCCCCTGATGATTTTTAGCTTTAAATAAGCCAGTGGCGCATTTATGAAATGGTCAACGAGGCAGCAAACCAAAGTATTCTCAAGAGTAAACTCCTATTACCGTTTACTTGCGCCGTCTGTCGGCCACATCTGTTAATTCTTTCACCCCAACACCGCTCGCGTGATTACTCCATAGTGGTGTACAATCTCATCTATAGGATGTATAAAACTTCCAGTGGAGTAGTTACTGGATATATTTGTGTGTCAAACATTTCAAAACATCAAGTAGTGAGAAACTTTTTTTATTCATTGGTAGGATGTCAACGTGAGAATTTGCTGCCTCGTAGTTTCTTGAACGATATTGTTTGACAGTTGCTATACATTTCATATGCATCAACACCTTTATTATATTCTGCACATTGACAACGAACGTTATCGAAAGCTGAATGTTAATGAAGGCAAGTGTAACCCCTATGGTCAGTACTTGACTCACCCTATAGATTCGGAATCCCACGAGTCTGGATATAAAAGCCTTCTGAGCTAAATATAAAGTGAAACATGTAATTAAAATGTATGTGGTGTTTTGACAGACAAGAGCGGACGAGCACCACCCTTCGTATTATCGCGACAAAAAAGTATTAGGGCTGATTATCATCCCCTGCTGATGTTTTGGGTTATTAACTCGTTATAGGGTGTTTGAAGATGATTTGGAAAACAGAACAGTGGCGCGATTTCTTGAGATAAAACGATATAATGATGACTTTTCAGCCATCGCTCTCAAGTCTTCAACAAGTATAATTTTCTTCTACTGAAACTATTGCAGTTTTGAATATGAATATGAAATTCCAGCATAGTAGTCTTCCCTTGCAAGATTCATTCTCATTGAGAGATTGAACACATGTAGCAGATCGACTTATTGAATCAGTCTATTACGGACCATTTCAACCAAATTCACACCATTTCGTTAGTACATGTTAACAATCACAATCGGTTGTTGGACCATATGGTCGCCTGTCAAATTGTACACCACAAGTCAAAGTATACATAATCACATTTAACAGAAGAAATAGCACTTCTCCCAAATTGACATATTAGCAGTCATTATGATCCACTTAGCGAAATGAACAATCGCTTAATTACCAAAGTATTGATGTACGCCCGTAATTAGTTCAAAAAGAACGTGTGTGATAAAGCGTTAATTAGATTAAATTCCCAATTTCTTCTCCAGAACACGCCAAACAACATTTTTATGTGGTTGAGCCTGGTCAAATCTATCCATTGTGGATTATTATTGCTTATAGTCACGCTATTTAGTGGAAAAGTAGCATTTAATCCGTACTTTGAAGGCTGGTTCACACGTCTCCAGGGTTTAGTAGAGTACAAGTCTTTAGGGTCTAAATTTTTGTAATCGATTTAGTGATTAGAACCTATTTAGTGCACATCACAAAATTAAACACTGGAGGCAAGTACCAAACTAAATACTCTATTAAACACTAGATAGGTGTAAACCAGCCGTGAAGTTGTTTTATCAAGGCAGTTCAATCATAAAAAAAAAAGATATTAGCTTCATGGAAATATACTCTATAATATGGCAATAGCAATACCTCAATCACTGTTGTTTTTAGCACTCCATGTAAACGACGTGATTTCTTCACACCAAGAGCAGAGCAAATCACTGTTTTGAACAAAGTGTACAATAGTCGTTTGGCACAATTCATAAGCGAAGGTTAAAAAAAGCTTTTTCGTTAATGGACTACGGGGCCTTATCCAGGAGGCCGCCTAATGTAATTTGTTCATCTGAACATGTTTAGTAGGCCCTCGCGTGACTATTACTTTTCAAAAAAGACCCAGCTTTTTATTATTCCACGCTCGCTTTTATCTTCTGTAATTATTTTTATGATTTCCCACTCGCTTTCTGTGTTTTGTGTATTGCCAACAGCATAAGGGATTAATACTTTTTCTATAATACTCGTCCAGGAACGAGATGGATTTGTATTTTTGTGATTGTCAGAAGGATTTTCAACTTTGAGGGAACCAAATCAAATCCTGGCAAATGGCAAAATTCATTACTCGAAAATGATTTGGAAATTTTGCTTTTTTAGAGACATTGTTTTACGGTTATCCGAGGTAAACGAAAAGGTTGGTAAAGAACCGTAATTACGGTTCTGTACCAACGTTTTCATGTGTGGTAGAAATACTTGAGTGATATGTCGATCCTTCGTTCTCTTTGATATGGGAGTTGCCAAGTTATGACATCTCATCATTTTCAGTAAAAAGTGGTGCAGCTCTCAAATATCTTCAAAACCACCCGAGCTGCATTTCCAAAATTTGACAGGGTAGTTTTGGGTAGGTATGCGAAATTGAAAAGTTATGTTGACAATGTACACATTGGCACCGAATTGGGCATACCAAAATCAGTAAGATCTGAAATTTTCAGAATTCTATCCCCACTAGTTGTAAACATGACTACACCGCTTTTTCTGCAAAATTTGGCAAAAGTGTCGATAACTGTCACTATCACTATCCAATTCTACATACCCAAAAACCCCCTGTGCCCCTATTTTTGAATTTCAGGGAGTAGAGATTATGAGAGAGACTTGACGGTTCTCTATAAAGTCTAAGTCTGAGTCTAGTGAGAATTTTCTCAATTCACTTTCACAGATATCAAATTTTGTAGTTTTGCGGATTTGAAGATATTTGAAAGCTGCACTACTTTCTACTGAAAATGCTGTATTGTCGTATCTTAGCAACTAGTGAAGGTAGAATTCTGAAAATTCAAAGTCCCACTATTTTTGGTATGCTCAATTGAATGCGATTGGAATGAATTGGGCATTACATTTAAAATAACAAAGTAATAACGTGTAGCGCAAAACTGGTGAATCTAGGTCCTCCCCTGTTGTTTAGTAAGGAGTTGAATCATTTGTCGATAGAAACAATGAGGGCATTATTGATATGCATTCACATTCATGGGTCTTGGTAGTAAGCTGTATACACCATCGCGAATTTGCTCTATCAAGTCTCCGTCGTGATGTGGCAGGTTCTGAAATGTATTAGACTTCACATTCTTCTTAAATGCGTTTGGGCAACTGTGACAGTCATGTTTTGAACCCGACGTACATGACCTTCTAGATACGGATATTTTCTTGCAAAAGTTGCCATAGACCGGCCAGTTTCACGTCTCAAATGAACGATTTTGGATTTCTGGTACTAAAGAACTATTCGAACAACTGAGGTGCGTGAAATCCATAGTCCATTCGCGATTTGCTCATTACGCAAAGCCACTATTTTTGCTGTATAATCACTTCAACATGTTAAATCGATATGAACTACGTTTTTAACCTTGCTATCATAAATCACGGAAAATTGTTTTTGCGAACATTTTTAGATGCCTAGCAACGGTGAAATACACGAAGATCTACAAAAAGCAATCATGATACAAACTTAGTTTTAAAACTTACAGAAGGGGGTCCAAGAGTTTTATCGAGGAATGTATAATATCAATGAATAAGAGTGCTTTACTTTTGTGGGATGTGTAAATGAACACCATAACGATAAAAATAATATTGGTTTATTCAATGAACCTGAATCCATTTGATGTGTACAGGGTGATTCGCTATATTTTGACCCCCCTCTTACTCATTCTATACAAAGTGTACACAAAAAAGTTAACGACAGAAGTTGCTTGGTACATACTAGATTTTGTCAATTTAGCAGTATCATTTATTCAGGGTCTCCCCTAAGCTGTCCGCAGCACCCAACTTTAAAATTTATTTTATTTCATTTTTAAATTCTACGTTAAATTCTGAGTCAAATGTGTATGAGGTATATTTATCTTATCTCTTGTGGCATTCGAGATTAAGGCTGTTAAATTTTGTGGAAAATAAAATATTTTGACCCACTCTAACTCATTTTACACAAGGTGTAGAAGAAAAAGTGTTATACAAAAGTTGTTTGGTTTATGATGATTTTTTTAAATCGGGCTATATCATTAATACAGAGTGTCACAAAAGCTGTTAACAACACCCAACTTTGAAATTTTAGAAAAGACACCCTGTATTTCATTTTATTTTCAGATCATACGTTAAATTCTAAGTCAAATCGATGTAAAATAAATCTATCGTAACTTTTTGCCACTTTCTAGATAAATGCTGTTTAATTTTGTGAAAAATTCTAAATCCTGAATTTGTATCTTGACAACCATATTGAATAAAGATTGCATTGAAGCTTGAGTCTGCCTCATAAAAGAGAAAAAACCATTCTAGATTAGTTCAAAAACAGCCGCTTTCCATTTTGAAAGGCTCACGCTATATTATGAATTGTAGCTCTAGAAATAAGGCAAAATCCAACAGCATTTATCTCAAAAACGACCAAAGATAAAATAGATATATCTTTCACAGATTTTACCTAGAATTTATCGTAGAATCTCAAAATGAAATAGAATACAGGATGTTCCATGTAAAATTTTAAAGTTGGATGCTGTGGTCAGCTTTTGGGACACCCTGTATAAACGATACCACCAGATTTAAGAGATATAGTATAAAACAAACAGCTTTTATAAAAACTTTTTTTTTGTACACCTTGTATAAAATGTGTTAGAGGGAGGACAAAATATAGGGAATTTTGTATTTTTCACAAAATTCAACCTTTGAACGGCAAAAGATAAGATATATATACCTTTCACAGATTTGACTTAGAATTCAATGAGGAATCCAAAAACAAGATGAAATAAAGGGCGTCCCATTTGAAATTTCAAAGCTGGGTGCTGTGGAAAGCTTCTGGGACACCCTGTATAAATGATACTGCCAGATTTAAAAAATTTAGTATGATCCCAACAATTTTTGTATCAAACTATTTTCTGTAGGCTTTGTTAAAAATGAGTAAGAGGGGGGTCAATATAAAGAGAATCACCCTGTACAATGATATAAACAAACGTGTCGATATTATTTCCTATGCGACGTGCTATCGTGATACTTAATACTCGACCTCAGTTCGCTGTATCAGCAAGGTTGCGTCCTTAGCCTTGCTCGTCCTAATAACGTCAGCACGGCAAAAATATTTATATATTTTTTTTTGATAAAAGCTGGGTTGGACAAAATCCATCAAAATTCAAGCGGCACATTTTTATTCAACAAATTCATCTATATTCCAATAATTTTGCTAGAATAAATTTAAAAAAAAAAACAAATTTGATCCAGCTAGAATAAAGCAGTTTTGTCAGTCTCGCGAGGTGATTATGGGCAGAATTTCACCACATGTTCTTTAACGCAAATGATTCCTTGACACAAATAAACGATTGTGCCGTTGTTGTTGTGCAGAAGAGAATCTTTCGAATGGCACATTTCCTGTTTACTACATTTACTCTTCACTGAGTTATGAATAATTATTGTAAAGGTGAACATTTTCACCGACCAGTCCAAAACTCAAGAGTTCTTGTTCGATCCAAACATCTCCTATTTACCCGATAAACGGAGACAGTATTGCTGATTTGTGGCCTCCCAGATAAATAAATCTGTTTCACACTTTGGAAGATACATTTTCTGTTAGATACAATTACTCTTTTTGTTATCACAATTCATATTTATCAATTTGTACACAAGTCATGCTGGTGGGAAAAAAATTATAACGAGAAAGATACATCTATCACTCATACACTCAAAGCTATCATATTATTAGTCAAACTTACTTTATACACGGTGTTACAAATTCGAGTGTTTGCAAGGGGATCTTGTAACTCGTAAGAGATACAAGGTCGGTTAAACTGAGGCAAAGCTTTGCAATTGCAATGTCAATCTCAAAAAAATGCCGCTTCGAAAATTGGAAAATCCCGAAGACTTCCGATGATATCCGACAATAACCGATTTTATCGAAATCCTTGTTTATTTTGTCCTGAATTTATTTGAAAAGATGATAATTATTATCAGTTTTATATCAATTATTGAAAACGAATGACACATTTTCATGGCCACTTTTTCTAATCTTCAAGACAGCACGGTCAAAATTGAGATTCGACGTTTTGAGTTCTCGCAACCATCCTGAACTTGTCTTTATTAATACAAACCATCGAGAAATAAAAAAAAAATAAGAACCAAACTTGTTTGATTCAAGTGTCCCCTTTGTGCTAGTTTATCACTCGTCACATCATCATTTTAAGCGAGCAATAAACTGGTCAGTGAAATCATTCGTTGTAATAATAATATGATGAGCAACTGGGGGCATCACGCTTACCATGCTTATTTTCAAGTGACCACTAGTGAATGTTGATCGTAACAGATATCTTCAATTAATAAAACAAAACTTTTCGCGAACCACTAAACCAATCAGCCCAAAAACAGAATCCTTCACGAACAAATATTTTCGAGGCTTGGCGTGCTTCCTTTTGAATATCAGCAACGCTCTATAGCCCTGATTTATTCCTGTATACCTCTCTACGCAGAAGTACCGCAAAAAGTGATTAATTCCGCAACGTTCCGCCTCTTGTTCGTTTCTCATCGGGAGTTATCATCGTTTTATTGCTCTTTTTTATTTGATGCAATGCCAATGCGGCATCCATTTCACATTTCCCGGATTTACACGTATGATTGATTGCCAAAGGGCAGGCTTTTGCCGAATGATACCATCGCCTGTTTTTGGCTTTACACTTTTATACATGGCCACGTCGTTTGCTTTTTATTTTCGCATTCTTTCGGATGTATAAAATTTTGGATTCATGATTTTTTGTTCGATATTAAATAGTACTAATACAATCTTGACAATGACTGCGATTCTAAAAGCATGTTCATACAGGAGAATAACTGGAAAATTTGTTGTTTGCTTGGATAGATGAACTAGAATACTTTCAAAACCACTACAGAATTTTATCAAAATGTCAAAGAAGGAGGCCTGAAGAATCGCATCTATTATGATGATAAATTATTAGAATGCAAAATTCCATCACCTCAAATAGCCAAACAAATAATACTAGAAATGATAAGTGAGAGTTGGACTTTGAATCAACCTATGACATCTCGATGCCCAAATTGACGGAGGTGAAAAAACTATTATTGGTATGACATTTTTTTAGAAAATTGTCAACAACTTTTGCCAAAATGATCGCAATGTTTGAAAATCCTCCTATCATTCAGTATTCTGTCCAAGTTAGTCGACAAAATATTTTTCAAACGCATTTAATAAGCAAGTGGATATTTGATATAACATATACATATTTAAAAGGCTCATGAAGTTGAGCGAACAATCTTTCAAATATCACCATGCATTTTTTTAACAGAAATGAACCCCATGGGGTATCATATTGAAGAATCTGGATGGAGAAAATTTATGCGTTAGTAAATTGAGAGAAACTATTCTTGAAGCAAATGTGAGTCGGATATAAATCAGAGGATAAAATGGAGATTCTGAACTACTTCCATTTATTTTTCAAGTTTATCTGGCCATGATTAAAAAAAAAAACGATTTTCTCATGGATATGCCGTGTAGTTTTGTGGCGCAAACTCTATCAGCTTCGAAGGTTTGGAGACAGCATCTCCATCCCAGCTTGACGTAAATGTGAATAAAGAAAATCTAAGATTTGTTCAAAAAGTGACTCATATCTCAAAACATCAATCAAACCTGTGCTTAAATACCTGATCTTCTATACCTGTTACCTAAAAAAGAGTCTATCAGTGAATAAGAAAACTTAAAGCAAACGTTTTAAATGTAAGTCGGCTTCCATCGTGAGTGGGTTGTTCAAGTTTTAATATATTACATTTTTGTTATTTATTTTTGGTCACTATTCCTTTTTTTTAATACAGGTAACCATGCATGACAAAGATTAACAGATTTGATAATTCCCATTAATTAAATTGGGATCATTCAAAAATCTTAAAAGAATTAACATGTTCTGAAAAACGTTAAATTAGGAAAGTCATATATTATCATTATTATGTTTTAAACTCTAATGAATGTATAGCAGAGTGTATTGTGAAAAAGGTCACTTATTGAATAAATCTTAGACTTTTAAGTTAAGGGAAAACTTTTTGATAGGATGCGGCAAAATTCCCAAAAAAAATTCTGGTAAATGTTTTCATAGTTCAGCTTGTTATGATGATCATATTATATTCTCGTTTTCAGGAAGATGACTATCATAATCTATCGAGTTATGAAAAACATGTTTTCTATGACTTTCCAATAGAAGATGTATTATACATCCACTTTCTATTGGCTTATATGACTCCTCACTCATACAAGTGACCATTTTCTCATAACTCAATTGTTTTCAACCAATGAAATGATTTAATGTCATTACTCCACGGTTTAAGAGCCAATCAGAAAATTCGACAAGCTGTCAACCTTCAAATCCATCTTTTTGAAACAGCCCATTTGACCGTCCATACTTGTTTTATAGTCATTGTGTTAACAACCTAACCTCACTTCAAGTACAGTTGTCAAAAAGTGCCGTCCAAATGAAATTAGATATTGCAAAGTTGGCTTCAATTATTGAATACTTACAGAAAAAGTATAGTATTCTACTCGCGGGAGATGCATGGCTATCACTTACTAAGATGATTACGCTACTTGCCTACGGCTCGTTACACAAACTTCATCCTCGTGAGTTATAGTCACCATTTCCCACTTGTTGAATAATATACTATTACTGAAGTATTCCTGTGAATATCTTATTTCAAAATAGGTCTTTCGATGGGCGGTCACTAGCAAAACACAATTTGCTGACATTATTCATGAAAGAAGTCAAATTAGAACAGATGCTCTATCTAACATTCAGTGCTTTTGATTTTAAAAAATGAAAGGTAAAAACGAAGTAGTGTCGGTTACAAAAACATCTTTCGCTTGATTGATTCTCAAAGAGCGATCTCTCGTCAATGGGGCTCTTTGATTTCACGAACTAAACAGTAGTGGATCTCTGCATTGTTAGCGCCCCCTTTTGTGTCTGTTGACATTGTAAACAGACACCCCATAGTGCCGTAATCGCGGCTAAGTATACCATCACTAATCAGCTTTGCCATTTTCATTCGAGCCGCTTATTTGGTTCACTTCGCCTTAATAATACTATCCAGATTTGATAGTTCTTGCTCCAAAGAACTGTATCATATTCAATAATGAGGATAATAGTACACATTCAGAAATATTATATATTCTATTGATTTTGGTTCTAATTGAAGTTTGAGATAATGTAAAGATTAATCAAAATATGAAAAAAAAATGTAGTATAATATTTAATCTCTTAGAAGAATGCTGAAACCAATGTAGGTATACAAAAAGTGTGATGAGACTGAAGTGTGTGTGGGTTGAAAAGTGTTAGGAGAATCAGAAAAAAATTTTTTTTTTCAAGTATGATTGACATCCATTTCGAGACAATGCAATTTCAAATGACTTCCACGTTTCCTCAACTGTTAGGAAAAGGAACCAGCCTTATGTGTCAATGTCCTTGGTGAAAAGTATTTTCAGATTAGACAAGTCAATAAAGAATCATCGACATAATAAGTCTGCAGTAGGTTTATGGGCCTTCCTCAAGTCATATGATTAAGCACTCTCAATATCTTGAACCTCCTCTCATCATCTCATCAATTAATCTCAAATTGAATGATTCTAGCTTCATCACTGTCACTTTGTTTCCAAAATTTTTGAAGATTTCTAGATTCGTATATTGAGTGGCATGAACAAGCTGTTTTTCAACTCTCAAATAATAACTGTACTCAATATTATTATACGAAAACAAACTTATTTAGTGCAAATCGATTTTAATAATCATATTGGAACTCCAACTTTTTCATTTCATTGCCATTTCAATCAACTCTAAGTTTAACATTTCAAGTTTCTAGCTCATTGAGAATTTGGTAAACAATAAACTGCAAATCTCTACTAGAGCTACCAGGAGATCAAGGCCTAAAAGGTGTTGCTGAGGTCAGGTGTGTATCAAGTTATTTCGACTGTCAAATCATACATATAAATATTTAAATAAGCAAATCTCATCTTCTTGGTTGATTGATCTAAACAATTTTGATTGAAGAGAACTGATGAAGCACATACATGCAAACTACACTGTTTCACAATTACTACATTACTGTGCAATCAGCTTAATTCTCTTTTTCAATCCAGAAAACACAGACGCTGGAAAAAGACACATAATAATAACCATAACGATTGTTGTACAGTTGCATTGTCTAAATGTTTCAACTTGAGTCTTTAATCTACTAAATTGAACGCCTATAAAGACGCGCCCTTTTTGTGTGATTTTGTGTGCTATGAGGCTATAGCGAGGTATGCATGATGAGCGAAAGCTTTTTCCAAGTCACGAACAGGTTTTACCCAATTCAGTTGGACATGTAAGTGCTTTTAGTTCGAGAGTAAATGATTTCGAAATTCTGGAAGCTCTTGATAGTCAAATACTGTGATTTTTGAAATTGTGAAATTAAGTAGGTCTATCAGCTTAGGAACAAGACAAGTTCAGAACCGGATTTGTGATTCTTATCTGTCCACTATCTAATATATATATAAATAATATATGAAGGATAATCAAACAAGCAGTCAAAAAATACCTCACAGTGTTCATGATGGATGGAAACATGTTTAAATGGAATAGGAAACTTGCGAAGCAGTGGATATGGCCAATAGTCTCAAAAAATTATCAAAAACATGATACCTTGAGTTCAATGGAAGTATTATAGAAAAAGCTTCAAAATTCCATGATTAGATATGCATTTACCAAAAGTTAAGCTTTAGTTAAGCTGTGAAATATGTAGATTTGACTTCGCGTACTACTCCAGTAAGCGAAGGTTTTTTACAGGATAAAAATGGAGAAGTATTTTTCTCACTGGTTCTATATGTTTTTTGGTCTGCTGAATCCGAATGTGAGGTTTGCCACCTCGCCAAGTGTCGACTTCACAACGAAAATTGCAGAAAACCTCAAAATGTCGGCGCTTTTTCAACTTTTCAAGTATAACTTGAAAACTGACCGTTTTCTGAAGATGAGTATGCAGCGCCAAATGAAAGTAGAAAAAATTTGCTACAAATACATATAATCACTTTAATTTTTTGACATTCCATGTCGTCGATACATCGCGTAGAGAAAATGGCATCTCTTGACATTCCGTCAAAAAGTTGATGACATAAGCTTTGTTTTGGTTCCAAATTCATGCAGTTCCGAACTGGCCTACACATGCGCACTTCAATGTTGCCATGGAAATATTCAAGTGCGCATATGTAGAACAGTTCGGAACTGAAATAACTTGGAACCAAAACAGACCTATAATTTCAAGTTCGCGCTCAAAAATTAATTATCTCATGACCATGTGGTATGTGGTGTGTCCTGGTTACATCTGTGGAGTTTGCAAACGTGAGTGAGGCCCTCAGTTTCCCGAAAGCACACTTCATGAGCTATTTATCATTATCTTTTTTTAAATATTTTTATCTCATTATGTTGATATTTTGAGCGTCCTTTTATATTTTACTCGAATTTTATTTTGTAAATTTCGTGGGACCCAGTGATTATGAGTATTTGGTAGCTGTTTGGATAGTTGACTATAGTTGATAAAAAAAATATTATCATGAAAGAAAATATCACGTAAATATTTATTATTTTAGAGCCAAAATATTGTTTGAATCAAAAAATCTTGAGAAGAACGCCGAAGCACGAAATAATTTTTCGGGAAACCAGAGGTACTATTTACAATGACATTTGGACCCTCGACGACCTGCCGAATATTTACTTTTTCAAAATAAAGTTAAATTTTTTTTTTCAGTAAGGTAACTTTTTCAATTTATTTTAACCTCTTTTGGTTGTTGACTATACATAAAAGTTTCAAATATCTTCATAAAAGTCCGAAATGTTATAGGTTTGTCATAATTTTAGATACGAGTTCACGTATGCCATATTTAAAAAAATATATCATATTAAATTTAACGCACCGGAAAGATGGATATCGAAACATAAAATTGAAAATTTTATAAATGAAATGGGCACAGAATCGACAGACACAAAATATTTTTGGACAAGATTAATATAAAAAATACATAGGTACTGGTTGGCAAAAAAAACACTTCTGGATGTTCTTCTTTAAATATTATTATCTCCAAATAATAATTTGTGTACGTTTTCTTGTTCCTTACAGTCTTATCTTTAGATCGAATACAGTCATATCCAGTAATAGTTTCTTGCAAAAAAAAGTCTATCCTTTAAAAGACAATGCGGCTGTTTTTCGCATTTGGGACCACTGTGCGTCGCCATCACAACAAAATTGCAAAAAATCTAAACATTTTGGCTCTTTTTTCAGTTTTTTAAGTATAGTTCGAAAACTACGCGGTTTTTGATGATAAACAAAATCTCCTACAAATACGTATAATTACTTTAAGCTCCCAACATCCCATGATGTCGATAGATCATGTAGAAAAAATGGCATTTCTTGACTTTCCCATTATTTTATGTTCGCGCTTCGTACACCTCTCAAATCAACTATTTCATGACTACCTGTATGTCCTGGTTGGCAAACGTGATGGTGGTCCATAAACACTCATGGTCAGATAAATAGCAGATGTCAAAAATTTGATTCTGCATCAATGATCAAGGAAGTAATGTTGCATTTGAGAACCTCAATCCATTTGTCAGTTTACGAATCCTTGCGATTATTTTGAAACATTTTTCAGGGTTCATTTGCTGCGGTCAAAAAAAGGGACCCACTCACGTGAGGTAATTCATTCTTTTGAATTCACAATGTCAACAAAGTTTGGTGTGTTCTACTAAAAGCTTTATACCATATTACAGTTTTTGAGTGAAAATGTGCAATCGAAATTTCATTTTTCAGTATAGTAGTCCTCTTTTTTTAAAAAGCCTAATTTCGCATTATGACTTCGATACATACAAAAAAAAACAACCATTTTTTCGCATTATATTATTATTGTTGAATCGAGAATAAAGGAAACCATTGCCACTCTCTGTGGCTCGGGCGTTAATAAAGAGACAAGGGAAAAGAGCTTCCGTGTAAATCGTGAAAATCAAGAACTACTAACCAATTTCAGTACTGTATTTCAATCATGCATGCTTAAGGGTAGATATGGCTAGACCACTAGACTCAAAAGTAGGCCAAATCTCTGGGTCTGTATGACCCAGGCATTCAACGCACTTTCATGAACTCGTGCTTTTAACGTGATTTGCGTTGCGTATTTAAAAGATGTTGTGCCTTCAAGTGTCGAATGCTCTCATGTCGTGATATTTGTCATTACTTTCTTTGCTACAATGAATTGAATGCAAAGAGATTGTCCTTTCATTGAGTTATTTCATTGCTTGTCCTTATTACGATGAAACTAAGAGAAAACATATTTCAATGACTCTCACTTTTCGCGATCAAAATGCTCAAAGTTGATGAATACTTATTATTATCGATATCTTTTGAGTGTAAAGCGGCCAAACGTATGTACAATCTTCATCACGTTCCCACCTATGCAAACCCGATTTGTACCGGAAATTCGCAGCGTGTAGACGGCAAAACGGTACTGGTTTGTGCGGTGTTATAACGTACGAAGTGAAGCTTGTTATTTGCTAGTTTTTCTTTATTTTCCACTGTTTTCCAAGCCAATAATAGTAACTTTATCTAATAATAAATCAATTCATTCCGATTCCTACGCGATTGAGAGCATGTTTAGAAAGCTTGTTTTCGAAGAACTTGCAACGCTTCGTGGTGGCCATCTCAATGAATAGTCTCAAGAGTCGAATGATACCAAGTCCGGCGCTGGCGGCACTTGGTCATGATGAAGGAGGAGGAAGCCAATGGACCATTTTCTTTAGTCTTTTTCTGCGCACTCCGTTTTTTGGAAAAGTGATACCTACACCTTTATAATATTCCGAGTTGACAGTTCTTTCTTTTGGAACTTCAAATCTCAAATTGTTTCGGATAAAATCTAAGCACAGACATGTCCAAAAAGTTTGGTTGTTTGTCAATCCTTCCAATAGTCATTCGTTCTTGAGTCTAATCATTCAATCTACAGACTGCTTTTCCTCGACAAGTCATGAATATTGAGGATCTTTCATTTCAAGTACTACCATACAATGCCATTCAACCCAATTTCCCAATGAACTTTAAACTCAGGAAAAGCCAACAACAATAATGGATTAAAATGTTCGAAAAATCCACTTTCGATAATGGGGAACTTGCTTGAAATTCCAAATCGATTTTTTTTTAATTGCAAACTGAAGAAAATCGCAAAAAAAATCGATACGTTTTTTTTTTCTTTTGTGAAAATATGATTTTTCCAATAGTTATTCAAGTTTAAAAATCTGTATATATAGATATACTGAGCATGGTGTTTCAATGTTATGACGTCATAACATTGCAATTTTAGCACACTTCAAAGCGTTATATCTCCGTCAATTTTCGACCAACATCAAAAAGAAAAAATACGGGTCTGCTTATTTTTCATGGACTTGCCAATTCAGCAATAAAAAAATTTTAAGCAAGTTCTCCATTATATGAAAATTGATCTTACACAAGAGATCTCAAAAAATTACCAAGTACAAACTTTGTGCGAAGAACTCACACTCATTCGTACCTTTATATTTTTGTTAACTAGAATAACAAGATCTCAGTTGATGGAATCAGTGATAAGATGATATAGATAAAACTTAATGCCCACAGTCAACATTTCACAATACATCTTATATCTACAGGGTGTTTCAGAATAACATGCTAATAATAAAGGGGGTGATTCTTGGGCTCATTTTAAGAAAAAAAATTCATATGAACGTATGTCCTAAACGCCTTAACTTTTTTCCCAAAAAATATGCAAACCAAAACCCGCATGGACGGCACTGGTCAGAATAATTAAATTGTTGGTGCATCAAAGAATGAGTATTAATGCCTAAAATACATGACTCAAATTTCATAAAGATATCTACAGTAATGACAAAGTTATTGTAAAAAAAGTATCTATTTTTTAAAACTTTGACACCCTGTATCATCGATATTTTTACATTGGGCATAATTCTATTAAAATCCTATTTTTCTACCTGGTGATGGTTGGCCT
Source organism: Orchestes rusci (assembly GCA_958502075.1). Classification (NCBI taxonomy): domain Eukaryota; kingdom Metazoa; phylum Arthropoda; class Insecta; order Coleoptera; family Curculionidae; genus Orchestes; species Orchestes rusci. The sequence goes on from OY293307.1 coordinate 22,727,196, forward strand.
TCTAGCGGACGTTTGACAAACTCGAAAATCATTTCCAGAAATTTCTCTTTGAAACTTTTATTATGACATTTTTTTCCTATATGTGAGAGGAAAATCGTCCGGGATATGGCCGCTCGCTATAATTGACTAATCACCCTGTACAAGTCGCCCTGTGTTACAAAACTTCACAAGTCTCTAAGCAAAAGCGTACAAGTGTTGCACTTGTAAGTCTTGTGTTATTTTTTTTATTCAGAAACTTGTCCGCTCCAGTCACGAAACTAATAATATTTTTCGTCTATTGACATATTTCTCTAAACATTTTGAAGGTTTTTTTCAAATCTCTGGTCCAGCTCAACGTACCGTTGCTGCATTGCCAGCAGAAAAGACCAGATTTTGTCTTTTCTAACCAAAAACATTGTTCAAAACACAAACTAGGAAAAACTGGGAATGGATTTCTTCGGTACCTTTTTAGAAAATAAACAGTAGGTACAGGGTGTCCCAACGATAGAGTAAAGAAGGTTTTATCATATAGGATATGAAAAATATTAATATCAATATGCGTTACAGGTTAGGGGTGTAAATAGCGCACATTCTAAAAATATTTGGAAACATACAGAGTGCGTCACAAAAGTATGTTACGAAAAAGTATGATTTTTTTAAATGGAACTCCCTGTATATTAATTGATATTTCAATTCTTTCTTCAATTTGGAACAAAAATTGCGATACAACTAATGTTCCTAAATTCAACCGTTATCGAGATATCGCGTTTTAAAAATGGCATTTTTGCAACTTTGACATGCTATAAAACTCAAACTATTCAAGTTAGAGGAAAATGGTTTGCAGTTTCCTCCTTAACTTTTCAAGAGCTCTTCTGTCATTTGGATAGAAGGTAACGTCAACTGTCAACTTTTTTAGGCACATTTTGACATTTTTTCACAATAATGGATTTAATCTCCTTGAATAACTTTTGAAAAGTTAAGATAGGAATGTGCAATCCATTTTTCTCTAACTTGAATTGTTTGAGTTTTATAGCATGTCAAAGTTGCAAAAATGCCATTTTTAAAACGCGATATCTCGATAACGGTTGAATTTAGGAACATTAGTTGTATCACAATTTTGGTTCCAAATTGAAAAAAGAATTGAAATATCAATTAATATACAGGGGGTTCCATTTAAAAAAATCATACTTTCTCGTGCCATACTTTTGTGACGCACCCTGTATGTTTCCAAATATTTTCAGAATGTGCGCTATTTACACCCCTAACCTGTGACGCATATTGATATTGATATTTTTCATATCCTATATGATAAAACCTACTTCACTCTATCGTTGGGACACCCTGTACATATAAAGATCGTCCACAAATTGTTACATGAGAAGGCCTTTATTCCAAATCCTTCCAAAAGATGCGATGGTCACATCTTGTACGTGTACGGTTGGTTGATTTCTTTTCCATGCGAGCTTCAGGAACCAAAATATGAGAAAGTCAAGCAGTGAAAGTAATATTGATTCGCATGGGAATGGAATGCGAAAAATCCCTGAGACCCACGGAATAAAACAGCTCAGTCTGCAAAATTTCCCATTTTTATACAAACATACCTGCGTAGGAAATAAAATTCTCGATGTATCACTTTGAAAGTGAAGCCAAATGATAAAGAAAACATTCAATATCAATTCTTACTTGAAATTTTTCAATCGGTCTAAAACTTCAATCAAAATCCAAATCAAGTGGGTACTTTTTGAAAATGATTAAAACTAAAAAAAACGAGTTCCGACCACTGAAATCTCAAAAGCACATCATCTTGATCATCAAATTCCGCTTCTATTCAGAGAAATCGATCCAGTGTGTGAACGTGCCTTGAGAGGGCAAATCAAGAGGCATGGTGTTGCAGAGAAAAGCCCTTTTTGAAAGGCTCTTAGTCCATCTTATTTACAGAGAAGGAAGTAATGCCGGGAATACTTGTTGAGAATCTGAATGAAGTGAATAAACTTAGTTCATGCAAGTAGCTAGACCTAATAGGGATTAAAAGTTTGATGTTACGATTCACATTCAACATAGATTAAGAAACTGGTTTTGTTTAGTAACTTGTGACCTTTTGCAAAATATGTATATTTTCATAGTTATTCTAGGAACATTGTGTTCATGTTCGAGATACCTACTTTCTTGTTTCAAAAAATCTATATATTATCTTACCTATCTTGATGTTCTCATTGTTAACAACTAGAAGGAAGGTTTTATAATCATCCAAACATTTACGATGGAATAATCCAATGAAGAATAAAATGTTCATAGATGATGTAGTTGGGAAAATTAAAAAAACTTTTAAAAATAAAGGAAGGTCTGCCAAAGTTACCCTCCAGGGCCAAAGTAACCTTGAATTACCAAGATTCATATCGTCAAAAAATCCTATCTCCGTGTATCGCGTAAATGTAGCGGCATTTCAAAATCAGCAATGATACACTCCTGGACCATTTTTGAGTGGAAAAGTTTTTTTGAAGACAAGAGGTTTTCAAGAGACTACTTATGAATCATCATGATGAATTATTGTCAAAAGCTGGATAATTATACATCAATGATAGAAATAAGATTCAAAATAAGATCAAAATATTAGAAAATGTGTTAAAGAACTCTACTACTACCAGACCTTTAATGCTTGTATCGTGTCGGGTCGTTCGAGTGATTTGACATTATTGTCCAAAATCAATGATGACTTCCAGATCTCTCAGATCTTCATTTTCCATAGCGCTAAAGGATCCAGTGAATAGGAATTACCCCAACCACATCGAATTTCGATTACAGGTCGTCATTCGAAACATTAACAAATCTAATCTCTATAGTTGGCTACAAAAATGTCACTTTCTAATCTGTTGACAATCATATGACGAATATGTGTTGATAAACAAGGAGTGATAGGGTGGTATTAATGGTTGGTCTCTTATAATTTTTCGAATTGTCTGTCGTTCGGGGCCGAATTTTCGAAACTATTTACGACATAGAGTGAATGTCGCATGAAAAACCGATTGACCCTATTTTGGAACCACTCTCGAACGGTCGCATACGACAATTTCTCGCATACGTTCACGCGAGTGGGTTTGCACCATACGACTCTCGATTGTCGCATGCGCTTTCTTAACTTGATTGTGCGAGTGTGGTAGATTTACCTTTATTCTGTCATCAGCTGCCGTTATATCAACACAAAATCGTGGATAATTATTGTTTACTTTATCAATAACGGCTTCTTTATACGGAATAGTTTATTGTTGATGTGTGGTTTATTTTTGAATTTTTCAAATTTGAGGATTGGGGGTATTATTGGCAATGGCAGAGAAATTATTCAATAAAAAGGCTTTTGATCGAGTGTTACAGAGGACTCAAATGAGAAACGTCATCAAAATCTATAGATTAATAAATCCTTTGACGAAGGAACTGATATATATGTTGGAGCCTCATATGATACCACCTTCGAGAACACCGGCGTTCTGTCTGTATAGCAAGAAATGTAGAATAAACTACAGCAACTGCCAAACAATTTTCGATTCACGTCATAATTGCCACCAAGCGAGTTATTATGTGATTTGCTGGTGACGAAATTTGACCACCAGCAAACTTCATAACAACGTGCTTGGTGGTAATTATGACGTGGATCAAAAGTTGTTTGGCATTTGCTGAATGTGGTTCATCTCCTGCATCAGTAATAAGCTTACCCTATTCATTAAAAAAGACAAATCCAATCTATGGTAATTTATTCAATAACTAGACATGACTACATACGTATTCATAATAATTTGTATTTGTGGGAATAAGGGAATATTTCTTTGACAGAGTAAAATCAAAAATATAAAGTATGTCCGCGGATGCGGTTAACAAGAGTTGAAATGGTCCAAAAATTGAATGATACGAGAAAAACTATAATTCTTCATAAAACAAGTTGCTTGCCAAAAAAATAGGACATACGATGAGAAAATTGATTTTTATTATACAGAAGGTCTCAAAAATGCAGAAACATAAAATGAATAAAGAGCAAACAGCCATTTTTTGGCTTAATTACGTAATATTATTAAAAAAATTTGCTCTAAATTGAGTCCTTACCCCGATTCCGAACTCACCAAAGAAAATTTGAATCTATAAGATTTTTAAAAACTTGAAAACATCTGCATTTTTGCAAGTCCGCATTTTACTTCTTCCATATTATTACTTTTATACCTGCAACAACAGGTAATATGGAAGTGGTACAATGCGGACTTCCAAATTGTTCAATTTTTTATATTTTTTATAAATCAAAATTGTAATCATCAAGTTCGGAATTAGGGTTTTGACTAAATTTGAAGCAACTTTTTTATTTATCATTTCATGTTAAAAGGCAAAAAAAAAACTGTTCGCTCTTGTCTCATTTTATGTTTTTACAATTATTTTGAGACGCCCTGTATTATAAAAATAAATTTTCTCCTCGTAGCTCCTATTTTTTGTGCAAGCTGACTTTTTTTTATCAGGAATAACTTTTTTTCGTATCTTTCAATTTTTGGTCCACTCACCACCATTTTCACAATTTAGTAAGTGCTCGTTCTTGAAAAGCTTTAGCTTGAATGAATTCACCCGAACTAGTTTTGGGGGTAGAAGTTGCCAGTTGCCACATCATGGCATTCAAAGCTTGTGGATGGATTTTGGTTTTTTTTCAACATTTCCAATTATGACTTCATCGTCGAAAGAAAATTGGATCGTCGATTCTTATAACGATCAATCGTGCATCATTCCCGAAGAGGACTGTCTTCTGATCAATGAAATTGGAAAAGAACACAGAGTCTATGTTCTCAAGTGACACTTGAGGACATGGATTGTGTTCTTCTCAAATTTTATTGATCGTCGATCCTTGTATCGTTCGATCTCCATCCAACAAAACTGGACCAATGATTGCTATGATCCTTTCAACATCACTGTCGGTACAGCAGACTTCATGTTCATTTACCGTTCGCCAGTCTTGATTCGCTTCGTAAAGAGCGTTTAATTTTTTTCGAAGCTGCATCCACAGTTCTTGGGCGGTTCAGAAAGTAAAGTGTGTCGTGAATCTTCCCGATTTCAATGAACTGCTCCATGAACGCAATGAGCTTTCTTTTGTACGTTATATAGTCACAATTTCCTTTTGTTTTACTTTTTCAATTGCTCCATCACAATCAAAAATATAAACAATAAAACACAAAAAATCAAAACACGACTTTGACTTTTCAGTCAGTTTGACACACACACACTCGACTTTGCGACATTGCCAATGCATTTTGTTGTAGTATGCGAAAGTGGTGTCGAATGTCGTTCAGAAAAACAATTTTTAAGTCGTGTGCGACTTTTGCCACTCGACTTATGTCGCATGCAACAATTGTCGAAGGGTTTCGAAAATACGGGCCCTGGTTTTTGGGTTTTGTGACAAATCTCTTATACGCGAATTACTGATTGGTCGATCGGTGATTATTTCGTTTGATAGTTTGTATATGGTCAATTCGTAGTCGCCCCCGTGGTTGATCCCCTTTCGGAGATTACTGGTGGTAATCAGTAATCGATTCATGAATTACCGTTATGAATTTGATTGTTATGCTCTTTGTGATTGTGGAATATGTCGTATACAGGATGCCCACTATGTATAGAAACACGCTAATTGCTTGGGAGAAAAACGTTTCAAACGAAAGATCTAAGGTTGAGTCTAGCGCAAATTTTGACTGTGTCAGTTTTTCAAGCTGTCATAGCTAAGTTGGTTATTGTAACCAAATTTGTTTTTTTAATGAGATCTTATGGGTTTTTGTTCTTTTTTTTTATACAACCCCAGTAACACTACAAGTTTTTATATCTTTGTACGCAACAGAATGAGCTCTATCAAATCAAATCAAATCAAATATGCTTTATTGTCACAGAAAAATTTGAATAAATTTTATGGATAAAGCAAATACAAAATGCTAGAGTAAAAACAATACAAAACATGATAATAGTATACATTACGTGAACAATTACGTGAACAATAGGACAAAACTAGTACAAATATATTTTCCCAATATTTTGTCAAATTTAAATGTAATTGGAAATTGCTCATGGACAACAATAAACATTGGCACACTTTCAGTTATGTTATGATGACAAGTCAGTAAAACAATAACACAGCAAAATCAACAATTATGTGTAGAACAATAATACTACGGTGTTAAATATCGAACAAGGAACCAACGATTTATCACGTTTTTTTTCGCTTCCCATTCAAAAAATAAACATCAGGTGGGTGAGCAAAATCGGTGAACTCGAAATTTAATTTATAAATCTGAAGTCATCTTGTTTCCGCCCTGCCTGCAGCATGTAATCATTTTTGATTTAAATATCAAACAAGGAACTTGGAGTTGTTAACATTATTGCAACCAAAACGTGTTGATATCCATTTTCTATTCAGAAAATAAACAACAGTCAAGGTGCGCGACCTCAGTGCAATTTGAACTTGACCCTACTGTGCTGAATGAATTACCAAACTAGGCGATTGTTGACCCCTAAAAAATATGAATACTCCAATGTTCACTGAATGCCCTAGAACAACTTCCACTTCACCAATGAGTTATTGTAAAACTGCCGCTTATGTTGCCCAAACAGAGATATGGAACTACTCCGTGAAAAAAAATTTATAGAATAAAAAAATCTTTCCAGAAAGAAGGTTTTCGTTTCTTTACGGAAGCTAGTAAATGTGGGAATAGATTTGAGGTGTAGCGGGAGATGATTGTATAGCTTCTTGGCGTTGTAAATGATAGAATTTTTTGTTAGATCGGAGGTGGGAAAGGGTAGGTAGATATCAAGACACGAACTCCTGGTGGGATACTTATGCTGTGGCTTTTCAGGAGAGGTGATTTGGTGTTTACGTATCAAACAGGCTGTTTCTAAAATAAATAGAGCAGGAAGCGTGAGAATGCTGTATTTTTTAAAGTAATGTTTGCAGTGAGCCTTGCTCTTTAAACCGAATACATAACGAATTGCTCTCTTTTGCAACTTGAAAATGCTGTCGAATTGTTCAATGGTACAGCAGCCCCAAAAAGAAAGGCCGTAGCGGAGATTAGATTCAAATAAAGAATGTGAGTCTAGCAGAGGAAATATTCAGATCTTTCAAAACTGAACGAATTGCGAAGCAAGCCGAAGAGAGCTTTTTTGAGAAGAAGTCGATATGAGTGGACCACTCAAGATTGGCATTCATATTTAAACCCAGGAATTTTACCGACTCGACGTATTCGATGTTTTTTTCATGAAGCAGTAATGGTTGTAGAGCTCCTTTGTGAGATAAGGCTATCGTTTTATCAACGTTGAAACACAAGAAATTGGAATCAGACGAAGCTTTGATTGTGAAAAGATCTTTGGAAATATTATAATGCAGGGACAAGGTATCAGAATCACTCCATGTAATGCTGGTATCGTCCGCAAATAGGGGAACTCTACCGTTGATTTTCAGGTTGGTGATGTCATTGATGTATAACAGAAAAAGAATGGGCCCTAGAACAGAACCTTGCGGAACGCCACTGGTGATTGATTCACAATCAAAATCAGAACCAGTTGCCCTTACAATTTGTTGCCTATTTTCATTATAAGATTTGAACCAGATCGAAGAAACACCACGGATCCCATGAAACTCTAGCTTTTTCAACAAAATATCATGAGACACACAGTCAAATGCTTTTGCATAGTCACAGAAGACTGAAACGGTGGGGCGTTTGCTATTCAGGGATGAGTGAACATCAAGAAGCAACGAGAACATTGCGTCGTTGGTGCACTTGTTTGGTGAAAATCCGAATTGATCTGGGGATAATATGTCATGTTTGACGAGAAATGGCATGAGACGATTTTTTAGTAACCTTTCAATGATTTTTGACAGCACAGGTAGCAAAGCAATTGGACGATAATTACTTGAGTTTTATTTCTCACCTCCTTTATGGAGAGGAATAATAATTGCCGTTTTGAGGCATTCCGGAAAAACTCCTCTCATGAAAGGTTCATTTATTAAGTTTGTTAGGGCATCTAATGCGGGAGGTGGAAGGTTCTGGAATATTTTAGTTGATAGATTATCGGTGCTTCAAGAAGATTTACTTTTTATGCTGTTCATCACTTGTAGTAGGTAGTTCAAGGTTGGTTACTGGATGTAGGAAAAAGCTATCAGAAACTTTTTTAGAGCGTGGAAGAAACGAAAGGGGGTCAAGACCTGGTAAAATTCCGGAAGTTACGTTCTTGCTCGTTAATAAAGTACTCGTTCAAGTCGTTGGGCTCTGGCATACTTTGATTCACGGAATTTACTTTGCCTCTTAGATCGTTAATAATGGACCAGGTTTCTCTGGAGACATTTTTAGCCCTTGATAGACGGTTTTGATAAAAAAGTTTCTTTGCTGACCTAAGAAGTTTTAGGTAGATCCTCCTATAATTCGTGATAAATTCAAGAACATGAATGGAGTCGGCGAATTTTCGGAAATACAGGAGAGAACGCTATTTTAAAAGTTTTTTTTGAACCGTTGTAAATATCTGGATACATATTAGGCACCCTGCATACTGGTAATTTTTTTTTTGAATGACAGTTCAAGAATCAAATCTTCATCTTATACAGGGTGTTTTATTAATATTGCGAAAAAATACAGGGTGAGTTTCCCCAACTAAAAATAATAAGAAAACTTCATATAAAGGTGTGTCCGGAAATGCTTCGTTACAGAGGTACAGGGTGTTGAAGTTTTCTTTTTATTTTTGTTTTTTCTAAATAATATTTGAACCAATGTCTATATTTTCATAAAAATCGGTATTTGAGGGTTTTTTTTTATGCGGAATTCGAATTTTATCTCAGTTTGCCTCTTACTTGTAGAGGGCGCCACCTACACCCATTTGTCCTGACATGTACAGCCATAACTTTTTTGGACGTAACCGTATGACATATTTGAGTGAAAAAACATATTTCTCCTTTATTTTTATGCTAAAAAGGCATATTTGTTAGAAGTCGCTACGTGGAACCATTTTCGAGATATTTGGATTTGAAATAATTAATACATGGGATTTTGAAATCATGGCGAAGGTAACCTGCTAGAAGTTATAACATATTACGCATTAATGCTTCATTTTTTCAGTGAAAAAGATAAAAGTCGACTTCTGTGTAATATTATCGACAACGCTTATTCAAATATTAAACATTAAACGTATTAAACAAAAACAAATAAAAAAACTGAAAAAAAAAATAAAATAAATAATAACTTTAACACCCTGTAGCTCCGTAACGAAGCATTTCCGGACACATCTTTATATAAAATTTTCTTTTTATTTTTAAGTGAGGATCACAATGCTCGGCCATAATTTCATTATCATATGTATTCATTATTTCAAATCTAAATATCTCGAAAATGGTGGCACGTAGCGACTTCTAACAAATATGCCTTTTTTGCATAAAAATGAAGAAGAAATATGTTTTTTTACTCAAATATGTCATACGGTTACGTCCAAAAAAGTTATGGCTGTACATGTCAGGACAAATGAGTGTAGGTGGCGCCCTCTACAAGCTAGAGCCAAACTGAGATAAAATTCGAATTCCGCATAAAAAGAAACCCCTCACATACCGATTTTTATGAAAATATAGAAATTGGTTCAAATATTATTTAGAAAAAAACAAAAATAAAAATAAAACTTCAACACCCTGTAGCTCTGTAACGAAGCATTTCCGGACACACCTTTATATGAAGTTTTCTTATTATTTTTAAGTAGAGAAACTCACTCTGAATTTTTTTGCAGTATTAATGAAACAACCTGTATATCATAGAGAGCATTCAATACAAGAACCACAAGTCGATCCTAATTCTGGAAAGACGACCAACCCAAACAATATTTTGAAGATACTATGAATCCATTTGATTATTTTGATCTGGCTCTCCTTATGGTAGACTAGCTTGTAAAGAGGTTATAGGGAATATATGAGAGCTGGTGAAAAGTTACTAATAGCCTTCCTATCTAGATCTTGAGATGGCAGGGTTTTTTCTAAAACTTTTCGAAATAAAAAAACTTAAGGTTTGACAATTTGCAAATTTTTTGGAAATATGAAAAATATAAGGATTATTAAGCACTGATGCCATTGGTGTTTGAAAAATCAACCTACGACCTCCATTAATGTAGTGATCACCGATTAAAGGGCGCCAATGAACATCCACGACGTCATTTTTCATCTTCGTCTGGCGTATTGACTGTAATGACTCTCTCTCGAGAATGTTTTAGCTTTGCCCCGTTTTTGATACTTGAGTGAATTTTTTTTTTTTTTAATCTGATTAATATATTTATTGGTATTTTGAATTTTTTTTTTCGCTGATGACTATCAAATATTGTGTGGAATACGTATATAGAACATCAAGTCACTCGAAAATGTATGCTAATTGTCCATCGTAGAGTATATTCACGGATTGTGTGCAATCTTCTGGAATCTGAAACATTGGCAAGCGGAAATTCCAAATATCAGTATAGAAAACTCCTCCAAAGTTATGAATAATTCACGACAAATTCAGTTTATCAATTGTACAATTACTAATTTGAATGTTATTGAGAAATAAATTTGTTCTAAAAAAATCTCTATCCAATACCATGGTACTACTCGCAATAATGGCTATTAATCCCTCGTGAAGTCACTTTCTCACTTAACTTATTGACACTTAGGGCCGATATTTAAATTTCCGTTCAAGATTAAGGTACACTGAAACGTTAATTTGAGCCTTCAAATTGACACTCACATTAGATCCTTACCTAAATGAAAGGAGTGGCGCAATTGAAATACGGCACTTTCGGTAGAAAGTTTTAAGATTCACATCAACGTTATGTGTACCTTAGCTAATCAGTCACTTAAGGTGACATTAAAATATTGTCTCTAACAGTCCAAAAAGTACGAAGGCGTAGAAGGGCCAACAACAATACATATGTTTTCACGCGTATTTTTACTGACAATTATTGTTGACCCAAAAGACAATTGTCAGTAAAAATACTCGTGAAAACATATGTATTCTTGCTGGCCCTTCTACGCCTTCGTAATTTCTATACTTTCATCACCTAGAAAATTTACGAGAAAAATCAATTTTTCATAAAACATCACGCCGTCTAGTGATGGAAATCTCAAAAATATTCCCAGCAATTTCTCTTGGCCGATCTCGTATGAAGGATTTTTTCCTAAACTCCTATCAAAAGTGATAGTACTTTCTGACATTCACTATCTCAACAGTCTATAAATGAATCATCTTGTACAGTGTATGTCGCCTCCCTTTAAATTTTACTATTTCAATAGTCCCACCATATTTGGAAGTATGGATTTGTAGCAATTTTGTTCTCCTACTTACACAAAACATTGGGAAAATCATCAGCTTACAGGGGGAAAAGTCTTTTTTGTATCAATGGATCAAATATAGGGTATTTGAATTTATTTTGTGATTCCTCGTTATATTCAAAGCTTAAATTATTCATATAATACCTAAATTAATCATTGAATATTTTTCCGAAGAACTAAATATTACAAATCATCAAAATTCAAAAAATCAACAGAAGTTTCCTGAATAGATCGGAGGAAAAATTATTGTGCCACAGCGAACAGCCCCGATTTGACGCCTAGGGATGCATTTCTTAAACCGATTATACAGTGTGGTCACTTAAGTGAGCAACATAATATGGGATTTTTTTTTATTAACTGCACAACCAAAATACAAATAGTGCCGAAAGTTGGTGCATGTTCGATAATCAAATTAGGTGCACTTAGAATGGTTGCAAGTCAAACAGCATACAGGGTAGGCCAAAAAATATGAAAATTGTACAAGAGTAAAGTACCCTTATTTCAGAAAATTTGGCACAATGTTAAAAAGAACAGTTGTTTAGAATTAAAAGTTCTGTCCAAATACCAAATCAAGGCCTCCTAAGAAAAAAAAATATGTTTTTTTTAACATCTAATTATTTCCTAAAAAAAAATATCTTTGATATTCACCCTGAACAGTTTCATGATTTATTCAATCAATTTCGGATTAATTATGTCAAATTTAAGCATATTTGGAAAAATCACTCAAATTTTAATTTTTTCAGGGAATCACGAGCTTCATGTTTGTTGCAACGATATTAAACACAACTTTGAAATATCGCAAACATTCTTTTTCACAAGGTAAAACATTATTTATGATAATACGCATATTAAAAACTCTCATTTGAAGTTGTTTTTTTTTTTCATTTTAAATGTACAATTTTTTAATAAACATTCAAAATAATTTGGTATTTAGGCAGAACTTTTAATTCTAAACAACTTTTCTTCATAACATTTTGCCGAATTTTCTGAAATAAGGGTACTTTACACTTGTACAATTTTCATATTTTTTGACCTACCTTGTATGCTGTTTGACTTGCAATCATTCAAAGTGCACCTAATATGATTATCGAACATGCACCAACTTTTGGCAATATTTGTATTTTGGTTGTGCAGTTGATAAAAAAAACCCATATGTTGCACTCTCAAGTGAGCGCACTGTATACAGCCAGAACATTGAAAACCTCAATAATTTTCAAGATTTTATACGGAATTAAATAAATAATTCAAACGAAAATAACCCCTAACGGATCCATTAAAAAGCTTCGAAGGACACTTTTTCACGCAAGATGTGTTAAAGAAAATGGAGCCCAGGTACAACGTCTGTATATTTAATTATTTATTCAAATTGTGTTTGATATTGTTTGAACACGGAGAAGAAAAGTATTTTTCAGTACCTACATACCCATACCTTCAAATTTTTTGGAACGCTTAGAATAAAAGAGCTAAAGGGGGGCGGAATTGTAGTGGATTGTCTTTTATTTGGTTCCAAGTCCGAGAACCACATACAATGTTATGGTTTTGGAAAAGAAAAATGGCCTCAGCATGATGCGTGTCAGAAAGATTATTACGAAATTTAGGTATTCTGGTATTGTGTTGAATATGAAAAATAAGAATACAGCCGATCCAAATAAAGACAACAATCTTGCGACTGCACTTGCAATTTGCAATGGATTCCATAAGACGTGTTTCTAAAATTTATGTCATCAAAGGAGAGTACACTCCATAGAAAAAATTAACAATATGTATATGTAATTAGAAGTCACTTTCAAGTAAAATACAAAGTTGATAAGGTAAAGCCATTCAAAGCAAAATGTACATGTACCTATAGACTCTTTTCCATAAGAAAATGAAGAAGCAAAATCATTAGACTATTGTTTGTGGTACCCTGATCAATATTTTGACAAAATCAAAATTTCAGTGGAAATTTGGTTTTCGTGGACGAATCCACTTTTTTCCACTTACAAATGGAGTTGTAAGTTCTTAAAATATACGATATTTAAAAAATAGTACCTATACAGTGTGTCCTCGGATCGACGCTTGAATAGGTAAAGAATTGAGAGTACTTTTTGTCATAATTTTACTTTAGAAAAATCAAGTCTGTCTTGGAATTCGAACCAAAAGCTATTTCTCTCACCAGTTAAGAGCTTCTTCTATAAGAGATACGACAAAATGTCATTGAAAAAAGTTGTCCAGAATATAAACTGATTGAGAATGCAAAATTCAAAAACCCTCCGCCTGCTCTGATATTTTGAAAAAATTAGGAAAGTTCATCAGCAAATACTTTTCAAAGATGAATGATGCAGTTCTGCATAGTATGAAGGTATTTAAAAATCAATAAAACACAAATAAACGTTCAAAATATCAAGATTAAATGTATTTCCATGCTATTTTGAAAACTTACAATGAAAAAATGCAAAATATCAAATTGGGCGAAGGGTTTTGAAATTTTACACTCTCGCTCAGTTTTTATTCTGAACCAGTGTTTTTGATATAGTTTTGTTGTATCTCTTATAAAAGAATTTCTTTATTGATGAGAGAAATAGTTTTTGGTTAATCTTAAGGAAATTACTTGATTTTTCGAAACAATGATTATGACACAAATTAGTTGCCATCCAAGCTGGGCTGAACCCCAGAAGATCAAGTTTCTAATAAAATTTCTTGGTCTTTTTCACCTATTCATGTGTGGATCCGGGGACACACTGTATGTGTGGCAACTAAGAGTGCGAGGTACTGTATCTGGGAGACTATTCATCGTAGAGGCTTGCGGCAAAAAATGTTTTCACTAAAACGGCCAAGAGGAATACCTGAAAAATATTTTCAAGTTTCTGAAATGATCACTAGGGGGCGTAACAACCAACACCAAGTAGAAAAATAGGATTTTTATAGAATTCCTTATGAAAATATATCGATAATACTATTTTCATATACACTGACTTTTTACCTACACTTTTTATCTGATTTTGTTTTCTATCTATCAAAATAAAGGGGTGGAGGAAGTTTAATTATTTTTTTTTTAAATACGGAGATTTCTCCAGTCTTGCTTGACCGATCTCAACAAACTAATTGATCTGCACTACAAAATGTTTATTTGATTTTGGATTTTCAACTTTCGCCGTCGCCGCTAGATGGCGTTTATTGAGATAGGAGCATAATATTTTTGTGTTTTTTCCAAAAAAAATAAATGTAGTGGTATATTCATCTCTATATATTTCAGAAAAAGATACATTTTTCTATTTAAAAATTAAAAAAAAAACAACAGAAATGAATGATTTTTTATTTTATTTTCTCAATAGAAAAATATATCCTCTTTTGAAATATATCAAAATTAATATATCATAACATTTCATTTATTTGGAAAGAACTCAAAGATATGCTTTCACTTTAATTAACGCCATCTAGCGGCGACGGCGAATGTAACAGATTCAAAACCAAATAAGCATTTTGTAGTGCGGATTATGCTCTTTCACATGTGCCCAAGTTCGTTAAAATCGGTCGAGCGTAAGGGTGGAAAATCTCCGTTTGTTTTGAAAAATAATTGAACTTCCCCCACTCCATTCTTGTGATAGATAGGAAAAAATGTTACAGACAAAAAGTGTAAGGAAAAAGTCATTTTATTTGAAAATAATATCATCGATATGTTTTCATTGGGCAAAATTCTATAAAAATCCTATTTTTCCACTTTGTGTTAGTTGTTACACCCCCTAGCGACCATTTCAGAAACTTGAAAATATTTTTCAGGTATTCCTCTTGGCCGTTTTAGTATAAAAATTTTTTGCCACAAGCCTCAACGATGAATAGTTTCCCAGATTATACAGTAACTCGCATTCCAAGATGTCCACCCTGTACCTGTCTAGGTAACATGTGTTCAATAAAAAATTCGGTCGGCTCACTATGGATTTAGATTGTTTCAGAAAACGTATGTCTTGGCTAACATCGCAAGCATTATCACATGACATCTACCATATGCACCTTCTAACCTAATTTTTGTATAATTTTCGACTTTTTGAGAAGTTTTGTGTTTTTGAGCTTCTGTACCTTTTCAATAAATAAAAATTATTTTTTTTTCAGAAGTTTTAGCAGGTGTTGTCCTCAGATGCTTCAAAAGTCAATTCTGTAAGAAAAAGAGTTTTGGAATGTAGGTATTGAACAAGTGGGTTAGCATGCTCAACATCTTTTGTAATAAAATGTATTAATGGACACACACAAGAACATAATATTGATAAAAAACTATGTAACACAAGTTACCGGTTACGTTAATATGATATAATAACAAGGTAATTGATTAATTTTCACTTGAAAATCAAGAAAATTCAGTTCACACAAAAAATAACCTCACAAAGAAATCTGTAAGTCGTAACGATTACCAAACACCGGATCGATAGTTACGATTCTTTGAGATTTTTTGTAAGTTAGTAGGAAGCGCAGAATTGCAAATTGTCTATAGGCTTATAGGAAGTAACAGACTCGCTCACAAGCGTGCACAGTATTTCTTTGGTATTCGACAAACATCCAAAAAAATTTGCTTATCGAATGGCCAGCTCTTCAGGGTGGCGGATCACCCTCAACATTTCAAGGGATCGATAAATTTTTTATGATTTAGTCGAGGCTGAATTTTTGACCAGTCGCTCTTTGGTAGCCCACAATGATCCAGAAAAATTGGAGGATTGTCTTAACTGAATCATCACTGCAAAATGCCACTGGCACTCAGACTGATACACCGCAGTCTCTGCTAAAAATTCTTCATTATCCCTTCTCCAGAACGTCAGTGCTTCAAATCCGAAGACGATGTGTGAGACTGTTTTCTCCTCCTCGCATAGCCTACATGGGTTCATCTACGAAGAGCAAAAAAAAAAAAAAAAAACTTCAACCTACAAGCACTGCATATTGTACTACCTCCAGTGCATGTAAATTTTATATCATATTTATGTAAATATTCTTATATAAAAAAGGATATGTGGATTTTTATCGATTTATTTATGTAAACATTATATGAACTGAGCCAAGAAATCACGCTTTGGTAAATATTTGGTATGAAAACGGGAGAAATCCGGGAGGTTTCGCTTTCTTCTACAATTCCCTGCTGTAGCATTTCATCCAATTTGGCTTGCAAAATTTCTTGTTTAGCGGTATTCAGACGATATGGAACGCTTGCAATAGAAAGGGCTGTTCCAGTGTTGATCTGATGTAAATATTATGGTTCCTAGTTTTAGAATCTGTGAGGAGTAATTTATAATTATTATTATTAGCATAGAAATAAAATTACCTCTATGATTAGATTATTAGAGAGATTTTAAGCCACTTCTTTGGTTGACGTTATCCCTTATCCGTTATACTAAGCATGCGCAGTGGTGCAAAAATAAGGTATAACGTTAATAAGCGATAAGGGGTCCCCTTATTAAAGAAGAAATAAGGGAAAGTTAAGGTTTTAGCATTAGTGCCAAATGGTATTTACGTTAAGTTGCATACGATATGAAAAATATATTTTTGTATAGTAATGACTTTTAAACATATACATGTTTGATTAACCATATGTGTAAAAACGAGTTAAAGCATTTTTAAAGTACTAATTTGTTTTCAAAAGCTAAAATATTCTTCATTTGGCAACGTCGCTGCAAGTTGAACGTAATTTTAGTGGTCATGCGCTGTCAATTGACATTTGTCAGTTATATGTTTTGTTGTGTTTTGAACTTATAGACCTTTTATAGACTGCCTAAAATTTAATTGCTTCCTCTGACAAGCCATCGATGCACTGCTACACAGCCATTGGCCCCACTTCTCACTGTGTCAGGTGGTGCATAAATAGTGTTCGTACACCTCCATTTATCGAGGTCCAAGCTATACACTCAACCAATCCTTCCTGTTTGGTACACCACTGATTGAAATTTCGAAATTTTGAGCTGAAATTCCGATTCTGCTTTGAAAGTTCATGCGATATACAGGGTGTTTACGGTCTTGTGATTTTTTCTTTAACGTTCTTTTCTACACGTTAAAAGAATATGATTAACGCTAAAACGCCTTGGCAAAAGTCGAATAATAATAATAATAATAATGATAATAATAATAATAATAATAATTATAATAATAATTATAATAATAATAATAATAATTCATGGATACGTCGAGCGAGACTTTGCGTTCAACAACAGGGCGATAACTTTGAACAACTGCTGTAAAGCAGTAATTTTGCAATTTAGTGTCATCATTTTTGAAAATAAAATAATAATAATAATAATAATATTCGTTTATTTAGCATCAAGCTATATACAAAAAACTGTGTAGAAATAGTTTGTTGTACAAAAATATAATATATTCATAAAATAAATTGAATAGACCATATAATTATTAAAACATTATACATATAAAAAAAGGAACTTATCACTGAAAATCACGATAACATGAAGGCAGGTAGAAGGGCGAATTACAAATTGTTTATCACATAATTTCGGAGCAGTCTTTTGAATTGGGGCAATTGATCACAGTGTTTCAATTCATTTGGTAGGTAATTGAAGTCATATAGGCCTTTGAACAGGATAGAACCAGAAGCCTGTTTCGTACTCCATTTGTTTTCTAAAATAAAATCATTTTTATTTCTTGTTTCATATTGGTGTACATCACTGAACAATTTGACTCTATCACAGACATAAGTTGGTACCAGACCATTTTTGATCTTAAAGATAAATACAAAAACACTATAATTAACTCTTTGTTTCACAGATAATATATCTAGAACATTCAACATAGATTTCACAGGAGTATAACGACTACATCTTAGAATAGATCGCATTGCCCTGTTCTGAATAATTTGCAATTCATTTAGAACATGTTTAGGCATATTGTAGAACAAACTGTTACAGTACTCAAGATGAGGGGAAGCAATACTATTATACAATAAAATTCTTGTTTGTGGTGACAAAAGTTTTCCTGCTCTTATTATAAAATTGACCTTTTTAGAAAACTCACGAGTTATGTAGTTCGCATGAGTACGGAAAGACAGATTACAATCCAAAATTACACCCAAATATTTTATCTCATTAACATGATCTAACTTACAATTGGAGATACATACATTGAGCGCGCTTGAATCAAGGAGTGATAACAAATGTTTCTTGGCAAACAGACAAACCTTTGATTTACCGACATTTATACTCAGACTATTTACACATAACCATGTATAGATTGCATCCAAATCACTATTCATCTGAGTTTGAATTTTCTCCAAATCCTTCCCAACAACGTAAAGCATCGTATCATCTCCGAACATTTTGATTTTTGACTTGTGCACCACATTAACAATGTCGGTAATATATATTAGAAACAAGAGTGGTCCTGAAACTGTTCCTTGGGGTACTCCATTCCTCACTGGTAAGGTTCTAGATGTTGATTGCTTGAATCTAACAACCTGAGTTCGATTGTTCAGGTAAGATTGGAACCATGACAGAACTTCATTCCTTAAACCGATCTTCTCCAATTTGTGAACTAGTACTTCTCTACTGATGGTTTCGAAGGCTCGTCTAAAATCTAGAAATACTGCCATTATATAATTGCCTCCATCAATTTGTTTCAAGAATTCGTCACATATATCAACCATCACAGTCTCACAGGATGACCTTTTCGAAAACCGGACTGATTACCAACCAAAATAGAGTTTTCATTACAAAATTCCTGCAGTTGTTCTTTCACAGCACTTTCCAGAATCTTCTCATATACAGGTACACTATTAATCGGTCTAAATTCTTCGCATTTGTTGGTATTTAGTACCTTCGGCACAGGCGTCACCGTTGAACACTTCCAAGTTTGAGGAAATATTCCAGAAGACAGAGAAGCATTCACAGTATTCAACATCCTGTTCCCAGCCACCCTGAAGACGTCTTTGAAAATGTTTGTAGAAATTCCCGATTCACCACCACCCACTGTTTTTAATTCGCGCACATAACGTTTTAGCTCTTCCATAGATAACTTTTTGAATTTGCAAAATGTATTTGAGGCGCTCTTTACTGTTTGGAGTACATTAAGACTGGACGTTGAAGAGTTATGTATACTGGATACGATGACTTCCACACTGTCGATAAAAAACTGGTTTAATTTATTAGCTATATCAAGTTCTTCTATCACGGGTTTGTCATCAAAGATAATTTCATCCGAGATGGTATTGCTTTTGTCCGTACAAAAAATTCATTATCTCTCTTATTATTCAACTTTTGCAAAGGCGTTTTAGCGTTAATCATATTCTTTTAACGTGTAGAAAAAAACATTAAAGAAAAAATCACAAGACCGTAAACACCCTGTATAAATTGTCATGATTTTTGCATAAACGGCTTTGGAAATATTGTGGAACAAAAGTTTTTGGTGTACCCTATTTCTCGCGTAGAAACAGTCATCGTCAAATGTTTATGGGAACTTTTTTTTTTATAAAAATACCTGTTGAAAATACCTCGTGAGAATGAATCACCCCACACATTTTTTAACCAATGTCTAGAAAACACCCTGTATATTCATATAGTTTTTTCTTCATCCATATCTCCTCACCTATCAATCTTATCGACAATATGTACTGAACCTTTTAAATGAGAATTTAATTTAGAATATTTGAGTATTCTTATTTTTATTTCCTGAAGGTCCTGGTTTTCCATCAGCTATTCATGAAAAACAAAAAATATTCAGACACCCCCTACCACCTAAGCTCGTCCCTAAACGATCGGGACTTTCAGTTTTAGGATACCCCACACCTATACCAATATCCGCCGATACACCATTTTCTTTTTTAGTATTTTTCCTTCGTTGCCTGGGCTATGATATGTAATTTATCGATGGATGAAGTATTGAATTAATTTAAAAACATATCCATCCGTGACTTACCGTTGGCTTCTACATACACACTATTGTGGGCGTCATGATCACTTTCAATTTACATAAATGTTACATCAGTCACATTTTGTGTGTTCACTGAGGGGAGAGGTGAAGAGCAAGTAACATTCGGAAAACACTCAAAAATTCACAGGTTTCACCGAGTTAACGCAAGATTTGGAGACAGCATCTCCATCTATTGGTGGTGATGATGATGTGGATGGATCTGTGGGAAATAAATGCATGTCTTTCGCAACCCCTAGCTTTTTGGGCTTTTGGTTATGAGTAAATTCTTGCTTGTGCTAGTTGTGTGGGTGCGCAAAAGCCCGATTTCCGATGTTGTCGTGGATTTTATATCATTTTAATCAAAAAATAAATTGAATTCGCAAAATATAATGTAAACAAATAATGACAATAGATGACATTCAGTGACAATTGTGACAGTTGCCATCAAACTATAAGAACTTTGCCACGGCCTACGTTCATGATAGAAAGAGAAAACCACAGTCGCTCACGACTTATTACTTTACTTACTTGTAAATGTTGAACACTTTTCTCTTGAATCATTTTTTAACGTAAGACTTTCAACAAGACTCAAGACGGACATCCCGCGCATTCAACAAGAATGGACAATTTGCACACATTTTCAAATGACTTGAAATTTTATATACGAATATTAGACAATATTAGAAAGTCATTAGCGAAAAACGGGGAGCAGCCTAACTACTCTCTCTCGAGAGAGAAAGTCATCTCATTCAATACGTCAGATGGAGATGGATAATGTACTCTGTGACGTAGTGGATGTTGATTGACGCTCTTCAATAGGTGATCACTACTATAATAGAGGTCGTAGGTTGTTTTTTTAAACATCAATGGCATCAGTACTTCCTAATCCATATATTTATCATATTTTCAGAAAATGGGCAAATTGTCCATCCTGAGAGATTGGCTATGATCAATTTTTTGATAAGTGGATTGGACGAAACGCCCAAATCCTTGCTCTCCTGTAGAAGCTGCGAATAATGAACTTATTTCTGTAGTTCACGGTATAATGATTCCATTGAGAACGCAGAATCAGAAATCCTATTGATATAATCCAATTAAAAAAATACAAAATGAAGAACCTAGCAGTCGCACTGAGCAATGTATAATAGTTGATGATAGCACATTTGAACAACATTGAATGTTTATGCGAAAATCCTAAATGGTTTTGCCGTACGTATTTGAATCTTTGCCAATAGGTTGTGTAGTCAAAATTACAAAAAATAAATAACCAAAAAATTTTGGGCATAATATCAAATTACTAAGAATCAATGACCAAAAGATTGCCCCCCTTTGATTATCCACATTTTGAGACACTCTGTATACCGACTTTGAATATTTGTGGAGCTAGTATATTTTTAAAGGTGTATCCTTTGACAAACTTCCAGTCCAGTTTTTATTCTCATCGTCCCGAGCTCTTGAATCACTTTATCCAAAAGAATAATTCAATAGAGTAAAAGTATTCATAGACCACTTGACTTTTAAGTGGTAAAATATGAATAGAATATATATATATATCTTCGTTATCATCTTGGTAATCTGAAACGGATACGCCACTGTCTCTTCGACAAGACCTTCCAAAGTTTTTCTTGCGGAAGCCCACCTTATAGGGGGTAAAATCACCGCTAACAGGGTGAATTATTCCAAGATTAGGGCACTACCCTACACGAAGCTATTCACCGCTCCAATATCAAAGATGGCTGATTCTTTCTTCTCGACCAACTTGATTCCCGGCTCAAGAATATTAAACGGATAAGTTTGGCTCTTTGTGGGGCGAATGAGAGCAGATTGAGATGGTGAGGGTAATGCTATAGGTTCAAAACATGCGAGGGTCGTTGACATGATTTATGTTTATGATCTTGGAATGCATTTTGCAGTATTTGGAAATACTGGAATATGTCAACATGAAGTTATCATGTAATTTCGCAAGAAAAGGTTTCATTACCCAGTTCAACAATTTCATCAGAAGTAAAATACTCTGGGCTCTTAAAACAACTGGAAACTTAATAAAACAACCAAGACTCCGCTGAAAGCTTTACGGTCTTTTGTTTGCCGAACTACTTTGTCTACAAGAAATAGCTTTTCACGTAAAGTTGTTAGGGCAATTACAGTTGTGAATAAACCTAGAAAATTAGTCATTGTCATCATCATCAGGAGCCCATTTCATGTCATCGTTATAGTATAAGAATATACTAGGGAGGTAGAAATTTCTGGGCAAACCCAATGAACTAAAAGTTTCTGTTTCATCTAGTACTCCGTTTTCTTCTAGAGTTTTGGTCATATCTAGATTTTTGTCCTGATATCTCCACGTGTAGCTTCTGGCATCATTATTGAAAATCAGGTATCTCTCCAAAACTCGATAACCGCTATCTTCACTACATACGTTTATGATGGCCTCGTTCAGGGTAAGCATATTTATTATTCGAATTTGTCTGGTACGTTTCGTCAAAAGACCCACCTGAAATGCGAGAAAAAACTTCAAATTTTGAAAAAAGACATTCAGGAGCTTGATTATGTACACATCATCAGTTATGGGAAATATTTTGCCAAGATTGGGGCTTATGATGAAAAATTAGTCTAGAATGTCTAATAACTTATTTTGAACGAATTTTGTACGCACATCGACTAATCAATTCAAATTACATTCTTTCTATTCATTTAGTTCTGCTGCCGATGCAGAATTTTGTGTGATACAATAGAGTTGAAACTTATTTGACTATTTGACACTTGTCTGATTTCATGTTGATTCATTAACATCTGATTCATAATTGATTTGAAGTTCGACCTTATCATTCAATTTTTTCATATACCCAATTTTGAATCTTTTTGTATTCTATTCTATTTTGTTAAATAAACCATTTTGACAGAGTCTAAAAAAGGGTTTTAATAACAGCTAGGACCACCGTCCTTTCGCAACTTTTACAAGTGCCACATTTAAGCTCTTTAAGGGGTTTATAAGAGTTACAGAAATACTTCCGTTACTAAATACAAGACTAGAGGTTTTATAATAAAGGTGTTATAACAGTAGCAGTCGATATTATATGAACACAAATGTTTATTGCGTTAACATCAGCTAGGAGTGCTAGGACCACCGTCCCTACCCAAACCGTGGTAACCGTGGTTACTTTTCTAAAACTTGCCTATAATGGTGTTGGAGATATTTCCGTTACCAATTGTGCGTAACTTCCTACTGTCACTTCAAGTTATCAGTTGACCAAGTATTTTCTTCTCTGTAACACAGCGTAACCATAATGTTTCCTGTATCTTTCTCTTTTCTGGTTTGGGTTCGTCAGGAGCAGATATAAAATATAGAGCCATGTGCAAGAGTGGAGGTCAGCAGACATTTGCTTGAAGTATAAGTTTCTAGACTTTGTGATAATCAAATGTGTATCAATAGTTGGATGCCAATCTATTTTTACTATGAAAGTAGATAAGATACTTCACAAAAATGGACGGACCACTATTATACTCAGTGGAAGCTATTCTCAAATCAAACTGTACACAATAATATACGTGCAGAATTTTATATAATACCGATTTGTTATGAAAAATGCCTTTTGTGAATGTCTCCAAAGGACAAGCAAACGTTCAATTCAACACAATTGGTTGAACTATTATCGTTTATCAACGTTATTTCTTGATTAGCTTTGAGTGTTGACCAACAATAATGGCGGAATGGGTTTGGTAGGAATATACAGGGTGTCCACTCTGAAGTGTCCGACCCCTGTAACATTTTTGTTTATTGACCGATTTTCATTTGTTTTTTGTTTGTTAGGTCTTGTCAAACACTTTTTCAACATTATACCAAATCAGTTCCAGGGACGTACTTTTGGGTGATTATGGGGGTTCAAAGTGGGTCAAATTTCAGAAAATCGTATTAGGGGATATTTTAAGAAAAAACTGACAACGGAATCTCAATCAGAATGACCAAAAACCTCCCTGTTCACATTTTCAAAAAAAAAAAAATGTTACTGTTTTGGTTATTTTTTTTGTTGTTGATTTATTAATTCAATACTTATACTGCTCATTGAGTCTTCCTGTACGTTCTGATTATTAAGATGTTAATAAAATCCCAGAATGTGTGTTTTAAACAAAAAATCATTAATACCTAATACAGGGTGGGCGACTTCAGAGGGGACACCGTATAACTTGAGGATGGAAATAGCTATATCACCAACAGAGATCTTTTGTTACTGGTAATAACACCATATACCATATGGTGTTGTTATAAAGCTCAAATGTCTAAAAAATGTTCTAATAATAACAGAGGTTACTGAAAGTCATTTTATATTATCATTTTCCATATTATCTCTCCACTCTTCGTGATCAGAAGGCTTTTGAGTGTAGGTACCTCGTGTAGACATTTTTATTTAATTTCTTTTGAATTTTCAAATTGGGTATTCGATGAAATAGGTATTCATTATTCAAACAGTACAGGGTGTTCACAGATAAATGGACCCCCTAATTAACTTTTTAATTTGATGTTTGAGAAAAAATGTTTTGAATGAAAGCTTTATGGTTCAAAATGAGTTTTGTTAAAACTAATATGTTTACTGTTTTAGGATAAAGTAACAAGGCACTATGACTTGGTTTATGAAATAGGTTTAATAACGACGTAAATTTATTTATACAAGCCCGATACAAGATGATCGTGATACTATATCATGTCGCGTATATCGTACTGCGTTGTCAGATTTTCTTAAGTGATTCCTTAAGAATGTAAAATACATAACATGCCCTGCCATAACAAAAATAAAAAAAATTAATATATAAAAAAAACGATGATAGTTCTAATCGTGAGAGAAAAACGAAATGATAAATTCAAAAACTAGAATGAATTATTATTGTTTCCATTAAATAGACCATAATCAGAATCAAGACGATGATTCAAGAGAGAAAGAGAACACTTTCAACCGTTATTTAGTCTATTCGGCGGGCGAACAATTCTTCCAGACCTAGTGACTTGACAATCAGCAGATGCAGAAACAGGAACAGAGTCAGGATCATTTCCAGGGTAATCTCTGACTGGGTCAACATCTTGGCAAGGCTTTGTTCCATCATTGGATTTTACAGGACAATTCACAGGCAATGAATATCTGTGGAGCATGGTAGATGAACCCAGTGGCTTGAGATAAATTCTGTTGCGTCTATATTTCCTCTCATTCACGTTAACAGTTTAGTCTCGTGGTCCATTTTTCGCAACAACATAATCTAGGTTCCATCCTATTTGTTCACCACTCTTGAATTCTGACAATTCTCGTTAGGTTTTGTCATAGTTATACTTCTGGTGAACTTGATTCTGTTTAAGTTGGTTTTGTATATGTTTCGTAAAATATTTTGGGATTAAAAAATCACTTGCCACTGGTAAGTTGGTTCTGATTCGTCTGCATATCAGCAGATAGCATGAAGCTGGTAATTTTGCTTAAGGAGTTGTATTATAATCCAACAAGGCTAGAAGGGGGTCTTTGTTTTCCATGTATGCTTTGATAAATAGGTTTTTCACGGTTTGTATGTGAATATCTGTATTCCTTCGTCTCCAAGCAAATTCAAAAACATGGCGATTTTGATTTTGTCATCCTTCGAACTTTTGCCAGAAGCTAGAAGGTACAGCTCAAACTTCTGTTTCCAGTATTTCCAGTTGTTTGCCATATTGTTTCCCTCAAAATTAAATGGCTCTGAAGCTCTTCCTTGGTCGGACATTGTGAAGCACAGAAACTAGTTAATCCTATGTTACTTATCACACAGCTTCGTTCAAGTTGAGCTTATCTCTGTCTTGTGTACACACGCGACAACCCGACAACAGCATAAAAACCGCTCAGCGCAACAACACTCTTATCGGACTGAATACCGACTCAAAAAACAGTTTAACCGGTCACATGTAGATTTGCCGAACACCGAACGCGTGAACGCGACACCATAGTATAATAAACAACAAATTCGCCTCATTTATACTCTGCTAACATTTTGAAATGCAAAACTGTTTTCCAAATCAAGAATTTTAAACTTTTCATAAATCTTTAGATCTACTTCATAGTGGGTGATCGTATTCTATAACTTGATAGGTAATTCACCTATGCATCAGTATCATTGAAATCATGGAATCTGCTACGGTATACTTTTATTTTACATTTCATAATGTTAGCAGTGTATAAATGAGGCGAATTTCTGTCATTGAGATAGACGAAATTTGACCACGTTTAGGTATATGGAGCTGTCGCTACTTGTTGTTTATTATACTATGGCGACACTGCTTGTCACTTGCTCTGGTTAGAACGCATGCGCCTTACGGTATCGGCAAAAAAACAGCCCTATAAAGACGATTCGTTCTAATAAAAAACAATGTGTAGGTATCCAAGAAAGAATAAATAAACGATTCATAAAATAGTGATTAAGTCGAAATCGAGCGATGCGTTCAGGAGAAGATTGTTGTTAATTTGTGAGAATTCTTTCTGCTTCGCTAATTTTGCCGGTGTGCATTTTGAACAAATTTTCTTCATTTGAAGCACATGGCTCCCGAAGTCTGGTTACCTGATATCTCACGTCTTTCCACCATGGCATCTTACTGAGAGACTTCCATGAAGTGGCCGGAACTTCCACAGAAACATCAGGCAAAGGTCCATGGGGACAATACGGTACTCTGACTCCAGTCTCAGGATGTATGTGGTGCTGTATGTCTTCTGTCTCCTCATCGAACCAATGACTGATATCTTCTGATATCTTTTCCAGCCATTGCCAGAAGTGGTTTTATGCATTTTTGATCGGTGTACTGTTCTATTAACGGTGTAATATCAAGAACTTTACCTAATAAAGAGACCCAACAGTCATTGGGTTGATTGTGTATAACTACTTCGAATGGGGCAAATATTGGCCATTTGTTTTCATTAGAAAAAAATTTGCTAGACATTTTTAGAATTGACCGGTTTGACAGTTACGTCATGGTTATAGGAAATAGTGTATTCCGGAAGTCTCCGCATGAATAGGGAACAGATCAATACCCCCTACTATTGGTCAGATCCAGAGTATCATATCGGGGGTAACTGTTTGTTGAAATCATTGTATTGTGTTGATACCTACATAATATAGACGTTCGTTTTGGACATTCAGTTTGATGTGGTGTGTCAGCTTCAGCCCAGTATTTGAAATATACTCTTATTTTATTATACTTTTTCCCTTAAGACTTCATTATTTGATTTAAGATTTTTAAGATTTTTTTCAAGGGGAAAAATTTACATCCAAATTGATAGAGGATCCCAATTTTTTTTCATCAATAATCACGAAAACTTTTGACGAGATTCTTCCCTAGCACCTTCCAGTTTTGGCCAAGACTTCGTTTTGTCACCTTGCCCCTACTGATACGCTTTCGAAAAATAGTTTGTATCATTATAAATGAAAAAACTACAGCAGATGATACCGAATATTTCTTCTCCAATCTGATTTTCAGACTCTTCGAATTTTCAGACTTCAAATTCATTTAGTCTAAACTTCTCATCACGTTCAGTATGTTGGAAAATTTCTCAATAAAGGTAAAATGAAAGCCAATCCGAAGGCGTGTAACAGAAGCAAATAACAAAAGACAAACTTGTGATACGTATTTACATAAAACAAATGACTGCGCTCGTCCATACGAAAAGTTGGCTAATATTTCAACGATGTCGCTTCTTGGCGTCTCGCGACGCGGCAGGTATATTTCCCTC
The DNA here is from genome assembly GCA_958502075.1 of Orchestes rusci. Lineage (NCBI taxonomy): Eukaryota > Metazoa > Arthropoda > Insecta > Coleoptera > Curculionidae > Orchestes > Orchestes rusci. The sequence continues at coordinate 22,755,108 of OY293307.1, forward strand.
GGGAATCGGGATGTTTACCTTGGGATGACAGCTTGTCGCACTTTTTTATTTTCTCGGCACATTTGATCAGATCCCTGTATCTTAATTTAAAACTGTCAATTTCTGCTTCGGGTAATATATACGTGAGAAGATATCGGATTAGAAAGTTTGACAAAGATGATTTATAGAAAATGACAAATTAATATGAAAATCGGTGCTTTCTTAATGGCGTATTGAATGGAATATTTTGCATGATTTCATATCCACCTGTATTACTAGGTTAGATGTATTGCCCCTTATTTAGTCGTCTTTGCTACATAGTCAGATGTATTGATAAACAGTTCTAGAAGATTATGAATATAGATTAATATGAATAGATTATCAATCTCATTTTATTTGATGATAAGTGGAAATCACAAAATAAAAAAAAACATAAGTTAGAAGATCCGAATAGGAGATGACCTTCACCCATCTGTTTTTCTGATGATAAGTGTTTTATATCAAATTCAATATGAAAAGAGATATATCTCATGGTGGTTGTCTAAAAAATTCTGGTCCTGTCTATTTTTAATTATCAGAAGTACAAAAATGGGTCTTTGCTTATTTCTTCACCAACTCAAGTTCTGTTTATTCAATAAATCATATTATCAAATCACAGATAATTTTGTCATGAACGCATTTTTTTGAAGCGTACGCATCAGACTGCAAATCAAAATATATTCACACGACAGATTATACAGGGTGTGCCAAGATAAGTGGCCTATTAGAATATCTCGTGAAATAAATATATTCCTGGCAACCTAATAGTTATCACCAAAAAATACTAGGCAACCCATCGTTTGCCTACTCTGTAGACTTCATACTTTCATTTGATTTCTGATTTTTCAGTTAAACAAGTGAGTGAAGAAATAGAAGAAGCCATTCTTGTACTGTCAATTAATCATATACTGGACCAGAATTTTTCGAGCCACCACCTCACGATACACTTTCTGATATATCAAATTTGATGTGAAATATTTTTCATCAAATAAGACTATAAGTACCTTCTGTTTATAATTTGTTTCTTAACTGTTAGCCTACTAGAACAATGTTTTGCTGTTGTATTAAATTCAAAAAATATAGATCATTCAGCTGTATGTTTCGAATAAATCGCGAAGTAAAATTTACAACAGAGTAGGCGAACTGATCCAACTTCTTCGTAACATGTAAAAACCAGAATTGATTATTTAGAAAAAAAGATTGTCAAAACTCATTTTGTTGTTTAATCTGAGGTACTTAGTTATCATGAATAGTAAATTTTGATCTTTTAGGAAAATTTCATCAGGAAAGTTGTTTAGAAGCACATACTCAAATGATTTAATTGAAAAGATTAAAAAAAAATACATAATTTCAAGATGAATAAGGTTTTTTTTGTAAGCAAAACTTTTGATGAAAAATACTGGATCGATCTTGTTCCCGGTGGGACATCCTGTAGTAAATTTTTTCTCCGTCGCAGCACTTGACTTTTTGCGGTCTGCTACTTTTCCCGCCAGGCAAATAAGCGTTCTATTTGCCTTGCTACGAAAGTCCCAAGACCAAACATACTCCAATTTTGTAATACAGAGATGCCTACAGATCGCTGCTGATGAGTAATTGGAGAGTTTTGGATAATTCACTTTTGGAATATTGTTACGTATTCGACTGGGTCTTCGTCTGGACCCACAACACCTGTCGTGCTCTAGGGAAAGGTAGCTGGGTTGAACAGTGGGAAAACTCGGTAATGGGAACTCCAGTCTATTATCGTCTATGGTGCAGTTCATCTTCTCCATTACACTAGGACAAGCATCTTATTCGAAGCTGAGAGGGGCTACACTACTCAGGGTGAGAGAGGTTACACTACTCACAAGGGAGAGTAGTTGGCTAGGCCAAACAATGACTGTCATCCTGCTGAACGTGTCTATTTATAGCGAAAAAACTGCTTGCTCAGCGATTCCAGTAGTGGCAAGAGTATATTTGCCTCCAATACTAATATGACATATGCCCTCCTCCCGTCAGCATTGGAGTCCAATGCCAAAAGAGAACATGCGTCATCCCTTATAAAAAAATCTTGAAACTATTAACAAATTTTAAAATTCCTTGCTCCGGTCCTACCATTCATTCGACTAGTTTCCTGGCCTATGGTACCGCACCGCTGTGTGACGTGTGCTCAACGCCTGTTCACTGCTTATAGTGCTAATGCTTGCGTTTGCAGAAATGTTGGCCGACAACCCTCCCTCACCTCGTTGATAGTTAAATAATATGGCCAAGGGTTGTGTTTGATGATTGTGGGTTCCGGGTGGTTTTTGTAGTTCACAGTTGGATGAATTTGGGGACCGGTAGCTGTTACATGAAAAATAGAAAATATATAAATACATCACCCTATACAGTGTGAAATGAAAAACAAAAATAATATCCCATATTGAAATTATTATAAACATATACCCACTAAACCTTATCTATGTCAAATCATTATAAGGTACGGCAATAGGCGAAAGTATTATTCGGAAGCAGAGATCCTCGTGAGGAGGCTGCTGACGAGGGAGCTCCTCGTCATCTCTCGGATAAGTCTGTTATCTTTCTCTTCCAATAGATATTTTCTGGAACCGATCGCTTATCTTCAGCCCTATAAAGCAGCTGCCAATCAGCCTGGTTGATGTACCATGTTCCGGGGGGATATCGTCTTCCTCACTGTAAAAACTCGCTAACGCCGTCCCTTGGTTTTTACATAAAGTATAGAGATTAAGTCATAGAAAAATAAGTTGTTGATGAATAAATAAGAGGAGAAGAACAAATATATACATAACAATAATTTGCATCACTAACTCTGTTCACCATGTTCATTCCAAGGTATGTGACGTATCCAATTGGGCTCTTTCTGAATCTCTACTTGAATGGTCCACGTCCGTAGCGAGTGGAATGAGCTGACATCCATACTTGCTTTCCCGTTCGGCTATCATCAGCAAATAGGACGGTGGAGGCCTTTCTTTGACTTTGTTCAACGTCTCATGGGTTAGACCATCATAACACTGGAGAAACGGACTGCCGATCCCTTCGTACCCATGTAAGGCCTTGCCAGAATATTCCAAATAATAGACACACCAGGACTAGGGAAAGTGCTACACACTTCAACAAAAACTACTATCGTTGCGACGCTGAGTGCCAATGAAGGCTGGCCGGTGGCCAGAGGCGTCGCCTGGTTCCTTTGGAACAAAAAGTGAATGAGGGCAATTGAAAGTACTATGCTCCAAATCATCATCAGGACTTGAATCTCCTCATGCCAACTGGAACAACCAATGGGGGCTTGGGCTTCCATCCCTTGACGGACACTGGCGATTAGATCGACGCTCGAAGCTCAGAGCGTCCAGCACTTTTCCAAGCACTCATCGAACCAAATTTCTTGTCAGGCCTTCCTATACTCTACATGGCAGCGGAAGTGATCATTGGCGCATCCACCAAATGTCACGTAAGGTGTTCAACTGGGCCTTCGTCTGGATCGACAACACCTTTCGTGCTCTGGCTGGGTGGGGGCACTCGGTAATGGGGACTCCAGTTTATTATTGTCTATGGTACTGTCTATCTTCTCCATAACACTAGGACAAGCATGTTCTTTGAGGCTGAGGCTTACACCACTCACAAGGTAGAGTGTTGGCTAGGCCAACCACAGACCATCATCTTGCTGGATATGTCTATTCATAGCAACAAATTTGCTTGCTTGGCGATTCCAGTAGTGGCAAATTGTGCGCATTTACACCAAGTATATTCGCCTCCAATACTAATAATATTAGTAAAAATAAAAATTGTCATATTATGACAATTTTTTATTTTTGAATCTTGACTTGGAGGTGATCCCGGACAGTATAAAGGGATATCGACCTAGATGAATGATATGATGCCCACTAGCACTGAATCCAAAGAATGATCCAAGTACGAGTTGAAAACATCAATCAAATCAGTTATGATTCTATAAGTGCCTGGTTTGATTTTGTCTGCATCTTGGTATCTTGTGGAGCCTCCCATCCACTGCAGCACTGTTCTATGGCCGAAAGTCAATGATCATTTCACATTCAGTACAATGATTATTACTCAAGACCAAAGCGTAGGCACAGACAAACACCAAAAAGTCAACCGGAATCATTTCTCACGGTGTGCTACGTTTACAACCAATATCAGTTTATCGATTACACGATAGTGATATTAATTGACAATCGTAGAAAAAATATAGTGGAAAACTCGCATGGAATGACCTTTTCCTACTTGTATGAACCTTAATACTCGTAGGAAATGAGTATCATTCCATGCTTGTTGTACAATATACTATTTGAAAACCGATATTTCAATTGCGATAGTATATTAGATCTTTATGTATGTGAAAGGAGTAACGCAATTGAGATGCAGCACTTTCGGCAGGCAATTTCAAGGTCCAAATTGATATTGAATTATTGGACCTGAAATTCAATACCCAGTTTTGGTTATTATAATATTATAATAGTATTCTGATATAAAAAATTCAAGATTGCTGTCGATTTAATGATCTGCCCCTGCTAACTATCTATTGATTACTTATCGCATCGTGTGCAAGCGCCAATAAACAGTCGGGATCCAAATTCGACGTATGAACAGCAAAACAGCATCACTCCACTTAATTAAACATAATTGAAGCTTAAAGGGCGGAGCTTCGAGTGGAAATAAGCTAATTGATGTAAGCTGCCGGTGGCAAAGCCAATTTCCATTTTAATGTTCAACTCCAAGCTGCAATAATAACCCAGAGAGACCTTTAGGGGGAGTTGGGACATGTATGTTGGCTATTCAACATGATTTTGCAATTAGCGACGTTGTCGTGTTTTCGTTGATAGCGATGGTCAACATTCAGATTGTTTGTCGTGTTTGGGGAAGATCCGGCATGTGTGCTTTTCGTTCCAAGATTTTCTATTGTAACTATGATTGGTTACATCAATAGACATAATGAACTAGGCTTAGACCAAAAATGAATTAAATAAGTTACTATCTTATCATTGTGTCGAATGTGAGTTTAATTTTCTTGTGTTGCTTCCCATTTTTGTTCTTCCTCCACACCTTATATTTTGATCAAGTAAACACAGATCTGGATAAGTAAAACATGATAACTCACATCGACCCTTAACTTTCATGAAGATCTTGACGACTAAAATGATCAGTTATATTCAGTGATTGAAAATTTATAACGGAATTTGAGAAAAAAAATATATCAAGATTTACTCAAACTTTGAAAGAAATCAGTATATTGTACAACAAGCATGTAATGACACTCATTTCATTCACACTAAAATGGTCATTTCATGCATAGGGATTCCCATGTTAAATTTTCAGTCCCGTGTTAGCAGTACTTCTATCCAAAGTACATAGCTAAAACTTGGCGTAGATAAACTTTGGTGCTTATAGATGATTTTTTTTTATCAATTAACACAGAATAAATTGAGAAAAGATTAAAAAAATGCTTTTATCAATTGGGAAGTAGAACTTTTTTACTAGCCTTGTATTATGCCACTGTCAACCAAATAACTTCATTGTCAAATTGTAATTTAATTTATTCCTAACAGTATAATACGATTATAAAAATCAAACATCATTTTTCAGATAAACGGTTCAACATGTCCCCTATTAACGGCCAATCAGTATCCTTGATGGTCATAAAAATGAAAAAAAAAATTTTTGGTTAAACAAATTGACAATGAGGTAAGACACGTCAGAAAATTGGTTGTCACCGTCATATACAAGGCATGTTGAAAGTATAACTTTCTTATATATTTAAGCATCTTTTGTGTCTTTCTCGAAGTTATTCTGGCGTAATTGATGAACTTACCTAATCTCGAAGCACCAAAATTCATCTACGGCAAGTTTCAGCTGTGTACTACGAATAGAAGTACTGCGAACATGGGATTGAAAATTTAACATGGGAATCCCTATGTTCCATCTTAAATAAACGCACTGTGTACTTTTTTAACGATTATCAATCAATATCACTATTATCTAATCAATATCGATTCGTAATTTTTCGTCTGGTGGAGGTGCGAGTGAATGCTATTTTTTCACTCGTTGCCTAGCAACTAGTAGGAATGGTTTTTTTTTTCGTTCAGTTCTACAATGTATAACAGCAATAGTAATGAAAAAAAATTCACTGGTATGAGTAACGGGTCACATTTACCAAAAGAAACTGGATCTATACTACATCAATCATAGTCATAGAAAATAGTATATTATTCAACTATCGGCAAATGTTGGATATTACCCACGAGGATGAACACGATACTTTTACTTTGATTATTCGATAATTAAAGCGAACTTTGAAATATTCAATTTCATTTGGACGACACTTTTTAACAACTAGTTTTCTTAAAGTGAGGTTAGGTTGTTAACACAATGTGACAATGACTATAAAACAAGTATGGTCGGTCAAATGGGATGTTTCAAAATGATGTATTCGAAGGTTGACATTTTGTCAAATGTTCTGATTGGGAACAAAACAGTGGAGTAATGAGATCAGATCATTTCATTGGTTAAAAACTATTGAGTGATGAAAAAAAAGTCACTGGTAGGAGTAACCAGTCACATTAACCAATAGACAGTGGATGTTTAGAAAAAAGTAACTTTCAAATTCTACTAAGTGCACTTTGTTTTTCTGTGTCGATTGGTCTACGTTTGAGCTTGCTACGAAAAAATGTATGTCGCTTTATAACTCAACCATGTTTTAAGGAAAGTATTTAAATTTGTATTTACCAAGTGACCATTATTTGGGCTTGTTTCAATGAAGTGTTGGTTAGACTATCCACCTCGAAGACGTTTTCAGTTGAATCTTTTTAAAACCTCATGATTTTTTTTGAAATGGCGCTAATCCTGCTTTACTTTGAAAAATTATTCAAAGTTTATACACTTGAACTATTTTTTTTTATCGCGAAAAAAAAGTATGTGGCGCATAACCTGTTTTACCTTGAACTGTTTTTCAAAGTCTATGCCCTGAAACCCTGATTTGAGTGATTTGTTTACAGATCATCAGCTATATTAATTCAAAGGACATTTATGTTTTAGATATCTTCTCCAGGTGGTTATCCCTTACTTTTTTTCACCATAAGTTTTTGCATGAGACTTAAATTGTGCCACCTGTTACTTATACAATGTTTCGTTGGTGGTTGAGCCCCTTTACATCAATTTGTTTTTATCAATTTTTGGATTTAACTTGTATTACCTGTTTCTTAGACAATGTTTTAGAATGTTTACATCAAATTGTATCTATTAATTATTGGATTTAAGTCCTTATACCTATTGTATGTTGATTCATGCTTAACCGACATTATCTCGGTCTTGTAAAAAACTTACTGATATTAAAACTACAGATGATGAAAAGAATGACCTAGAACCAAATATTTTCCACGCAGGTGTCAAATATATGATTAGCAAAAAAAGTTATGATTTTTTTTCCAAAAAAGTTCTTTTTAGATCGTTCTGCTATAAAATCCACAAAATGTCGCTTATTACCTTTTTCCTTTCAAGCATCGATATTATTATGTGAAACGCAGGGTTGGTACAGAGGCGTGATAAATAATGTTGAGAGTTACATTGATGTGAGCGGTCACCACTCGCCCTCCTAACTGAAATTTACAGACAACGAAATTATCGACTGCCGAAAGTGCTGTGCCCAAATAGCAAACTAGCCCTATTACTTTTTTCTTATCGAACTGGAAGGTTTTTTAAGGGTTGTAAAAGTGCTTCAGAACAGTAAATGTGCCGTGTTATCGTCTCGGGTATTTCCATTTTGCTGTGTGCAACTAATTTGTTCTATAATATAGTTCTTCAAACGATCTTGGCTAATTTATAGAACATTTGAAAAATAGTTTTTTAAATGTCCCAATGTTCAAGCTACTACCATAAGGCTACATACAGTGCGAGTCTCTAACTTGGAATAAATTCAGTAAACAAAAGACCGTTTTTTTTTCGGAAATATGCTCGGACACGTCGATTAGTATTTTAAATTGCGCTCTTTTTCATGTAGAAAAATTGTATACAGTGTGTCCCAAATTTGAGATATGACGTCATCGACTATTTTTTTAAATGGTAGCCCTAATTTTTTTATGACTATTCTTAAAGAGTATATCGAGTTACACATGCGTACCAAATTTCAAGTTTTTATTCCTTGTCATTTAAAAGATATTTAACAAAAACATTAACTAATTCGAAAAATGAAGAAATCTGATTCAAGTCAATAACATTTTTATGCAGTTTAAAAATGGCACGTCAAAAGGTATTCGTTTTTTGTCAAATCGGTTTGACGTCTTATCACAATGTTATAAAAACAAGAAAACATGTTAATAATAACAAGTAAGAAGAGCTGCATCGTATTCGAGTTGTTGAGCGAGAACCCTATTAGTTTGTGGTTTTGTGAGAAACACCGTTTTTTGAAAAATCCACGAACATGCCGTACTTAACTGAAACCCACAAAATTGAAATTTTAATGATGATTGGCTACGGAAATAGGACAAGAACACAAAATGAAGTTATTCATTTATTCAGAGAGAAGTATCCTGATTTACCACCCATATCACAAAGTACCGTAAGCAAGATTGAAAAACAGTTTCGGGAAAACGGACATTTAAGAAAAACAAATAATCATCGTCAAAGTGCGCTCAATGAAGAGGTCAAAATTAATGTACTTCTCTTTGTTCAAGAAAATCCTCATGTCCCCACTAGGCAGATAGCTAGGGAACTCGAAATTAGCCAGTCTTTAGTTATAAGAACTCTTAAAGCGCAAAAATTTCATCCCTATAAATTGACAATTCTCCAGGAACTCACCGAAGATGATCCGGATAGAAGACTCCTGTTTTGCGAACAAATGATGGACCTACTAGACAGAAATGTTCTAAACATAGAAAACGTCCTGTTTTCTGGCGAATCAACGTTTATGTTAAATGGGGAGGTAAATCGACAAAATTATCGTTATTGGGCAGACAACAACCCATACTGAATGAAAGAAGGTCATACTCAACGTCCACAAAAAGTCAATGTTTGGGCAGGGATTATTGGTGATCGAGTAATAGGACCAATTTTCTTCCAAGAAAATCTCAATGGAGCAAGATATTTAGAATTCTTGCAGGAAGTACTACTTCCGAATTTGGCTACTCTATTCCCTGATCCGGTTGAAGCTGATGTCCCGAATAGAAACATCTGGTTTCAACAAGACGGGGCGGCGCCTCCTCATTTTGCTAGACCTGTCCGTGAGTATCTGGATGATGCATTTCCAGGCAGATGGATTGGTAGAAGAGGACCCTTTGAATGGCCACCCAGGTCTCCGGATTTAACACCTCTGGACTATTTCTTATGGGGGTACTTGAAAAACAAAGTTTTTAGGACCAAACCGGGAAATATTGAGGAGTTGAAAGAACGAATAAGACAGGAGTGTAGGCTAATTTCCGCTGAAGTAATTAGAAATGTTCAAAACGAGTTTCAATTCCGTTGAGGGTATTGTCAGTTAGTACATGGACAACATTTTGAGCATTTATTGAAGAAAAATTATGGAGTTGAATCGGATTTCTTTATTTTTCTAATTAATGTTTTTGTTAAATATCTTTTAAATGACAAGGAATAAAAACATGAAATTTGGTACGCATGTGTAACTCGATATACTCTTTAAGAATAGTCATAAAAAAATTAGGGCTACCATTTAAAAAAATAGTCGATGACATCATATCTCAAATTTGGGACACACTGTATAAAATTTTTCTACATGGAAAAGAGCGCAATTTAAAATACTAATCGACGTGTCCGAGCATATTTCCGAAAAAAAAACGGTCTTTTGTTTACTGAATTTATTCCAAGTTAGAGACTCGCACTGTATACAACTACAATACATCTGTTTGGTTCGTAAAACTAAATGATTCGGTTTGATTCACGTACATGACAGTTTTATGAGATCCTAATTGAACACTGCTTTGAAACAGCTTTATAAAACTTAAGCAAATCACAGTTCAGTCGCTTTAAGAACGTTGTCAACACGTTTACCGGACTTCAGATGTTTTATAAGGTTTGTTGTATAAACGTTCTTACAGCTTTTATAAAACATAGAATTGTTAGTTGGGTGAGCATCATGAGCATTCCAAACTGTTCCATCCGTTTTACATCGTAAAAATATACTTTCAACGTCGGATCTCTATGTATGAGAATCATTCATTTATGTTGACGCTCTGCTATCTATCACAAAAATGTTTATTGAATTGAATTCCTGAGAATCAATTTGAAAAAAGTAGGAAGTTTTCTGTTAAATAGATAAGAATGAAAATGTAACGCGAATGCGGTCTTGATATTTCCACTTAACCTTCATATTCGTATACAAAAATATGAAGTTTTAAGGTTTGCGCTTTGAAAACTCACTATCTGATGAACGATCGCATCACGTGAATATGCTGGGCAGAGCCAATGTTCACTTCATAGAGATCATGGATAGGCGTCCAGATGATAGGTATGTCCGAGCTGTACCTCTCGTCCATACAATATAGTGCAGTCGTTATAAATAATGTTGAGAGTTGGATAAATTGATGTGCGCGCTCGCCCTCCTGATACCTGTCAGTTTTATCCCGAATAGGAACTCTCATCATATGTTTGCGTTTGCTGACTTGACCAACAGATGGCGGTAGAAGCCAAAACCATGTACTGTATACATATCGGACTTTGAATATCTTTTTGATGTTGAGAAGTACAGTTTTGTTAGTGGTGCCATGCTGCGTGATCAAGGATTCCTTTTCGGAATAAAACTCACATGCATGTAATTCTCAATAATATTTATCACGACTCTGTACCAACCATCGTGAAGCTTCAATCACTTCCACATCGAAAAATGTTTGTTTTACTTTGACCTCCTGACTTTGAAGTTCATGTGATTGCATTGAAATAGGTAGTATGATGTACAACATGTATGAATAATTGTAGAACTCGCTTTTGGCTCGTGCCACAAACCTTCATACTCAAGCCCCCCATTCATCTACGAGCCCGGACCCGACTCCCAACTCGTATCCGACTCGCACACTCATTACCTGAACCCTTTAAACCCATAGGCATTCATTTTCTTGAAAAAGGACTATAAAATCATGCTAAAATGTCTTGTTGTTTTCAAAAGTCATTTTGAATAACTTCAAACTGGTGTTTGGTTGGAGTCACCGGACAAATCTGGCTGTTGCCACACACACACACACACACCAATTTGCTCTGATCTGTCGGAGTCCAATCGGAGGTTCGCTGTGGAAACCGGCAAGCCAGTGACGCGAGCCGGACCCGACTCTTTCTACCGCACATTGGCGGATCGGTCGGTGAACGGGTCGTGGCTGACCGATCCGGCGAGCCCATCCGCCGATGAATGGGAGGCTATGGGGAATGAGTGTCATTACATCAGAGTTTTACACTATACTTTTTTTTATGAAAATAGTCTTTTATTTTCCAATCGTTGCCTAGCAAATGGAGAATGGAAAATGAAAAGGAGTTTTACAATGTACAAACTATAATATATACGAATCGATATCCGCACGCCAATATCTCGAAAACGGATATAAATATTCAATTTCTGTAGAAAGTGTTCAATGTATGAGGTCAAGTAGATATTTTTCATAGTTTCAAAATTCGACGCCAATCGAAAGCTAATCACTGCCGCGACGCGCCGAAAATATAAATCGATTGCATCAGGGACGTTGAAATTACGCCCATGCTAAAGTACATGTTGTTTATAAACTTTTTTGTCATTTACTCGAACCCATTTATCCTACTCATCTCTGAGTTATAGGTACCAGTTTATATTTAACATGTTATGATCGACATAACATGCGATAACGGATGATTTTTACAGGAATACTAGTCTCAATTTCCTTGAAAAGTATAGTCAGTGTATGGGGTCAAGTGAATAAAATCTTTCATAGTTTGAAAAATTCAACGCCTACAAGAGCTGAGCGTCATGCGTCGGAAATATGAATCGGTTTCAGGGACTTTGAAATCACGCGCATGCGAAAGTACATGTTATTATTACATTTTTTTATGACTATTCAATAATAGATGTATTATACATCCACTTTCTTTTGGTTAATGTAACTCGTTACTCATACCAGTGACTTTTTTTCATAACTCAATTGTTTTTAACCAATGAAATGATCTAATGTCATCACTCCACTGTTTAGAGCCAATCAGAACATTCGACAAAATGTCATCCTTCAAATCCATCATTTTGAAACAGCCCATTTGACCGTACTTGTTTTATAGTTATTAGTTGCTTTTTATTTGCATACTGGATCAGTTCACTTTTGAATGAACTGACCTAAAAATGATCCGACCAAAAACCATCAAATAAAACTGCATCTTGTTATTCTGTCATTTTCAGCAAAAAAAAAGTTCTTTCCTTCGAAATTTCCAATGAAGGGCATAGATTATTTTATATTTTTATGTGGTTTGAGGGTTACGCTGTCTCGAAATTCCCGCCTTATATTCGTCAAAACAATCTCCACCTTTTACCACTGACCAGTTCACTTAAGTGATCGAAATTTGCGGGTGGTATACATACAGTTAGGGGCAAAGGGGAAAGTGACGGGATCGATTACAAATCAGATCAGTTTGTAAATAAAACATCCTGAAACGTCGCCCAGTTTTTTCAAAAAACTAAGGCCTACTAGAGCATATTTAGAGGCTGAAAAATCCAGAAAACATATGAGCGATTTTTGAGAGAAAATCTGACTACGCCACTGGATTTTTCATCCCCTGGAATGGGTCTGTTCCAAATTTCATGAAAAAATATTAAATTCGAAAATATTATTTCTGTGTGTATTTTTTTTTCTATTTTTTTTTGTCTGTTTTCATTGTATTTTGACATGAGAATATCTTTTAAATGTTTATATTTTATAATTTTTTTCCGATAGACTTTCTATCGCAAGAGTTTCGAGGTAAAATACTTCTTGGTGCATAATAAAATTAATCTTCAATTTTTAATATTTTCCATCCATTCCAGGGGATGACAAATCCAGTGGCGTAGTCAGATTTTCTCTACAAAAAACGCTAATATATCTTGTAGGCCTTGGTCTTTGGAAAAAACTGTGCGACGTATGGCCTCAAAATACACCTTTTTGCTCTCTACATTAAAAAAAAAAGTCAAAATCGATCAATATATTAAAAAGTTATGAGGCTGGCTCGCTTTCAAATGGGTCACTCTGTATATCGTATAACTACAATTCATTCACATTAACTATTTTCATCATTCATTTTAATTTATTTGATAAGATCCACCCTGATTCTTCACTACAAATTTTCCTTTTTGTTTGTTTATCTGTGTTATAGGTTAGGTTAAGACATGGTTTGTGTCAGAGTCATATCAAAATTAGGTATTTTATTATTACTTTTTCACTACTGAACGTATTTTATGATATAAAAAGTAGGCTTAAAAGTTTTGAAACTTTTTTCACCTGAAATTATTGAAAAAAAAATCAGGTTTTTTTTAGCACCATTTTGTTAAGTTTTCACTTTGATGAATATAGTTTTTATCAAACATTCGAGCCGTGTATTCAATGTACGACGGGTAGTTTTACGTTGATGCACCCGAACAGTTTGTTTACAAATAGGTAGACGGAAAAGGCTTCCCACCCTATTCTACACTACGCTACACTTGTCACACCTCCTCTACCGGGGGTAGCGAGTGCAGTAATGGACAACTTTCACTAATATAACAAACACGCTACACTGGTTGCACTTACAGCATAGCAAAAGCCGCAGGTTGGAAAAGTGTAGTTTCGTGGAGGATAACAAACACAGTTATTATTGACAGTCGTAGAACAAGGTCATTTTAGGTCAATAATAACCAAGGTAGTAACTGAAATCATTTTTCTTGTGTTAAATATTGAGAAATTGTTGTATCTTGCGATGCAAAAAGTCCTTCGGATCAAAAACATCCAAAAATCATGATTAACATACTGTGAAACCAAATTTTCTCGACCGCTTTCTGCCACCTCAGTACATAATCACAGCTTATTTCCCTGAAGAAATCAACCAGTGATGATTCCAGATTCCAGCCCCAACAAGGCACACCCCTTGTTTATATCAAACGTGCTTAGATTTCATTATGCGAATATTAACTTAATTTAAACTCAGTGTCGGCCACATAAAAGTTTTGATTGGATCTGGATACTTGTATTATACATTTTATATAAGGTTGGATATGAAAGTTTGAAGATGACTTTGGAATTGTTTTTAGTTTCAGAAGATGGTGACAGTGCATGAGATGATGTGTGGTTAATGATGATGCTAAAGAGCTCTGTAGTACTTTTTTCCAATCAACGCCAGTACACAAATGACTATTGGGGGCAAGCGCCTCGCCAGTATAAAAATTTTGCTCTAAGAGCCTCTGAAATCTTTCAGTGATGATTCAGTTGAGACGACATGTTGAGGGTGGCCCGCCAACCTGCAGGAAGTGGCCAATCGATTCGACGTTTTTTTTTGGATGATTTTGGACTACCAAAGAAATACTGGTGAAAAATTAAGGCTTGACTAAATTAAAAAAAAAAATACAAATAGGGGGCGTTACGCCCCAATCTAGGGACTGCGACCAGGGCGAATCTCCCGTATAGCATTCTCTAAAACGAAATCATCACTGAAAAATGTCACTGGCTCTCCTACTATTGTCACAAATAAATACATATTATAAAATATAGTCTGTTGTGGTTTTTCATTGTAGGGAACTATTGATGTGTTTCACGGACAACGAGTTAAATGAGATAATAAGAAATTAACTCATAAAACATTACAGCTTTTCATCTGCTCCAACTTCATTAGCGCAAAGGCCTCTAATTAGACCCCAAGAAAATTAACATTATACTCCGAATAAAAGCGAGTTAACATTTTAAGTAAAGCACGCTTTATCATTCCGTTTTGAGTAGTCAAATTTCAGCATTCCTACATTTTAATTAATGAATTAATGTAGCTCGTCTCTTGAGCAGTGTTTATGCCACGATAATCACAGGAGTTCCTACCAGAAGATTATCTTTTGACAGGGTTGGATTCGATAATATTATGATCTTTTGACGTATGACAGACATCGTTCAGATTAATTTGGTCAAAATTGATACTTTCTGAAAAATCATCCGGCTTGGTCTACCTGCTTAGCATGTCTAATCTGCGCTAAGAAACTAGACAGTACTGTAGAACTTGCTTAGCTACTGCACTCTATTCAAAGCCAGTCCATCAATTGAATCAATCTTCATTCTTGACCAGTACTGGTACACAGTACTATACTGGTATTATACCTTCGGACGCTAGCCTGAAAACTGGAAACGGTCATGATTTTTCTTCTAGTATTGTGCTAGGTATGCAATATCGAGATCGATTATATAAAACCACATACCATTAATTTGTCGAGGCATTTGATTTTCTAAAGAAATACTGTGATGAATATGATAAAAGACTCGTGTGTGAATATTCATGTGAGCCCAACCACCGCATTTGATCGAAGGGTCGAGTAAAATCCGAATTGCATCGCAATTATGTCAAATCTAAATATTTGTGTGGATTCTCCACGCCTCTTTTGTTCTCTCACATTCTCTATCTGGATTACGACCCTGTCTGTAATATTCTTCCATTTGCAGAAGCCGACTTCTCTCAGATTATGCCTGCGGAGAAGTTAAAGTGTAAAGAAGACTTAAGAGAAGTAGAGTAGGTATCTTTGAACGGGGTGATAAAGATACTAATTAGGTATGTTTGTCTAATTATTATTTATTCGTTTGTCATGTCGCCTTACAGACATAAAACAGTGTTTCGTCTTTAGCTTGATGACAGGGGTGAAACAGGACCAACACTGTGATTTATGATAGAATTATTCAGTTCATTTTCAGTTGAATTGAGGATTGTTATAACTAGATATTAGTCCAAGGATACGGTATTAGAAATAGCCTCATCTCTTATTTGATGCGGATAAAGACTATATATCAGATAATTTATTCAAAAATAGATTGAGAATGGGTTGCCTGGCAAAATCCGGGGCTTTACTTTTATACAGGGTGTTACAAATTTCAATGTTCACCATCATATCTTGGAAACGATAGGATATACAGAAAAGTTGAGACCACGGCAAAGCTGCGCATGAGCCATCGGTTTCCAAATTTGATTTTCTGAAATTTTCTTTTCCCGGCGTAACTTAGAGAGATGGATCGAATATGACTGCACATTTTATCGTATTTTTTTCTCGTCTTGAAGATGATGTGATCAGTTTTTTGATCCGACGTTTCGTTCCTTCCCAAACATTGGAGTTATTAGGTCGAAACGTCGCGTCGTTAAGATTAGAATTAAAATAAGAGTATATTAGGCGGAGAACGAAATTTTTCGTCTATTTGAAAAAAGAGTTGATGATGGTAGCTCGGAGTCGAAACGGCGGTTTATAAAGTTGATAACGCCATATTGTACAGGAAAAAAAGAGACTATGATGATATAACATTTGTCTTAAGATATTTCTCTTTATAAACCCAGGAAAACACGAAAACCGTTTTACAAGATTTTGGTTTTTCCCGGGTATCTCCGGAAGTATTCGGGATTTTTTGAAGTGAAACTTCTTTTGTGGCGATTTGATAATTTGTCGACGATGGAGGGAGAATTGTGACAAAAATGGGACGGTTTTCAGAAACACTGATCCCATTAACTCGATCATCAGCTGTTTGGTTTTGTCTCTTTTTATCTCACCTTAGTAAAAAGAGAGAACGAATGATCGGGTTAATCGGATAAGGATTTCCGGAAGCGTATTTTTTAAAACTTCCTTGCAGAGAGGGAAAAAAGATTATGATATAACGTAATGAGAATGACAAGGAAAGCTAGGTATACGCTGAACGAAATCTTGGATCTCGACTTTTGCTTACTCCAAATGCCAAGATTGATTTAAAACTTTGACAATACAATAATTTTGATTGAAAAAGAGCTAAAAAGTAAAAAATACTTTTTGATTACACAAAATCCTCAATTTTTGACTTGACAAACGGAATAAACTCGTTGACAATTGACGCATTGACGGGATAATATAATAAGCGCAATCAGAGTCGTCTAAATTGTAATGCAAGCCATGAAGTAGCAATTGCAACGTCGCGTCTGACGTCAACACAGTGGTCAAAATTTTGCATTGATTGGAGGGTCTTTCTTTGAAAATTAAGGTATATTACGATTACGAATTACGAAGATTGTTCAATGAAACTGTAATTCGAAAGAGTAACTCATATATTATCGCAACAGGTATGATGTTCATCACCTCATGACGTAAGAATTTACATAAAACATATCCGAACCTAACAAGAGTTTTATGAATTGTTGGAAAAAAATATTAATTGCAAACAATAAATCAATAAAACCAACATATAAGTAGATGGTTACAGATTTTGGGATGTGACTGAAGCAGTTTCTGGAGGAAAAAGGAGAAAGCACTAAACATCTCCATCGCCATATTGTTTTTCCAAAGTGAACGAAACAAATCTAGTTTATTCTGGTTTTTCCGCATGAAATAGAAGCTGGTGCTTATATGTGTGAGAAATCCAGGTTGAGGCATTCATTATTAATTAAGTTTTCCTATTTAAATATGTATTTTTCTCATCCAGTATTTCCCGAAAGACATAGACACACACATACCATTATATGAAACTTTCTATCAGTCTATTATGAAAATATTGACTGTTAGATCGCGATATCTTTGCTACCCACTATTACCTACCCACTCACCTCAATCTTAACGCAAAAATCACTTCATTTTTCACTGTGTTTCTCAGTTTTTCGAAATACAATTTGAAGTTGAATGAAAGCAGGTTGAAACTAGTTGAGTAGTTGCAGAGCCGTCTAGAGTGTCATAAAACAACTAACACTTTGAAAAAACATCTAGTGAACAATAAGGACCAGCTTAACCCTTTGGCGAAATCAGGAGTTTACTCTCTGCAGTGTGGAGATTGTCCATCGGTATATGTTGGCCAAACCGGAAGAAAAATATCTGAACGAGTGAAGGAACACCTGAGCTTGTTCAATAAATACAAGGACACAGACATCACAGAGACAAAATCTGCTTTTGCCAATCATCTTCTGAGTACGGGCCACAACTTTTCAGTTCACAGTAATGTGAACGTACTCCACCAATGTACAAAGGAAGCCAGGTTGGATTTGTTGGGAAAGATGGAGATATCAAAGGCTGAGAAGAGTCCTATTTTGAAATGTGTCAATGATATTTTCAATTTTGAACCAAACCTTATTTTTAATAACTTGAATTAGTTGAAGATACCATGAAATTTTCAACAGGGTTCGGTAGCGCAGTGGTAGCGTGGCGGCGCTATGATTATGATACCTATTATTGTCATGCTATGGTTCGATATCAGGACAAGGCTATTTCCTTTTTTCTTTTTAAATGTGTTTAATAGTGTCAATTCCTTAACCTCACTTTGTATTGTTTGTTTTTGTGATATGTTTCTTTATTTTTGAGTGTTTATACGGTAATTATTTTATACTTTTTATTAATAACTGGACGTAAATATTGTATTTTTTAGGTCTGATGATGCCATAGTATGTGGCGAAACATGTAACCTTTCATCCGTATATTATATTTTTTTGAGGCCTGAAGACGTTGATCGTTGTTTTTCTTCATTTAAAAAAAACTAAATTAAAAAAAGTATGTGAGAGAGTTTCTAATTCATCAACGTGTTTAATTTTTTTTTTCTATAAACTATTAAATAGTCACAGTCTTGAAGAACTAAAGAATTTGACTTGCTCTCCTTAGGGCAATCAATTCCCGTTAAGAAAGATTGTATCATTTCAGCTGAGACGTTCTGTGTCAGTGGATTTAACGCAAAATTATTCAGGTCTATGTCATCAGCCAGTTAAAGGATTTTTATGAATTTGAAATAAGGTGGCCCATTAGGAAGCACATCATTTCCTTTGTTGATAGAGAAAAATACTCAATACAAAAGTCACAAGGGTGATATCGCATACAGAGTGTTTTCGGAAACCGTTGCATCAAAAAATACACTTTTTTAAAAAATCAACGTCACGGCTTTATTTGCCACAATGTTCGGTTGCCAAGCTATTGAGGATCTACTAACATTCAGGGGAAAACATCATGATGGTGAATTAGCTACAAAAACAAAGGATTTAAAATTGAATCATGTAAATAATTTTCTAATGTTATGTGACGAAACATCAATCATCGCCAATATTTGTCCTATAAAGCGGCCTCAGACACCACCCGTGTCGCACACGAAGGCAGTAGTCAATCTAGAACTTTTTCCATCTATCGAGGTATCGAAGAGCTGATAAAAATGCCGTCATCGAGACAAGAGTTAGTTAGTTCAGTCTTTGATCATCGCGAAACATGAATAGTTGTGATTTTGTGTTATTATTAGTGGGTATGTTGTAGATAGTGACTAAATAAATCAAGTGAGACTAAACAGTTTTTTCTACAGCGAAAAACATTATAGTGATGTCGAATGTGCGATTTATTTTGTGGTATAGAATCGGATATGAATAGTCGTTGTCATGACTGCCAAACAAGTGCTTTTGACAGGACTGAAAGTTGCCGAGTTGTAGAGGGTGTTGGAGGAACGTGATTTGGATACGCGCGGTAAGAAGGCTGATCTACAACAAAGACTTCGTCAGGCTTTAATGGAAGAAGGCACCAATTCCGATACTTTCAAATTTGAGATTCAGCACGACCTTCAAACAGCTAGAAGACTTCTTTTAACCAAGAATAAGAGGCGGACAAGGTCATTCAAGTCATGGAGAAAGGCAGTATCATCAAGCCTTCTAGTAGTCCGTGGTCATCGCCTGTAGTGCGCGTCAAGAAGAGGGACGGTTCAACCCGGTCTTGTTTGGACTACCGTCAGCTGAAAAACGTGACGAAGCAAGACAGCTACCCGTTACCATGCACGGACCGACGATACTTTGAATACTTTGGGGGAATCAAATATCTTCTCAACCTTGGATCTGAAGAGTGGATATTGGAAGGTAGAGATGTCTCCAGAAGATCGGGGAAAAACGGCTTTCTGTGTTGGAGCTGGGCTATGACAGTTCACTGTTATGCCATTTGAATTATGCAATGCACCTGCTAACTTCGAAAGGCTAATGGAGAGGGCACTCAAGGGGTTATCGTGGTCAAGATGCCTGCTCTACTTTGACGACATAATCGTGGTTGACAAATCATTCGAAGGCCACCTGGAGATTTTGGAGGAGGTATTCCGGAGGCTTAGAATTTTTGGATTGAAGCTGAGCCCAAAGAGATGCCAAGTGTTCCGCGGTGAAGTTCAATACCTGGGTAATATCGTATCATCGAAGAAAGAAGTTGTCGACCAGCAAAAGGTAAAGACGGTTGAGGAGCGGACAGTTCCAAAGATTCTTCACGAACAACGATGTTTCCTGGTTTTGTGGACCTATTACCGGCAGTAGGTTCAAGGATCTGCCAACATCGCCCGACCTCTACATAGGCTCACGGAGGCTCAGATGCGTTTCCACTGGGAAGAAGGTTACCAGAAAGCCTTTGACACGTTGAAAAGTGCACTATCTAGCGCACTCATCATGGGCTACCCACAACCTATAGGAAACTTTGTCCTGGACAAGGATGCAATTAACGACGGAGTTGGTGGAGTACTGTCCCAAATCCAGCAAGGACATGGAAGATTCATTGGGTACTTCAGCAAAACTCAGTCAGAGCCTGAAAGGTACTACTGCGTCATGAGAAGAGAGCTGCTGGTAGTAGTTGGAGGGGTAGAGCACTTCGGCAAGTACTTCTACGGAAGAAAGTTTCTGCTGAGAATTACCGACCATGCTGCACTTGAGTGGCTTCTACAGTTCAGGAACCTGGAAGTTCACGTGGCTCGTTGAATCGAGAGAGTCTAACGCACTTCGAGGGGACTAGGAGGAGGATCCTGATCTGACGATCATCGAATGGAAACGAGTAGGCTAACGACAACGACCAACTTAGTAAAATGTCACGCGATTCTCGACCACCGTGAAGTCCTACTGGACTCAATGGGACACGATGGTTCTCAGCGACGGCATCCTGGAGAGTTTGGTGAAAAATCTGGACGACACGGAAGACAAAGGAACCACTACCTCGAAGCAGACGGGCCGAATTGATGAGAAAGGTCCATCATGGATTCACGGGTGGACATATGGGAAAAACCAAGACCTTGGGCAAGCTGAAAGATAGGTTTTACTTGGTCAACTGCCAGGCCGATGTCCGGAAGTGGTGCAGAAAGAGCGCCGTATCTGTTCCTCTTGGCATACCGATCCGAAGTCCAATTTTTGAAAACAGGGGAGTAGAACAGCCGAGAGAAAGCGTGGTTCTATTGAGGATCGCTAAAATGATATTCTTGAACTTTCGTTCTATCGGTCAGTGATTCCCTGACACTTCTACTGGCAAATTTGAGGAAATCGCCAGGGATAGCCATAATTTGACATTCGAATAATAAATATAACTTCACAAATGTCTTGTTTGTCAATACTTGCACTTTTTTTCGTCTTAAGTCCGGATAAGTCTGTTTTATTTTGAAAAAGTTTTTGAAATATTGTTGCACATAGGTAATATAAATTCTACTCTACTATAAATCATGAAGTTTCCTTGAACTATATGTACCTATAATTTCATTTTTAGTCCAAGGATAAACATTGTGCATAAACGGTGATAAGTTGCAATGAATAAGCATTTAACAAGTGAACAAAATTGTACAAATGTAGTTATTTGTCTATGTTGATGAGGTCTAAGGTTCACGAGCCAGAGGTTTTTTCATCAATACTTCATTTATAAAAAGTTCTGCTTGTGAAAAACATGCGATTGCCATATCGACATTTTAGATTTGAGTGTTGAAAAATTAGGAAAAAAAATGTGTCCAGAGAAAAGTATCATCATTCGTTGCTTTTCTCTAAATTAATTGTTCCCATGACATGTTGGGGCTGATCCGCCACCCTTAAGGAACCGGTCAATCGATCCACCAATTTTTCTGGATGATTGTGGGCTACCAAAGAACAACTGGTTAAAAATTCAGCCTGAACTAAATAATAAAAAGATGCAATTTTTTTACATGTTTTTAGCGTTCCACCACCCTCTCGGTTGGCGCTCGATTTGGCTACGTACAACATTCTCTCAAAAAATAGGCCTAACCAGATCATCACTGAAAAATGTCACTGGCTCTTAGCCTAATACTGTGGCGAATTTCGAGATAGTCAAACTTTCGACCATTGTTGATAAACCATGCAACACCTCAAATGGTCATAATTTTTATGTCTCCGAAGTCGAGGCATCTTAGCAGAAAATATTTTTACTTGTCTGGTATCATCGAGCTGATTTCTTCACACAAAAATGAGAAGATGAAACTTGGTTTTTGCAAATGACACTATCAAAGATAGAACATTGAGATTCTTATCAAGTTCAAGAAATAATATCTTCAGGGTGTCACTTTTGATGTCTTATTTTCAGTTTACCGTTACAACCCTCGAATCACCTTTTATTTCCACAATAATAAATTGATTTGCAAAAGAGAAATTTCAGCAGTAAAACTCGAACAATATTAGATATAAACTGTGCTAAAATTTAATTCTGAATTTCAAAATACTTCGACGGAAATTGCAATTTGCCGAAGAAAGGAGTCCGAGGGAGTCATGTCCGGTAATCTTTGGGGCTATTCAATAATTGATCACCTCTGCTTATCGATGTATGTTCTGATTTAACCACTAAAAGTCTTGAAAATGATCATAAGGGAAGGCATGATAACATCAGAATCTCCCGTAGAAATGAACAATTGGGACTTTCTGCATCAATTTGACTTTCATGGTTCACTTCAGTGAACGTGAGTTATGGAAGGACCGATCGATTCTACAATATTATTCAAAGTACAAATCACTTATCATTGAATATGTCAAGAATACCAGCCCAAACTTTTAAGAGATCTTGTGCATCAAAAGTCCTCAAAAATCAAAGATTTCATCGTGACTACAATAGCATCGATCGTCACTACAATAGCGACAATTCAGTTCCTATTTTTTTTGAATTTTCTGAATGATTCATGAGCATATTATAAGCTTCCATTTTAACCATTTTTCGAAATACGGACAAATACACAATAAACAAAACTTCTTCTTCTTCTTTGCGGGGCTTGTTTTACCCATTTATTTGTCACATAATATGGTTATCATTGTTTAAATACTAAATGCTTCCTTTGTCCCATCTTTCATATCGTCCCAAGTCGTAGGGGGAATTAAATAAACGTGTGATCTTTGACGTAGCCTCACAAAAAAAATCGTTATTTGAAGATAATATCGGGAGACCAAGGAGTCAGTGGACTGGACCACCCGACGCCCCTACCGGCGTAATATGTAAAACGGATCGTGAGTGTGCTAATACGGACGTATTTGCCACTGGAATGAGTGGCTGGCATCAACTTTCGTATGAGAATTACCGTAAAAACCATCGGGGATGGGGATCATGAATGCCCAACTTCAGGAAAGGAGGCCAATGAGAATTCGTTTCAGCAGCTGTAGGGAGAATGAAACAGACTTCACAATTTAAGGTGTAAGACTATTTTCTTGACAAAATCGAAGATCACCAGATAACGACCAATTTTACGACATGTGTTCTAAAGGCCAAGTTGCAGGGTTTGAAGTGCTTCACAAAACTAGATAACAGCATACAGGTGGTTCCATTTGAAGTAAATGAGCTGCTTCATCTGATAAATTCGTCATGTTGGCTGCTATGGAAAACACTCTATATAAATTAACGGATCAATTAACGCAGATATATTTCCAAGAATCAATCACTTCACCCCTAACATTGGAAATTAAGCAAACTTGCAAGATTCAATTTTAGATCCCTTGTTTTTGTAACTTATTTACAAACATGATTTTTTTCCTAAATTTTAGTAAATTCTCAATAGCTTGACAACACCGCACTTTGTGACAAATAAAATCACTGTACCATACGAAGAGTTTGATGCTGAATCCAATTCTCTGATTGTAAGTTGGTGTTGCTATTTGAAAAAGTGTATTTTTTGATGCCACGGTTTCCTAAAACACTCTGTGTACGATAATACTTTTTAATTGTGTGCCTCTTGAAACACTGAAACTTTTTTCTTGAAAATGTGTCCCTATCTCTATTAACAAGGGGGAACCCTCGCCCTGATGGGCTACTCTGTATGTTGATCATGTAAATATTCCCATGAAGCACTATTTTCACTATACCACATATTATTGATTGAAACCTTCAGTTTTATTTGAAATGTTTGCTTTTTTTGCTCATATTTTTATAATATTTGCGAAATCTTTTGTCTAAATAATTGTCCTTTGTCCCTGTGAACGATACATCAAGACTTTTTTACAGCAAACTAATCCAAACTATGGAAATATTGTAAGGCTGCTATTATTCTAACAAAAAATGAAGAATTTTATAACTGCTTAGTTTAAGTGTTCAGAATACCACTGCCCATCAGGAAAACATGATTCACTCGCCCACATTGTATTCTTCTTTTCCTCAGTTCATCGATCTTTTTGGGCTTTGTCATGTGTACATTGTTTTTCAAATGGCTCAAAAATTAACAATGCAGACTAGTTAGATCATGTGATCTTGGTGGCCATTCAATCGTACACCATCTATCAATCCAGTGCCCAGTGAAAGTTTTGTTTTATACATTACCTACAATTAATGCGAAATGACACTGAGCCCCATCTTGCTGAAACCAAACATTGTCGAACGTTATACAAACAATGCTTTGTATTTTCGGTATTACTAGTTAGGGCTTTGCGAGACCACAAGGCTAGTCTTGGTCTTGTCTTGGTCTTGGTCCACAAAATCGGGACCCAGACCAAGACCTGAAAATCTTCTCAAGACCAAGACCAAGACTTGACGTTCAAGACCAAGACCAAGACTCCACTTCGAGAGTCTCGTCTTGGTCTTGGTCTTGAAAAGAAAAATCTACACAATACTTACTAAAATCTGCAAATGTCTCTATCTACTTTCAACAAGTCTTTCATGTAAATCAATTCTTCAAAAATATATATTTGGAATTTTCCAATTCACATGCTGTAGTAGGTATAGACCAGTGTATGCTACCAGATCACTGAAACGAATATCCGTGAATTTGATCACAATTTTTCAGTAGATTCCGTGAAAAAATTAGATGCTTCAGATTCACCATCTGAATGTGTATTTTTTTACATCACAAAAAAATGATCATAATAATCCATCTAATTAAAGAATTACAATGTTCAAAAAAATTCATTGAACTCTGTGACAAGTTATAAATAAATGTAACAAAATGCTTAAACGATCCAGTAATGTACCTACATTCCAACGTGAAATTAAATAATGTGTCAGGTACTGAATATTGAGAATATTCTTTACTCTTGTATATTCATCATAGTTTTGATGGATATACAAGTAGGTATAGAGAACATTTTAAGGAGGGATGATTGTGAACCTATTCTCTGTACGAACATTCACCAATCCAAACAGCTCGGACCATAGTCATAATCCGAACAAATCTCGATAATCCGATCACCTGCTACCGTATTCTTGAGTTTAGGAAAGAGTCTCAGAAAGTGAATATATTTTTGGTAAGAAACCGATAAAATGTTTTGTCATTAGTTTGAAACTACATCCTCCCCAAGAAATTTAAAAAAAGAGGGCGAAGCAGCAGGAACATAAAAGAAAAAAAAAACACATTTTTTTCACTCAACACTCAAGTGTTTTGTATATCATGTTTTTTTTTGTCGTCACTTTATTTTGTTTTTTTGCTTCATTTAGATTGTTTTAAAAAGTTGTTCTGTTGAAAAAATTAAGCCGATAATCCGAACAAATCGATACTCCGAACGGTACTTCGCAATAACTAGTTTGGATTATCGAGGTTGTACTGTATTGACAAACCGTGTGAAAATAAATCGGTTTATCGGAAGACAAGGCAGCGTTGCCAGTTACACAGACCCCTTATCTCACGCAAACTAATCAAAATCTACTTGCTGTAGATAGGCGAATGAAATACAAAATGAGCTATGTCAGGCTTTTCGGAAACCTTTTGGCATGGGTTTAGATAAGTTCTTAAGGTTGAAAAAGTAAGTACAAAAGTAGATTGCGTATAATTTGGCCCGTTAGGCAATGAAATACGCAATTCATTCACAATGAAGAAAAACGCTTTAAAAATGCAAAACACGAACGTTTCTGATGTGACATGCTATGAAATTGAATGAAACGAGACAATCTGCTATTTTGTGCAGCTTGTTAAAATCGTACCGCCATCCCAGGTAATAATAAATAATAAGGAAGAGTACTTGTCTCTTTTTGTGACAAAAAGATCGTTTGCCTTTCGCATTTTCAAAACTTTTTTTTTTTCATTGACAATTGTTTGCATATTTTATTGCCTATAAGGCCAAACTATAAAATAGGATTTTTTTTCTTTCGGTTCAGAACTGCGATTTGAACGAAACATTCACTGATTGAAGTTTTATGAAAAACATCTATTGAAGAATAGTTATGCTGTATGTTATGAGAATTTTGAAAATTTGGTATAAATTTTTTTCAAGACCATCAAGACCAAGACCACATTTATTTTTCGAGACCAAGACCAAGACTGGCCAGTCAACACTTATTTCAAATCATTCCTTATGCCTTGAGAAAGCAAAATCACCTGGTTGTCAAAAAATCGTCGAGTGCAGGGGGTAGTTGGGGAAATGGGGGTGGTTTTCCGAAAAAATCCGATTTTTTTTGGCAGTTATTAATCTTTGAGACGTGTTCAATCACTCATAGAGATCTCGCTTCAAAATTCCAAGAGGAAGTTATTCTATTTCTTATTTCAAATTATCTGTACAACACGCTCTTGTATGGAGTTGCTTACTACAAACACCGTCTCACGCTAAAACATCAAAATAGCAATATGATTAACACCAAGATAACTCGAGAATGCTAATTCCAATAAAAAAAAAAAAAACTATAAATGTTGTTCACTAGAGAGCAAGGATCAGAATACTTTTTTAAAATCAAAAATTCGATAATTAGTTTTATCAAAAAAACTGTGAAACGTTGAAAAAGACATGAGGAATAATTTAAGGTGTGTTAAACTTAAGCAATACAGTTCGAACCAAAATCTTTTCTGAAAGGAATATCTTGGCGTTCAAACTCCACTATATCTGGTTATTCAATCGCACACACACTGACAAATAGATGAAAGGCATCATTTTGAACATATCAATAAGTAGTTTTGCAATTCGAAGTTTATTTCCAGAGAAATACCGCAACTGATAAAATCTAATATCTTATTTAATTTTTGGCGACTACAGCGACATCTTTTGATAATCGAGAACAATCATCATTTATTTTTTGCCATAGAATCAAGATTTGCAATAGAAAATGGGGGTTTTCATTCCAAAATTCAAAGCTGCCCCTAGTTTCACCCACTGGGTGTGGGGTGGGGTTTCAAAAATTGTTATCAATCAATAGTTTTTTGAAAAATATTTGACACAAGTTTCTCTATTTTCCCATTCTATGGGTAGTTTGAGAGATCTTTAACCGTTCCCAGACTTTTTGGAAACCCTGGTATATCTTTTAGAGAAGCATGAATGGTGAATTTATGATAACATAGATTTGACGTAAGCCACAAACTATTTTGTTATCAATACCTATTTTTAGTGCTGCAGGAA
This sequence comes from Orchestes rusci, assembly GCA_958502075.1. Classification (NCBI taxonomy): domain Eukaryota; kingdom Metazoa; phylum Arthropoda; class Insecta; order Coleoptera; family Curculionidae; genus Orchestes; species Orchestes rusci. The sequence continues at coordinate 22,782,771 of OY293307.1, forward strand.
AAGTTACTATTCTGCTTCTGTTCATATACTCGATGTTTCTCTTCGCATCATACTCTGCTAACATAGTCGCTTTACTCCAAGCCCCCTCGAGTAGTTTGATCTCAAACATCAATCATCAGACAGCCGACGAGCCGGTCAGAAGAGCTATTTATGAAAAAAAGATTGCTCCACGGGTAAGCCACCCAACTACCTCACCAGAGAAAAAGGTATCAGGAGAGTCAGAGATAGTATGTTTGCTTTTCATGGATTTGGGCTCTGGATATAAAGTAATAGGTATGAAATGTTCACAAAATTAGCTTATTAATAAGGAAACATCGATTTAGCAGAGATGGCCATTTGCATATCATCAAGGTTCATTTGTCGTTCTGTTAACTAGAGACTCCTCTCACTATGATTGGCTAGTACCTTGAAAAATTGTTAATGCGTTCAACCGGCGCCTAATTATCAAGGGCAAAATATAATCTTTATCACATCTAGTGGCAAGAAAGTGTTCTTGTGATTAACTTATCCACCTTGGCTAGTCTCGTTTGCATATTCCAGCAAATACATCAACAAGCAGTTAACGGAATCAGCCTACGCATATAGAGTTCTACCAGCTCATCTGGAATTTTCTAGTACAAGTGAAAACAACATTAAAAATGATCATCGATTCGAAAAGAAAATCTTGAATTCAAAAAGTGGAGCAAAACCTTGATAACATCAAGAAAGTCTGATGCCGTGATGAGGAATATGATCCGAGATTTGAGAGATAAAGAAGGGAAGGCTAATTACCACTGAATGTGGAATGGCAGGAGATGTAGAGCGATATTTATCAATGTGGTTACCAAATCATGTGCAGGACTTTTTTGAGAAGCTCGAAAATTAAGTAGAGATGAGGAACAATAATTAATGATCACAGATCACGAGCAGGAAACTGATGAACCACTATCCAATTGAAAGAGCAACGTCGTCGTCGGTGCGATTTTTCTACAAATATTTCAATTAAATATAACGAACTAAAGTGATCATGATTATGAATGAAGTCAAATCTTTTGCACGAATGCCTATGAAGCGTTAAAAACAATGAGTCCTCAGGAATAATAAAATTCACATTCAAAGTATTCCGAAAATCACTTTCAATTACTTCAGAACTATTATCTATTTCCAGCCTTGGACGATATCTGTCTTCGAATATTGGACGTCTATAATAAGCATACACTTAACGAAAGTATACGGCTGCGCAAAACGAACGGATCCACTTATTCAAGTGTACTTGACAACGAACGAATAATAATAATAATACAAATAAACCCATGTGGTGTTTCTACCAACAACAGTGAATATCTGGTGAAAATCAACACAAAATAATTTGGATGAAAAAAAAACATACAGATTACAGCACGGTAACCAATAAAATAATCAAATCGAGAAGGGCAGGTATATATAGTCACTGTATGGTAGGTGTTACCGATCTCTCATCGTTTGACAGTTTGATTTTACCATTGCCGGATTGTAAGTGTCGGTAATTCAATTTATCATCTTCTTAGTATAAAATTTCATGGAAACCCGGAGCATCGAACGAGAAGAAGTAAATTGTAGCGAGTGATAACGATGAAATGAGGCTAGATATTTGTGAAGTAGTAGTAGAGAATAGTATATTATTCAACGAGCGGAAAATGGTGGATACTACTCACGAGGATGAAGTTTGCGGTACTAGCCGTAGACGAGTATCGTAATCATCTGAGTGAGTAATAGCCATTTCCCGCGAGCTGAATACTATACTTTTTCTATGAATATTCAATACTTGAAGCGAGCTTTGCAATATTCAATTTCATTTGAACGGCCTTTTTTCAACAACTATTGTACTTAAAACTGAAAGCGAGGTTAGGTTGATAACACAATGTCAATGACTATGGAACAAGTATGGACGACTAAATGACCTGTTTCAAAATGATGAATTTGAAGGTTGACATTTTGTCGAATGTCCTGATTGGCTGACTGATGAAAAAAAGTCACTGGTATGAGTAACGAGTTACATTAACCAATAGAAAGTGGATGTATAATACATCTATTATTGGATAGTCATAGAAAAATATTTTATTCATCTGATGATGGTAAACTTCAAGATATTATTATTATTGAAAATTGGAGACGGAAAATCTTAAGCATTGGATTTGATAAGGAGGTAGTTTTTTGTGAAATCTCGAAGGCGTTCAATTGCGTGCATTCGGACAAATTGGAGAGGCATTGATGGAGGGGTGTTGCATTCAAGACTATTCCGCATCATACCTCTTCAAAAGAGTTCAGTCAGTTGTTTCCGATGCTGTACAGTTGACATGGCGAGAAGTCGATAGTCCGGATAAATCACTATATCTGCTAACTCCACCGTGATCTGGGGCCGGATTTTTGAAAACTGGGGAGTAGAACAGCCGAGAGAAATTAGACTATAACTAGTACGCTTCTCTCGGCTGTTCTACTCCCCGGTTTTCAAAAATCCGGCCCCAAGAGTTCAACCGATGTTCCTCAACTGGAGAGGGCCGTATCTGGTGATTTAGCCAAGATCAAAACGGGGTGTGACTCGAATCAGCTCTCATTGAACGTTCTCAAGACCAACATTATGTCATTAAATTATTGCATAAATGACGAACTACTACATGTAGTCCTGCCAATCGTCGAACAGTTTGTCTCCAACCATTCCGAAGTCAAGCCTCACAAAACATTCAGTTATACGCAACAGCAGAAGACTTTCCAATGAGCTCCCTTCCAACATCAGGCAGATTGACTCCCACAAGTCTTCCAGAAAAGCGATGAAGAATCTGTTACTACTCGATAGACAAGTTCTACACATGAGTTTTAGACCGATACGTGAGATGCTGATGTGATGTTATTGTTATTATTTACTTTTTTTTGACCTTGCAATGGACAATTTGCACATTCTTTAGAAAACTGAAAAATATAAAGATTAGTAAGTACTGATGCCATTGATGTTCAAAAAATCCACCTACGACCTCTATTAATGTAGTAATCACCGATTAAAGAGCGCCAATCAACATCAACTACGACACCGCCCGTTTTCGATCATACAGTGGAATTTGCGTTTTCGTTTTCATTTATTAATTATTGTTGGGTATTTTGGCAAAAATTTTCCGCTGATGACTTTCCAATATTGACTAGAATTCGTACATGAAATTTCAAGTCATTTGAAAATGTATGCAAATTGTCCATTTAAAATAACCGCCTTGGACTTTCCTGGAACATTTTTTAATTTGAATAATTCGAAAAAAAAGCAAAAGCAACTGACTGTTATTTACCGGTTTTTGTATGTTTTTGCGACGAATTTGAGAAGTTGTTTCCAGTTTGCGAGAACGTTTTTTTTAGTCTTATCTAGAAACAAGAAAGTTGATCTATCGCTAACTCGGACACTGTAATGAAAGCATATTAAAGATTGAGCAGAGCTGATTACATGGAATGCTCTATCGAGGAGGACACTAGGCACGGAAATATCCGTTGGACTGCAATACCTCTTTTTCTTCAAAATTTGGTGGACAGTGAGAAGCCGGAATAAAAAAAGCCAAAGATGCACCAATCAGAGCAAATAAATAATCAAACTCTCACTTTTCAATGTGTAACATCCGGAAGGAATCTCTGTACACCAGTAACCATCAGTTTGACAGCGTTAACCAGAACCAACCAAAATGACTATTGATTGAAGAAATCAGTGATCAAATAGTTTTTTTATATCATTTTTATATTATTATTATTATTTTTATTATTATAATATGTGAATTTTGCCAAAAGTAGTCGGAAATTTTATAAAATCCGGAAATAACGCATTGATTTTTAGATGCTGACATTGAAACATGGCCGCTCTCATGTTGTGTACCTATAAGTTAATTTGTCGACCCTGATGACATTATTCCTTAACTTAGGTCAAAATTGACAAGATATCGACAGAGGTTATATCCTAATAGACAGGTAGCGATAGAGACAGAATTGTGGTGATAATTTAGTAATATTCCACCTAGATTCGGAAGAAATAAAAGTCTTGTCCTTGAAGCTAACTTCTTGATTGTTTGCAAGTTGCAAGTAATCTAAGACTTATTCTATCACCTTATATATGCCATGATTGTACAAGAGACAATGCATGTTTATCTTTTTCATTTCCTCTGGTCTAGAGTTCAAATCATTTGGCCACCCATTAATTTGATCGTTTGAAGTTATTTGTTATAATGTTGGCGAGAAAGACAGATTGTTGGTCATGATTTAGTGATATTCCACCTAAATCCAGAGGAAATATATTTCTTTTTCTTGAAGGCAACTTTTTTGGCTATTTTCAAGTGAGTTGAGACTCCTTCGTATACTTTATATATGTCGTCGTTGTGTATGACACCATTTATGTTTGTTTTTAGTAACCTTTGACTATATTGAATAACTTACAGAAAAATTATCTTATAGAAGTTCATTTATGTCGTGAATCGGATATAGTTGCCTCGAGCTGAATAACTAATAGCTGTTTATGACATTGAAGTTAAATTGCAAGGTAAAAGGAGGTAGTTTTATACCAAATCAAGACATTTTTTTTTCTTTTGGTCAAGAGTTCCTAAATTGTTTGTTGTGTGAGCCCTGAATCAGTATTTGTATAAAACATATCAATTTTGATTTGCCAGAGTACGATACACCAATTATTTTTTATTAGAATAACCTACTTATTTCACCCAAAATTTCACAAATCTTAGGAAATGAAAGATGTTTTTGTATATTGCTTCCTTTCTGGATATTTGAAAAGGCATTAACCTTCAAAGCGCATGAAAGAACCTTGATGTTTGTTCTGTTCTTTGGAATACATGGAAAGATCATCCATTTACCAAGGGACCATGCACATATCATGGTTCTTTTTACTCCAACTTCAATCCATTTAAGAGTGAACCAATGACCGGAGGTTCCTTTTGCTGAATAGAAAATATATCATCTAAAAGAGATCTCTATGTGCCCTCCTGTAAAAAAGCAGAAGTCCAATTTCTATTCAAGGCAATGTTTTAGCATAATTATTAAATTCAGTTGACGTTTTACAGGATGCTTCCTTTTTTCTTGAAGTAGATTGATCTGAACCAAACTTGGAAGTGTCAACTTATTTTTTTTCTAATTTTCCGGGTCTGCTTCTTTCTGGTTAACACTGTCCACTTTACAGTAGACAGTTACTCGAGGTCAGTATCCATTGACCCAGTACGGCATCTCATAAATTGTAATATTCTCATTGAAAAACATTCTTTCGACATGTGGTATATTATACTGGGTGATTCTTGTAAGTGGGTCAGGCTTTCAAGAAATGATGGGGATCGTCGAAATAATAATTTTGATATAGCAGACTATGGGTCGGAAAGGCCTCTTACGCAAGATACTTTAATTTGAGTTTCTTAACAGTTGAAGGTATCGTTACGAAAATGTCACAGAGACACTTGAAATGTGAAAAGAGGTTTTAGTTTCAACCAGTGGCGTAAATGTGATACACTCTGTATCTTGCGTAAGGGGCATTTCCGACTCATAGTGTGCAATATCAAAATTGATATTTCGACGTCCCTTATCATTCCCCGAAAGCATGACTCACTCACATTAGTCGCTCTGTATAAACTATCAAGTCGGAAACGCAACTATCTCAATAACACTAAATATGTTTTTCACTTAAGCTTTTTGAGAATGATTACTGAACTTGAGAAGGTACACGAGAAATACAATCTTTAAATAAAGTTGTTTCTCATTTTCAAGGCAAAACATTCCAAGAATACGAAAAATGTGGCCTCAATGAGATAAAGTTCTGGCAATTATTGCCTCCATGGATAGCTTTGCACAAGAATTCATCATACAAGGACCTGTTCAAGATTGGGTATTTATATGTTTGAGTAGAATTGCCATAATCATTATCTTTCTACTACCTCCTACCACTGATCCACTGTTTTTTCAGATTCCGTCTTATTCATGAAAGAGGTATTGAAGCGAGGGAGAATCTCCTCATGTACAGAATGAAGCCATTGTGTTCTTCTCAAGCTTCGAAGTTCTCCAGCGTGGAAATGATAGATTCATATCCTGTTTTTTTTATTTGGGCTATAATATGTGTTACTTTTTCATGGATGATATTTTTTACAGAAATATTTATCAATCGTTGGAACCAGTGACCAAAGCATGTCCAATCCGTGGGGAACGCTTCTCAAAAGCCATGACGATTTTTGAACAAACTTTGATTAAAATAGTGTTGTAGAAAAGTAGAGGCTTATTCAAAATCATAATAATTATGATTTGCAATGGCAGAACGATTAAAATCTGTATCACTCTTGAAAACTTTATTTCATGTATAGAATTGCAGTTTTAGTGAATTTTATGTAGTGTAAAATACAGGGTGTGCCATAACTTATCCACCATAGAGCAGCAAATGATAATATAAATGGAAATAAGAAGATTTGTCTGATAAATGTGATGGCGAATGCTAGTCGTTAAAAAGATACAAGGTATTTTCGAAAAATTTAAAATATTTTTAAACGGATAAAGATGTATTCAGGTAAATGCCGGACACTTTCGACATCTATTAAAGTGAATTTGAAAATTTTTCTAGATAGTTTGAATAAATTGAGTTCACATTTTGATAACCGGATTTTTATTTCCTGTATTTTTAATTTCAAAGTCGAATCTCGCAAGGGACTTGAGATATCATTTTCCATCAAGAGTACATTTTCTAAGTAGAAAAATTGACTTTTTTGAAGTATGAAGTCAAAACAGTCTCCTTGACAGATTAAGAGATTATGCAAACATTTATTCATCAGTAAGTACGTGGAAAGCGCCCTCTAGGAATCAAGTCCAAACCAACACTAAATCCGGACTTCTCACCTTTGAAACAGCTAGTATACCAATTTTGAATCTGTTATCTTTATCAGTTTCATTGAGATTTTTGAAAAATAAAGTTTCACTTTGAACACCCCGTATCTTTTAATCGACTCGCATTTGCCACCACATTTTTAAGAGGAATCTTCTTATTTCCATTTTTATTATAACCTGCCGCTCTATGGCGGATAAGCTATGGGGCACGCTGTTCAGAACAAGTTTATCTTTACCTATTCTACGGTGGAAACTAGTTCATCGAATATGATGGAAAAACAATATTTATAAAAGAGAATAGGTTCCGCTACAACTTTGCAACAAGCACGTGCTGTAACGGGTGCTGGTCATATTCACAATTTAGGATTCATCGGGACTTGGAAAGCGGTTGTTTTTTAGGAATCAACAATTTCATCATACACCTAGATTTCTTCTCTTCCATGATCAGGGTTGTGCGTGGACGAGTTTCGATATCTTGATTTTTTGCCTTCGACTATCAATATGGATTAACAAAGAGACGGGTTCATAATATTATAAGTGGTGACAAAGTTCTTTCATATTACAAACATATTGCAGCCACAATCATCAGTTCTTCTTTAGAGTCTGACGAACTATACATTTTCACTTAACAGTTTCAATAACGGAACACTTTACCCTCAACAGTTTAAAATTCAAATATCCTTCACAAGTGGGTGCTGATTCTGGGATCGATATAACGGTCATATCGAGAAAAACGAACGGAGTAGAATATGGAGGTGATCGTTTACATCTCTCGATTTGACCGTTCTATTGGTCCCGGAATCGGCACCGTGATAGATCTGAATCTGAATTTCGCGAATCACTTTGGAACTTCCGCACGTGCTGAGCGGGCCGTGCAGTGCTGATGAGCCGATTCAGTGTGCACCCTGCTAAGCCTTTCAAATGAATAAGATAACATTATCTTTCCACCATAAAATTCACTTTATCAAACAAAACTGCATGGAAAGCGATAAGAGTCAAGGGATTGTTTTTTTTTATTTCATATAATAGAAGTATTTTTCTTTTATCTTTCTCTTTACGTATTTTGTTTGTATATGGTTTTTCAATAAGGACTGGTCGAAATTCACATCATCCGATTGCGGTCATGTGATTTTGGCGCCGTTTGACTAACGTATCGTTTAATAGGTCTGTTCGTAAAACAATTACAAACTATAGTCAGCGGTAATTTGATTGGTCAATGTCAGTCAGTGAAAGTTTGCAAATAGCGGATGTAGACTAGCTCTGACTGGATTGTGCGATTGTTCTACAAACAGACCTAATATTCAGTCACTGATGCCATATCGCTACAAGGCTGAGCAGTATCTACTTCCAAGTGATTAAACTCCACCATCAAAACAAGTGATTGCTAATGCGAACATTTCGCACGTTGCGTTTATTTTACGTCAGATGTGGCCCTCCTTACTCGACCCTTCAACGTCTAGTATTCAAATTCGGGACAACAATCATTCATTATCACGAATACGTTAAAGAAACGCCATATTGGCTATACATGACAGTGTGCTCTTCAAGTTTGTTTAAACCAAGTCAGTTAATTTTTCGTCGTGCAAAAAAATTTGGTCTCACACAGATTTCAACTTAAAGGATTTATTGATTGTTTCTTGTTTCCAAAGATGAAGAAATTACTTGTTCTGAAGAACTGTGGGTGGAATCAGGACGCAATAGAATATATCGTTCATTCAAAAAGTTCCGGGACTATTTTTTTAACGAAATAAATTGGACTTTTGTGAAACTTTTCTATTCACTTTTCAACTTATTTCCCTCTTCGTGCTATAAAAATTTTGCTTTGCTTGTGAAGGTGCTGGAACGATCTGAAATGGCTTGCCTGGTCACATTATTTCGAATGGCATCAACATCATCGAAACCTTCTCCCTTCATTGCAAATTTTCATTCGGGAAAAAAAAGTCTGGCGAAGCCAGATCTGGTGAGTAGTGTGGTTGTTGCATCGTTGTGAGCGACTTTTGGGCCCAAAATAACTGTGTAACCAGAATCGAGCAATGGACTGGGGCATCGTCGTGCAATTCCGGTCTTCTATTGCTGTTTTTTTTTTCTTTTCTGTTGTCTATAATTCTTTTATTGTTCCATTCAGATGTGAAACTGCATTCAGCGGTTTCTGAGATATTCGACCGTCTCCAGACTTCCGACCAACCCTGTACTTTTCGCTCAACTTAGGATGCTTTGTCTACAGATTTTGAATCTTGACAATAAAGTATATTTTGATTGATTGACAGAAGATTGGAAAAGGCGAGCTTCAAACAGGCGGAGCGGAAGCCACTCGCGTGACCCGTCCACACTCGAGAATGTTTGCGCGTCTTGTCAAGTCTGTACGCTCTTTTTTGCAATTCTAGTTAGTCTTGACTCTCTTTAATCGCTCTGGCTCTGAACGACTTTGAAACTTCCACTTTCTTGTTATACGGTTTTACCAATGGAACTTCTTATTAAGCCAATGCCAAAGGACTTTGACAGAAACACTTCATTTACAAGAAAAATAAAAACACATTTGTTGAAAGTTATCATATTATTATAGTAATCCCTACGTGTTACATTCTTTTCTAATAATATAATATTCAAAACATATAGGTTATGGATACTCTTCTTTTGAACTGAGAACTCGAGTATATCTTAATAACATCATCGACGTAGCACTTTAAAAATCTCAATGTTTCTGAAGAGATCGTCCTTATACACATAGAAAAGATTTTGGATGATATCAAAGCATCAGAAAATCTAAACATGTTTCCTCTTCTTAGTGATAGATTTATGAGAGCCCTTCTTAAACATAAATCTCAAGATAAACTTTTTCGCGTATAAACGCATCAAAACAAGGTCAGTGTTTCGTCCTCTTGATATCAAAATATAAAATTGATATTTACCCGCGAGAATAAAGATAGATCATTTAGATAGAGAGGCTCCCACATATTCATATTCCAAATAAGTACCTATTTCAAGAGCATGAAGAGACCATCAAAACTTCATTTTTTCCAAAAACATATTATTATAAAAAGGTCCAAAAAAGGGCTAATGCATGAGTGTTTGTTCTTGGTGCAAGTTCAAATATCAAATTATTTGAATCCAATTCCAAATATTATTGACTAGATTCTAAAGAGTTCAAATTTCATCAACACGTCAAGATTCACGAGCGAATAGATTTTATAGTTGAGCTGCGAGCCAACGCATTATAATAATAATTAAACGTAAATCATTGCAAAAATATTTGATTCTCAAATTCAGTCATAACGTGTGATAGAGACTGTAATAAACAACATACAACTGACGATCCCCATTCACCACTTCCACAATATAAAATTCCCCTTGCAAATCGATAGGTTTTGGGAGAAAAGTGGGCAGGTTGATTCGTATCCCTGTCTACATGATCCAATCTCCAGCAAAACGCTGCTCCCCTTTTGTCCGAGCGGTCGGTAATATAGTTGTCTTTTGTTATTGAATCACGAATTGGGTTTCAGCGGCTCGGTGGACGTCGCTAAAAGCGCTCTGGAAAAGCTCTATTAACAGTCTTTCTTCTGGCGGCTCAGGGGCTTTGCAGAGAGGCTTTTACATCGAAATGTGCTTATTTCCTTTGTTACCAGCCTTATGTGTATTTTATACGAGATTCTTTATAGCATTATAGATTTGAAAGTATACAGCTTTCTTGATGTAGTGAGCTGGATTTTTATTTTTATGCTTGTATAATATATTGGATTAACATATCTGATTCCGTAGATCTTTCATCTAGACAATACTGCAACTAATACTAGTGTTTACATTATATTCATTTGTAGTTCCTAGTTAGTGAAGATTAATCTGGCGCCAACTTGAACTATGGTGCCGCAGCTCGACTTTTTGAAAGAACATGTACTACCCTGTCCAGAAAGGTATCGGAAATTATACAAAGAAACACAGAATATATTATCATTTAACCAGATTTAGTGTATCCCCTCCAAAGTAAGCTCGCCTTTCAAAAGAATGTTCCTATTTTTTTGGCACTTTCTGACATTGGGTTCAATCTTTGAAATCCAGTTTCTACGTGGCGATTTTCTTGCCACATTTTCAAAAGTGTACGTTTGATGAACACTAATTTTATTATTGAAGACTGCACTCTAGCTTACTAGATGATTGTTTTTATAAACATTATCGAACTATCTTCTTTCGAAGATTCTATTTCCATAATTAGTTCCAAGTTCTAATCCTGCGTAACATAATCAGATGTGATATGCAATAAAACGACAGTTTTCTAAACAAAACAATAAAGAAAATCAAAATGAGGAGAATAGTTTAAATACAATACCTAATTGGGCTGATTTGGCCGCAGGCTGCTGCAACAAATGCTAAACAAGAGAACATCTCTCAGTGAGATCCATTGTTCGGTATTCCACACGACGTGATGGCTCGTCTACACAGAAGCAGGCCTTTGTTCATGCTCAGGATTTTTCCTTTTTGCTTTTATAAATAAATTCATCGATGCTAGATTAGTGTTTCAATCTTATATCATGTAGATGTTTCAGACACCTGAATGTGAATTATATTATGGCAGTATTTTATTTTTATTCTGGGATCTCGAGAAGGTACCTACATTTCGACAAGCAAATGGACCTGGATAGAAAGAACTCGGACAATACAGTCACATTTTTTTTTCTGATAAATCTAATCTATTTTGTCTATGGTTTTCTATGCTAAATAGCATAGTATTTAAGTTTTCCATTCAATAACTTAATTTCATGAATTTCCTAAATGCTATTGTCTGATTTCTGTTATTCACTATTTTATTTACACAGGGAAATCCGAAATGACCTATCTTATTTGAAAAGCTAAAAATATTATGGCAACCGGCAATTGCGCCAGCTTCAAACTATCTGATTGGCTAAAGGTGACAGTCAAACATCCCATCAGAACCGCTTTGGTCATAGGCGTAGGCGTAGAAATTATTGACTCACCTTTTTTTTATCAATCTGTTAAGTATTGATCAATAAATAGTAATGAAGTTTTATATTAATTTGGTGATGTATTTGTAGGTTTTTACCATCATAATTTGAAGTTTTACATATCTGATGAAAATAGCTTCATACGCCTATGAGATGACAAGATTAAATTGTTTAAAATCTTCCAGCATCCGCTTTGCACCTTCAGACGTTGTTAAGATTCATTTGGTTGGTTGTTGCACTGTAGTTACTTGTCCGTTAGTAAACGTCATCTGGCCGCTTTGCTGACTGGAATGACTTATAGTGATTTTGACATCACTGTAATCTCCTTTGGACCTTTTCTATCTGCCAGTTCTTATTTAGACATCATTCGTACATTGACATTCTTCTTGAATTGTATTTGTTTAATTTTTCTTCACATAGACCAATACTTTGCACGCATCATGAATAATTGTAGAACTCGCTCGCTTATTTCTTCATTCTGGAAGAGATATGTCTATCAATAAATTGTTATTAATGTGTAACTGATCAAAATGAGATACTGATTTGCTGTACATACAGATGATCTGTCATCTAGGTACAGCATATTATTTGAATGTGAGATCCTATTACATTTATAACCTGATATGTAGCAGTTGAATTGTTAAAAATTACGTAATATATATTATTATTATTATTATTAAATATATTATGCAAATTAAATACAGTGACTCGATTACGTTCAAATAAAAAGCTCAATTAGCGATTAAGAACCCGTGTTTCATGCCAAACAGTGACCAAACATGAGAAAGTGTAATAGAATAATAAATGTAATTACGAATAAGTGTAAGCGATTATCACAGGGAGTGTTTTATTTTTTTGACTTGTAAGTGAAATAATGGTTTATTCATTATATCATGCAAATGTCTTATACCTTGGGGACAATGAATTTATCAAATTGCGTACTCATTAACTACTTCACTAATCAAAAATGTTTCTTTGAGGATGGTGTTTGTTTCAATTCACTACCCACACGCAACTGATATGACATCAATTTGTGCAGTACAAATCGTACCACCTATCAATCCTTTTATTTACTACCCTGTAGGTACAGAGTTGTGCTGAAAGTATATTTCAAAGGCACGCATGTGCGAGTTTCCGGAATGAGTGGAACCAATTCACAAGCGGCAATAAAAATGAATAACACAGTTGCAGTAAGATTCATAAAAATACACCTATCACGTTGATAGTAGAACATTGGGGTAGCAGCTAGCAATCCTCAACGATTCCGGTAGAAGATAGGCTGCCACAGAGTTTGGCGAACCCTGCCCCAACCTAAAAACTGGTTTTCCCTCACCTCACTCCTTGGGGGGAACCAGGCCTGGGACTCTGTGTATCTGTCGAATCCTAGCGACGGTCGCTTTCCCATTTATTTTATGCAGAGAGTGAAGTGTCGCTATGGAATTCTACAGTACACAGAGTCCCAGGCCAGGTCTCTACCGCTATCCATTCCCTTTCATCCTTTATTCTAATTTCTATTCTTCTCCTTATCCGAATCGCTGGTGGAGGGCAGCAGTAACCACCAGTACTCTCTAAAGGCATCAAGAAAGGCCTTGTTAATGGCTTTGACAGATATTTTTACAAGACATATTCTGGACCCTGTTGTAATACTGCGATGCGGATGGGCACGGGAATTTACCGCATTATTGTCCCTTGAGAGAGTAATTGTGGTGTCGCTAGAAGAGATGCCTCGGACATTTTCACACAACCTGGTCGACAACCGGCGCTGCTTGTCTGGGGCATCTTGTGGGAATGAGAAGGCTACTGGCTTGAAAAAAATGTCTATATGCAAATGAGGAAGAAATTGAACATAGCTACATGAAATGTACAAGGTCCCAAAAGAACTACCGGAAATCTAGCGATTATAGAAAGAGAACTCTCGAGATACACCATCGAAATGACTGTCATTTCGGAGACCCACTGGTTGAGGAGAGGCTAGGTACTTCAGAACGAGTCTGAATAAAATTATGTTTATTTTTTTTTTTCGGGAAATGATCAACAGACATTTACCGTTGTTACCACTATTGTTTTCACCAAATTACAGAAGAGCATCTAAGATAAACGATCGAATGATGTTGCTGAAATTCAATGCCCAATCACATGTGCTATCCAAATATATGTGTAACCGGCAATATCCGTTGTGCAGATATACCCAGGTTTGCCTAGCCAAACTGCGCATTGCTGGGCCATTTCAGGCAAAGTCCGAAATTATTCATCATTTCGTATTTTGCCTGCGCGGTGGTACGGCAATCCTAGTTTTGGTAAATGAGTGACAGGCAAACTCCAAAATGATCTGTCGTCACAAGTTACTATCACTGTCATGGTTATTCTATTATATGTACGAGTATATACAGAGTGTCCCAGCTAGAAATATACATCTCAAAATGCTCGGATCTGTGGATTTTTGTTTTGAGGAAAAACGTTTTGGGCTTATCTTCAACCTCAAAACTCCACCCTCTAAGTGGAGGTGGGATTCATCCTCAAAATGTTAAAAGGAAAAGGGGTCGAGCGATTCCTTATTTTCAAGGCCTTTTGACTTCTGCATGATGTCAATTTCAACTTTTTTTTGAATATTTTTTTTTTATTTCAATGACTCAGCTATGAGTGTTGGATGCTTTAGACCCAGGATATATTATATTAGGGACAAAAGATGTTCGGAATGGGCTATCACTTAATCTTTTTGTCGAAAGCTCGATTTTTTAAGGTGGATACTTTTGGGACACCCTGTATAAACATATTAAAAAATGTTCCATGAATCTAATCACATCCAACATATACATATATTCCATTGAAGCAGAATACCTAGAGTAAAATTTAATGCCACTTATTGGCACAAAATGCAGAACTTGTGACCATTAATTTCTAAACGAAGAAATTCCTCTATTCAACTTTTGAATTGGTCCCTCGCGTACAGAGAACTGATGTCACCTTACGGACACTACGGACATCCCCATTGCCTCTGTTTTAACTCGAAACTGGCGAAGTGACTGATTCCCCTACCTCAATTTTGGAAAACATTTTTTGTGACACCAGCATGATCTTCTCTGGTTGAACCTCCGTAGTTGACTTCCTTATTGACAGTAGCAGTTATATTCCCAGCACATCAGAGGCATAGAACTGATTAACTGATGCGCCAAAACCCTCTTCCTCATCATTTGAAGTGTTACTTGAGCGCAACTCAAGCGTAGACTTTTCCCACAGTTTCTGCACTAATGATGACCTGAAGATTGCTTTCTGGAAATAGCACATAAGTTTTCTGAAGAGCTGAACGGTGGTTTCGACCTCTCTTTATCTATGGAGCGACACGAACTGTCCGGTATGTGTGGTCAGCTGAACATAGATTATTTTGGAGTTTGCCTGTAATAAATTTATCAGACCTAGGATTTCCGTACCACAGCGCAGGCAAAGTCCAAAATATCGAGCAATTACGGACTATGCCAAAAGCGGATCGGCAATGCGCACTTTGGCTAGGCAAACCTAGGTATGACCGTGCAACGTTGTACATTGCCGGTAACATCATATGCACCCACCTCGAATTCATCGCAAGAGGATATTTCAAACCACACTAACCGACAAAAGTACAAAAATCGCCTTAAATTTGAGGAAACTTTGATCTTATCTGAAAAGTGATTGTGCATCTAAAAACTTGAATTCAGTTGTCAGTTTACGTGACCTGGCAATGTTTTAAAAAACAAAAATGGCAGTTTTTCGCGTTTTAAAAATAGATACTTTCCAAAACTTTTTTTTGTGTTATTTTTGAAAAAAAATGGCTAGCACCATTCGAAAGAGGGACACAAATTATGTTCTTTATGAAAATTTCACAATAATTGAACTAAGGATAGTCTAGTTATAAAATCTTGAACTTCGCAAAAATGACCAGTTTTCCATGATTTTTTCAAAAATGGGTTATTTGGGTTCAAATCCCGCCTGGTGCCAACTTTTCTCATTTCCCTTTCTCTCCCTGCTCCACGAAAACCCTTTTCTTTACATGATTAGGACAAAGAAACTCCCCTTACATTCATGTTAATTTTATTTTTCGATTCCATGAAACACTATTCCTGAACAAATATTGGTTTTTCTTTTGACCTCTACCGGGCCAGTCTGAAATAAGTCCACATTTTGTCTATCTTGCTCAAAAATCAACAAAGCTCTGAAATTTGATGAGAATCGCTAAATGTTTGAATGTTTCCCAAAATTATTACACTGTATTATGAAAATTGTCTAACCTGTCTCTCGATCCTGATTCCTCACGGAATGTGGTGGTTACTATGTGTCGTTGATAAGTTGTTTCCAAGACTGTCAGTCCTGTGCATGGTCTACCAATAATTCGAGGAACGATTTTTGTGTAGTATGGGTGATTTGGTCCACCTAACGTGATGGCGATCGCCCTCGTGGTCGGTTGCCTGGCACTCTTTATTAGTTTTCTCATGCGGTCACCACCTCTTCTCATAATGTGCCCAAAGTATCTAACAAGGCGGTTTTGCACAGATGCGGATATTCTCTGTTGGATCTCAAGTTCTTCCAATTTAGTCCAATTCTCAAATGTTTTGGTATATGCCTGTCTTTCCATATTCTGGTTAACTTCCTCATTGCGACTTTAGTCAGCGATCCCCAATACACTCTTTCCTAACACAAAACAATATCCTTCTTTCCATTTCTTGATAAGGTATAACAAGTTACCATAATATGCTATAATTACATAATCATCTCCTAGTTTGATAGGCATAAGAAAAATTATGCAACCATACACTGTCGAGAGAGTTCGTCCCAATAACATACCTACTAAGCTCATAAACAAAAAAAAAGATCCAGTAGCTCAGACTGTTATATCGCTACAGGAGGCGAAGCAAAACCCTTGGTCCCACATTAAAACACGAACAATTACAATTAATTGTAAAAAAAAGTATAGCCCTAGGGTACAATGGGTCGACGTATCAATAGCACCGGATCATAATACCACTTCTTGGGAGCGCGTGCAGTCTTCTAATTGCTGCTCTTCTCACACGTGTTTGTTAATGTAACCTCCATACTTGCTTTTGAAATTGTATTATATTTGCTTTTATTTCTAACGAGCTTAGGCCCTTATGAGAGTGCGGTTCGTTTTTGGCTGAATCTGCCCTGTTTGGGATGGACGAGATGAAGAATAATTACAGGGGTTGATTTTGAGCTTATAAATTGGCTAGTTGTTGCTGTTAAATGTTTATGTTTGGAATTAATCATGAATATCCTAGAAATGAATTGAATTCCTGATGTTAGTTAACATTGGTCTCATTTGCAGATAAATGACCAAACTACATTCTCAAGGGCTGTTTGGAAATTTTTATTCGTAAAACAATAATATCAACTACAGAGTGAATTTGAAAGCGGGCCAACCTGATAACATTTTGATTTATGGATTGATTTTCACGAGTTTTTTTTTTAAATGTAGTGAGGAGAAAGTCGTATTTTGAGACCATACGTCCGTCGCCCAGTTTTTTTCAAAAACCAAGGCCTACTATAGCATATTTGGGAGCTGAAAAAATCCAGAAAACATATTAGTGATTTTTTTACAGAAAATCTGCCTACGCCACTGGATTCTTCATCCTCTGGAATGGATCTATACCAAAATTCATGAAAAAATATTCAATTCAAAAATACTATTCTTGTGCATGCGTAAATTTTTTTTTTCGACAATTTCGTTTGTTTTCATTGTATTTTGACATAAGAATAATATGTATTTTATGTTGTTATTTGAAACATTTGCTATCACAAGAGTTTAAAATGCTTCTTGGTGCATGATAAAATCAATCGTTGATTTTGAATATTTTTTTAAGAAATTTGGTACATACAGATCCATATCAGGGTGTGACGAATCTAGTGACGTTGGTAGATTTTTTCTAAAAAAATCGCTATTATGGATTATGAATTTGTCAGTTTCATAATATGATCTAGTAGACCTTGAATTTCGAAAAAACTTAATGCCCTGTGGCCTCAAAATAAACCTTTCCACTAACCACATTTCAAAAAAGAAAATCGTCAAAATAGCTCCATGAATAAGAATGTTAAGGAGGTGGCCCGCTTTCAAATGGGTCACTCTTCATAATCAATGTGGTCAAAAGTATCGCTTGAAATTTTGCACTTGATTTTTTTAACTTCTTGGTAATGATTTTAAAAAGTGCAAGTAGTTTTTCAATTAAATTTTGATACAATACTTAAAATATATGTATACAGGGTGATTCACTATATATTGACCCCCCCTCTAACTCATTTTTAACAAAGTCTACAGAAAAAAGTTTGATAGAAAAGTTGTTGGGATTTTACTAAATTTTTTAAATCTGGTAGTATCATTTATACAGGGTGTCCTAGAAGCTTTCCACAGCACCCAGCTTCGAAATTTCAAATGGGATGCCCTTTATTTGATTTTGTTTTTGAATTCCTCATTGAATTCTAATCTTTTGCCGTTTTCGAGATAAAGGCGGTTAAATTTTGTGAAAAATACAAAATTCCCTAATTTTTTTCCCCCCTCTAACACATTTTATACAAGGTGTACAAAAAAGTTTATCAAAAAAGTTGTTTAGTTTATACTAAATCTATGAAATCTGGTAGTATCGTTTATACAGGGTGTCCCAAAAGCTTACCACAGCATCCAACTTTAAAATTTTACATGGAACATCCTGTATTCTATTTCATTTTTAGATTCTACAAAAAATTCTAAGTTAAATCTGTAAGAGATATTTCTATTTTATCTTCGGCCGTTTTTGAGATAAATGCTGTTGGATTTTGCCTTATTTTTAGAGCTATATTTCATAATAAAGCGTGAGCCTTTTAAAACAGAAAGCAGCTGTTTTTAAACTAATCTAGAATTGTTTTTCATCTTTTATGAGGCAGACTTAAGGTTCAAAGCAATCTTTATTCAATATGGTTGTCAAGATAAAAATCCAGAATTTAGAATTTTTCACAAAATTGAACAGCATTTATCTAGAAAGTGGCAAAAGTTACGATAGATTCATTTTATATCGATTTGACTTAGAATTTAACGTATGATCTGGAAATAAAATATAATACAGGGTGTCTTTTCTAAAATTTTAAAGTTGGGTGTTGTTAACATCTTTTGTGACACCGTGTATTAATGATATAGCCCGATTTAAAAAAATCATCATAAACCAAACAACTTTTGTGTCACACTTTTTTTTCTACACCTTGTGTAAAATGAGTTGGAGTAAGTGAGTTGTTATTTTTCAAATTACGAAAAATACTGTGAAGGCAAATGTTGTAGGTATCGTCAAATGGCTTTCTACTGCTATATCGAAAAAACGTTTGCGTTCCAAAGATATGAAACCAACCTATAATTTTTCAAATGAGACCCCTGTATATTATCTTTACATATTCGGAAAGAGCTCATTTCTCCGATTTCAAAATCATATACTTTCATGTCTTTCTGAGCCGTTCAGCCGAAATATTTGAGTTTGGAGTTTAAATATTTGGAATCAATCGAGGAATAACCGAACACCGAACGAGTCTTGAAGCATCCATCATCACGATACACTCATACTAAAGAGAATGTGTGGGAAATAGATAGGAGAAAGGGAAACAATAGAACCGCCTCCAAATAGCCCTGACTTCACACCCCTAGATACGTTTTTGTGGGGATATTTATAAATACCTATAATATTGTGGTAGAATGGGAAGTGTCCAAGACGTGATGACAAAAATATTAGAAGTAGTTTGCCATTTCAATGGAGGTGGTTTGATAGCAGAGACATTGGGAAATTAAGAAAAGAGTTACAGACTGTACAGGGTTATTGATTATAAATGCCCCCGCCCTCTAACTTTTTAATTTGACGGTTTAGAAAAAGGTGTTCCAAATAAAAGTTTCATGGTTGAAAATGAACTTTTTAAATAACCTGTTTTTACATATAGAGGGTGCTCCAAAAAGTCTGGGTGAGGTACAACTTTCTTATTTCAAATTGATACCCTATTTTTTTATTTGATATTTGGATTCTCCTTTCAACTCTAAACATTTTCTATGAAGCATATCCTATACCCAGGTTTGATGTATAAAAAGATATTTGATATTTATTAATTGAATAATAATAATTTATCGTTGTGAAAATGTCAAATATATCTATGATTTCAAATTATTGACGCTCGTATTGACGAAAATGTCACGTCATTAAGTACTTTTAAAGTGTAAAAGTATCAAAGTATAAATAGTTCTGCATTTGATTCATAAGATTTTTTTTTATATAAGACGTTATTTTATTTTTTGTTCATTTTTTGGGTATCAATTAAAAATCAGAGAAGTTTTGGTATATCCTACACACACAATTACGTCAATACTTCAAAACCATAGATATATTTCACTTTTTTATAACAATGAATTAGTATTATTCAATTTATAAAATATCAAATATCTTTCTATACCGCAAACTTAGGTATAGGATATGCTACATAAAAAATGATTAAAATTTGAAGGAGAATCCAAACGTCGAATAAAAAAATAGGGTATCAATTTGAAATGAGAAAGTTAGACCTCGCCCAGACTTTTTGGAACACCCTGTATATGTGAAAACAGGTTTTTTTAAAAATTTCATTTTCAACCATGAAACTTTCAATGAGAACACTTTTTTCTAAAACGTCAAATTAAAAGTTAGATGGGGGGTGCATTTATATTCAATAATAATATTCAATTCGTTACAAAATATTCAATTCGTTACAAAGACGTCTCTACAGAAGACACTATTTTACGAGGGTGTGCGTTTATTCAATTCCTTGCCTGAAGAAACAAAAAAGTCACCTAGTCTAAGAATCTTTTATAGGAGAACATTTGAATATTTCCAGAACCGTACTAGCTTTATGTTATAAACTGTATATTGTATTTTCTTTTTTGTAATAACTAGCCAAGTGCTAAATAAATTATTATTATTATATATTATTATTATTAACCCTGTACATGGAAATAAGAGGAGGATATGTGGAGCCTTTTCTGTAATTCTATCATCTACGTTATACTTTAGACTTGATTAAATATATTTAAGGGACGGTTGCATACTATGAACTGTGGTTCACTGTCGATCTGCAGATCAACGTCAAAAATTACATTGACTTTTTGACGTCGAACTGCAGATCAACAATGAACTACAGTTTAAAGTTTTTATGCAGCCGGCCCTCAAATAGAAAAAGCTTGCAGTAATTTTTTCATCTCATCAAGGTAAAAGTTTGGAAAATAACCAATTTCTTGGCCTCCCACTACGGCGACATAAATATAAATTTCAAACTGAAATATTTCCTAAACGGCTCATCAAAAAGATATCAATATCTATATATATTTTGAAATCTATAGAAATGAGCTCTGTCTGAATATGTTATGATATACAGAGAGTTCAATATAAAAAAAAGTTAGGTTTGTGGACTTCACCTTGTTTTTTTAGACAGCGGGTGTCTCAGAAATATCAGGAGATATTTGAAGGACGGTTCACTGGAGCAAAGGCCAAACTGTTCTATACAATAGTTACGAATGAAACCTTATCTTGGAACAATTCGTACTTTGACTCTTCACTCTGAGAAAGGTTTTTCCGTGAAAGCTCCAAAACGTTGAATTCAATTTTTATAAACCTTGGTAAGTATACCAAATACAAGGACTGATAATACAAAATAAAAGCAGAATTTCAATCGATTCTTGGAAGCCTGTGGTGAACCACTCTTATAACATAAAATAGTCCTATAGTCTTCAATACGCTTTTTTTAAGTTGCAATTATGTATCCAAGTTCACCATCTAATTAAGAATAAAAAAAACTGCTCATTATGTGTACGTATCTGAAGGGCAACTTGTCAACATGAAAAAGCTAGATCATATAATAATGAATCTTTGAGAGTATACCACCTACTGGGTTTAATATCAAGTGGATATACCTACTGCTCCCCCAACTGGAATTGCAGGTATTTATGTGTATAAGACTTTTTCTTCTTATTGTCAAACAGGAAAACTCATCTTAATTTTTTCGTGAAATGTCTTTCAAAATGTGTTCAGTGCTAGTGCGGTTGCACTTTTTCCTAGTTTTCTAAATTATACATAATATTATAACCTCGTGCACCAATAGCAAGATCAGGAAATAGAATATATTATCAAGGCATATTTCCTAGAACTATTTTTCAAAAATATCAGCGTACATGTCTTCATGATAGGGTTAAGCCCGTTTAGATTGAAATGCTGGTAACTAAAATCACATCGATAAATCCATATTTGGTAGGTACAAGTTTGAGTACCTAGATATGAATATTTCACGTTTTCCCGAGGGTGCTTTTATTCCAGTGGACTATCCTTTCATGAAAACTTCTTCCGCGTATTTTATAATTTAATCCTATCATCTTTTAACTAAAGGACATTTTTTCTGTAACCAAGCTTTATCCATATTATAAGGTAATAGATACTGCTGTTTTTCTGTTGTAACAGTTTCAGAGGGCAAAAGTGGTAGGGAGCAGCCACTAAAGTTTCCACGTAACAGTTTCATAAATAACTCTATCAAAAATGATTTTTGGTTTTGAGGTTTTTCATAACGAAGATAGCCTTGTTGTCCACACTTTTTTTCAACTCATAAGTGAAACGAAATCATTCTTTTTCATTTTGGACATTATTTTGTTCAACTTGGGTATTTTTTATTTTCAAGTGAAGCGGCCGTATGATTCTTCTGATGACAGCTTTTCATCTTCATTCTCTTTTCTCCCTGTGGTTCTTTTTGTAGAGGACGCGTTTTTTACAATGAACAAGTCGTTACATTGCGGGCAACAATATTATCGTCATATTCCAACAAATTTTTCAACTATTTTTGTAACTCCGAATGTTGAATTTGGCGAGGAGCGGTGAACACATTGGGTGGTGTGAATATAAATAAAAAGTGAAGGTTCCACTTCCACTTCATTGAGACTCTAATACTATTTCATATCTTTGTCAGTTGTTTATGAAGGTTTGTTTCAAGAAATTTAGGTAAAAGCATTTACTTGCTCTTGATTCACACCAACTCATTGAGAATAATAAGGTTCTTCAGGGCCTGTTGCATAAAACTAGTTCAATGTGGATCTGCAGTTCTAAGTGTTTTGCAACCACGCCTTATGTTTTAAGAAAGAGCAGTTTTATTGATCCGTCCATATTAGTAACAAATTCGAAAACATTAAACTTTTTACAATCTGAATTTTTCCAAGAATTTTAGTGAAGTAGCTAACATTTTCGATTTTTTGCAACACGTAGGCATAAGTAGGTATTGTCAGTTACCCGTGCATCTAACTACCCGATATCGCGACCCCCGAATGGCAGATTAATTGTTTGCATCAATATCTTATTTGAAGAGCTGGAGAAATGATCAGATCGAGAAAGTTGTAGCATTTTTTCTGAACCACCAGGTGATTAATGTGAATAGAAAAACAATGAAACGATGCATTGAGAAGTTGTGACATAAACTTTTGTTTTTCAAACCAAACCAACAATCAAGTGAATTATTGCAGCTCTCCGGGAAAAAATATGGATCAATCATCTCAATCAACAATTTCAACATTTGACCATCCTCTGTCATAGGCCTCTCCAAGAAATGACAAGCAGGTTGAAATTAGGTAACATCGAGTGGGAGCGAACATTGCCGTGTGATTACCGTCCATTATCCCCCTTCATCCCCTTAATCAGTGCGGTAGTTAGTGCTAATGGGGCTCCGCAGTATTTACTACCTTAGCTCCGACGGGAATCTAGCCCCGTTTTCGGGAAAAGAATTATAGTCCAGTGATTTTATATGTGAATGAAAAAAATGTGTTCAACTTGTGTTTTTGAAAACTGCTTAAACATGATCATTTTATGATCATATTCAGAATACCTTCTGCTTCTGTTTATATCTTTTATTATTATATCTATTTGCGTGATTATTTTTGAAAAATTGTCAAAACCTGAGGACTAAAATCATACAGGAGATATTTTTGAAGGTTGAAATATGAGAAAATTGTGAATCTGCCAGTGATTTTTGCATCAAGCACATACCAATGAACAAGATTGAAGAAAGCATTGCGCTTTCTTGTATGCACCCGTCATTCACTCCACCTCTCAAAATAAATCATAACATATATCTAAAGAACATAAATCCCTCAGATTTCCCTCGTTTTGGACTGGTCTAGGGTGATCCCATAAAAACCTTAATAGGGTTTTGATGTGCGCTCTGTGGCTCGGCCCAAATCACCGATGTTGACAAAACAAATGAGAGTCTGCTTTTTTTTCTGTGCGCGTCACAACGGACTCTGGAATTACGCTATCGCTTGTTTTATCACCACCAACTTGCTTTGTTTTATTTGCGAACAAAATGGGCAGGGCATTAGATAAACCACTCGTGACAAAGCTGATTCTACTTGTTTGTGAGTCTTGAAATATCGATGGGGATTCGAAACTCCAATAAATGATTTTGGCCTCTATGGTTTTATGATTTAGTTTTCTATACGATGATAGACTGCATATTGTGTGATATAAAATTCTCTTCCAACAAACGTCAGGATTTATTAGTAACTTTTTGGAACATAAAAATATAAATGATGATATGATTCCACTATTGGCAAAAACAAACGCAACTGAAATAAAAAGATAAAGGTCGAGTCACCTTTTTTATTAATGTTAAGGTTTTTGAGCTAGGCAAACTCAACATCAAAAAGAAGGGAAAAACTGTAACTGCGACATTCATTCTACTGGTACTCACCGTAATCGCTAGGTGCCATCCAGGTGGTAGTAATACGATAGTCAACGCTCGATCACAATTAAGTGTATAGTCATACAAAACCTTCAAAGGTTGGCCAGCACATAATAGTATATTGTACAACAAGCATGGAATGATACTCATTTCCAACGAGTATGAAGGTTTGTAGCACCAGCCGAAGGCGAGTGCAGTAATTCATACGAGTAGGAAATGTTCATTCCATTCGAGTTTTACACTATACTTTTTCTACGATTGTCAATTAATATAATCGATCAATCGATAATGGGGGTAAACGTAGCACACCGTAGGAAATGGAACCATTTCCCACGGGTTGCTAGGTAACGAGTAGGGAATTTTTCAAATTTCTACGGTTGCACAATGTTCTACGTTTCCTAATCGATATCCATTGCACACTAGTGACATTCCTTGACAGTCGTAGAAAAACACTATTATATCTTTCTACAGCGTGATCATCACCACGATAAAACATACCACTCTGGTATGAATTTTCATACCGTAATCGATAGAAGCGCCGGTATAATAAAAAACCCAATTCTTGGGCTTTTTCTTAGTTATTATAATCAAGTACCTGAGTGGGGTAGCTCCCATGAAAAACACTCCCTTTTTAGAAGAATCAGGAGCTGTTTATCAACTGAGAGTTAACCCATGGACGAGCTGGCCCTGAGTCCACTTCGCCCCTGCCAAATAGACAAATCTCAAACATTTTGAGGTTATCTTAAGGTTATTGCATTAGCCCAGGGGTTAACGGGTTGATAAACAGCCCCTCAGTCTCAATCCTCTGAACACAAAATCCATCAAAAGGAATTTGACTACTGTAAACATGATTATCAAGGTAAAAAAGAATGATCATTATGCACTGAGTAAGGTTTCCTTGGTAACTAGAAGACAGTATGAGGGATTCGAATTGTAACAAAAAAAATGGTTCCCACACATATCATTATCACCGTTTTGGTGTCGAAGTTGATCAAGATAATATGGGATATCAACGTATTAAAAATGATGTTATTCTTTCACTGCAGAAGCCTAGGATTTTTTTTTTCTTTGTGTTATTTTGACATGTTTTTGACGATTAGTTCAGAGCTAAAAGATTGTTTAATATAGATGGTCTATTTGTAAACGCCTATGTTAAAACTAATGTATGTACATTTGGCAACAAGGTGACGTAATAAAGATGACGTCTCCAGATTCTTGACAAAAACACCCAGGAAAGGCTTTTGAGAGAGGCAAATTTGACATTAACAAAGTGTATTGATTTCTGTAGAGCTACAGAAGCAAGTAAAAATCAAGCCAAAACTCTACAGAATGAAAATCAAGTGAATGCAGTAAAGTTTGAAAAAAATCGATCAACTAGGAACCAGCGAGGAGTGAGATCCAGGCCATGTAGGTATTGTGGCTATGTTCATCGAGAAAGTGGCATATGTCCTGCATACAATAAAACCTGTGCAAAATGCCAAGCAAAAAATCACTTTGCCAAGATGTGTCCTAATGAAGAAAGCGATACTATCAGACCAAGGAAGAAAGATATGATTTGGGACATCAAAAAGAAGAGGAATAGTGAGCGGAAAGTGCATGAATTGATGAGAGAAAGATTCGAAGATGACTCTAGTCATAGTGAAAGTGACGATCGGGGTGACGATACAGAATTTTATGTTGATTCAGTGATTAAGTTATTAGGAGCAGTGGAGAATCAAGAGTGTAGAGTAAGCAGATGTTGGACAAAAAAGGTATTGATTCATGATAAGCTTGTTGATTTCAAATTAGATACAGGTGCTGAGATAAGCATACTGCCACTGCAGACTTTTAAATCTCTTGGCTTAAATAAACCCATTAAGTCGTCGAATATTTCATTGCTTTCATATGGAAGCTCGAAATTTAAAATTCATGCAGTTGGGGAGATAGTATTACCATGTAAAACTGATCGGGGTATAATGAAAATCTTGTTTGTAATAGTTGACGCGCAAGGTCAAGTACCGTTGTTGGGATTAACTGATTGTATCAAATTAAATGTTATTAAGCGTATTGATGCACTAGACATAGATAATGTGCCCTTAATTAACAGTATAGATGATCTTGATAAAGAATTTCCAGAAGTTTTTAAGGGTCTGGGGAAATTTCCTGGTACACATCACATATCATTAAAGGAAGGCGCCATGCCAAAAATTACACCCATTAGACGTGTTCCCAGAATTTTACATGATCGTTTGAAACATAAATTAAATGATCTTGAACTCAAACGCATGATAAAAAAAATTGATAAGCCAACAGAATGGTTAAATGCTCTTGTAATTGTAGAAAAAAGTAACAAAGATTTGCGTTTATGCTTGGACCCAAAGCATTTGAATGATGCTATTAAAAGAGAACATTTTTTGATTCCATCAT
Source organism: Orchestes rusci (assembly GCA_958502075.1). NCBI lineage: Eukaryota > Metazoa > Arthropoda > Insecta > Coleoptera > Curculionidae > Orchestes > Orchestes rusci. The sequence continues at coordinate 22,809,704 of OY293307.1, forward strand.
TGGAAGAAATCTCTGCGAAATTGGCAGGCAAGCGATTTTTCAGTGTCTTAGATATGCGTGATGGGTACTGGTAGATTGAACTTGACCCTTCGAGTTCTGACCTATGTACGTTTGGCACCCCATTTGGGCGCTACCAATTTTTGAGATTGCCGTTTGGGATTTCTTCTGCACCGGAAGTATTTCAAAGAAAGAATTATGAATTATTTGGTGATATTGAAGGGGTGGAATTATATTTTGAGGACCTCATTGTAACTGGCTCAACTGAAAGAGAGCATGACTCAAAGTTAAGATTAGTTTTACAGTGGGCATCAAAATATAATGTTAAGTTTAATAAAACCAAGATACAGTTTAAAAATTCAAGCGTCAAGTTTCTGGGTCAAATATTTTCAAAGGATGGGATCACCATTAATAAAGCTTATGTAGAAGCTATCATCAACATGCCTGTACCGGAAAATAAGGCTGCATTGTTGAGATTTTTGGGCATGGTGAAGTTTGTTGGCAGATTTATACCAAAATTTGTCCAAGATTACTGCACCACTCAGGGAACTGACAAGGGAAGATGTTCGGTGACATTGGAATGAAAATCATTCAATAGCGGTTAGGGAGCTTGAAAGACTGCTTACTAGTGCTCCAATTTTGATTTTTTTTGATCCGGAGAAAGATATTGTTATAGAGACAGATGCTTCAAAAGATGGTCTAGGTACATGTTTGCTTCAAGAAGGTCACCCTGTTGCTTTTGCATCAAGAAGCCTAACCAATACCGAGAAGAAATATGCACAAATCGAAAAGGAAACTTTGGCTATCCTTTTTGCTGTCCAAAAATTTAATTTGTTTATATATGGCCTTGATGTAACAGTACACACTGATCATAAACCTTTAGAGGTTATTTTTAAAAAAGATCTTCATTCAATTTCTCCCAGATTGCAAAGAATGAGACTAAAGATGTTAAATTATAAACTTAAAATCACATATAAGCCTGGTAAACAAATGTACATTTCTGATACTCTTTCTCGAGCATTTTTGGTTAATACTGGCTCGGGAGCAGATTCGGAGATTGAGTGTGCGGTTCATAGCTTGATAAAATACAGCAACTGAAACTGTTATCAATGAATCTCTGTTGAATATGCCTCTACGTAGTAGATCTGGGCGAATTATAAAACAACCCAATAGGTTAGATCTTTAAGAGGAAGGATGTTTAATATAGATGGTCTATTTGTAAACGCCTATGTTAAAACTAATGTATGTACATTTGGCAACAAGGTGACGTAATAAAGATGACGTCTCCAGATGACAAATGGACGTGACAGCAGGGGGGTTAGATAGAACGGTTGTTAAGACATGTCATGTTGGGTCTTGGTAATAATAAATACTTGAGTTCTGCTGGCTTGGTATCATACAAAGATATCCGTTTATTCTTCTAACTATTCCTGTTAGAAGAATAAACGGATATCTTTTAGAACTAGAAGGAACTTTGGAAGTATATTTTTTCTCTTAAGGATAAGACTTCAGGAGTCCGGAATCGACATATCCTGTGAAAACTGTAGTGGTGAAAAGACTAATCGTATTTTCATAACTAAAATTCCATGGCAGTTAGCATCTGTTTGATACATATAAGACAAAAAATATAATAATTAATTGTTGACCAAGAACTCGATTCCTAAAACCGTCCGTGCCAAGAATAAATCTTGTATTACATTGATGGCAGAACAAGTTTCTTCAACGGAAATGTAGTTTTGCATGTTATTCTATTGTTCAGATAGAAAATTTCAAGAGTGGTTAACCAGCTGTCATTCTTTATTTCACGTTAGTGACAACTTCCCGATAATCACTACCAGATCTGGCGTATTAGCCAAGTGTTACAAAATGATCACAGATAACAGATTTAAATCCTTACCTGGATTAGTTATTCCAGATTTCTCGGTACGTGTGAATGCCAGCATTAGACATTGCACAATGGCATTATCGCATAGGAAAGGTGCTTAAGACGTGCGAATGCCGACACACAAGTACTCACTTCAGGTTAAACGGCTAATCCGCTTGGCACAATACCATCAATCCGGGCGTGCATAAACGATCATTCGTTAGCAAAACAAGGCTTTTGTCGTCTATTGTGTCCAGATATCAAGAGACCCTGCTAGCAATGGCATAATATAAAATTCTCGAAATGCAAAGTATTTAAGTGCTATTAGGAGGATTAGGTGTGCTTGAGTAGACTTGAGGGGATGGTCGAATAGTTTTATAAGTACGTGGTGAGGCTTGCTTTTGTTTGCAGGTGAGAATGAGAAGTAACATTTAACATAAAATTTGTGAGAATTTTCTACTTATCGGTAAATCGTTCAAGAAATCTAGTACCTGTTCATTCGAGAATCAAATAAGTCATATTGTATTCATTGACTACGTTTATACGGAAAGGACCAAATATTTGGTACGCGGACTTTTTGACTGCTGTACCCAATACAAAATTGTAAAAGAAAAATTGAGTGGAGGAAGTTGGCGGACGAAAAAATAGATTGTCATGCAAAATAAGATTGTTGTAAGATCTTGAAGAAAAATAACATCCTCACATTTTTAAATGAGGCAAAGTGTTCGAAATTTTTTCATCGCAAAATCTACTGTTGCGATCTTTTCATGTTACTTCACCCTATATACTATATTCTCAAGATATCTTTCGAATGTATTTTTTGCAAGTGATAGGTTATGTTATGTTAAAGAAGAGAATATTAACGGAATAAAAAAAAAATCCCAATCATTTGCTAAGATCTTTACATTATTATTGTCCTACTAGAAGGGCAAGTACCTCTTTCCCAATATTTCTTTCATGTCTTCACACTTTACAGTCGGAAAAAATGGGATTGTACAAACTAAAATAATATCCTTGAGTAGTTTGATGTAAGTGAACAAAATATTTAGAAAATAGTCCGTAGCAGTTCAAAAAAATATTATTTAGGTGAAGACCTTCAGCAACCATCTTTATTAAAGTTATTTTTTGAGTATTCAAATGCAGAATCAGAGATCATAATAACTATTAGTCAAAAAAGTATTTATCTCAATCGACAATTTGCACATTTCTTGGAAAGGTAGGTAAGGGTTAAAAACTGATGCCACAGACTCTATTTTTTTAATTTATCAATCGAAGTTCCAGGATGAAGATCCATGGTATACTAGGGAAGAAGGAAGTGGAGTCCTCAATTCTTCACAAATATATTATTATTAATTTTTCGAAATAATAAATTTGTGAAGAATTGAGGTCTCCACTTCTTTCTCCCCTAGTATTCTATTTTTTTATCTCTGTTCAATATTGAACATAGTTTAGGAACATTGTTCACGAGTGCCGGTGGAGGAAGGTGAAAAGAGAAGTTGTCAGATTGAATTATAATTATTTGTAATTATTGAAAGCTACAAATCGAAAATATTATTTTTTAAATAAAGCTGCGAGTTTTCTTTTCAGAAATACAGTCCATTGAAACGAGCAGTTCTTGTAAGAACAATCTCCGTCTGGGGGTCAATTCTTGAGCATTCGCAATTGAAAACGTATACGCAATTATGCGATCAGCATTTGCATTTGAAATAACATGGTGATCGCATTTTTGCGTATGCGTTTCAAATTTGCGAAGGGTCAATAATTAGGCCTACAAGACTGTGATGACTAAGAGAGAGAGGATATGAATAATTAGGTAATAATTATTATCATCAGTACCTATATTTTGGGTATTTTGAAAAAATATTTATAAGTAACAATTCAGTTGACCTAAAGATAATCATATTCATGTGCATTATCATGCTAAAATTATGTATGACGTTTTCTTTCCGCTTTCTTAGTGTGATCTGATATCACCGTGACTATGAAATATGTAGGTACTTGAGTTTCAAGTAGGTATTATCCGACCAAAGCGATTAAATTTCGATCGGCATATCACAAGCTATTCTCAACAATACAATGCGCTTGGTGCCAATTCAAGCGTGTTTGACCGATCATTCTTGTTACTTAGCAAAACAGATTCATTGTCACCTTTTATATTTTAAATGTGCTCCTTCTGGCCTCTACACAAAGGGATTATGTAGCAGACTTACTGGTTTAAGGGCCATTATGCGGCTTAAGTTCAAGATTTACTCGCGAAGGGACAAATTGAGTATGGCAAAGAGATTTATTCTTGTTCTTTTATGTACTTGAGCTCACGTCAACAGCTTATATCTTGAAAATAAATTGGGATGATCTTGAGAAAATTGATTGTATAGCTATTTTGACGAGTTCTGTTTATTCGTTTTCATTCGATCATCCTATAATTATTAATATAGGTACAGGCGGATCGCTGATTTGTATGGGAACGGTTGGTTATTGGTAATAATGATTTATAAGGTATAAAAAAAAACCATCATTTCACTGATAAATAAAACTATTTTTTTATATTTTGCTTGTTATTTATAGGCAAAACTTTCATGATAAAAATGTTTACGCAAAGAATATGTAGTCTTTTGAACATACACCTCGATCCGAGACACTACTTGTATGAAAAGCTTTTTGTCTGTTTTTCTTGAAAAAGCATTGTCAGAAATCATATTAGAATTAGAATAAATACAACTATCATTAGATAACATGCTAAGAGAATTTTAAAACTATACCCTCTTCCAGCAGAATATTGAATGTTTCTAATCACCTTTCATGACGTAGAATTTTGTTACTAAAACTGCTTTAGGCGTTGGTTTCATGGACACAATATTGGTACTTATCTCCAACCTTATAACTTACCTGAAAAAATATGATATTTCAAAAGGCCGATAATCGTATAAACATCTGCTACCGGCTTTGTTATTGTTCGGCATACACGCGGCTAACTGGGGTTATAAATATTCAGAGCAATACAAAATGTTAATGTTCTTTGACAAATTTTTGGTCACTCGTTTGCCGATTTAACATAATTGCCGGATATGAGGATTTAAGCTTTTTCGATTGGGTTATTTTTCTTGATAATGTGATATTGTTATCTGTGACAGCATCTGTTTTGTGATGGTAATCGACTTTGAAAATAATATTATAAATATAGGGAAGCCTTTCATTGAATTATTCAGTTTATGGAAGCGTTTCATTGAAGGGTTAATTGGATGTTGAAATTGGGCGCATGAAGTATTTGTATCTCGAGAGGTATCTGTCTTCAAAGGACAGATAAACTGCAGATATTATCAAAAGAGCGGCGAGGTTAAAAAAAAACAGATACCTCTAAAGCAAATTTGAACTTTCCGTGTATTCTTGTTTGTATACAATCTAAAAAAATATGCAAAATGTTGTATACAGGATGTCTGTGAAAGGTCTGTATGAAATCTAAACACATATAAGTGAGGTCAAAATGGGCCGATTAAAAAGAAACTTGAAAAATTGAAATTATAGAAGAATCAATCAAGAAAGATTCGATTTTAGTAAAGTTTTTCAAGAATGCAATATCAATACCCGAATATGAACACCTTTTTAGTGTGGCCTGTAGCCGTTGGAAGGCGTTTCACGATGAAACATTATTCTCTTCACAGTGGATGATAGGATACTTTTGACTGTTAGAGATATTTTGGTTTTTGGTATTTGCATCTCAGATTATATTGAAAACAAAATGCTTTTATCATCCATTAATCCTCTCCATTCAAGATTTTGGTAATAAATATGTCCCCCAAACGAATTTTGATTCCTCTGAGAAAACCTGGGTGGGAAGTTTTTCGTTCCTCAACCAGGTAGACTACGATTCAACTAAGAACTGTACACCGACCACGTATTCGTCTCTCTCACGCTATATGAGGCCCTCACGCAGCCTGAGAGAGAGGAAGACATCGGGGGTATACAGTTCTTAGATGAATCGTACATTAGGTATGTACAAGGTGTTTCATTATCTTTGATAACATTTTAATAAGCTGACACTTTTTATTTTTTAAGGTATCGAGACGAAACATAGGTATATATCAGATTATATAGTTATTTAGCAAGTTTTTTTCTGTTTGAATAATAAAACAAAAGACTAACGATTTTCCGAGATATTAACCTTACTTTTTTTTTAATGGAATGCACTGCATATTATAGAATATTTCGATTCTACTCAAAATTCCAAGTATATTTCATACAGCATATACCCCAAACCTTACCTGAGAAAACCTCCCTGGTCAGCTTTACGAGAAAGAGGAAGACAGCGGAATTATTCAAACCCATGTTCTTTGGACAAGAACTGCAGGTGGTAAGAGAAGTCAAATACCTAGGCATCATCCTGGATGACAAACTCACATGGAATTCACACCTACAGAAAATAGTGAATCGAGGTAAGGCCACAATAATGGCAACAAAAAGAGCGATAGGAAAGAATTGGGGCATAAATCCGCGCATGGTACACTGGCTCTACTGTACCGTGGTAAGACCCACCCTTGCTCATAGCTCTGTTGTCTGGTGGCCGAAAATCGAGCAGCGACAAGCAGCCACAGAACTTGCAAAAGTTCAGAGGCTAGCATGTCTCTGTGTAATGGGAGCCATGAAAACCACTCCAACACTTGCCATGGAGGCCATGCTTAACCTACCTCCTTTAGATATCTATATCAAAATGGAAGCAAGAATGGGAGCATATAGACTTAGCAACACCGGGAACTGGAGCCACTCAAACTCCCAAGGACACACTAAGATAACCAGCACAGTCACGAACCACTTAGTAACAATGAGGAGTGATATCATGTTGAAAAATATCAACTTTAGCACGTCTCCTAAGACCAAGCTAATATGGGAAGAGAAAACGGTGAAACAACTCCGGATGGCTAATGGGGCAATATGGTACACAGACGGCTCCAAAACAAGCCGGGGAACTGGTGCCGGAATCGTAGGTGAAAATCCAAAGTGGGAAACATGTGAACCACTCGGGATGTACGCTACAGTTTTCCAGGCAGAAGTACATGCAATAAACGTATGCGTGCAAGAAAATCTCAGGAGAGGCTATAGAGGAAGGAAAATCCTTATCCTTAGTGACAGCCAAGCCGCAATCAAAACCATCTCCTGTCGGGAAACCAAATCCAAACAAGTCATGGACTGTCAGCAAAACCTTGTCACACTGGGAGTATCTAACGATGTTACTCTTGGATGGATACCGGGACACACAGGGATAGCTGGGAACGAGCGGGCGGATCTACTAGCACGCAAAGCTGCAAACACACCACTTCTGGGTCCAGAACCTGCTATTGGTATTACAAAATCCTCTGTGAGAGGTTGGCTGAACTGTTGGTCCAAAAAACAACAGAAAGCTAGATGGTGCCAATCACCGGGTCTGAAACACAGTAAATTAATGATGGCAGACAAGATCGAATCATCATTTTCTGGAAGCCTACTGCAACTCAGCAGGAATCAGCTTAGGAAAGTAACAGGTATATTAACTGGACACTGCACTCTAAGGAAACACATGCATATCATGAGTTTTTTCAACGAGGAACACATATGTAGGCTGTGCAACGAGGAGGAGGAAACAGCCTCCCACATTGTATTCGAATGTGAAGCGCTGGCGTACTGGAGAAGAGATAATGGGGAATTCACAACCACTCCTCGAAGGACGGACAGGGAAACAGTAGAACGAGTCATAAACCTTATTCGGGCAATGGAGCTCTTCGACTGAGAGACAGGCACAGAGAAGATACAATAAGCCCAACTAGAGGCTGCGGTGTCGGGGCCAACAGCTCGAAACTCGTAGCGCCTGTACTTCAGTAATCAGTAATCAGTACCCCAAACCTTTAACGGTTTGGGAGAAAATGACGTCGAAACATTTTGCAAAAGTTAAATGGTTGACATACTGACAATCATAAACATATAGTATAATTAACAAACTCTGTAATGTGTAAAAGTATTTCTCTGAGGTTGTATGTTAAAACCTTAACAATTTTAATTGTTCATGGCACACTTTGCGATCAATAAGAAGACTTCTAAATTTTTGTGTATTGGATGTTTCGACCCCATTTTCTCACAAACCGTTGAAGAAAAGTATATGGTATGCTTTATGAAATATACTCGGAAGTTTCAAAAGAATTGAAATATTAGATAATTTACAAGGCATTCCATTTAATAAAAATATAAGTCAGGTTATTATCTTGGAAAATCGTCAGTCTTTCGTTTCATTTTTCAAAAAAAATTAACTAAATAACTACCTATACAATATGGTATTTTTGTTTCGTTTCGATATCTTCAAAAACCAAAAACCTTCAGCTGATTAAAATTATATCAAAGATAATGAAACACCCTGTACAAAAGGTACAAGGCCTTTTGCTTCCGGACATCGATCAAGGATTGGCTGAATTGGGCTTCAGAATGTCAATGATTTTGCTAAGAAAACTTAATAGTGGCGAAGCTTATTATTATTTTACAAGAAGTGGTGTAGCCAACTTAGGTATAGTTCATTAGATGCGTATCACGAATTCCTATTGGTCAATATCGAGAAAAGTGTCATTCTTGATACTTAACCGACAAATGGTGTTCGCAAATTTTGCAAACAAAAACTTATTGAAGTCAAGGCCGAGAAAAAATAACAAGGAGAAGCTACAAAAACACTTATTTGGCCTTGAAATTTAAATTTGACAGCGTCCGACCTCTCAGATGACGTTACTCTGAAGTTATGTTCAGTGATAGTCCGGGTCCAGAATACAAATAGTGAGATATTCTCAAATTTTATTTTTGATGCAGTTCAACAAGAATTTGACTTAGCTTAATCGTGAAAAATTTGCCAGATATGTTTTTCCCTACTATAGGTACCAAAAACATTCAACAATGTCATGTGACAGACAATTGCGTTTACAAATCGTCTGTCACATGACCTAACAACCTCAGATGTCACTGTCAATTCAAACATTAAACTTTGTATGAATCTTATGGTAGGTAACGGAGGTCATTTTGAACAAGCACTGGGAGTTTATCATAATTAAATAATATATTTACTATTATTTGCAAAATATTAGGGATCATGAAAATGAAACTCCACTTTTCCACAAATTGTGGACGTTCCAAACTTCGATTGAGTTTTTTTTCAAGGCTATCTATAAAAAAGAACTCAATTAGTTTCATTTTCACGATCACTAACCGGCTAATATTTTGCCATGCATTGATATCTTTGGAAACACTATCTTATCAGGAATATATTTACGTTCCAAATATAAATTTTCTTACCCATATTATTTTTTTATTAAAATCAATTTTCAAATTCTTTCTGGCAGTGGGTGAATCAAAAACTATTGTTTTTGTAGACTTCAAAACCTCATCTCAAAACATATTATATTTTGCAGTTATTATTTCGGGAGTGATATTCAGTGGACTACGACATTATTTCATCCTCAAAGATAATAGCAGCAAAATGTTTGTATTCAATAATTAATTTAAATAGGTATTTCTGTGTGGCGTCAAAAACTAAAAACCAATATACTATGTATGTATCTTGGAAACAACTTACTTTAGTGAATTTTCACAAGCTTACCTTTTCTGTCAAGAAACTTCTCAGGACATTATTTCGACAACAAAAAAAGCACAAAACTATACCAAGAAATAAGTTACGGCAATTCTAAACGTCATGTAGTACGTTGTGAGGCGCCCTCTAATCGGCACAGTGAAGAGAAGGACCATATTCGCGTTTCACAATCAAAAGTAGCAATTATTTTCATCCAAGAAAAAAAATCAAACAACTCAAGGGTTTTCCAATAAGAGGTGTTATTTTGATATTCAAAGAAAAATGCCATTTTTTGGGGTGAATGATCAAATGTTTATTTCATTATAAAGAGGAAGCTATGCCGTAAATAATGGAAAACAACATCAGCCAAATGACCACCATGACCACGCCTACAGGACCAAATCCATCTATTTTTTATGACATCTACATAACCAAATAGCCTTCACGATAGCCTCACGAATTCCATCTCTGAGGTCTTGAATTGACGCCGGGCTGTTGGCGTAGACCTTATCTTTCACTAAGTCCCAAAGAAAGAAGGCGCAAGGTGTTAAATTACAAATGATGGGGATGTTCAGCCTGCTATCTTGACCCCAAATAACCCAAGGCCCGGTTTCTCAACGATCGTTCAAAGTTGAACCCGGTTCAAGTCCATTGTACTGTGCATCTTTGAACTGAGTTCAACGTTGAATCATCGTTGAGAAACTGGATGGGCCTTATTGAACTACTCTCAACTATCAAAAGATCTCAATCGCTCGGTCGCTCAATATTTTCTATGATGATTGCTTTCATTTCTAGTGCCCCTGCTTGTACGCTTAATGGATCCAGGTTGGCAGAATCTCCTCATTAGTTCTAGTTAGCCTTCTAGATGATGATGGCCCTGAGTAAACGTAATGTACAACTTGAGATTGTCGGAATGAGCCAAGATAGCATCAATATTTGACGTGATTTTTTTCTTAGCCAAGATATTGGCTTCGAAAGAAGTATTCCACATTTTTAGCTTCGACACAATTTCAGGTTCAGGATATTCTCAACTCTATAGTCGTGAAAAATATTTTCAAGTGAAAGAAGGAGTTAGTTCTGAATCATGAAATCTTCCCCGTGCTGACTCAGGTATCCGGAGTTACAATAATAACTGAAGAAGCCACGACAAGGGCCCCAAATGCGCGGCGTTCTCTTGCTATCTTAGTTTCCATGCCCTTCAAGACTTCAAGTATCAAGGCATGGGCATATCATCATCGTTATATCAAGTCTTTACTGTATAACATTACTATAAAATTTAACTTCAGCATCTACGGCGGGCCCCCGATAAAAATGAGTCTGTGCGTATTTTCAAAGCCAGCTTCTACCGTTAATTTTTAGGTCTACACATGACACATATCCCCTCAAAATTGCTGAAAAGACAGTGAAAACCTATTGTTTTCAACTGCATAATATATGTTAGTAGTATGGTGAATTAACTTGAGCCGCTTTTGCTACTGTATCCGGATCATCCTCATCATGCTTTAGATACTTTTCAAGGTAGGTATCTGATCTGAAATATTTTCCGGCTAAACATAAATATATTTCTGTTTTTGGTCATTGCAGAATCATTGTTTATAAGCGAATTTTTGAACTTACGAGAAACCACCACAAAAATATTAATGATATCCTTTTTGATCTATCGAGAAATAATTGATTGAAAGGCCATATCCATACCAAATGATTATGGTTCATATTAATATTTTCAAAAATGTATACATACTCAATTTCAGCATTCTGTCAATATTTTCCATATAACAACCACAGATATTTGTTTCACTTATAATCAATCCGAAGCTTTTAAAAGTTCTCCACGACAACTGATAGCTTTAAAATGAAGACAAAAAATATGACGCCAGGCGTCCTTCAAAAGCGCTATAAAGCTGGTAATCATCTCTTGCATTTTCATTTCCTCTGGCCTAGACTATTCATCGTTGATCAAAGCAGTGAATAGCACGACGATTCCCTTAATTTTACTTTTGATGTCTCGTCGAGTTAACGGAGGACTTGAAAAGATATATATCTCTCGAATCAAACTTCGCTCTCTGTGGACATAGAAGTCCCTTTAACTTTTTCTTTGACGAGCTTATAATTGGGGGGATAAACATTCGCGATTCTTTCCTCTATAGCTTTTTACTGATGAGTTTTGAGACTCAGATGGAGTTGTTTTTATGTATCAAACTTATTAAATCCACTGACTTTTTAGTTTTATTCTTATTCTTTAGTGTAGATTTTCGAATCAACTTCTATCTATTTTCACATAATAAAGGAATATTTACGTATTTGAAGAGCAAAGAGAATCCAGAAGAGCAAATTGGTGGTTCGTGACTAATAATAGTGGAATCCGTGAAGATTTCGTGGGGGCGTGCATTGAGAAAAATACTGGTTGGTCTTAGGTGGATCTCATTCATTGTCAATAGTCATGCTTTCGGAGATTGCTTATCCCATTCTCCAAGACTTACTATATAGAAAAATATGGCTGATATCCATGTATTTTTGTATATGGTAAGTCCTGAAGAAGGGGATAAGCAATCCCCGAAAGGTTGACCCCTGTAATGATTAGATAGATATTAGCAGTGTGAAACTTGGGGCTTGTAGTCTACCCTTGCCCTTCATGTACCTTCAGAATAAGGTATCCCTCAACTTCTCATGTCATTTGAAATTTTAGGAGCACTTGTCACCCCCGCTAGCAGGTTTGAGTTTTGTAACTAAGCTCCTGTTTTTGGAGTTTCATTACTAAAATTATTCAAGAATATCCAATAAGTCAGGGTTATTAAGAAAAAACAAAATGTCATTCCAATTTGCTCCACTCTCCCGTACACCAAAGTGCGATACAACAGAGAAGTATCCCATTGAATTTTTTGATCCGAAGAAATACAAATTCTTAAAAATGCAGTGGTAACAAGGTAACTTATACAAATTATTAAAAAAAATGTGGACAGATTTTTTTTGAAATATCTATAAAAAACAACCTGGAAAAGAGAATGTGAACGAATATGTTTTGATTACTGTCGTATCGCACTTTGGCGTACTAAAAAAAGTATCATGGTTCTTTTGAATAGAAATGAAACAATAATAATTTGTTTATTATGTTTCTTTCCAAAATGGTTCATGTTATCAATTATGAACAGGAGAACTTTTTCTCAAGTCCAAGGTTCAAGCTATAATTGACTTTTTTCAAGTCTTTATCATACAGGGTGTTAAAATTGTAGCCAGTTACATCCTAGTCCACCCCTGGTAATCTTAACGACGTAAAAGGGTTTCCAAGACATCATTTTAACAGGTCCTTGATAGTGTTCATCATATGAAATCTCTGTATTGAGTTATATTGAGTACTTTGAAAATTATTCAAGAAAAACCAATTTCCAGTGGCGTTTTTTGGAGGGCTATATGAACTTATTATCTTACTTTATGTTCTTCTTGAATCCGAGAGATTACCCTCATTTCTCCGGGCACCCTGTAGAAATGAAGAGGTTTGTTATATTAATAATTGCACAAACAATAATATACAAACAAATATTGACGAAAGCATGTTCGATAAATCTTATCAAGTACACTTAGAATAGTTGCAAGTTTAACATCATACAAGGTAGTTCAAAAAATATAAAATTTTCACAAGAGTACAGGAGTAAAGTACCTTCATTTCAAAAACTTCACAGTATGTTATGGTGAAGGGTTGTTCAGAAAGCTATCCCTAAATACCAAAAACATGGCACCTTAGATTTCTTTTTGCATTTGAAATATTGAGAAAATAAAAAAATTGCACTTCAAAGAAGAGTTTTTTACCATGCATATTATGATGTCTGATGTTTTACCATGTTGAAGAGATTTTTTGCGAAATAAAGTTGTGTTTATCATCGTTGCAACAAATATGGAGTTTGTGATTCCCTATTAAATAAAAATCCCAGATAATTGTACAAAAGTGCTTGAGTTTGAACAAAATTATGCGAAGCTGATTTGATTTTGGTGAGTATATGGATGTGTTCTGTTTTTCAAAATTCGACCAATAATTGTGAGATGAATTTCGTTGAGACATCAATAGTTAGATGTCTCAACGAAATTCATCTCACAATGCTATACACTTTAGTGGAGATTGCGTAGAGCAACTTTCATGTTGTCCATAAATTTGGTTGTTGTTCAATAAAACAGTGACTGGGGCGCGGCAGGTCTAGGTATCTGAGCCAGTCTCCGACTAATTTATGAAAATATTTCCTATCTCAATATGCTATCAGGCTCGGCCACCAATACAGTATGTCTCACTAAGTTGGAACCATTACTCATAAAAAGTTCTGCATGTTCTAAAATATAAAACACAATCATCAGATTCAATTTTTTCAGTCGTATACGAGGTTTATCATGAAATATCAATATCGCCCAAGAGTAAAGTACCTTTATTTTTGACAAAATCAAAAATTAATTGTTATTTAAAAAAGTTGATTAGATCAGACTCATTTATTGTGTGAACAATAGTTGTTTCTATTATCTTATTGGCAATATCAAATCGCTCATTTGCAAGTCGCGATAACATAACTTGTGATTTTTGAATCGAATCATCTCAGAACGACCTTCTCAGAGTTATGCCAGTCTTCTCGCAGATGAGCGAAATGTATAATAATATGCATTCATTACGTGTTTGAATCGCCAAATTTTAAGAAAAAATTGAGAAATAGAAAGGTTTGATAATCACAACAGCCAAATCTTCATGTAGTACAGCGTGTTCCAAAAAGTTGTATACATATGGTCACTGGCGCATCCGGAACTAAATTTTGGGGGGGGGGGCGTTTCAGAAAATTGTCATTTATTTGGGTGTTTATGAGGAGAGGTGCATAGTGTTATACATTGTCTCGAAATTATACGCCAATATTTCAGTCACGTATTCACACCCCAAAATAGAAATATAACTGTTAAGATTATTGAATAAAATTACTATTACTTTGAAAAATGGTACTTAGAGGTTTTTTGGGATGCGAAACCTGAATATGGACACCTTTTCATTGAGGCCTTTAAAGGGCGCTGCAAAAACCACTTTTCATGGTTTAAATTGGCCCTAACTTTATTCATCAGTATACTTTTTCACTTTTTTCTGGACATTTTTAAGCAAAAAAAAACATTTCCTTGACAAAAAAAATAGAAGCTACACTGGTAAAAACAGTTATGGCCATTTTAACCCATCAGAAAAGCAGTGGGCCCTCTAACGACCAAAATGAAAAGGTGTCTATATCCAGGTTTCGCATCCCAAAAAACCCCCGGGTAGCAATATTTAAAGCAGTACGTTAAATAATGTTTGAAGGTATTAATTTATTCGTAAAATTGTACAATACCTACATATCACACACTCTCGTCGCCCCTCTGTCGCTCCCTTTATTAAATTTTGTAGACATTTATATTTTGCTTTATTTTAGTGGGTGTAGAATCTTAAGTACAGACCAATTAATGGCCTAGCGAGACTATACACCCCGTAGTTGACTAGTAGAACTATCATTGTTGTTTTGGAACTATAATAATTGTTATATTAAATGTTTAAATATGGTAATATATTGATAGATTGATTGATTGATTGATTGAATGTTCACACAATTCGAAAAACTCGATTTTTATTTTTTAACTTCACCCTGTATCTAGAAAACGGAGCAATTACGGAATAAGGTAAGCTGCTTTAAAATGAATTTTCTTGATCTCACGAATATGTGGTAAGATTTTGTGAAGACCTTTCACAGACACCCTGTATAAGAAACCGTTTTCACATTTATCTGAGTTTATATACGAGGGGTACCTGAAAATGTAACTTTCTCAATTATGTCCTGTATCTTAAAAACTAAAAGGCCTATGAAAATTTCGTTAACAGCATCTTTACTTTTACTAAAAAGTAGCACACAGTCGCGAAAATCGCAACTTTCTCTCTTCATAAAAATAACGGAGATACCCCGCAAAAGTACTTAGAGCATGAATGCAAGTTTTCAAAAATCAATGAACAACGGATTGCATTGTCTTGGAAAAAAGATCTCGTTCATAAAATAAACGGAGATATCTATTAAACTGAGTCATGAGTATGACAGTTTTATGAAACATATAGGTCAGTTTCGATCCAACTGGCCAGTCAGCAGCCACTTTGACGATAGACCCGCGGTGATACATTTTATGAGCGTTGTTTCTTTATGTGTGCGGTTTCTTATTTTGGAAGCTCCCGTCACTGAATTTTGCCCAGCAGATGTCCGGAAGTGAATTGCTTTGGAACAGTATTGAATTGCCAAAAAAATCATGGGGGGGGCACCTCCGGCCCTCCCTGGCTCCGCGATTGCATATGGTGAACTTTTTTAGTATCGATTCCACGAAAAAAGGTTATTCCTTATAAAAAATTCTTCATGGTCCAAGACCTAGAATGCAACCATATTTTACCAGTCATATACGAGGTTTCTCAACAAACATGATCTTCGCTCAGCAACTAAGTACCTTTATTTATGACAAATTCGAAAAATGTTATCTAAAAAAGTTGATCAGAATCGAGAACTACGTTCAAATATCCAATTTCACCTATCGACGATGAAAGCCAGGTTTTCTTGAGATTGGTGATTTTTTAGATTAGGGCTCCGCGAGACCACAAGACTAGTCTTGGTCTTGTCTTGGTCTTGCTGACAAGACCGAGATCAAGACCAAGACCTGAAAATCTTCTCAAGACCAAGACTTGACGTTCAAGACCAAGACCAAGACCAAGACTCTACCTTGAGAGTCTCGTCTTGGTCTTGGTCTTGAAAAGAAAATTCTACACAATACTAAAATTTGCAAATGTCTCTATATCTACTTTCAAAAAGTCTTTTAGGTGAATCAATTCTTCAAAAATATATTTTTGGAATTTTCCAATTCACAGTAGTAGGTATAGACCAGTATGCCTACCAGATCACTAAAACAAATATCCGTGGATTTGATCGAAATTTTTCAGTAGATTCCGTGAAAAATTAGAAGCTTCAAATTCATCATCTGAATGTGTATTTTCTTACATCACAAAAAAATGATCATGATAATTCATCTAATCAAAAAATCACAATGTTCAAAAAAATGTATTGAACTCTGTAACAAGTTGGAAATAAATGTAACCAAATGCTTAACCCATCAAATAATGTAGGTACCTATACTTTCCTACGTGAGAGTAAATAATGTGTTAGGTACTGAACATCAAAAATATTCTTTACTCTTGTATATTCATCATAGTTTTGATGAATATACAAGTAGGTACAGACACATTTTCAGGAGGAATAATTGTATACCTATTCACTATACAGTACAACCTCCATAATCCAAACATGCGCTAATCCGAACATTCACTAATCCAAACAACTTGGTCCTCGGACCATGGTCATAATCCGAACAAATCTCGATAATCCGATCACCTGCTACCGTATTCTTGAGTTCAGGGCGTATAGAGTCTCAAAAAGTGAATATATTTTTGGTGAGAAACAGATAAAATGTTTTGTCATTAGTTTAATAAAAAAACAAAGAGGGCGAAGTAGCAGAAACATAAAACAAAAAAAAACTTTTTTTATCTCAACACTCAAGTGTTTTTTATATTATGTATTTTTTTTGTCGTCACTTTATTTTGTTTTTTTGCGTCAATAAGATTGTTTCAAAAAGTAGTTTTGTTCAAAAAATTAAGCCGATAATCCGAACAAATCGATACTCCGAACGGTACTTCGCAATAACTAGTTCGGATCATCAAGGTTGTACTGTATTGACAAACCGTGCTAAAATCGGTATATCTCACACAGACCAATTCAAATCTACGTGTTTTGAATAATAGGCGAATGAAATGCAAAATGAGCTATGTGACGCTTTTCGAAAACCTTTGTTTGGCATGGGTGCCCAGATAAGTTCTTATGGTTGAAAAAGTAAGTAGAAAAGTAGAGTCCATTTAATTTGGCCCAATAGGCAATTGAATATGCAAAACATCCACAATGAAGAAAAACGCTCTAAAAATGCAAAAGACGTACGTTTTTGACGTCACATGCTATAAAGTTGAATGAAAAGAGACAATCTGCTATTTCGTGCAGTTTGTTAAAATCGTACCGCTTTCCCAGGAAATAATAAATAATAAGGAAGAGTACTACTTGTCTCTTTTTGAGATCAAAAGATCGTATGCCTTTCGTATTTTTAAAACTTTTTTTTTTTCATTGACAAATGTTTGCATATTTTGTTGCTTATTAGGCCAAGCAATACAATAGGAATTTATTTTTTTCTTCGGTTCAGAACTGCGATTTTTGAGAAACATTCACTGATTGACGTTTCATGAAAAACATCTATTGAAGAATTGTTATGCTGTATGATATGAGTATTTTGAAAATTCGGAATAAATTTTTTCAAGACCAGATTTTTTTTTAAAATAACTCTCTGGTCAGTGAACTTTCGAAGAAGAGGAAAACAGGTCGCTTTCCCAATGGTCAAAAAACTCCACGATGGACGATAAGAAAAAAGATCTCATGGCTCTGGGTACTTATAGAAAAACCGTTCCACGAATTTTACAAAAACTTGATAAGATAGAAGGCGATAATGTTAGGTACTGATTTAAATCCTGATTTAGTGGAGAGTGATCCAGACGCATAAAAAGCGAGTATTGATGGACTTGTTCTTCAATAATAGTGATATTTTTATGTTCAGTACAAAGTTCATGTTGCTCTATCTACTGCAGAAATAAATATTTTTTTGTTTTCCATAATTATAGCCATGCAAATTATAAATTTTTCTATTACTGAAATGAATATTTTTTTTCTATGTCGGTGTTTACTTAGTTTGTAGAAAAACAGCTTAATCGTTGTTATACTGATAGTCGCGCTATGTAAGATGACAGTCGTGACAAGAATAATTGAGTATTATAAGATAACTCTATATATCCTGGTAAGATCTTGACCATGGCTTTTTGAATATCCGGATTAGTCATTCAAAAGTCAGTTTTATGTGACTTTCATGTTTTTTTCCCAATAAATGTGTGAAGCAGTTGGCTCAAGGCAGTTGAAAGAAGAAAGAATGCGATCCCGATATGATTAATATATGATTTACAGCACAGTCTCGAATATTGATTTGGCTCTGTAGAATAAAACTAATTCATTGACTTATTGGCTTATTCCCTGAGACCAGAGAACTTGTTTTCGTAAAATTTTTGATAAAAAAGTTCACCGTTTACCAAATGTATACAACATCTTGGGACACGCTGTATAATTTAAAAAAAAGAAAAATTAGCGAAAATCGTAAAATGGTGTGATTATAATGATAGAGCTTTATTTATGAAAAAAAATACATATGAAAAACTATATCAATTTCTGCGAAAGTGTTCAAAAATATTACATTACTCTACACCCTCATCTAATCACGTCAATGCCTCAAGGACGTGAAATGATAACTGAAAATAAAATAAAAAATCCAGGTCCGTATTTGAAAAAATAAAGTTGATGATGATAGCTCGAAGATGAAACGTCAGATTTTCAATTTGATACCACCATCTTTTAGAGGAGAAAAAGTGAGAATGACAAGGTACAATTTATTTTAAAACGTCTTATTAAACAAACACAGAAAATAATAAAAAGTTTTTTTTCGTATGAGTTTCACGCGATAACAAGAGCGAGAACAAGAGTGTTTTATTCTGGTTTTTTATCTTATAGTTGAAAAATATTTTTTCTTAAGAAACAGAATAGCCGAAAATTATGAAAACTTTATAACTGGACTGCAGCAAAACTACCAGTAAATGAATTCTATACTGTAATTCAAAATTCATTTTTTACACTCTCACTTGACTTTCTTCCCCGAAAACTTTTTCGGTGAGTGGTGCGTGCAAAAACGTACAAATATCCTACTAATTCTAAAGAGATCTAAAATAAGACTGTATCACGGAATTATTTTTTATTCAGAAAACCTTAAACAAAACCAACTAAAAGAAATACGTACTGATATATCTGCGATTTTTTTAATTATGGCTGATTAAATGGTACTTGCATCCTTTTTGTATAATTGAATAAATTTTGAAGCGCATAACATTTTCAAATTGTTTTCAAAGTGTTCCAAATCACAAAATGTATTGCCCACTATAATGTCAACAGGAACTTATTCAGCGGTAAATCGCGATAATTTGCATATTTTGGAGTTTATTTCGCTTTACACAACATGAATAACATTATAGAAAATAAGCAGATAGTAAACAAACCGAAGCAGGATTTTCGAATTTCGAATTAAACTTTTTATGTTATTTTCATATTTATCGTGAACTTGACCACAAGGCTCTGCGCAAGTTGGACAGTGCAGCAATTTTTATTAGGAATCTGTCAAGACAGTGCGCTAGTCACTTCCAAAAAAATAAAAAAGAATGACATAGTGAGGTCATGTTTGCAAAGTTTTCTTATTTTCCAAAAGATTTGGTTCCAATTATTAGATAACATGTAGGTTCCATTTGGTTTTTGATGAAAACATTTTGAAAAAAAATGACATAGGAAGGTTATGTTTGAATAGTTGTCATTTTCCAAAGGATTTTGTACAAATTAAATATTTAGGTTCTATTTGGAATTTGATCAAAATTTAAAAAGCACTGAAATAGTGAGGTTTTGTTTGCATACTTTTGTTATTTTCTAAAGGATTTTGTTCAAATAAGATATGAAAGTTCTAATTTCGTGTTTGATCAAGAAATTCAACAAAATTGACTGAGTGAGGTCATGTTTGTATAATTTGTTTAATTAGGAAACGATTTTGTTCAAATAAGATGTTTAGGTTCTAATTTAGGGTTTGATCAAATAATTTTAAAAAAATGACAAAGTGAGGTTATGTATGCATAATTTTGTGATTTGCCAAAGGATTTTGTTCAAATAAGATATTATGTACAGTACTGGCCATAAGTGGATCATCGGCCTGAAATTTGAGAAAACTTTGACTCTACATCAGTTAACAAAGAACTGATGGTGCATAGAAAAAGAAACTTTTTCCGTGTGGTTTTTGATAAAAATGGCTAGCTTCATTCAAAGGAGAGGCAAAAATTATGTACTGACTTCCTGAAAATTTCACAATAATTGAGCAAAGGATAGTCTGCATATAGAATCTAGAACAAAATGATCCATTTTTAGTGATTTCTTCAAAAATGGGAATGATAACTGACGTAGGACAAAAGTTTTCTCGAGTTTTAGGTCGATGATACTTAGGGTCAATACAGTAGGTTCTAATTTGGTCTTTGATTAGGAAATTTAACAAAAATTGACCTAGTGAGGTTATGTTTACATGATTTTGTCATTTTCCAAAGGATTTTGTTTAAGTTAGTTATTTAGGTTCTATTTGGAGTGTTGTAACAAGAGATACGTTTCGAGTTTAAATTTAAATTATTTAAAAGAAAATATTCCAGAAATTTTCTCAGATATTAAATATCTGACAAAATTCGATGGTGTCAATACAATACCTCGCATCTCCTCCATGAATTTTTTTTTAAAAATCAAGAAAAACTGTAATAGCCTTCAAGTCGTTGTTTTAAATTGGAAGATACATTATCGATTCATGAGCATTTTTTTAATCACCATTGAGTTTTTGCACAACGTTGATCAAAATGTATAATATATCGCCTCGTAAACCTTCAGATAATGACAATTTAGGAGGGGTTGCGTGTGCGAATCACCTTCACCTTTATTTCAATAATTATTATTATTATAATTCCTCATTTTTCAAGTTCTAACCGATGCGATAGATTGTTATTCATGTGGTGCCGAAAGTGCAGATAAATGTGGAACTGATAAAACGGAGAGTTGCAAAGGTGGATGTATCATGGACTACGCTTTATTTGGTGAGTAATCGGAAGGCTATATTCGCGTATGCTCTACGGGAACTATAGACCCGCGTGCTCAACATATAGAGGGAGCGTTGCAAAGCTCTACAGTTGTAATGCTTGTACTCAGGATAAGTGTTATGATGGCGACTTCGCTTTTCATCTGATGGAAAATTATCAAATATAATATGAAGTATGTCGTGCTCGAAAATGTTTTACACGTTTTGAAGCACATATCTATGAAGTTATTGGAGACTACAATGACCGAATGTCTACCCACTGGTGTGAAATAGAAGTATACAGACTCACACGAGACACTTTCCACCCAGGTTTGCTCAGGTGTTAGATAATTGATCAATAATTGCTCGCACAAGTGAATAATTGTCGGCCAATCCACTTATCTAATTGCACATTACTGGGGCATAAAAGAGAGAGGTTGAATATTTATTTTTTCATTTGCGGCTGCGAAACGAGACCCGAGACAAGACTTCTCATATTCCTTTGTCGAGACGAGACAAGAATCATCTCGCTGGTATCGTGAGAATCACTATTTGATAGGTATTTTTTTCTGGATTTATGTCCGAAGATTTGAGCTGCTACTATTCATCATTATTGATTATTTTCATTGATTTATATATTTTTTGGGGTTGTGGACAGGTAGGGGGTGAAAATACGAAAAAATATGACTTCCACCAAACGATAATTGTCGTGCTTGACCGACTTTCACCTAAGAGAAAACCCGGGTGCAAAGTTCTTAGTGACCCACCCTGTATAAAGAGAAGCAAAATCCAAATTGTTAATTGTTTATACTTTTTTTCCAATCTGTCAACAGCTTTTGATAAAAATATGTTTAATCATATGCGCGATGATGTACGTGTAATTTTTTTTTGTATGAGATATAAAAGTTCTCACTTTATTTCATAACAGCAAGTGAGTTGATATCAAGTTTGGGTTAGTTTGGGTTCCAACGTGCCATCATCACTTTATGATTAGCTCAATAAGACTTGTCATCCCACGAGCCTCCTGTGCAAAGAAAATTGGGACATGAAGGGAAGAAATCACCTCACTATCTGTTAGCTGAGTATTGAATTTTGCATTATTGATAAAAAGTGTCATACGAATATTTAAATACTTCGAAAACCTATTAAAACATGCTTAACAACCTTCCGACTATTACTGTTTAACTATTTAGAGAATACTTATACGAGCTTTTATACCCAGGCCGCCCTCATATATCCAGCAGATAGAATTGTAATCTAAAGTAAAGTAGAGGAGAGAGAATGGATAAAAGACGGATTACTCAGTCAAATGTCAAAGTTGTATTCCCGTTCTGATTAAAAAGCGAGCTGCGACATCAAAAGCCGCTGCGGGGTAAACGACGACAATCAGGGCCGACAATCGGGCCCCAATTTGGACCCATTGTTGTCTTTTTTTCAATCGATATCCGCTCTTATGACTTCCAGTTTCATTTGTTAGTATTTCAATTTGCGTGCGTGGCTCGTCGAAGCGATGGTTAGAAGGGCTGTGTTGACTCTTTGTTCCACAACAAAATAGCGTTTTATGAATTTGAGTTTTGACAAATGAATTGGAAAATAGATTTTCACGTATGATTGATATGAGTTTGAAAAAGATGTATTCTGTCCTGTCGACAGATACATTTCTTTTCAATAGACCAGACTGCATTGAAAAAAAAACGTCTATGTCTTCCATATACCTACATATTTTATATTCTGCTCTGAACTGAAGAACTATGTTTTCACAAAATAGCAAATTTGTATGATCGCTTAATGACTTCCACGATGAAAAGATAAAAAAAAATATTTCGAAATAGACATTGCGTTTGGAACCGTCAAATGATTGTGAATCTTTCTTCCTTCATAAATGGAAGTAGGGCTTCGTAAGACCAAGACCAAGACCAAGACTGGCTAGTCTTGGTCTTGTTCTCAAAAAATAAATTTGGTCTTGATCTTGGTATTGGTCTCGATATATCAAGACCAAGACAAGACTGGATCAGTCTTGGTCTTGGTCTTGATAGTCTTGGTCTTGATGGTCTTGATAAAAATATATACCGAATTTTTTAAACACACAAAACAATTAATATACTGTGCGGCTCAAAAATGTCCCCACCCGTTCTAACTCTCGAACCGTTTAATATATGCGAGCGAAATTTGAACACACCATAATATGTGAGGCCGTTCTGCATATTTTGACAAAGTTCTGACAGCTGAAAATATCAAGATTACAGCTGTGCGCCATTTTTAATAAAAAACCAAATGGAAAGGGGGTCGAGTGATACCTCCCAGACAGCACAGTATAGCCAGTGGATATCCATTGGTCGTCCCAATATCCACTGAATGTCCAGGTTTCAGAAAAAAATTGATATCAAAGAGGAGCAAAATTTATACCGATCCTGAAAATTGAACCACGATTGACAATTTTTATAGCCTGCGGTTTTGAACGATACATTTCCTACTCTTTTTAGCCAAAATCGTCAATTTAGGCAATTTTTGCATGTTTTAAATTGGTGGAAAAACATATTACAATAATCTTGAACGGACACGATTTTTTTTAGGTACATACCCGATGTCTCGTAGCCCAACATCTTTGTGAATAATCCTTCGTATATTATTTTTTTCTTTTATTGCAGAAACAAAAATACTGATGAAGGATCAGCTCAACAACCATCGGACGAACCCGGCAATGATCGAGTGATGAAAATTTGATGTACTCATTACATTAATAAAACTTGAAGAGAAAAATTGCAGTACTTGTTTGACCTATATGTAACAGTACAATAAGGGGAGGGGATATCCTGAAATATTTCCGAAAGATAACCAAAAGATATCCAGAAGATATCATATCAATATCCATGGACACCCTATAGATATCCATAAGAAGATCCATAGGATATTCGCTATATCCTGGATATAGACGGACATTTGGATATCCTATGAATATCTATAGGGTATCTTGGACATCCTATGGATATCTTGGATATCCATGTTGGATATCTATTAGATATCCTATAGATAATTTGTGCTGTCTGGCTTATTTTGGAGGCTCGCAAGAGTTGACATCTCCAAACAAAGAGGATATGATCAGGTACAGAAGATCTTCAAAATGAGCTATTACTCAATCTTTCTGATGAGGATAAATTTCACAAAGAAAAAAAAACAGTGGGGTGAATTAAAATCCTTGTCAAAAAGATTGAGTGATAGCTCATAATCAACAGGAATGATAGCAGAGGCTTGAAACTGGGCAGTTATAATCAGGGTCAAAGGGCCTTCAAAATAAGGTATCGACACCCTTTCCATTTGATTTTTTTATTCAAAATGACGCCCAGCTGTCATTTTGACATTTTGAACTGAAACTACTATGTCAAATGCAGAACTTCCTCACTTATGGTGTGTCCAAATTTCGACCGCATAATATATCAAACGGTTCAAAATTCAGAAGGGAGGGGGACCTTTTAGAGCCGCATGTATGGCATAACAATCCTAGTCTAGATGTTGTCCATAAAACGTCACTCAGTGCATTTTTTTTATAATCGCGATTCTTAATAATCGCAATTCGAAGAAAAAAATGAATTTCTATTGTACCGCCCAAATAGTTTGGCCTAATAGGCATTAAAATATGCAAAACCATTGTCAATGAAGAAAAACGTCTTGAAAATGCGGAAGACATTTTATTATTATCTGGAAAGACGGTACAATTTTAACAAGTCTTTCGCATTTTTAGAGCGTTTTTCTCCATTGTGAATGTATATCAACCATAAGAACAAACCTATCTGGGCATACATGTCAAACAAAGGTTTCCAAAAAGCGTCACAGTGAGTAGATTTTTATTTGTTTGTGTGAGATGCGGGGTTTGTGTAATTTGACGGTGCAGCCATGTGTTCCAATCAACCGATTTTAGCACAGTCTATTAATCTAGAGAATATAGGTACAATCTCTCTCAAAAATGTTCTTTATACCTGTATATTCATCATAGCGTTGGTTTAATATTCAGTAACCCATTTCACATTATTTATCTTCCATGTAGGTAAGTACATTACTTGATGAATTTTAGGAATATTCGTTTCAATGATTTGGCATCACTGGTCTATACCTATTGAGAATTGCAAAATTACAATGATAAATTTTTTGAAGAATTGATTTACTCAAAAGACTTATTCAATGTAGATAGAAACATTCTTGCAGATTTTATTAAATATTTTGTCGATTTTTCTTTTCAAGACCAAGACCAAGACGAGACTCTTGTGGTAGAGTCTTGGTCTTGGTCTTGCGAAGATATTAAGGTCTTGGTCTTGGTCTTGGTCTTGGTCTCGGTCTTGTCCAAGACAAGACCAAGACTAGTCTTGTGGTCTCGCGAAGCCCTAAATGGAAGATATTTGAGTAACAGCCGTAGTTTGTGAAGGCAGGGGTATTTCCAGAGCATATATACTTTTTTCAGAGATGAGACAAGAAAACAACAACTGTTGCAAAATCTAGGGTAATTATTGTGCCTGTAAGCCGGCCACCACCCGTAGTCGGTCACAAAGCGATCTAAATCCCATAAATAGGAATTTTCCGCGTATTTAGAGCTGTTTGATATGTTAGAAGTGATCTGTCGTGCAACAATATATTTTCCCCCTACGTCAAAATATAAGCCGTCAGTTTTCGGCCAAAAGTGGCGTGTTTGGTATTGTGCTGCCATGCACCATCAAGTTTTAAATCTGGCGAAACATGGACTGCGAGAACTTTGAGGAAAAAGGAAAACTAGGTTGTGAATGTCTAGGGTATTTTGATGGGTTTTGCTAGAGGAATATAATTACAAATTGATTTGAATTGGCCCAAAAATCAGAGTTTTTCAATTTAGAGGTCAAAATTAGTGTGGCCAGTCACTGGCTTAGTAATTTTCCAACAGAGCTAGTGGTCGGCGGCCTCCCCCAGCCGACTACTGGAACATGAGCATGAGGATGAGTTTTATTTCGGCCTTCTATAGAGTTATTCATTTGACCATGTATCTTTCTCTGTCATCCATATAATATAAATCGTCGTTATAACTGCTTTTGTGTTATTCCTATTTGTCATAATTTAGCAAGTAAGGGACCTAAGAATAATGCGGAATTTTTCGCAAAGTGGATTTGTGAATCGCGGAATCCATCACTGCAGAATAAGACTTATGAACAAATCTATAGATCTTATTTGGTGTGTGATATTATCCAGAATCCTCCTGGTTTTAAAATATGGTAATTTTTAACCCAATCATTACGAAAAAAATAGGTACTTATTTATATTTATATTTTTTTCAACTCTATCATAATTCTAGAATCATTTGTAGTTGTGGAAAAGTTATTTTGTGATGATTACTAAGATGATTCTTATTTAACCGATGTTGGAATTTCATCTTTGCCGCTCCGCCCGCTAATTCGTTTGAAGGTAAATGAAAAAACAAAAATATAATTTATTTTTGTGAAATCCAGTTGTCTTAGAAAATAATAACT
The DNA here is from genome assembly GCA_958502075.1 of Orchestes rusci. Lineage (NCBI taxonomy): Eukaryota > Metazoa > Arthropoda > Insecta > Coleoptera > Curculionidae > Orchestes > Orchestes rusci. The sequence continues at coordinate 22,836,414 of OY293307.1, forward strand.
CAAGAAGATAAAAATCATGTAACTATATTATCAATGGAACACTTCGAACGCAGAGGAAATAGGTAGCGAAAATTAATATAGGTAGTTGGACATTCTAATTGATATCAAATTGTTTGTTTTATTATTTGAAAACGAATGAAACAGTCGGGAGCAATAGGTTACTGTTCTAACATTGGGTGAATAAGAATAACCACAGTGGATACATTTTAAAATGAATATTCCAAATACTGCCACTCTTGTGAGTATTATCACCATGTAATAGTCAAAAAAAGTAAAAACGCCATCAAAACAACTTTCTCCAAACCATTCATCATTAAAATAGTGTTTAGAAAGTTTCGATTGAAAACGTATCTATTTCGAAATTTGGGTTGAATATAAATACATATTTCAAAACCAGGAACAAAAGCTCAAAAAAATTATAAGCATTTGAAATTGCCGCAGAAATATAGCTGTGACAGAAACCTGCAGATGGCGCTTTATGCTGATGTAGATTTCTGTTTTGCCATATCCTGTCATGTGGTGTATGTGGTTATCCAAACAATCATTGTAGGGCGCCACTTGATAACGTCAAAACTCTCCAACAACCTTTATCATTGTAGTTTTCATTATATTGTAGGTTTTTTGTGGTGAGCTGATTGTCCGCACCAGTGGTCGACCGGGAGTACAGTCAAGGATACTCCAGTTATGAAAGATTGGATATGATTGCCGACTTCTGGATTAGGCATTGGTTAATAATTGCGCCAATAGTCGGCCCTAAAATTTTCTTCACACAAAACCTCATCTATTTGATACAAACCTTTATGATTATGATTTACTCTTTATTATTTTTTATAATACAGTTTTTAAGATAAATTTAAAAATTAACGTTCGCTTGCTTCAAATTCAATTCAATGACAAATATGTCATTTTTTCACACCTCAAGTCTCACGGTTGCACGTTCCGTTTAAGCTCCGGCGCCAACAAGCCCCCTTGAAGGGCTCTCCTTCAACAAAACCATCAGCTTGGCAGACAGGAGCCACTTGTTTGACATCCTCAGGTAGCTGGCACAGCTTGGCGAAAGAACGTCTTATAACACCATTGGACGTCTTCACATCGGTAACTCGAGACATACCATCTGGTCCAGTGTATAGATTTTCGACTCGTCCCAGTTTCCATCTCAAAGGTGGAGAGTTATCGTCTCGGACGAGTACAAGTGAACTAGCAGAGGTAGTCTTCCACTTTGTTCTCGTCTGCATCTCTGACAGGAACTCTCGTGTCCATCGTTTCCAAAAGTGCTGCTGGATTTGTTGAACAAGTTGGAACCGGGATAATCTGTTCATGGGTACTTCTATAAGGCTGGCATCAGGAAGCGACGTAAGCGATCGTCCGATAAGAAAATGCAGACAAGTCGTTAGGGTTTGAAGACATAGGTGATAAGGGATGTGAATTTAGAATACATTCGATTTCAGTTGAGACTGTATAAACTTTTTCAAACGACAATTTTGCATTTGCTAAGACTCTCTTCAAATGGCCCTTGACAGACTCTACCCCAGCCTCCCATATTCCACCCATGTGTGGAGAAAACGCGGAAATAAATTTCCAGTTGACTCCAGTGTTGCATAGAGACTCCTGCAAGATGGTTTTATTCGACTGAAGAAATAATGCCACTTCGTTAAGCTCAGCGCTGGCTCCTGGCTCCAACGAAGTTTGTTCCATTATCTGAGAAAACTTCCTTGGGTATTCCGCGTCTTGACGAAAATCGCCGAAATGCAGAAATGAAAGCTTCCGTCGTCAAATCACTAACCAAATCGATATGAATACACTTGGTTGTGAAACAAACAAACAAGGCAATATATGAATTTATCGATTTGGCACCTCCACCTGAACGGTCTTTAATCATGATTGGACCCGCATAATCTACGCCGGTAACAAGAAACGGTGGAGCGGGACACACTCTTTGTTTGGGAAGGACTCCCATAATGAGAAATCTGGTCACAGGTTTCACTCGGAAGCATCGTATGCAGCTATGGACAACCATTCTAGCAATGCTTCTTCCGTTCAAGGGCCAAAAGCATTCACGCACAGAATACAGTAGCTGCTGTGGACCAGCATGAAGTAAACGTTCGTGTTCAGACTTAAAGATAAGTTTGGTCAAGTGATGGTTGTTAGAAAGATGTGCTGGATGTTTTGTTTCGTATGGCGGGGATGATTGCTGGAGTCGTCCACCCACCCTCAATATATTGTTGGCATCAAGTAAGGAATTAAGTGATATGATTCTAGATTTGCAGGGTAAGGTGGAGGTTGATAACAAAAGCGATATTTCTTGACTAAATGTCTCTTTCTGTGAAATCTTCACCAGTATATTTGTAGATCTTGACAGTTCCTCTGAAGATAGAGGTTGTAACATTCGGACTTCTCTGGATACCATACAATTTCTTGCAAACCTAAGACACCATGCTGTTATACGCCGATTGAAATTAGAAAAACTGGTTATAGAAATTGGGTCTAAAAAATGAGCTGCTATAAAAGCGGGTTTCTTCTTGCGCATCTCAGGAATATCACCCTTATAATCAATAGATGATCTTGACCAGTCCGTTTCTGGCGCAAGAAGCCAACTCGGACCAGTCCACCATCTTGTTGAGGAAGGCAACTCAGACGGATTTACTCCTCGGGATAAATAATCTGCAGGGTTATCAGCTGTTTGTACATGATGCCAATTGCTTGAATCAATCTGTGTCTCGATTTGACCAACTTTATTTTGGACAAATGTTTAAAGAAGATTGGGCTCAGTCTTGATCCAAGATAGGCAAATGCTGTAATCACTCCAAAAAAAGCTATTTGAGAAGTTTAACCTCATAGAAGATCTTACATTTGAATACAAGTTGGCAAGCAATAGTGCGCCACACAGTTCCAACCTTGGTATTGTTAAAGATTTGAGAGGTGCAACTCTAGATTTGGCAATTATAAGCGCTACGTTTACATTGCCCATGATGTCAACACTCCGTATATAAAGACATGCACCATATCATAGGCATCCCTGGAGGCATCTCAGAAGCTATGAATCTGTAGATCAATATAATTTGGTAATATAACAAGTCTTGGTAAACTGACATTATTGAGAGAGGATAATTGACTTTTGAACCTTTGCCATTTTGTCTCAATTTCTGATGGTAATGACTCATCCCACGATACTTCCAAAGTCCACAGCCTTTGCATCATGATTTTGCGTATAATGATGCTAGGTCCTAGCATCATTATAGATCCTAGAGGATCAAAAATCTGTACTGTGTCAGAGAGAATGGATTTTTTTGTTACTGTATTCGAAACTGTAGTAGATACGTTGTAGAAAAGTTTATCTAAGAAACAAGACCAATTAATACCAAGGGTTTTTGTCTTATCACCCCCACCAATTTTGATTACCGCTAGAGGATTTGATTCTTGCAAATGATTCAACACAGATCTGCTATTAGTAGCCCACTCAACTCAGATTCAGTTGTACATCCAGTTAGTAAAAAAATATTTTAATCTTGTTTCTGAAGCCTTTGGATGGGAATTTTTGTGTTCAAGCTAACTGCTTCAAACACCTCACAGATAACCAGGGAGCAGATGTTATGCCATAAGTTACTGTATTTAACTGGAATTCTTGAACCTGGTCAGATGGTTTGTTTCTCCATAGGATCTTCTGGAGTGATCGTTGAGATGGGTCTATAAGAATTTAACAAAACATTTTCACTATATCTTCACATGTAACATGAGGATGCTGTCTAAATCGGAGTACAATAGACAAAAGCTCATCCTGAATAACAGGTCCACTATATTGAAAATCATTCAATGAAATTCCCGAAGTAGATTGACTTGACCCATCAAATACTGTCCTAAGGTTTGTAGTCTGATTTTGCTCATTGAACACACCATGATGTGGCAGAAAATGAAAATTTTCGGGGTCATAACTTGTGCTGATAGCTGACATATGTTCAAGAGCGAGATATTCATCCATGAATGCTTTGTAAAGTCCCTGGAGATTGAGATCCTTGGTTAGTTTACGTTCGACAGCATGAAGTCTCTTCAAAGCATTATGCCTGGATTCTCCAAGCGTTTCGGACGATAACTTGAACGGAATTTGAACAATAAATCGACCATTCACATCACGAGAAGTGCTTTGCATGAATTTCATCTTTGCCGCTCCGCCCGCTTGTAGTTGATGGTGTAATATCTTGGATTTCATGAGAAACTGCGGCAAACCAACCTGGTAACTGTAGCAAAACTTCTTGATCAAAACACAGATCTATCACAGGCTGAATCATCCTTGGATAAGGTGCGCACAAGCAATTAATGGTTCTTCAATTTCCCAAAATGATTTTAATTGGCTTTGCAGTCAGTTTGGACCAAGAGAAATTTGACCAATGGATAACATTCTATAAAACAGTTCAGCACCCAATAACATGTCAATTTTGTCAGGCTTGTAAAACGTTGGATCTGCAAGATTGAGATAAGATGGGATATTCAAAAATGAAATATCCACTAGAGAATTTGGAATACAATTATTGATAGTAAGTAGAACTAGACAATTGATAGTTGTACTGGAAGAAGTTTGCAATGACTCTAATCTAACTTGACATCTACCAGTTACTTCTGATAACTTGATTTATTCCAACCACAGAAATGCAAGCATTGGAGGTATTCAGGTTCAGCTATTCATATAATTCGCCACAGAAATGCAAGCATTGGAGGTATTCAGGGTCAGCTATTCATATAATTCTTTTGTGAAAATAATTTTACTGGGAGCCCGAATCAAGAAGAACCCTGCAAATATGAGAATTTGAATGACAATCAAAAACTCTCAGCAAAGCTGTTGATAGTAGAACAAATGTATCTGAGACCTTTGTAGGTAGATTACATTCCACTTGACTGACATTGAAAAAACTTACAGGTTGAGCATCATTATTATCAGCTTGCTTCCGGCTCTCCAATGTTGATCTTTCTGGAGACTTTTCAAAATGCAGCAGAGTATTGTTATCCTTTACACTTCCCACAATGACTAGCAAATCATCGTTTATAGGAATGATCTGCTCTTAGAAAATTGGTACAGAGCCTTTGTTGTTTGACAGCAATAATTCTTTCATTGATGGAAAGTTTCAAAAAGGTTGTACAGCTTTGGATAAAATGATTAGAAGACTTGCAAAAATTGCATTTTGCTATAGAAGCGCCAACTTGACCAGTATGATATAAGTGCAATGGAGCTTTTTTCTTGAAGAATTTATGTGGTGATGAAGTGTCCTTGGTTAAATTTGAAGTCTCCAGGAAATCAGCCTTTGTTTGAAGAAACTGCTTGAATTCATCAAAACTGGGAGTGGTATTAGTTGAACCACTTGTTAAACCTGGAGAGGCAGATGACTCTCGAGAGAACTTGATTCTTTTCTGCTCCCATCCACGGATAGTTGATTGATCCGACTTAAGGGTTAAAATGTAAATTAACAGAGTGTCCCAGGAATTGACTGGTTGTCCCAGCTCATTTGAGCATCCCAGATGTCTATTGACATTATCAAGCAAAGCTCTAAGACCTGAAGCAGATTCTGTATTCATTGCTGGTATGTCAAATATGGCTTTGACATGATTATAGGTTGAAACACATTCGTTATCAGCTGCTTTTTATTTGCATCTGAAATCAGGTCAATTTGACCCAGATCACAAAAATTTGACATTCAGGACGTTTTATTTACAAACCGATCTGATTTGTGAGTGATTCGGTCACCCCCTTTGCCCCTAACTGTACCAACCGCGAATTTCGTTCACTCAAGTGAACTGGTCAGAAGTAAAAGGCGGTGGTAGTTTTTACGGATATAAGGCGTGGATATCGCAACAGCCTAACCCTCAAACCACATAAAAATATAAAATATTTGCCCTTAATCCAAAATTTTGAAGAAAAGAACTTTTTTCGGCTTCAAATGATGACACTGACACTGACATGATCCAAAACCAATGACAGAATAACAAATGCAGTTTTATTTGATGGTTTTTGGATCAGATCATTTAAAAGTGAACTGATCCAGTATGCAAATAAAAAGCAACTATTGAACCAGTCAATCAAGGAGCTCCAAGCAGAACTATAATTTGCGGCAGAAAAATCCTGATTTTGGATAATCTTGAGAGCGTTACCTTGTAATGAAGAACGTAAGTAGTGGAATCTTTGGATATCATCCAAGCTCTTATTCTCGTTTATCAAGGAGTTGAAAAACTCTCTAAACTCTGACCAGTCATTGTATTCACCAGAAAACAAAGGCAACTTGATTTCAGGAAGCTTGACATTCAGAGTATGATGATTGGAGCCACATGAGCCTTTTGCACTACCCGGACTTTCTGATTTAGCTGCTTGATTCTTATTTGAATAGTACATATTCAAAATCTGTTTAAACGAGCTAACCAATTCAAAAAACTGGTTCCCAAGACTTTCGCGTTTACAATATTGTTCTATGAATTGATCTTCATCCAATTTCAATTCTAATTGAAATTGAATGTCATCAAATTCTTGCAACAGTCCCTCATGCCTGATTAAACGCGACTCAAGCTCTAATATGCGTTTGTTTTCAACACTTGATGGTGTAATATCTTGGATTTCATGAGAAACTGAGGCAAACCAACCTGGTAACTGTAGCAAAACTTCTTCATCAAAACACAGATCTATCAAGAGTTAGTTTGGGTTTCCTCTTTAAAAAACTATCAAAAAATGTAGTATTAGGAGTGTTTTTCGAATAGATAGAACCATGCCTTTGCAAACGTCTTCAATAGGTCAAAATGGATAGTTCTGTCTCCCAATAGATGATTGTACCTTCTGGAGTACCTCAAACTCCTCACTTTTTACTGTATGCAGACGATCTTGGTTTTTATTCCGTTGTCAACAACCAATGAGGACCCCAACAGTTTACACTAAGATTTGGATGCCTTGACCAACTGGGTGCTCTCGGTCTTTTCATCATAAACAGACTCAAGTGCAAATCCATTTGCTACACAAGATCCAAGTAGTCATACATGTCCAGTTACAAAATTGGTGAGTTGGCAGCAACTGAAACCATAAATGACTTGGATATTGCATTTGACAGAAGGCTGAACTTCATCAACCACCTTGAAGGCATCACTATCAAGGCTTTCAGCATGCTTGTCTTATCAAGAGGACCACCAAGGATATGAGAGACACAATAGCTAACTTGCCTGTTTTATTCTCTTGAAAAGTGTATACTGAAATACTGTTCGATCGTATGGTCTCCCTTATACAAAACCCATAGGGACAATATCGGGAGGTAGCAACGAAGATTCATAACTTCTCTATACACACCACTTGTCATGTTCCGGTATGCCCTTTGAGACAATCTTGATGTTATGTGGTTATTCATCGGAAATGGGAGGAAGTTCTTCCACTATTTCTTTACAAGATTCTCAACGACCAAATTCATTGCAGTGAGCTGCTTGCGTCGCCTAGGTAATCTTCTCGTTCCATCAAGACGCACAGTGGATCAATTATGGGCTCAGTGGATTCTCTGACAGGATTTTTAAATACTCAAAGCTCAAACTGACTTATAACCTAACTCATAGTCGAGCTCATAGTTCAATATTCCAATTTGAAAATAATAATTATTGAAAATATCGTTCATCGTTTATTTCGGCATCTGCGTAATCTGCGTTTTTGGCATCGTTAGAGTTCCATAATATTGACCGAGTGGCACCGATTACTTTTTCTCTGTTTGGACAGTAGCGATCACTTATTATAGAAGGAAAAAACGACCATGAATTAAAAAGATGCCCTAATTTTACCGATTCAAAAAAGAATACTTTGATAAAATAAGCCCTGAAAAAAAAGGATGCTGAGTTTTTCCTCAAACCATTAGTACGGGCCTCATGTGTATACCTCCGTAGTGTGTAGTTCCAAAGAGACGAAGATACGGTTGAAGTAGCCATGAGTGTAGTTGTCAGTTATGAGATAGAGCCAACCAGCACATGGATAAACACTTTCATATTTATTTGACATGCAGTTAGTGGTTAGCTTAGCCAAGTAGCTTAAGCATTCACTAATAAACCAGCCCTGAGAGATAGAAGGGTTTTTTGTTGTGCCCGTATTCTCGATTGATCTGGATTATTGTCAGGCTGTCATACCAACTAGCTGGATAGTTGGTGTTTTTCTTTGAAAGGATTCATGTTTTCGATGTGAATAAAGATTACTTTTTCTATTCCAAATCGGAGCTATCTATCACGGAAAAACATTCTCCAGTGTTACTTCAAAATACAAATAATTTTTAAAGAAGGGGTACTACGGAAATATTTTATAGAACATTTTAGTCTTATTTTGGTTCCAACTACCCGCCCCTCAAATATCTTCCAATACTTCTGGGACGCCCTGTATACATACTATTACATACATATGTATTCTGAATTCTCAAGAAATTCATATTACTTTTGACAATGTTGGTTTGTTGAAGAACTTGACAGTAAGTTCGGCTTTATGGTAAGATTTCGAGCTGAAACTCTTGCGTTAAAAAAATAATATTATTTGTCATTGTTACTTTTCTTCAAGACCCCCCACATAGCCAAAGTAAATCAAAATCATTCATAAATCATTGGTGTGTGAACTGATAATGCGGTAGGTATAGTAGTATTCTTCAAAATGGTTTATTTACGTGAATTTTCAAAATTCCCACCAAACCCATGCAGTTTCAAGCGGAAAAAGTAAAGAAGATGAATGTTGCCGACAAATAGAACAAAAGGGATGATTCTGCCTTATTGCTCAGCAGAGCTCTAATCTGATTGACGATCAATTTGGTGGCGCCGTTTACGAATTCTGATAACATAAATTATCTTTAAGCTTCCAAGAAAATTCGGTAGGTGCAATTCTACGAAATGGTTTTAAAAATTCTGAAAAATTAGCTGCATATCTATAACAAAACTTTGCTAAAAAATTGATATTGATCAGATTAATGCTAGTAGTTTGTGGTAACAATTTGACTTGTGAGTATTGAATCTTGACTTGAATATTGAATTGTATATTATTGGTGCGTCTACGCTATTAGTTGATACTAATATTTATCATATCAAGCATTTCACTATCATCAATATTTTCTCTTGAGAAAAAGCTGCCTGAGAGTGAATTGTTCATTCAATTATTGTGTATAGTTGGAGGATAATGAATCATACTCCAAAAAGAATTAATCCAAGGAACCAGACGAATCCCTTCTTCCGATGCACCATTACGCTTCAATGAGATTACAAAGAAGAGTTGTCTTATTACCGAGATTACCAGAAGCTTCCACAACGGTACAGCCAGCCGTTGGGCGCCAGTATTGTCTAGCAATTAAAAAGTAAATGGTTCGCTTCATTTGATGCGGTTTGTTACAAAGAGATTGTACGGCTGCAATTGATTCTGCCAACTTGAATTACGCACAAAGTTAAAGCCGGAAATTTGTATCGTACATTTGAAACAGATTGTTTTTGCAGATTTATACGGATAAACATAAAGGAGATTAATAAGTTGAAAGCTACAAGGTCGTGTTTTTTTCCAGAAGAAGAATAACAGTCAACTTTGATGGTCTCGATGGAATCAATTGCATAAAAATCAACATCTTCTTCTTCGTATAATAGGACAAAGTCCTGTCAATTCTGTCATCAGCCTTCCTGTGACCCTGATGTCCAGCGTTTTGGAGGTCTGCCAGCTGGGGCCCGATCCTCGAGTTAGGGAGCAATCACTCCTTGGGAGTAAATTGGGCGTGGTTTTCTCGAAATAATGATGCCTATTCTTGAAAGTGGGATCAAAAATGTTCTCCTGACTTTTGATAGAGGTCTGTTCTATTGACTTGAGTCAGTAGAATTAAGTGGAACTGTCAAATTTCCGCTGGGCACATGGGAAACATATGACCACGTATCATTATTTGTTGAGAATCTCCGCATTTTCCGAACACCTGAACAAATTGATTCAACGATAATTTTATTCATTTTATCAATCAAGCAGATATAATTCCCGATGGAGGGAGCTTTACATGAAATTATATTTTCATACAGGGTGTCCACCCTGATAAATGCGTCCCCACTCCTGTAAAATTTATGTTTATCAACCGATTTTAATTTTTGTTTTGTTTGATAGGTCTTGTCAAAAACTTTTCGAGCATACGCCAAATTGATTGCAGGGGCGTACTTATGGGTAATTGTGATTGTTCAAAGGGTTCAGAAAATGAAATGAGGGAATTTTTTAGATAAAAAAAAGACAACGAAATCTCAATCAGCATCAACAAGAGCCCATCTGAACAAAATTTCAACTCTCTAATCTACGAGGTACCCGAATAAAATGGTCCTAAGATTGATAAAAATCGTTAATTGAATCCTATTGTGACCGAATATCAACTAAAAAACTGTGCCATTCTCGCCCACCCTGTATTAGGTAGGTATCGATATTTTTTTGTTAAAAGCACACATTCAGGGATTCTATTCACATCTTGACTGTAAATTTGAACCTACAGGAAGACTCAATAAGCAGTAAGCAGTGTTAGCATTAAATAACTATATAAAATAATATTTTTTCATGAAATTTGGTGAAGATGCATTTCAGGAGATGAAAAATCCATCAGTGGCATAGGCATATTTCCTCTAAAGAAATCGCTAATAATATGTTTTCTGGACTTTTAGGCATCAGAATATGGCCTAGTGAGCCTTGGTTTTTGAACAAACTAGGCCGTCTATCCTCAACAAAATACACATTTCCCCTCTCTACTTTTCAAAAAAAAATCGGCCCGCTTTCAAATGGGTCAATCTGTATATATAGTTAAAGCAGGTATATATTTAGTTAAACTAATCCGCCTCATGGTACCTACATAAGAAGTGAAACAATATCAGATTTGCTAAGAAACTTCAATTTATTGATTCTGAAGGCAAGAACGCGATATATTTTGCAACGCAGAGCCAGAGTGTGCTGAAAAGATCAAAATTTCAAGAGGAAGTTACACGTATGAAGTTGGTGAGAAATATTCATTCATGGCGCTGGTAATGTCCGAATCTTCTTGTTTCTAAACACTTTTGCTGCCTTCAACTTTTGATAATTATTAGTGTGAGTTTGTAGGATATCACTTATGTTATGTTCATACTTGGAAGTTTAATGAAACAAATTATGCTTCTAGGTGTTCTATTTCTATGACCTTGGTGGATGGTACCTTGAACGTTTAAGGAAAACGGGTCCTGGAATCGTTCTGAAAATCTGGTCATTCAGGTAAGCTGTAATGCTCTATCTATCTTGAGTATTTTCAGTGATGCGACGTTGCCGCTTCTATGAAAAAAAAAACTACCAGGAAATTTGATATTTTGAATACATTATGATAATATTCATATCTTGAGAAAAAAATAATGATTTCATACGACCCTGTATAATTTACGGAATACTTTTTCACCCAGGAGCAAACAGAAAGTCTCCCTAAGAATCTCAAAATTTCAACTTTCTTTGAAGCCCAGGGGCATAGTGATAGGAGAGAAACTAGATCTATATTTTAAGAGAAAAAAAGAAAAAATTGATAAATTTACCGAAAACCGCTTCAGATAGGTATAGGATAATATACATAAAAAATATCCATAATGTTCTAAAAAATCTAAAAATGCAATGATATAAATATAATGTCCCGTCTAAAATATGAAAGTTGCTGCTACTTTCTAATAAAAGCGGCAACGTCGCATCACTGAGAATAGATAGATGGATAGACCATCACTGCTTACCCAACAGACCAAATTTTTAGAACGATCCCAGGAACTTTTTTTCCTTAAAAGTCCATGGTACCACGTTTCCATGTACTTACATAACAAAATGAGCATCAAGAACTTACTAGTAATGCCTATTTTGGTTCCAAGACGGAACCTCAATAAGTGCAAGAAGTGCACTCCCAGTTTTGATGCCTCGTTGGTTTTCTCGAAATAATGATGCCTATTCTTGAAAGTGGGATCAAAAATGTTCTCCTGACTTTTGATAGAGGTCTGTTCTATTGACTTGAGTCAGTAGAATTAAGTGGAACTGTCAAATTTCCGCTGGGCACATGGGAAACATATGACCACGTATCATTATTTGTTGAGAATCTCCGCATTTTCCGAACACCTGAACAAATTGATTCAACGATAATTTTATTCATTTTATCAATCAAGCAGATATAATTCCCGATGGAGGGAGCTTTACATGAAATTATATTTTCATACAGGGTGTCCACCCTGATAAATGCGTCCCCACTCCTGTAAAATTTATGTTTATCAACCGATTTTAATTTTTGTTTTGTTTGATAGGTCTTGTCAAAAACTTTTCGAGCATACGCCAAATTGATTGCAGGGGCGTACTTATGGGTAATTGTGATTGTTCAAAGGGTTCAGAAAATGAAATGAGGGAATTTTTTAGATAAAAAAAAGACAACGAAATCTCAATCAGCATCAACAAGAGCCCATCTGAACAAAATTTCAACTCTCTAATCTACGAGGTACCCGAATAAAATGGTCCTAAGATTGATAAAAATCGTTAATTGAATCCTATTGTGACCGAATATCAACTAAAAAACTGTGCCATTCTCGCCCACCCTGTATTAGGTAGGTATCGATATTTTTTTGTTAAAAGCACACATTCAGGGATTCTATTCACATCTTGACTGTAAATTTGAACCTACAGGAAGACTCAATAAGCAGTAAGCAGTGTTAGCATTAAATAACTATATAAAATAATATTTTTTCATGAAATTTGGTGAAGATGCATTTCAGGAGATGAAAAATCCATCAGTGGCATAGGCATATTTCCTCTAAAGAAATCGCTAATAATATGTTTTCTGGACTTTTAGGCATCAGAATATGGCCTAGTGAGCCTTGGTTTTTGAACAAACTAGGCCGTCTATCCTCAACAAAATACACATTTCCCCTCTCTACTTTTCAAAAAAAAATCGGCCCGCTTTCAAATGGGTCAATCTGTATATATAGTTAAAGCAGGTATATATTTAGTTAAACTAATCCGCCTCATGGTACCTACATAAGAAGTGAAACAATATCAGATTTGCTAAGAAACTTCAATTTATTGATTCTGAAGGCAAGAACGCGATATATTTTGCAACGCAGAGCCAGAGTGTGCTGAAAAGATCAAAATTTCAAGAGGAAGTTACACGTATGAAGTTGGTGAGAAATATTCATTCATGGCGCTGGTAATGTCCGAATCTTCTTGTTTCTAAACACTTTTGCTGCCTTCAACTTTTGATAATTATTAGTGTGAGTTTGTAGGATATCACTTATGTTATGTTCATACTTGGAAGTTTAATGAAACAAATTATGCTTCTAGGTGTTCTATTTCTATGACCTTGGTGGATGGTACCTTGAACGTTTAAGGAAAACGGGTCCTGGAATCGTTCTGAAAATCTGGTCATTCAGGTAAGCTGTAATGCTCTATCTATCTTGAGTATTTTCAGTGATGCGACGTTGCCGCTTCTATGAAAAAAAAAACTACCAGGAAATTTGATATTTTGAATACATTATGATAATATTCATATCTTGAGAAAAAAATAATGATTTCATACGACCCTGTATAATTTACGGAATACTTTTTCACCCAGGAGCAAACAGAAAGTCTCCCTAAGAATCTCAAAATTTCAACTTTCTTTGAAGCCCAGGGGCATAGTGATAGGAGAGAAACTAGATCTATATTTTAAGAGAAAAAAAGAAAAAATTGATAAATTTACCGAAAACCGCTTCAGATAGGTATAGGATAATATACATAAAAAATATCCATAATGTTCTAAAAAATCTAAAAATGCAATGATATAAATATAATGTCCCGTCTAAAATATGAAAGTTGCTGCTACTTTCTAATAAAAGCGGCAACGTCGCATCACTGAGAATAGATAGATGGATAGACCATCACTGCTTACCCAACAGACCAAATTTTTAGAACGATCCCAGGAACTTTTTTTCCTTAAAAGTCCATGGTACCACGTTTCCATGTACTTACATAACAAAATGAGCATCAAGAACTTACTAGTAATGCCTATTTTGGTTCCAAGACGGAACCTCAATAAGTGCAAGAAGTGCACTCCCAGTTTTGATGCCTCGTTGGTTTTCTCGAAATAATGATGCCTATTCTTGAAAGTGGGATCAAAAATGTTCTCCTGACTTTTGATAGAGGTCTGTTCTATTGACTTGAGTCAGTAGAATTAAGTGGAACTGTCAAATTTCCGCTGGGCACATGGGAAACATATGACCACGTATCATTATTTGTTGAGAATCTCCGCATTTTCCGAACACCTGAACAAATTGATTCAACGATAATTTTATTCATTTTATCAATCAAGCAGATATAATTCCCGATGGAGGGAGCTTTACATGAAATTATATTTTCATACAGGGTGTCCACCCTGATAAATGCGTCCCCACTCCTGTAAAATTTATGTTTATCAACCGATTTTAATTTTTGTTTTGTTTGATAGGTCTTGTCAAAAACTTTTCGAGCATACGCCAAATTGATTGCAGGGGCGTACTTATGGGTAATTGTGATTGTTCAAAGGGTTCAGAAAATGAAATGAGGGAATTTTTTAGATAAAAAAAAGACAACGAAATCTCAATCAGCATCAACAAGAGCCCATCTGAACAAAATTTCAACTCTCTAATCTACGAGGTACCCGAATAAAATGGTCCTAAGATTGATAAAAATCGTTAATTGAATCCTATTGTGACCGAATATCAACTAAAAAACTGTGCCATTCTCGCCCACCCTGTATTAGGTAGGTATCGATATTTTTTTGTTAAAAGCACACATTCAGGGATTCTATTCACATCTTGACTGTAAATTTGAACCTACAGGAAGACTCAATAAGCAGTAAGCAGTGTTAGCATTAAATAACTATATAAAATAATATTTTTTCATGAAATTTGGTGAAGATGCATTTCAGGAGATGAAAAATCCATCAGTGGCATAGGCATATTTCCTCTAAAGAAATCGCTAATAATATGTTTTCTGGACTTTTAGGCATCAGAATATGGCCTAGTGAGCCTTGGTTTTTGAACAAACTAGGCCGTCTATCCTCAACAAAATACACATTTCCCCTCTCTACTTTTCAAAAAAAAATCGGCCCGCTTTCAAATGGGTCAATCTGTATATATAGTTAAAGCAGGTATATATTTAGTTAAACTAATCCGCCTCATGGTACCTACATAAGAAGTGAAACAATATCAGATTTGCTAAGAAACTTCAATTTATTGATTCTGAAGGCAAGAACGCGATATATTTTGCAACGCAGAGCCAGAGTGTGCTGAAAAGATCAAAATTTCAAGAGGAAGTTACACGTATGAAGTTGGTGAGAAATATTCATTCATGGCGCTGGTAATGTCCGAATCTTCTTGTTTCTAAACACTTTTGCTGCCTTCAACTTTTGATAATTATTAGTGTGAGTTTGTAGGATATCACTTATGTTATGTTCATACTTGGAAGTTTAATGAAACAAATTATGCTTCTAGGTGTTCTATTTCTATGACCTTGGTGGATGGTACCTTGAACGTTTAAGGAAAACGGGTCCTGGAATCGTTCTGAAAATCTGGTCATTCAGGTAAGCTGTAATGCTCTATCTATCTTGAGTATTTTCAGTGATGCGACGTTGCCGCTTCTATGAAAAAAAAAACTACCAGGAAATTTGATATTTTGAATACATTATGATAATATTCATATCTTGAGAAAAAAATAATGATTTCATACGACCCTGTATAATTTACGGAATACTTTTTCACCCAGGAGCAAACAGAAAGTCTCCCTAAGAATCTCAAAATTTCAACTTTCTTTGAAGCCCAGGGGCATAGTGATAGGAGAGAAACTAGATCTATATTTTAAGAGAAAAAAAGAAAAAATTGATAAATTTACCGAAAACCGCTTCAGATAGGTATAGGATAATATACATAAAAAATATCCATAATGTTCTAAAAAATCTAAAAATGCAATGATATAAATATAATGTCCCGTCTAAAATATGAAAGTTGCTGCTACTTTCTAATAAAAGCGGCAACGTCGCATCACTGAGAATAGATAGATGGATAGACCATCACTGCTTACCCAACAGACCAAATTTTTAGAACGATCCCAGGAACTTTTTTTCCTTAAAAGTCCATGGTACCACGTTTCCATGTACTTACATAACAAAATGAGCATCAAGAACTTACTAGTAATGCCTATTTTGGTTCCAAGACGGAACCTCAATAAGTGCAAGAAGTGCACTCCCAGTTTTGATGCCTCGTTTTAAATATAACTCATTTGAATGTTGTCATTCTTTGAATAATTATTCTATTTTATTAATTCCAAATACAATTCGTCTAAGATGCAGGGAACTTGATTTGAGCGATGACCCACTTGTAACTGGAAGTTGTGATACACGATTGATCGATCATAATCTCTACAGAGTGTTATCCAATTGCGTAGCTTGAATCTAAGGGCGTATTCCTGACCTCTTTTCATGAGAAAGTCCGTTTAGACATGGGTCCAGAAGTGCTTTGTTTTGAAGATACCTACAAGGTGTTTTTTTTTAATGTGGGTAAAATTTTATGTACATTTCTATGCCACCAAACTGATGCCACTTAAATGTGGTTTTTATTTATTTTTTACCAAAAATACTTTTTTGTGTCTTAGATCATTTCGTATCTGGCCTCGTTATACTAATTTTAAAAAACTTAGACCGTTCAAAAAAAAAATCGATTTATTTTGAGGAGTTTGAAAGATTTTTTCGAGGTTTTTTTTTCGAAAAAAAGCCAAATATCAAAGAAATCTAAGGGGCAAAAAAGTTGTACTTTTGATTGTTTCATTAAATAGAAATAGTGAAACAGCCGACGAGTACGAAGCACTGGTGACAGAGAAAATAGAAAACTTGAAAGATATAGAAGATGGAGTAGGAGATGAACTTTGGGAGAAACTCAAGAAAATACTGATTGAATCGGCCAAACAAGCTTGCGGAGTATACAACAAAAATAACAACAGAAAACTGACAGTATGGTGCACAGAGAAAATAAAGACACAAATATGAATAAAAAAGAAGACATGGAAACAAAACCTGAACAACAGAACAACCAAAAAAGACGACGTATACCTATAAGAAGCGAAGGAAAAATGTGAAAGAAGTGGTAAAAAAAGCAAAAAACGACGAAAATTTGGAGAAAAGATGGAGAAAAGCAGGAAAGAAGGTCAAAAATTGTTCTACAAAATGCTCAAAGCTACAAGAGAACAGAAAACAAAAGAAACAAACTATATTAAAAATAAAAATGGAGAAATATTGAACGAAGAAAAAGAAATAATGGAAAGGTGGAAAGAATATTTCCAAGAACTACTAAACGCAGAAGAAGTGAACGAAGAAGGGACGGAAACACACGAGGGAACAGAAGAAGAGGATATACGCGTAGATGGAGGAATAGAGCTGAGAGAACAGCAGGAGGCAATGAGAAGGCTGAAAATGGGAAATCTCCAGGAAACGATAAAGTCACGTCCGAAATGATGAAGAGTATGGGAGAAAAGGGAACAGAAATGCTACTAAGAGTACTTAATAAAGTATGGAGAAAAGAAGAACTACCAAAATATTGGCAGATAGCACTAATAGTACCAATACATAAGAAAGGAGACAGAAAAGACTGTAACAACTATAGAGGTATAACACCACTAAGTACAGGAATGAGAATTCTGGAACAAATAATAGAAAACAGAATAAGAGCAATAGCAGAACCTACGCTACAAGATGCACAAAACGGATTTAGAGGAGGAAGGAGCATACACGAGACCACATTTTCACGATAAATCAAATCACCCAAAAAGCAATACAAGAGAAGAAAACAAATTACATGGCATTCATAAAATCCCAAGATTGAAGTTATGGGAAACACTGACAGAAAGAGGCATCACAGACAAGATGGTTAGAATAATACAAAAAATCTATACACATAACACCAACTCAATCATTAGTCACAATAAACACACAGATACATTCACAACGAGAGACGGACTAAGACAAGGTGGATGTTTAAGCCCAGTTCTCTTCATAATATACATGGACGGAATAATAAATAAATGCTCAAAGCAAGGCGCAAAATTAAAAATATCGTACATAAGAACCTACAAAGAGTGGACATATCTGAATGTGTGTTCGCAGATGACATTAGCGACCATTGCAAGAAATGAAAACAACTTGCAAAAGAACCTTGAATTGTGGAACAAAATCATAGAGGAATACGAAATGAAAATAAATAAGAACAAAACCAAAGTAATGACAATAGGAGTAAAAAGAGAAGAATTGACAATTGAAATTGATGGAACAGAAATAGAACAGGTGAATTAATTCCAATAACTCGGAGTGAACATAGACGAGAGGGTACACAGGAAATCGAAATGAATAACAGAATAGAAAAAACAATGAAACTATACTACTCGATGAACAATACATTTATAAGTGATGAGGAAATCTCTATAAATACCTAGCTATAGTGCTGAAGTATATGCTTCCATTAATATAAATAAAACTGCCTAGTTTCTGAAAAATGGGTTCAAGGATATTTTTTTTGCCATTTTTGAAAAACTGTTGGTTAGATAGGATCAGTTTTGGTTAGATTTGGTTGATTTTTGTTTGGCAAAAATGAAAGTTGCGTGAGCAACATCTGAGCCGACACGTATTATTCATTGAGGGTGATGAGAATTTTGTAACTTGAAATATAGGTACTTACGATACGAGATTGTGTTCGGCGTTTTTACGGATACGGATATGTCCCTCACCCGCCACTTGTCTCAGTCTGTCGATTTTTTGGTGAATGTCGTAATATTACTAGTCATTATAGCTAAAGGTCACGAATGCTCTTCTGGAACAAATCATTCACTTTGTTTCATTTTTATTCATCAAAAAATTGCACCAACAAAGATTGACAGATTGTTCAAAATGAAATGATATCATCACAAATCTTATTTTTCACCGACCTTTACCGTAATAAACCAACACTATGGGATGATCAGGAACACTAATCATTAAAATAACAAGTTGTTGGCAACAACAATAGAAGAGTGAAAAACGAGCTGATTTTTACGAATTAAAAATTACAAAAATGTAGGACATTATCCTGCAATATTCAAAGACTATCAGATTTTTTTCCTTTTCTTCATAGAATGAAAAATTAGAATCAACCTCTCATCGGAAACCCAATGATGTGTTGATTAAGAATGTGACTTGACAAATTCAAAAAATATATTCACAATTATCACATTGATAGAAACATTTTGATGCATGATAGAAGATCTAATTTTGGGCCATACACCGACAACATCCAATTGTTATGATAAAACCCATATAAACGAGAAGTATTTTTTGAATTTGCACTTCCTAATTGTTTATTTGTAGATTCCACTGAAGGCGGAAGTATACTTGCTTCCGAATCGTTTGATTTTACTAGGTTTTATTGTTTACTAATAGACTCTTTTTTAGGTAACAAATAAAGAAGTTCGGTTACCTAGATATATGAGCACTGGTTAAGTGATTTTTCGAGTGAACAGTCACTAAAATAAATTTAAATCT
This sequence comes from Orchestes rusci, assembly GCA_958502075.1. Classification (NCBI taxonomy): domain Eukaryota; kingdom Metazoa; phylum Arthropoda; class Insecta; order Coleoptera; family Curculionidae; genus Orchestes; species Orchestes rusci. Next base: position 22,855,946 of record OY293307.1, read on the forward strand.
TCAATTGAGTGATTTTTATTTAAATTTGCGTTCAAGCTAAGAGAGAATGTTTTGAGTTTGATAGGGAGTTGCGAAATACATACCAAAAAAATTATTTTATTCTTTTGAAAACTGTGAGCGTTGTTAAACACAACCTTCCCATTTTTCGTTTTTTTTTAATCTCCACTTGCCCTGATTTGATATGTAGGTATTGTACCTATTGAATTATTGTAGCCGTTGTTTGAGTAAACTCAAATCATGCCTTTGCATTACATGTTTAATATATTATCATCTCACACCCCAAGCATGTTGAATTATATTCATACCTACCAATATCAGAAGCGATCAATCCAATTTGCCAGTAATATCAACGTCGGTAGCAGAAATCGATCCAGCAAACTGCGGCGGTCTTGATCAATTAATGCTGATTGAGCCCAATTGCTGCGGGTCAGGAAATGGCCGGCCACAGCCCTCAAGCTATACTGACCGCTACACTGTCTATCTTTTTCTTTCATCAGCTTTCAAACGATGAGTTGTCTGTCTTTGCCAGGTATAGTTTAAAGTGGTCACTTCGTTCTTTTTCGCCATTTTCATTATTTCATAATTATATATAGATTATTGATGTAAAATTTTGAGTGAGTTGGACTATAATTCCATTCATGGATATATCTATATGTGAATTAAAATCATTTTATCGAACAATGTTTCATCAATTGACATTCACGGCATTCGTATATAAATTTTGTCATAAATACTTTTCCCAATTCGAACGAACAAAAAATTGCCAATACCATTTTCATAAAATGTCACATTCGTCCGCACAATCATCATTATTTCATGCCAAATCACAACCACTCGTGATACTGTACAAACAAGTGAAACAATCCTGGGGTCCATTTAACAGCTCTGCCGCCCCGCTATCATCAAGGGGGCAATCAGCCTAATTCCCCAAACCCATTCAGTCGAACAACTGAACAGCGCCGCCATCCCCACCATCGTTTTTCGGGGGTTGTTCCCGCCCCTACATTAGGGAACCCCTCTCGCCCCCGGCCCGGCCAATCCCGTTTAAGGCCTTATATTTACAACTGTTGCGTCGCGTCGTCTTCGGCGGCGCGCTATAAATGCCCATAACTTAACGCGTGTTAACATGCCCACACTTTTCTGATAAGTTTGCCTCTTTGTCTCTTTTACTTACCAAACGATAGAGGTGATCGTCAGAGGCGCGAGTGGCTTTGTATTGGTGTTCATTGAGGTAGCAATTTTGTGTGATAGTAGGAATTTATGATCAACATGCTTTAACGTTGAAAACTCAAACTTGTCTTGTCTGAACTTGACTTTTAGGAAGCAATAGGTTATTGATTTGTCTTATCTTCAACTGGGTTACTGAACACTAGGCTTGTACTTGCGTTGTTCTCTATAACAAGACGTTAGGATAATTTTATGGCTTAGTTTTTCATCTTTGTAGAATTTGAAATTAAATTTAACTCAAGATGTTCTTAGTCATTGATGTATAAGATCGGCTCCTACAAGCAAACAGACGAATACCCCAAGCCATACCTAGTGGTGAAATGTTCACAATTTTGTCGAATCAAGTTGGTATCTCTGTTAGATGTCGTTGTAAAGGAAAGGAAGATCGATTTGAAGCGCGAAAAGACGATTTTGGAACGGGAGATAACGACCATTTTTGGTTAGCGTTCTGCCGTCTGCCGAGCTGGATATTTCAATATTTGAAGTCGATCAATGCAATATAAAATTTTTCCTTCCCCGTGTACCAACTCCAACATCAATAATTGAAATTGTATTGAAAAATTGAGAAAAAAAACGATCGATGCCTATCTGCCGTTGTGATTTTATGATTCTGCACTAAGAAAAATCCATCGGCATTCATCGGCAGACAGTTTCGAGTGATACTGCAGGAACTTACTATAAAATGGTTGTGAAAAATGATTCAAATGACCATCTGCCGAATCAAATATAGGTGTAAAAGCTCGAAGAAAGCCTTAAGAATCCATCGGCAGACATATAGGACATATGTATCAGTGACCGGCTAAAATATAGAACAAATTCATTTTAAATTCAGGGTTTTGATTTTTTGAAGAACGCTCGGACACGTCGATTTTTTATTTTTAGATGAGGTTATTCTGTATAGATTTGAATTGCGCAACTTTGCCTCCATTTAACCGACGTTGTATTTCTTATGGTTAACGAGTTGCCAATGCCTTTCTTCGAGCTTTTACACCTATCTTTGATTCGGCGGACGGGCATTAATCGTTGTTTTTTTCAATCATATTTCACAAAAACTTCATAGTTAGTTCCTGCAGAACCTTTGCAGAACCTTTTACTCAAAACTATCTGCCGATGACTGCCGATGATTTTTTTTTAGTGCAGAATTATAAAATCACAATGGCAGATGGGCATCGATCCTTTTTTCTTCCCAATTGTTCAATACAATTTCAATTATTGATGTTGGAGTTGGTACACGGGGGAGAAAATTTCTTATTGCATTGATCGACTTCAAATATTGAAATATGCCTTACCTCAGCTCGGCAGACGGGCATTGAACGTTACCCAACAATGGTCGTCATCTCCATTTTAGTGCACTGAAAAAGAGGCAAAAACGTTTCATTTTTTTTTTAGCGTACAACCGCATGGGATGTTTATAAAATGATAGATCAGGTCTCTGCATGGGCATTGGAAATCGGAAACTACAACATTTTTTATCAGGGCCGAAATTTTGTATTGCGAAATATGTCAAAAGTGTGTTTCATTACTTTTTCACACATACTTCGCCATATCTCCGGTGAGAATCAAGATATCAAGAACTGGCTTTTTTTAATTGATAAAGAAACTGTGGGAGAAGGTAAGTGGGGTAGTTTCGTTAGTATTTAAATTTAGTTTTTTTGTAAAACTGCGAAAAACTTCAAAATTAACATTTCCTGAAAAACCATTTTCGGTAAGCGAGAAACTTAAGGAATTTTGCTATACTTTCTGCGTATGAAATGAAGCCAAAAAGGTTCAAAAAAGTTTTTGAAAAAAGAATCAGCATTCTAAGTAATATGGTTTTCGAGTTATAGTTAGTGAAAGTTGAGTTTCCGCATGACGTGGCGTTCAAACTACCGTGCTGCCGCGTGTGCCTTGCATTAAATATTATTATTATTGGTTTTAGCTATATAACCTCAAAACTTTATGTACAGTTTCCGAAAGATTCTGAAGTAGATTAGAGCCTTAGATGAATAATCTTCGCAATATGTTAAGCTTTCTTGGTTAAGGCATAAGGCAGCTACTGCAACTTGCATATTCACAGTAATTGCAATGCATGCATTGGTTCTTGATTAGACAAATTGACCTTCCAAGTATTTTCTTTCTGGCTTCATTTGAATATGGCAATTTTACCAAATTCTTTCTTGATCAGACATGCATGTAACAGAACATAATAAATTCTGAGTTTCGTCTTTGTTATGCTAAGTGGTGCATTTAAGTTGAGGCAGCCCGATATTTGAAAAAAGATAGTTACTTGAAAAGTTAAAGTTGAAGTTATTGGGTACTGTGACATTAAAAAAATTATTATGATTTTGGATTTTGAAATAATAAAAAAACATAGTCAAGACGTTTTAAATTATGGAACAACATGGCATAAAAGTCATAAACGAAAGCATGCGTTGTATTCACCTCCTCTAACAAGACAGGATCAACGTTGAACCCCCGTTGAGCTGGTCTTGTACAGGGTGTTTCCGTATATTTCGTCTGCCGACTAACTCGCTCATTAAGCAAGATAGATAGGGACTTTAAATACAAAGTTGGTAGGTATCAACATGAACCGCCAGAAAAAAATATTTTTTCGTATATCGGGTGCACGAGAAAAGTGTGGCAGACACAACTTGCATTTTTTTTAACGGAACATCCTATATATTATATCATAATCAGATAGAAATTATTTTTCTGATCTCAAAAATATACAACGTTGGCATTCCTTCCAGCCGTCTTCAAAATATTTAAGTTTTAAAGTTGGTTTTTTGGTAATGCCAAATTTAGTATCTATGACTAAAATAATTATTGTTTGAACATTATTTATTGATTTTTATCCTTCCAATAATCTAAAACAACAAATAAAACGAGTGAATACATTAAATTATTAATAAATTGATATCATAAAATGCATTTAAGAAAATATGTTGTGAATAATGGCGGGTATATTCAATAATATCAATTTATTGATTATAATAATGTATTCACTTGTTATATTCGTTGTTTTAGATTATTGGAAGGATAAAAATTATTAAACATTGTTCAAACAATCATTGTAGTCATAGATACTAAATTTGGCAATAGCAAAAAACCAACTTTAAAACTCAAATATTTTGAAAACGGCTGGAAGGAATGCCCACATGTTGTATATTTTTGAGATCAGAAAAATGATGTCTATTTGATTATAAAATGATATATAGGGTGTTCCGTTTAAAAAAATGGAAGTTGTGTCTGTCACACTTTTCTCGTGCACCCGGTAAACATTTTTTTTCTGGCGGTTCATGTTAATACCCACCAACTTTGTATTTGAAATCCCTATCGATCTTGCATAATAAGCGAGTTAGTCTGCAGACGAAATATACGGAAACACCATTTACAACCGGACCTAGATATAAGTTGGTTTCAATTGTTCATATTAATGTAATAATAAACATATTATATTATTATATCATAATATTTTAAAAATATGATAAAATTATATTTGGCATAAAAACATAATGAGATCTCTTTTATTACTGTTCATGTTCCATTATTCTTCAATATCTATTGAACTGGTCTATTCCCAATTTGAATTTGTTTATTTCCAAATCAAAGTTGACTAACCCAAACTAACCCAAACTAACCCAAATCAAAGTTGACTAGTTCCAAATTGAAAATGATTATTTCCAAATTAATTTTGTTAATTCCCAGCTTGAAGCTGTTTAGTCCCGATTTGAGGTTGAAAAGTTACATAGAGATCAAAAATCACATTTCCTGCTCGAGCCTGTCTACCTGTGGGTATATAGGTAATATCCATAGTCTCCGTCGCAATCTATGGGTATTTTTCTTTATGATAAACTTCTTACACTTTTCACACTTTTTGGTGTCAATTTTGGATATACACCATATCGCCTGTCAAATTCTACATCAAACACTGTGAAAAGTGTAAAAGGTCTAGCATATAGAAAAATACCTTAGAACAACACCATGGTAGTGCAGTTCCAGTTGAAATGGGTTATAGAAAGGAGATTAAGATAACCTCTATCGGTTTTCAGCATCAAATTAGAAGAGATTGAATATCTGGTTTTCCTTCTTTCAAAATTCGGAAAAGTGAATGCAGAGGTGAAAATGTGATAGAAGAAGAATGAGAATATTTTTCTTGTGGAAGCTCTAGTTGTGGGAGGTCATATACAGTATGTCCGCGGATACGGTTAACAAGAGGTGAAATTGACCAAAAATTGAAAGATACGACAAAAAGTCGTTCCTGATGAAAAAGTCTGCTTGCTGAAAATATAGGAGCTACGATGAGAAAATTGATTTTTATAATACGTCTCAAAAATGTAAAAACATGAAATTAAACAGATGCAAACAGTCATTTTTTCACTTTAAACGTTGAATGATAAATAAAAAACTTGCTTCAAATTGAGTCCTAACCTCGGTCCTAACCCTAAATCCGAACTCGCCGAAGAAAATTTTAATCTATGAAAATTAAAAAATGAATTTTGCAAGTCAGAATTTACTCCTTCCATATCATGACTTATATACCTACAACAAACAACAACACCAGGTAATCATGTATAGGTATAAAACTCCTAATATGCAATTTGTAAAATGCGGACTTGCGAAATTGTTTAATTTTTTAGAAATCATATAAATTAAAATTTTCTACAGTAGGTATTCGGAATTGGGGTTTTGACTTTTTTGGAGCAACTTTATCATTTATCATTTCACGTTAAAAGGCGACAAATGACTGCTCTTGTTCAATATTATGTTTTTAGATTTCTGTGACGCCCTGTATAATAAAAATCATTTTTCTCATCATAGCTCTTATTTTTTCGAAAAGCAGACTTTTTTATCAGGAATGACTTTTTGTCGTATCTTTCAATTTTTAGTCCATTTCAACTCTTGTTAACCGCATCCGCGGACATACAGTATACTGGGTGGTGTGAATATATAGAGTAACTGAATGCTTTTACTAAACTTATACAGTCAAGCAAATGAAAAATATAGTATGATGAAAAAGCATTCACTTTTCTTCACACAGCCCACTGGAAAAGAGAATAAGAAGAACAATAAGGGTAGAAAACTGTATTCTCTGAATATTATTATATACTCGTGGAAATTTTCAAATCATTATATAAGAGGAAATGATAGACAGATGATAATGCTGCACCAATACATGAATAACAAAACAGGGATTCTCGGAAAGGCCAAAACAATAATTGGGAAGAAAATATCACCCATCTCACACATCATCTCGTGCACTGATATCAAGATTGGAGCTGAAAATTTCAGCCAAAAAGCAGTAATCTTCCAATATTACCTATGTAGGTTCATAACAAACTCTTCCTTGTAAATCATGATGTGATAATATTACACGAAACATTTTATCAAAATCTAATGAAACAAGTAAAAAGACATAGAAACTTTTAGAGACGAGTTATCATCCATAAGATTCAATGTTAACATGCACTTATACAAACCTCCTAATTTCCCATATGTCAACTCTAAAATCAAAATGTTCAGAATGAATAAAGTGAACCCACAATGATTTGGCATGAGAAAAGTAAATTTTCTATTTGTATACTCCACAGAGTGTTTCAAAGTTCCAGAACATTGCACCCTCGATTTCACCCAATGCATATCGATTATCGAATTATCAGTTTGGCTCCAAAATTTTGCAAAAAATATAATGTTATTTGAAATAGTGATATCGATATGGATCGTGCCAATTATTAATACGTCAACTATTTCAAAAATTTTTCCAAGTAGGAGTACAGATTTGTGTAGTTTTGTTACTCTAGCCTATACAGGGTATGTTAAAAAAGAATTCCAATCAAACATTATTGCTTTTTTATTGAATAGTCCCCGTATTAGCTAGATTAACATTGATTGACGAATGTGTACAGATACTTGAAAGAACACATTATGAAAGTTTATGACATAATGTTGATTTTTTGGCTCTGATTCTGTATACCCCATCTTATAGCGTGTACTTTTTTGACCTCGAATGCTTGGTAATCTCGGCCCTACGGGCGTTGCTTCTGACCAGCATCCTTAGCCATACAAGTAAACACTCATAAGCACTGGTAACTGGTACATCATTAAGTATTAGTATTTTCATTACGGTGAGGTGGAGATGGCACTCAGCGGAAAATGGCGCTCATTGCATTTCTAACCAACTCAGTCGAGTTCACTATCTCCATATCCAACATCGATCTGCGCGGCGCCGGCGCGGCGTAACCAACCGGAAAAGTTTTACTTATAGCGGAAGTATGGTTTCATGAGACCATTCCAGTTTGGTCTCTTATTGACGTCACTTGCAGCTTGCCGATTGGCTGAAACCAAACTCCATGAAAACAATAATTGCTCTTTAAGTGAGCGTGGTTTCCCTTTTTTTCTTCTCATATAAAGAACGCATGTAATGAAACTTCGCTCAACTCCTGAAAATATGGTTCAGGAATTATATGACATTATTCTATTTTCCAGAGCATTAACACAATCGGTTTTTGCTGATGATGTTTTTCCAGTACAATGTATGCAGGTTAAATAATTCATAAGAAGAGTCACTTTTGATGAATTTGCCTCCAATCTTTCAAGAAGAAAAAACAAAAGTAAAATGTTTTGAATTTTGCTAGAATTCGCCGGAATAGCAGCCTTCTTTAACTCACGGGATAGCGAAAAGTTTTGTATAAAGTTAAATAAATACTAACACTTTTTGAGTCAAAACGAAGGTAATAGGTATGTTTCTATAAGACATAGAATTTTCAGAATTGTAGATCTACATTTGATTTTTGTTTGATAGTTTTATCGTCAGAGCATCTGCCTTTTCTGTAGATGACCTGTTTGAAGCTCGTTCCTTTTTGGACAGTTGGAAAAAAGCGCAGTTGAAGTTGTATAAGTCCAATGTGGGCAGATGTTGACATCACTCAGAGGTCCCAATCTACAGACAAAAGAACGGAATTATCATTATAATAATAATTATTATTATCATCTACATATTATTTTCTAAACAAGACGTTTGCGCGGACACATGCTCCTTTAAAAAAAGTGATTATCTGACCTTGCCTTCTTTATGGTATATAATAAACAATCTATTTTCATATCAAAAATTCCTTTTCTGCCGAAACGACGTTAAAACTGAATTCTACTGACGTCAAAGAGACGAGAAAGTGGGACTCTCTAAGGCTAGGCCGACAAAGTAGTGAAAAATGGCTATAGGCGGTAAGATCTTTTTCAACTATTCCTAATAGAGGGCGTTACGTTTGAGTTCAAATTTATATTCATTTTTTGCACACCTTGTATATGAGACTAAAATAGCACATATCTGACGTCAGGCTGGGCGTCAGCTAGACAAAGTCGATCCAAATGAAAATTTCGTGATCGCGGCGCCACCTCTCGGCAATTTTGGGAAATGGTCCAGAAGTGGGTTAGCTACAACTACTTATATGATATCCACCATTTCCCGCTCGTTGAATAATCTACTATCAATAATCAGAATACAATCAAAAATAAATTTGAAAAAAAAAATATGACCATCAAGTGATAAGATTCAATGCTATCTATGATCTGACAAACTTGCGAAAGTTCATCTACGACAGAGTGTTTCATATGCGCAGAACTTCAGGAGGTAATAGCTAAATAGGAAAAAAGTTCAACTCACACTCTAAAATGCACAATATTTTAGAGATAAAAAAATTAAAAAAATCGTTTTTTACTCTTGATAAACTATGTTTTGTACGGAATATTATAATTTTTCAAAGTCATGATTGGTGAAGGGTTTGAACGGGTAGTGGGTGCTTATCTCCCTAACTGCACGCTACTGGAGAAAGTACTGTTTTGAAACGCCCATCTGTTTTCTACAGGAAAAAGGTACTCCTGGTCGTAAGCTCATTTATTTAGCAAAAAATCTACACAAGTTCACAGTGTTTTACAGACACGTATAGGTAAATAATGAAAATAATACACTGTACATACTAACAATAAAAAAGAGCAGTAAAAAGTCAAACAAATAAAAACTTGAAGGTGAAAAATTAAAATGGATATGACAGGATGTGTGACTTTAATAGTTTTTTGAATTGACTAAGACTAGTAAATTATTTCTTCAATGTGTTTGGAAGCCGATTAAATTCTTGTAAACCTCTGTGCAAGATAGAATATTGAGCAGCTGACTAGAATGACATTTTTTGAATAAGACAGATTATCACAGTTTCGAGGCTGAAAACTATGTGCATAACTAAAAGTTTTCCCTTTATCACAGAGCATTTGGCAGCAGGTTATTTGTCATTTTTGAGAGAAATACATTTACATCCAAGACATTTTTTTGTTTGACTGACAGCATATCAACAACATTCAGCATCACATAAATGGGAGTGTATACTGGTTACACTATGAATAATTCTCAAGGCCCTATTTTGAATTTTCTGTATAGTTGATCCATTTTATACATAGGTAGATTGTAAAAGAACGTGGAGCAATATTGCAAAAGTGGCGCTGCGATGGCATTATATAACAACACTTTTGTATAAAAACGCTCTTTTTTGGAAAATTGTCTCATCACATAATCCGCTTGAGCATGCAGGTTCAAGTAAGCGTCCAGAATAACACCCAAATATTTAATTTCTCTATATAATGTTTCAGTGGTTCACCATTTATTTCTAGAGTTGACCTTTCAATGTCAACTTGACTCAATCTTGATTTTTTGCCAAAAATACCAAACTTCGGCTTGCTTGCATTCAGGCATAACTTGTTTATGCATAACCAATTGAGCACTTTTTCCAACTCTTCCGTCATGAAGCGTTTCATTTCCGGAATGTCTTCACCCACGATATACAACATAGTGTCGTCCGCGAACAGAACAGTATATTTTTTCAAGGGGTTTACCATATCGTTGATATACAATATACAATAGACACTACCTTGCGGCACTCCATAATTAACGCAATTTTCTGGCAAGACCTGAACCACTCAAGTGACCTTCCCGGAACACCCATTGTCTCTAATTTATCTAATAAAATGTCTCTATTCATAGTTTCAAACGCTCTCTTACTGTCCAGAAACACCGCTAACACAAAATTATCACAGTCAATTGAACTGTCAAAAATATTTACACATACAGATTCACACGAATGGTTTTCCCGAAAACCCGACTGCATTGGAACAGTGATGTTATTCCTGTCAGGGTGAGCCAAAAGTTGCTCTTTGACATTCACTTCTAAAACTTTCTCATACAATGGGACAGTATTTATCGCTCGAAAATCTGTGTGTTTCTTCGACCCTTGGACTTTCTGCACAGGAATAACAATCGACACCTTCCAGTCATCCGGGAAAACACCTCTTGAGAGAGAAGTGTTGACAATATCCAGCAATCGATCTCTCACAACATAACAAGCATCCATCAATACTCGCTTGGAGATCCCACCACATCCAACGTTCTTCAAGTTGTTGATGACTTCCTTCAGTTAATGACTTCCTTCAGCTATTTTGGCTTCATCAAACAAATGTTCTGAGTCAAACATGATTTCTTCATTTTGATGATTGCTTGTCTTTCCAGGTATCAAGCTTTTCAACTCTTTCCATATTTATTCTGATACTCCTCCTCATCCCTGTGACTACAGCATTCCGTTTATTCTTAAATGTGTTCCAAACATCAACGGTTTTTTCCATAACTGCTCTTTTGTACAAAGCATCCCTTTCGTTCACCATTTGCACAATGTCACTGGTTATCACACGAGCTTCCACTCTCGAGCACAATTTATCCAAGGAATCTGTGATGTCATTTATTAATATATTCGCCAGAACATCCACATCTGATACGTTATTTACCCAGCTTTTACTACTGAGAAGTTGTTCTTGGAGTTTATCACCCATAATGTTCTTCATAGGTCTGCATAAATACGTTTTCTCAGCTTCCTTCTTGCTTTTTTGTTTCAATGATAAAGACAAAATTGAATGATCACTGATCTATGGGGTAACATGAATTTTATAATCTATTGACTTATCGTTAGTTTTAATCTCGGTTATGATGTAGTCGATGAGAGTTGCACTTTTTGGGGTTACACGAGTTGCTTTGTCTTCAATTTGTGTCAATCCATTTGTATACACACTTTTCATCAACTTATCGTCATAAAATGACTTTTTCATCAGATCAAAGTTGAAATCCCCAAAGATTAAAGTGACACCATCAAACTCACTTGCTTGTTCCAGAAACTGATCAAAATACTCCAAAAACTTGCCATTCTCAGTTTGAGGCGGGTGGTACAGTACAGAACACATGGAGTTCACTCCAGATGACTTGAATATAAATGACAACGACCACACATGATTGTTAACACTGTACACTTTCCATTTCACATTTGAGATCCTCCTTAATGAATGCCATGACACCTACAGTGCTTCTATTCGTTGTGACACTTTGTTCCCTGCGATATCCATTAACGTTCAGCTCATCCTTATCGATTTCTTCACACACATGCGTTTCTGACAATAGCACAATCTTCGGCTTCCAATCGTCGACCAACATGAGAATATTGTCTTTATTATTCATGAAGCCCTGTATCTGCTCAATTCTTTTGTAAGTTTCACACTTCGTTGCATCTCACGTAGTGTGCTCGATATTCAAATTCAATCCGTACTTTATTTGGCCAATAAAAAATTTGAACATTTATGAATGACAGCTTCACAATCCTTGATGTCATGGTCACCGCTACATTTCGGACACACTTTTGATTCCTCACAATCTCGTTGGAAGTGTCCAAATTTACAACAATTAAAGCATCATACCACTCCGTAGTCTTCGAATACTCTGCTTCGGTTCCATCCAATATTCATTTTTTCTTTATATATAAATAGCTCATAGGTGCCAAGATCAACTTCGAAAACAATACTGAATTTTCCGTTCACTGTCTTTGTTTTTCCAAAAAAACTTGATATTTTTATTATTATTGTCGAAATCATTTTCTGTGATTATAATCAATATTTTATCTTCAGTCGCTTGCTCAGACTCATTAGTTCCAATCACTTTTATTCTGCGGGCGAGAGTTTTTGGTTTTCCCACTTTATAATTTTCTCCAAGCTCACTTTGAATCTCTTGCTGCACATTATTGATGTCCCACAATTTAAAATACATGAATTGGTGAGGGTAAAAGGAAAATTCCCTTTTGTCTAATTCACCCTCACCAATTCATCACCTGCCCAAACATGGACAATTTACAATCATTGAATTTAAAATAAGACCTACACATTTCGTCGAGAGACCAATGGATACACCCACCTCGATTTGACTTGACTTGATCCACATTTTTTCGTAAGTCTTCCTTGATTCTGTTAATATCCTTGGATTGCTCACTTGTATTCTCCACCACTAAAACATGGCTTTCCTCTTTTGGAGCAGTTGCGTATGTTTTCTGGTATGCCATGGAATCCTTAATCATTGATGTTTGGTTTTGTTGCTCTTCAAGTTTCAAAATTTCATTTTTTAAGCTTACATTCTCGGTTATTAGAAAAGCCATCTTTGTACTCATCTCTTCTGTGTGTTGTATCAATTTTTTTAGAGTCGACTTGATAAAATTAACATCATTCAGATCATCAGTCCAGTCATCCATCCTACTCCGTTTTCTGGATCTCTCAATTTTTCCAGATCCAGATCCATTGCCACTTTCCACCTTAGAATTTTCACATTTTTTACACATCCATGGAATCCCCTCGTCTCCACACCTTGGCATTGACCATGAAAACAAGATCGACACACAGTTCACACGATGATGCTCTTGACATATTCAAAACCATGTTTGTGCTTGATAACAAATCACAAATAATAATCCAAAAAACACATTGACACTACTGCATTGTCTATAATCAGAAAAATCAAACTTATGTATTTCTTATCCACATAAAACGACAACTTTATCGAGAGCGAATTTAAAACACGACCGTCTCGTCTCAACAACCTATAAATAACTGTCAACCTTTTTCGAGAAAAAACAACTTTTCTGTTGAAAAACATGGTTCATTTTTTATAATTAATTTTATTCTCAATACGTACTAGGTATCACCATCTTGTTTTTGTGTTTTTCGTACACGTTAAAGTGAAATGTTTTTTAGTCCTTTGGGTTTACTGAATTTTACTTCATTTACCTAATAATTATTTTATTTTGCAATGCTTGAAAAATAGTCTTGTTATTGATTTAGTATCTCTAGAATCTTTTCTTTCGTGCTTTGAATAACGAAAAAATAATTTTTGATGGTGTTCAACAAAATTATTCATAAAGCATCCTTCTGAATAATATACCTGAAAGAACACAAATATGTTTCATTTAATTCGAATATTAGTATAAAAGAATAACAGACGAACACCCAGTATATCATTCGAAAAAATCTGACAAGTACCTACTAACTCACTCAGTTTAATTTTTTTGAAATCTAAATTTGACACATATCTACTTGTTTGCACAATGAAATGATCTAGGAGTGCCTTAATAATTTTCCGAAACATTTTTTGTCTCAATTAGTGCAGTTATGGCCTACATTTTTTTTTACTTGTCATACATATTCCATGATTTTGTACTCCACTTTGATACCAGAATACCATCGCAGAAACCCGATTCTCAGTGCATTTTTCACTCTTGATAATATGACTAGAGTTTTCACAGGAAGCACTAAATATTCAAAGTAGTCAGCCAATCTAACAAGCAAAACAAAATAATCTCTCAAGAATACGAATCCACGGAAGAAAAATACATAGTAACTGTATCACTGCAAAGCCCCTCTAAAAAAGTATCACATTTAACAGCCTAATTTCGCTAAAAGAGTGGCAATTTCGTCGACAAAACCCCAAGTCGTAAGATAGAAAACAGGCCAATTTCACGGTTCGCCTCCCCGACAAATTAGCCACAACCGAATATCGCATAATCCTCAACACGAAATTCCCCAACTGTCAAGAAACGGCACTCTAAGGGCTGCTAAAGTGAAAGAGATATAACTATCCGTATGAGAGGAAGCGAAACAGTATCTTTGAACGAAGGGTGAATGAGAGAAAGAACGAAACAAGTTCTCTCTATTCATGTTCGAGAGAAAGAAAGAAACAATCTAGGGGTGGCTCCCAATGTCATTTTAGAGGGGTGTGCCTCTGATCTGACCGCCCTTACCAAAGCAAATACAATCTACAATAACCGTGAGGTATTTTACGATCGGATAGAGCCTAGATCGGGTGGTTGTTGAGTTTTTAATGCGTTGGTCTATTGTTTTGCCGGTGTTTTCCGTGAGTGAACATGAGTTCTCCCGTAAGAGACGAAGAGGTTAACGTAGTGTCTTCACCTGAAAGTTCAACGAGTAGAAACAATTCACCCGAACCCGAGTTTGGAACCATGGTGAACCATCATGTAACAACGAGTTTTCCGGTGATAAGGACTAGTAGTGATGACGAGGATAAGGAGAAAGATTCCAAAATCACGGCAGCACAGAAAATCAGCGGCAGTTCTACGAACTTTTCCATATCTAGTATTTTGTCTCGAGAAGAGCCGACGGCTAGAAAAGCGGGGTTTGGGCCGGGAGTCTTGGATGCAGCTAATCCCAATAGTTCCATGCTTTCAAGGTAAGTTCGAGCCCTTATCAGTCGAACTGTGAGTTTCGCTTTGACACTCTTTATCGCAACAATATTGGCGATGGTTAAAAAAATATCAAAGATAATATCACATAGAATTTTTATAATGTAAGGCTGTTACTTCAACACCATGCATTTTTCCAACATCTTCCGAAAATAAAGTCAACGAAAAACTGCATTGCTATTCTATTTTATAGATGATGGACTACGAAAATGATTGTCCAAACCAATTTATATTTTTAAATATTCATACTTTTATGAATCACAGAAGTTCCAACCCGAGAGAACAGATTTCCAGATCATTTTGGATATACAGCGTGTTTTATCAATAATTCGAAAAAAAATCAAGATACCTAAAAAAAGTCACCATAAACATGCTTCATTACATCTAGTGAAAGTTTTTTCTCTTTAGATTTATTCAATGTTTTGTCTAATTTTTATTCAAATGAGAGTTGTTGTTTACGTTACTCACTGGTTGAATATTATCATTTTCACTAAAAAATAAGAACCAATGATTAATTATTTCGTGAGTTTTGGCAGTATACCTTTTGATAAAATTTAAAAAACACATGTAGGTATTGATTATTTCAAATCCAAATATCTCTGGAATCTCTAGAATATATCGTTTGTCAGGTTCTGAGTAGCTGAACCCTTCCCGATTTTCGCTCATTATTAATGCGATACCCTCACTTACTAAAACATTATTGGTTCCACAAATTCGAGTGTATGCATGGGATCTCCGTTATTATAAGATATACAGTGTAGGTTAAATGAAGGCAAGGTTGCGCATTTTCATGCTAAAATATCTTTAAAAAAATATTAACTATTTTTCAAAATAAATTACACTTTGTCATGGCCACTTTTTCTTCCCTACAAGATGGCAGTATCAAATTGGAAATTCAAAAAGCCAGCATAAACTTTTTTTAAATGACCGGAATGGACGTCACTATTATTTCATTTGAAAAGAGCATTTCCGAAAATCTCTCCCTACAATTTTTCAGAATCCCAATCGCTTTATTTCTCAAGATATTCTAATAAGCCACTTACTTTGGCCAAGACTGTAGAACAAAATTCGAGATATCAAATTTATGGAGATGGGGGTTTCTCAAAAAGCGATTCAAATTAACTAATCTAAATTTTGGTTCTATATTATGATTCGGGCCTATAGTATCTCTTGATTTGGTAGGTAAAGTTTAACATCGTTTATCATAAATGGTTTGAGGGGTTTCTCTTGAATGGTATTGGAGAGGACATCCTTTCCATGTGCTTATTATATCCATGCGGGGAGTGGACGAAGGTAGATCGGTTGCGCATATTCTCTTATCACCTCCGTGGTATATCAAAGTCGTCAAAAATTCATCTTTTATAGTTTTAAAATTAGTAAAGCGTAGAAATCTTGAATGAAAAAAGTTTCAGTGTGAATTCATCAAAATCCTAGCACATCAAGTGGTTATTAATTTTATCAGAGAATGTTTTTGTAGGGTAATTAGGTATCGTATAAACAATTATTGAATATCGCTTTGCTTATGGACAATTTGCATGGATTTTCAAGCTACTCGAAACTTAAGCTGGATTTATAGATTCGGTAAGACGTAAGGAGTATTCCGTAACGTGAGCCGCATCATATCAACATTCAAACAACCGTATTTCCATTAATACTCGACGCAACGACGTATCGCTAAAACGTAAGACATAAGGCAATAGTTCATTTCATTTCTTATGTCCTTACGCCTTACTGCGTTACGCAGGGGCATGCGTATCCAATGATATTCTCAATAACCTAGATCCTAGATTACAGACAGACAACATTCTGTTTTGCACGAAACATCCCCTTTGTTTCGTTTACCTGAATTTCGTGCTCGTACTAGTAATAATTAGTACATCGCATTTGGTATTTCTCTGGGTATATTTCCGATAAATAGCATATCATTCGAAATTTGCGCTATGTTAGTATATTCATTATGGTTCCAATCATTTTCGTGAGATCTTGTGTTGTGTTGTGTATTTGTGGAAATTATCAGTGGAATGGACAATGGATTACTCAAAAAAATGATCTTTGATTGAGTTGATTCAGCAGTGCCCACTTCTTTATGATAAGAGTTCGAAGGACTACAAAAACAATACTAAAAAGTGCAATGCTTGGGAAAGCATTTCAACTCTTCTCGAAATTACCGGTAAGCACATGGACATTCAGAATACACACCATAATTCCATTATACACTTTAACACAAGAGCAAAACAAAAGTAATTGAGGTTATGCTGATTCCGGCTGATTGATATTTTGATACTCGAAAAACGCAATACGGGAGCGCGAACCTTACGCTACCGAACAATTATTTGTTCGGTGCTTACGCCTCACATATACTATAAATGGACACCTGAAAATTAACGCCGCTATTCTCGTTGCGGCTTACGTAACAGCATACGCCTTACGTCTTACCGAATCTATGAATCCTGCTTTAATGGTATATACGTACGTATTTTATCCAATATTATTTTGAAAGTCATCGGCAGAGACATGTATTGCAAATACCTAAAATAGTTATTTTCCTAACAAGTTCGCAAAGTGATGCTTTCCCGAACGCAAAAGCAGTTAGACAAACGACGCGAAGCGGAGTTCGGATATGCTTTAAGGGCGGGAAAGACACTTTGCGAACTTGTTAGGAACAATATTTTTTCTACGAGCGTTCACAGATTAGACACGAAAAACTTTGGATAATATATTATTTGAACGCACTTAAAAACATAGAACTTGAGAATAATGATAATTTATGCTTAACAATATATTTATATTGAAAGAGCAGTTTGTGGCGGCAGCTGGAAATTGGATAATATGGGTATAATCAAAATCATAATTGATTTATTTTATATTTGAAATGCAAGGGCATGTCCGATCACTGTTCATAAAATTTCCTCTTTTGTCGCCTTATTCCCTGCTATTGGCAACACTGTTTTGATTTGACATGACACTCTAGACAGCTGCGTCATTAAGATCAGTCAGTCTTCGTTTAATCGTTTATACTTTTATAAATTTGATTGTCCGTTTGTTTGTTTACATGATCAGGTTTTTTTGATGCCAGTATTCAGCTCAAATCTTTCGAAGATTTCCGATAAACACAGTAATTTGCACCAAAATCAAGCAAGAACCTCTCACAAATGCCGATTGAAAGTCGTCATTATCAATGTTTGTTTACGTTACTGGCGAATGCGTTTTTAACGCAAAAAAAGAATTGTGTGTTTCATTTTGATTTTGACTGAAAAGTTAAAAGTAACAAGAACATTATTTTGTGCATTACAAAGTGCATTATCTACAGTTTGGTTGGTATGGAAACGAAGTTTAAAACAACAAATTGGTAGGTAGTTATTTGAGTTGACATTTGAGTGCGGGAAAAATGTTTTCCGCACTAGTGCGGGAAAAGGTAACTTTGCACACGCAAGTGAGTGTGCGAAGTGGCTACTTTGCGCACGCTCGTAGAAAAAAAAGTATTTCAAGGCACTTATAGTCTGGTTGGAGAGTTGATAGCAATAATGTGCAAGAGTTTTCTCAAGGAGTGGGTTACTTTTTAAAAATGGAAAGTAATTGAAGAGTCAGCAATGCCGGTTTCAGGGACACCTGACATTGGGAGGTTGTTTCTGAATTTCTCCAGAAAAAATTCGGAATCTGTTGAATGTTTAAATGGCGATTCATAGACTACCAAAATGCGCAACTTTGTCCTTATTCAAGCTTCGCTGTATCTTCCACCGTTTTCAAGAACCAGTGGTGAACATCGAATTTACACCGCGTACAATTTGGATTTTTTTGATTCTAGCTAATGACAAAGTTGCGCATTTTGGTACTTAATGAAACGCCGTTCAAACATCCAAAAAGTTCTGAATTCTTCCGGAAGTATTCAGGAAAAACCTCCCAGTGCTAGGTGTCCCGGAACCAGAAGTGCTGACTTACTTACCAATACTCAAAAGTAGCCTACTCTCAAAAAATAGCCTTGAGAAAACTCCTGCATATTTTTGCTAGCCAGCTCATGGACTATTAGAGGACCGAGAATCAGTTGCGTCATTTATTTGAACAGCTTGTAGAACTCGTCAAAAGGAGTTGACATATCAAATATCACCCATAAAAAGATTCATAATAAGAGATGTATGGGTACAAATAATATAAACAGACAGAAAGATTCATTCCACCTAGAAGAAGAGCTAGCGGCCAAATTGCCTGAGGTAATCAACGCTTAGGTGACTTGCAGGGCTAGAAATTTGTGAAAAGATGTGTAAATGTCATACGATTTACTTCATCGATGATTTGAAAATTATTGAAATGCATGACGGAACATAGATTTCATGAGTACCATGAAGTAAGAGGCATTGACAGTGTTATGCTTTGCAATTGCTCCAAACATGACGCTCGCACTTTTCACAGCTCAGTAGAATCTTGATGGTGTTATGCGTTTCAATAATTTGTAAATTATTAATCTATCTATGACATGTTCAATGTTTTATTATGCATCTTTAGATATAAGGTGATTTTTGGCATATGTACTTCTCTTGACGAGTTCTACAAGCTGTTAAAATGAATGACTGAACTTCGCAAATTCTAATTCAAAATAGTCGATTGAATAGATTGATACAGTTCATTGTTTGTTTTGAAAATTATCAATAGTTTTATGAAATCGCTAAAAATAATAAAAATATTATGACGAGCAAGAATAACAAATGAGTCCGAAATAGCTATTTACCTAACAAGTGCGGAAAATTAGTTTTTCCGCACGAGTCTGCCGTTCACCGACCGACGCGTAGCGGAGTTCGGTGAAGCAGCCGAGGGCCGAAAAATATTCTCCGCAAGTGTAAGGTACAATAGTTTTTCTACAGACGTGCGGAAATAAGGATATAATTCGTAATTTAAATGTTTCTGATGCAACTAATGACAAATAAATAATAATGAATGTCGAAATGTGTAACTAAGCGACCATAGTTACCTGGAAACCTGGTTGCTGTTCGCTTATGATATTGTGCGGAAAATTCGAAATAAATTTCGCATTGTCATGTCATTGTGATGAATACATATAATAAAATGATTTTTCTGCCGACACGACATTAAATTTTACTGCCTCCAAAGAGTCGAGAAAGTAGGCGTTTCTAAGGCTAGGTCGACAAAATAGTAAAAAATGGCTCGGCGGTATAATTATTTTCAACTTTTTCTAATAGGAGGCGTTACAAGATTATTTCCTGGATGCATGTGATTGCTTCAAATTAATATTCAATGCGTATTACCATTCTATCCAGATATTTCTTGTAGATTCTGAGTGAATTGAATCTTATACATTCAGAATACGAACTAAACTTCACACTTCAACGACGCCGTTTGTTTTGACTTCCGCCATCTTGGTTCTGGCCTTGTCTCTGAAAGCTGACTGCTCTGAGCAGTGTTGCCAAGTTAAAATAGTGAATGGATGACTGATTGTCGCCTTGACTACCAGGAAAATTGTCAAATTACGGTCTAAAGCTATGTCGTTGATGAAGATTAATTATTATGGATAATGGGACATAAAAATTATGTGAGATAGTTTCAATATTTTTAATGATCAGCTATTTCGTGTTTTTTGAATTAAGTAGTAGGAAATACTATTAACTACAGTTGGGTATACCCATAGACTTAAAATAACAAGACAAGTAACAAAACAAATATTGCTAACCCCAACATCTCCCTCATGAAGCTATTTACTTTATTTCAGCGCCGTTGTCATGTGCTCTTAATGTTCTAGAGCTTTATGAAAAATACCGACAAAAATAATTTTATTCAACTACCAAATCATCAATCTTAAACACCTATAATTCCGTATTCTCAGTTTTCCGTCACAAATGACTTTTCTGTCGTTTAAAAACATTGTTGAAGGTGAACATTTGTATGAAGCTCTACATTTCATGATAAAATATGGCAACATCCGGTCGCAACTTTGAGGACGGGCCGGCTGACGCATTGTTTACGAACGTCCGCTTAAGTGAGGTTTAATGCGTTTATAGTTTGCTTATTTCTCAATTATTCAGAAAAAGTCTTGCTCTGTCTGTTCTAAATTGCGGGATTTAGTGTTTAATTGATAAACAATGCCTAAAAAGTGTGTAGTGTGTGGCCAGAGAAAAAAAAAACAGGTGAAAATCGGGCGTTTCACCGGTAAGTAAACAAAAACAAAACTGGCCTTTCATCATTGTGTTGGGACCAAAACATTCAATGCTAAAGGTCTAGGCGTTACGTGTCTTGTTATTTTAAGTCTATGGGTATACCTAATAGGATGTCAGCAGAAAAATAATGTGTAGACCACGGCGATAAAGTGATTTTTCCAGGCTTCATGAAGTGTAAATTACATTATGGGCGGGACATGGCTTATGTACAAAGACATGTTAAAATTAGGTCATTTTTAGCCCCACCTCTACTGGCAGATAATTAAAAATGTACAATATCCTTTTCAAACTCTTGCGGCTCTTCAACAAGAGAAAGAAGTGGTAGAGAACAATATAAACTTGCATAATAGTATTAACCTGATCAAGGGTACATCCAGGGGCATTTGAAACCAAAACAACATGATTGAAGTTGGAAAAGATCTCCCAAGATCAGAACAGATAGTGCATATTGTTTGTGTATGATAACTTTGAGTCACTGATATAGGTCATTTACAAACACCAGGAATAAAAGTGCTTCCAAGATGGATGCTTGAGGAACACCTATCGGAGTAGATAAGAGTTATACAGTGCGGCTCTAAAAGGTCCCCCCGACTCCCCCCCCCTTCTTTTTTTTAATGTGTGCACCAAAAATTTCAAAACCTGGCATACTTTAATTGCTGTCGAAATTCTACTTTTTGATGTTACTGACGTAGTTTTAGTATTCAAGATGACGGCTGGGTGCCATTTTGAAACATTTTTTTGAATGGAAAGGGGGGTCGTGTGACACCTCATTTTGAAGATCCTGATGAGTACTTTATAACCCTAGAATATTGAGTCGATATCTTCAAGTACTACAAAATGGGGGTACATTTAATTACTACATTGATACATACCCTTTTTGAAAAAAATTGACAAGTTCAATTCAAAAGATGCTTTTTTGCATTTTTGTCATCTATTCCTAACCCAAACTTTATGTCAAGAATATTTCCAGCATCTTTTGATTTGAATCTGACGATTTTTTTTTAAAGTGTATGTATCAACGTAATAATTAAATGTGCCGCCATTTTGTAGAACTTGAAGATATCGATTCAATATTCAGGGGTTATGAAGTACTCATCAGGATCTTCAAAATGAGGTGTCACACGACCCCCTTTCCATTTGAAAAAATGTTTAAAAATGGCGCCCAGCCGCCATATTGAATACTAAAAGTACGTCAGTGGTATCAAAAAGTAGTATTTCGACAGCAATTAAAGTATGCAAAGTTTCAAAATTTTTGGTGCTCACATTAAAAAAAAAAGGGGGGGGACCTTTTAGAGCCGCACTGTATATCTAGTTGTATCAACCACACCTTCACTGACTGCCTCAGGGCCCGGACTCTGGAAAAAAATAGCGATAGAGACTATCTTCTCTTCGCATAAACATTGGTCGTTTGTTGAATCCAAAATAGCTGTCGAGCAACAGCTGGTCCCGTATTATTTACTTCACCTGAATCAATCAACATCGTATGTTTATGCGAAGCGAAGACAATCTCTATCGCTATTTTCTTACGAAGTCTGGGCACTGGTGCCATATAGAAATGTCTTAAGCTCATCTACCTATCATCTTAGTCCCTATGGTATGACCCAAAACATCACTGCTTCATCCAGGACTGACATGTTTAAGCTAAGGCTTTGGTTTCTCAACAGCTAGATTCTAATAGTTAGCTTATGGATCACATGGATACACATGGATCAGTCTGAAGAAATATATCTGGCTTTGCTGTGGTTTTTGAGAATACCTAGTCAACCTAGTCAAACATATACCTACTGAGTCGGTGCATCCATTTGAAGTATTGAAGTTGAAGCTTCCCAACAGTACTTCATACAAGCATGGCCATTCCAACAAAGCCTTGAAACAATCTTCCAACAATAACTACAAACTATTTTGCAAAAGACATTCAGAGCGAAGTCAAAGTGCTCTTCGCAATAAACCGCAGCTTGAACATAAGAGAAACACTGAAACGAAAGCGAATCCAAAAAGCACGCTAAGTGGTAGTAGGTGCCGAGACTAAGGAAATTAGAGTTAATTGAAAAATCTGGTTAGAACAAGTTGGAGAAATAATTAAAATCGACGGCAGAAAGCGGCTTAGAGTTCAGAAAAGAAGCATTTTGCGCGCCACCGTTTAATGCTTCGCTGATGGGAAAATCGGCTTCGGGCTCTTCCTCTCATCTGATGCTTGCCTTAAAACTCTAAATCACGTTTAAATATTAGGAAGTTAAGCAGTCAATCAATAGTGACGTACAGTGCCGGGTATTATTGTGGTGAGATTAGTTTCTTTTTTGGTTTGTTGATTGATCAGCTGATGTAACTAGCTTGGAAATAGTATATTTCATTACCAGTACAGAAATGAGGATTTTTTCGTGCGCGCGTGACAAATGAAGTCATGCAAGAACGGAAAATCCATTTCTGGACGAGTAATGAACGATATTTTTTATTATACTTAGCAGAAAATACTACATTTTCAACTGTTTATAAAATACAGTGAATATGACATTTTGGGAACAGCGCACAGAAATTTTTTCCCGACCCCTGCTCTTTCCGTGCGCTTAATCGTTGCTATAGACACATTACATTAGAAACGAGTAATGTGTCTATAGCAACGATTAAGCGCACGGAAAGAGGGATCGGGAAAAAATTTCCGTGCGCTGTTCGGAAAATGTCATATATACTGTATTTTATAAACAGTTGGAAATGTGGTATTTTCTGCTAAGTGTAATAAAAAGATACTTACCTCCACATTTGATTCGTATGGCGACTTATGTGAGAAAATTATGTATCATCAAGAATATAAAATGAGGGTTTCTACTTTTTCTATATACAGTTTTTTTCTGTCATCAGGTACATCAAGTTACATTTGCGAACCGGATGATTCGCGGATCGGTCGTCACATGTTCGTTAAATTTATTCATTTCAACGTACTGACCGCGGTTCATCAGAAAGCAACGAACATTCAGTAAACATAGTAATATTCGTGCGCGAACCACATGCAAGCCCGTCAAGACCTGGACCGCAAACATTCAAAGAAGTTCGCCAAAAAACCGACAAGAGATGGATCGTGAGGACAGGTGTGCGAGTAAAGGCCGGGCTCACTTCTTATCCGCAATGAGCCCATTTGACGGCCGAGTGCCGAACGTGTTCTCATCTAATCCAATGTTTAAAAAAGGCTAAAAACACACGTGATGTACTCGATGCGAATACGTGTGTTCCATGATCGCAATGGTTCCAAAATCTCGTGCAAATCAAAGAACTCACTGCTCACGAGCGGTTCGCAAGTGTATACGCACCTTGAGACACAGACACTCAAAAATCCGACTGGTGTAGCTTTTTCAATCATCAACATCAGATTGGATACGTCTTTGATCTTATGCTTGAAGTATAAACCGACTCCCTTCATAGTAGGTTGATACATGATTTCCCTCCGATTTACATTACTCCTAAAGCAAGTTCAGCAATAATAAAGGTTTTGTGAGATGAGCCAATAACATGCACGATTCTTTATACTGTACTCCCTAAAAAATCTCTCGTACGCTTTAATGTTCCTGACTAATAAACATAATAATACTGAAATCAAATAATCTATGGGATTATTTTTTTAATTATTATCAGACACAATAGTGGACGAAGAAAGTACTTCTCAAATACTGTCCGTGAAAAAAAATCCAAGACGCATAAAACCTTGTTCATATTCCGCTTTGACATTCCTCTCATGTAACAAATGTAAAAAAAAATCTTTTGAAACGGAATCATGTTCGTCATTGTCGACATTCAGATGACTTTATTTACTCTGATACATTTGTGAGTGGACATGAACAGTGGAAGGTGATTAGTAAGAGATGTATGAACATTTTTCTCTGTCCGATGTAGCAACATACAATCGATCATTCAGGCTGGGGAATATTCAACTTCCTTCTACAAAAATATGCATTGGTATAAAAAAGGTATGTTATTCACTGCTGAACATGATTCGAGAAGCTTTGTTGCAAAGCTAAATTAATTTTTCTTTGTTTCGTTTCCAAAGCAAATCGCACGCCACTGTTCATAAAGATTCCTTCTTGTTTATCGCTTCTGCCATTAAATTTGCATCAGGAGCGCTCATCTGCAAGAAAGCAGTAGAGGAGTTCGTGAACGGAAGTAGCAACTTCCGCATACTCCCTAAGCGGCTTTCCAAGGATCGCTAAGTGGCCCGATATATCGCTTGTATGAGATATTGCTAGACGCTCGCATCCACTCATTTTATTATCTAGATCTGGAACAATGTCATTATCATGAAACCGTAACTTATGAACTTTGTTGCATGGAAAAATGGGTGAACTTGAAGTTGGAAATTATGTTAGTCCCCAGTACAACGTGGTATTTTCGAAGTGATACATATAGTCGTGAAACTTTGTGAACTGGTTCCTTATGTCAAGTGTACTTACCCCTGAAAATAGTTACTTTGGGGGTGGCCATGTCTTCACACACGCAACTTTTTAATTTTTATCACCTGACGTTATTACGAGGCTTTCAGAAGCAATGTAGAGAATAATTTTTGAAAAAATCAGAACTGAATGTATGTAACTCCATAACCTCCACATGTTTAACATATTGAGGTTTTGGTAGTTATCAAACCATGCGTGATTTTTGGTGGCCAAATATTTCCGTCAAAAATGATCCACTGTATTGTTTTTGAAATAATGGTGTACTTGGCTACCAAAATATATATCGCATCGTAATACCGTCAGGTGATAATTGAGTAATGCCCAATTTCACAATATATGGTCACCAAAAAGTCTTGGTTAGTTGCTGCGGTTTCTATTGTTTGCCTTGTGATTTTTCAATTGAAACTATGGATACTTACCAAGACTTTTTGGTGACCAGATATTGTGAAAATGGGCCTAAGAGGTTGCGTGTGCGAAGACATGTCCACCCCCAAAGTTACTATTTTCAGGGGTTAGTACACTTGATATAATGAAGCAATTCACAAAGTTTCACGACTATATGTATCACTTCGAAAATACCACGCTGTACTGGGGACTATGTATTATTGCTTGGAATATTATATTACATCATTCATTTTTGTTGAAGATTAAAGATATTTTGTCTGCTGTGAATTTTCTGCTCCTATATGATCTGAGTTTGATATGAAGGGTATTTTCCAGTGGCATTTTACCTAGGTAGGTACTTAGTATAGACTATTATGGACCAATATCCTTTGACATTTGGCAGGTATCACAGAACAAGTTTTGTTGGGAAACTTTCACATCATCTTTTTCCCTTATGCCTTATTTTTAGTTTCTACAATATGACATTGTATTTCTCAGCTGCATGATCCTTATTCTGGAGTATTGCCTTTTAGTTTTTTATGTTTATTATACAGAGTGGCCCAACGAAAAGGTCGCACCCCTATTTGTGACTCTCCTGGTGTATTTTGGGAAAAACGCTCGGACGCGACAATTTTGATTTCTAAGTGGACGTCTTTTCATGTGAAAATAAGAAATTGCGTTACACTTTAGATTTTTAATTGGAAATCCTCATTTTTTATTGCAGATTTGGATTCTTTTTTTGAAAATTGGGGTCAGTTTATTAAATAATATCTATGACCATCTTTGAACGATTTGGAGATATTTGCATTCTATGAAAAAAAATTACAGTTGAGGTGGTTACGTTGATGCTCTGTATCTCAGAGGCTATTTGACGTGAACAATGAAACTAATCTTGCTCATTTTTCGCAATCTACACGGTTTTGACAAATAATAAACAACAGAAAATATCAGTTCCAAAAAAAACTCGAGTTTTTCAAATGTGATGCATTTTTTCTTCATTTCAGATATTGATTCTAGAAAAAAATTTCCTCCGATAGGCACTACATTGAAAGTTTTCAAGCTATTTACATATTGAAAAAATTTAAATATCTTGGAAACAATCAATTTGCTAGAGGACAATGTAGTGCCAATCGAAAGAAAATTTTATCTGGAATCATCTGAAATAAAAAGACGGGCATTCCATTTGAAAAACCCGAGTTTTTCTGAAAAAACTGATATTCATTGTTTTTTATAGTTTGTCAAGACCCTGTAGATTATTGTGAAAAATTATCAATATTATTTGAATGATCAGCATTTTCTATGGGTACCTCCAAAATTTAATTGTTCTAATAGTTTCTGAGATACAAGGCATGAAACTGTTTTTTTTTTATGCAAATATCTCCAAATTTTCGAAGATGGTCATACATATTATTTTATAAACTGACCTTAATTTTCAAAAAAGAAACTTAATCTGGTATAAAAAATGGTGATTTCCATTTAAAAATCTGAATTGTAACACAATATCTTATTTTTGGAACACCTTGTATTGTGCGGCAATACAAGAGAAGACATCACCCTAGAAATCAAAATTAATGAGTCCAAGCGTTTTCACCAAAATTTACCAGGAGAATCACAAATGGGGGTGCGACATTTCAACTGGTTCACCCTGTATGCAGACCTAAAAATATTTCTCTCTTATTTGTAGTTTTTTTTTTAATTCTGCTTTTTGTTGATTTCTTCTATTGTATCATCAGTTTTTCGAAGATTTTCTCACTGTTGTGCATGTTAAGGTGGGTGATTCATTTTCAGCGACGGGGTGCCAGTTCTCGTGAACTATTCATCATAAAGACTCAGGAAAAAAAATGTATAGTAATGTGCCCAAGAGAAAATGCTGGAAATATATTTCAAGCTTCTAGGATCGTCGGAAGGGGGAGTAACGGTACTGTGAAAACAGAAAATCAACACATTTTAGAAATTTTCCCCTTTGAACTACAAAGAAAGATTATGGAAACCGATTTTAGACGATATTCTCTACAAAATTGCTTTCCGACACTTTTCTCTAAGTTGTCAAATAAGACAGCTACAAGCCGTCAAACTTGATGTCACTAAATTGCCTATAACTACGAAATTCCCTGACCGATTCAACTGTTCTTTAGCTCGTTTTAAACAAGAAAATCTGCTCTATCGGGTGCATGTACTCGAGGTCGATTTAATCTGCTTTAGCCGACCACACAACATGGAATGTAAAAGTCAAACCTGTATTTGCGGTTTTTTCGAAATTTTCAAATGCAAACCCACTAAATAGATGCCTCCATCGTGTTATTTCGATAATCTCCTATTATTTTCGTACAGATCATTTTTCTATATCTTTTGAAATAGAAGAGTTACGGAAACTTCATCAGGAATCACGCGAGAAATACTTTTGAAACAGCCCCTATAAATTTGAATCAGTCAAAAAGGTACACATCAGATTTGTTTTGATTAGCGTTTAACATTTTCTTCAGTCGATGTTGAAAACAAAAGCCTATAAGTGAGAATGCCAACTATTTTTCATTTTTGTTTCCACGAGCAGCTGGGAAGTTGAGTACAGTGCACCACTTGCCAAAAATAATAAGGTGACCCAGTAAATACCTTATTCCAAAAATATTTTGAAAAAATGAAATTAACTAAAAAAAAAACAAAAAAACTATATTGCCAATGCTCAAAATCCCGACCGTTGACAAGGCACTCCTATCTTTTTGACACATTCAAATTCACAGGTGCTGTTTCAAATGTATTCCTCGACGGATTCCTGATGCAGTCTCCGTAACTCTTCTATTTCAAATGATATAGAAAAATTACCTTCATGAAAGTGGTAGGAAATTATCCAAATAACACGATGGAGTCATCTTTTTAGTGGGTTTGCATTTGAAAAATTCGAAAAAAACCTCAAATTCCTGTCTGACTTTCACAATTCATGTTGTGTGGTCGGCGAAAGCGAATAAAATCGGCAGTCAAATTGGTTAAGGAATTTCGAAGTAATAGGCTTGTGACATCAAGTTTGACAGCTTAGAGAAAAGTGTCGGGGGGCAATTTTGTAGAGAATATCGTCCAAAATCTGTTTTCATATTCTTATTTGGTAGTTCTCCGGGGAAAATTCCGAATATGTATTGATTTTCTGTTTTCACAGTACCGTCACGCCCCCTTGCGGCGATTCTAGAAACTTGAAATATATTTCCAGCATTTTCTCTCGGGCACATTACTTTACAGATTTTTTTCCCTGGGTCTCTATGATGGATAGTTTACGAGAACTGGCACCCTGTCGCTGAAAATTAATCACCCTGTACAAACATAGTACAGTGACGAGGTTCGAGACAAGCGACGATGCTAGCGGCTAGATTAATAATTTATGCAATGTTTTTAACAGGTTTTTTTAAAGAAGTAGGTACACAATATAATGAATCGACTAAATCTGTTGCTGAGTTGTCGTTTGTCTCGAATCTCGTCGCTGCACTATGTTTGTATCAGCGTTTGTAGAGTACGATCAATGAGTACGATTCAACCATGAAATATACACCGACGATGTTTCCCTCACTCCTAGGCTGCGTCTTGCCCTTCGCCTGTAGAATGTTATGTATTTTGGAATTTGCCAAGCTGTATCGCTATAATTTAGCCTGATAAATAAAATTTTGCAATAATTGATCTCACTATAACTATCTTTGTCAGTTTTGTGTGAAGTGTCCTTCTTCCAATGCCTCGTCTTCCATCTTCGATCTTTCCCTGTAGTATCAGGCGTTGGAATTCGTATCGCTCTCCCCGTATAATGTGTCCCAGGTAAAAGAACTTTCGTTTACTGATGTGTTCGAAAAGTTCCTGAATCCTGAATCCTGAGCACATCATCCTCTCTGAAGTGCTCCGTCCACGACATTTTTAGCATCCGTCTCAGAATTCACATTTTGAATGCCTCAATTCGATTGATAGAAACAGCTTTAAGTGTCCACGCTTCCGCTCCGTATATAGGAGAACCGACCAGACATACCAATAATTCCAGGAAAACATATTCAGCAGTTTACAAGATACGAACATACTCCAGACTTTGTTTATACTCTGTTAGTATTATCGTAATACAAATAGAAGGTCTCAGCTTTCATCAGATCAAATGTTCAGATCATCTGTTCAAATGAGATTATGAGACTATATAGCCAGTTCAAAAATCCTATAACTCTTGGTGACAAATTCTCTCAATTCTTGACTGGGAATACACTTATCGAACATGTTCTTTTTTTATTGGCCACATTTTGATCTGGTTATACTTATTAGTTTAGATCTATTATGAAAAAACGAATTGATGAAACAAACATGAAGTTTCTAAACACTTCGCTGGTATGATGAGAAGTTTCCAAATCCGGGTTTCTTGCTCATGAATTTACGACGCTATAAACTACCTAACCAACAAGACAACAGGTAAAAACTATAAACCAAATTTAAACGTCTGTTTTTCGACATGTGTAGAAGTATTTAAAGTGTATGGCCAATTATTTTTACCGAGCAACTTTACTATTGAAACAAAAATTTGTGATTGATTTATCTTTGAAGTATTCAGACTCAGTAATCCAAATCTATTGATTAATTTGAAAATGACTATATCCGAAATTCCAACGAAATCAAAGTCAAATATAGCCCGAAAATGAATTAACTATTATCAAGCCAACATAAATTGAATAAATGGAAATTATGAAATTATTGTGAATAATGACCGATGATGATGTCCCGAATAATAATCATCCAATATTCGAATCCATTGCTATATATTTTAGTACAGACGGAGTAACTTTCTGGATTAGAATTTATTGATGATAATTCTGTATAACGAGTTCATTGGTTTTAATTGCTCTCACATCAATAGCAACGAGTTTGTATATTTTCCATTCAAACATTTCTTTTGTTTCAGATTGGGAATAATGTCTCATTTTGGAGCATTAGCAGCAGCAAGCAGTCGTTACGCAGCTCTTTGTGGAGCACCTAACGACCCACGATCCCTTCCCTGGTATTGGGGTAGAATACCCACTTCGCACATTTCTCGGGATAAACTTAGTCCCACAGGTAAATAGTTTTGGGAGTCTAGTCTATAGCTCGCGTAATCTTACACAACAAAGGTTAAGTGGGGATGTTCTAGATTATGGCAACATTCTCCATAATATTTTTAATGATTGTGTGATTTGTTATTCATTGACAAGGTTATACCTATGGACATAATGATGATACTGAAAAATATACAGTCCACACAATCATATTCTTTTAACAATAATTCTTTATCATTGAAATATAACACTGAAATTATTTAATCTAATTCCATTATGTATTATGAAAATTTTATTGAGCAAATCTCCACTGCGCTTTTTGAAAGAAGCCTTGAAAGCAAGTTGATTCCAAAACGAGTCGATTTGCTGATATTTAAATAAACCGCTTTTCCGGCTTTAAGGAAAAGCGGAAACAAAGCGTGATTGACTCTAAATCGTGGAAAGCAGATTATAGCAGCTATATCAATTTTATCGTTAGGCAAGATTGTGCTTTTCGCCGACGGTAACGCTCTTGCGAGGCTTCCCCCGATTAGAGACTGAACTTGACGTAAGTCTTCAGGAAACCTTTTTGAAGAAATTCGTTGTTTAAATATGACTCCCTGCTCTGTGGCAAGAATTATGGAGCCGTCGCCACGTATTTATTGGGAATGTAAGACGAAAGCGGATTTGAATGATAGGGAGCGATCGTCAGTCGATATTCGAGTTGTTAATATTTTATAACTAATAATTTTGACACTACTGTTTTACATTGAGTCCTATAACAGGTATGCAAATTCTGAGTACAATAGCATAAAATATCAACTTCCTTTGCGATAACTATCAGCACAGTTGCCTAATTAAATGTCGTTATGTTATGACATGCCTACGTTTACCATGTTCAAATCAATAACTCCCTATTCTGTTCACTCAGGCTCATGATAGGATAATATATCAACGTTCCAATTTGGCTGCATCAGGAAAGCCTTAGCAATGTTTGTATTTTCTTTCATTATATCGCTTTGTGACAGATTAAACCACCCACTTACTCATTGTTGCAGGTGGTTCGACAAACGATGATCAGACACCCCCTATATCCCCACGGGGAGATCACACTCACACTATCGAAAGTCGATCATCCAGGCCATCATCTCCATCCGATCATCAAAGATCACCTACTACTTCCCCTTCGCCGATGCTACCTTCACATCCAGCTTTTATGGAACCTAGCTATATGGCACGGTCCAAAAGTCCTGCAGATAGCTATCGTAGGTCAAAGAGTCCATTCAGGGATGGTGATAATATGGTTATTGATGATGATGGTGAGGATGAGGAGAGTGATTATGACAACGATAAGGATAAGAAGGCTCAAGGGACAGATGGCATGAGTCCTAGCAATTCAATGTCGAACAAAAGGAAAAAGAAAACGAGAACTGTATTTTCAAGATCACAGGTGTTCCAATTGGAATCGACGTTTGACATGAAAAGGTACTGCAGTTGCTCAGGGTTTTATTGAATGCAATACTAAACGACGTTACAATTACAGATATTTATCATCGTCTGAACGTGCTGGGTTGGCAGCCAGTCTACATCTTACTGAGACTCAAGTTAAGATCTGGTTCCAGAACCGACGCAACAAATGGAAACGTCAATTGGCGGCCGAACTGGAAGCAGCAAACATGGCACATGCAGCTCAAAGACTGGTGCGGGTACCAATTCTCTACCATGAGTCAGCTAATTCAACGATGCGCCATCCTTTCGACCAAAACCACTCGTCTCTGGGTCTGCACCATTCACTGGAAAACAGAGATAGTGGTGGTTCTGGATCACCAGTAGTTGGTGGTTCCAGTGCGGGTTATCCTAGTTCTTTATACTACCATCATCAGGCAGCTGTTGCTGCTGCGGTACATAATTTACCTTCTAGTCCTGTCAATAGGCCGCCAATGTCAGGATTAGTTTGAGACGGATTGAAGTGATGAGTTCGGGGTTTTTGTGCAAAAATAATTTTAGGGAGTGACTAAAAATGTGTATTGAAGCTACGTTTATATCTTTATTAGGCTAAAGCCTTATAATAAACAGATGCAAGTGCAAATCGATTTTTAAGTGTGAAAGAAAGCTTGATGTACAATGTATATATTTTGTATTTATTGGTCTGTACATACTATACATATTAATATAACCATCATAAGCAGCTACTGCAGATACCCCACTATGCCAAACCTATCTAGGAAATAATATATTGAATGTATCATGTGTAGCAAAATTTAATCGTTGTTACGTAAATAAAAATTAATATGAAATCATGCATGACTATAGTCTTTTTTTTTTCACCTGGTTCTAGAAGCATCGACATCTGCTGAGGTTCAGAGACAGGCTTCCCCAGACTGAACGCGAATATTCACGGCGACTTTTGCCGCGGCGAATTTTCTCTAATTTTTGACATTTATTTTGACACATTTGCACGTAGAATGTGACATAAAGTGTCAACAAATTTACCGCGGCAAATGTCGCCGCGAATATCCGCCACAGTCTGGGGGTAGGTACCTTAAAATTGAAGATCGTGAAATCCGTGAACAATATAACCTAATGATAAATAACCTCCAGTGCTATTTTGACCGTGTTTGTAAACATGAAAACACTTTAACATTTCCAAGCAGCTACTTTCTCAATAGATTCAAAATTTTATTAAATTATGTTTAATCAAAATTTATACTAATTTATTTGATGCAGAAACACAGAAACACCTTTATGTACATCCACTTTCTATTGGTTAATGTGACTGGTTTTCTCATACCAGTGAATTTTTTTCATTACTGAATCAGGAAATTCGACAAGTTGGCAGCATACGTTAACCTTCCAATCCATCATTTTGGAACAGCTGATTTTGACAAAACTGGACTGTTCGAATTTCACATTTGATTTGTGTAACCAATGAATGAAATCAAATCTTGCAGAGTTCGCTTCATCTATTAAATAAATAATTATAGAAAAAGTATAGTATTCTACTAGCTGGTAATGGCTATTACCCGCTCGTGGATTAATGTACTATAATTTTATGAAGTCCGTTTCATGATTGCCCTTTTAAATATTTAACCACAGTTTCTTGATAATAACGTTATAAATGATAAGCGTCTGGCGTGAGCAAACCTCTGACACTGATTCTCGAAAGCAGTAACTTCTTGTCTGAAATGGATTAGAATGTGATGTATTTCAAAAACAATTCTACTAATAGCTATAAAAAGTAGCACTCGGGCTTCAAGTGCATCGGAACAAAACACTGCCCATTGAAACCCAAATCCAAACACCCCATCAGAAGTAAAATCGGGTGGTCGCATTCAAATAGACCTTCCAGCATTGTTCGACGTTGTACCAGATGTGCAGAGAGGGCTTTGATTAAAGTTAAACTGGAATTAAAAGCAAAGCTCTTTTAAACGCTGATGTTTCGATAGTGACAGATAAGTTTAATTGAGGCCCGTATTTGCCCTCTCCTGTCATCTTGTCAAAAGTTGTCTCGATTAACATGCAAAGGGTGAATGCATTTTTGCGCGACTATAGCATTTTTGCTTTTGTGTGTGTTGATTTTGATAGTTGTGGAGCGCAATTGACATGATTATAGAGTTGTGAAAGACATCATACTACCACGTGAAAGGTATACACAATTTCATTCTACAGACAAGACGTATTATTATACTTGAATTATTTCAATACCGTAGGCTATTTGAGAACCTTGGGGTTATTTGAAACATGACGAAAAAAACTATATTAAATAAAGCGGACGCAACAGATGAAACCATAGCCAAAATGTGAGTACTGCTCCACGTTGTCGCAAGTTCAAAGCGAGCATCATGATGCGGTTCATTGTCGCAAGTTCAATTTTGGAATTAAATTTTGGAAGCGTGGGGTGAACTGCAAGAAAGTGTGAAAATCGAAGTAAAAAAATTTAGTGGTCCAACATTCCGTTCTCGGAACTGGACTGCTAGTAGGTGATAAGGTCAGTTTGATGGTTGTTACTCACTATCAGATACCTGTAGATGGCTCGACAATAATATCGTGGATAAACAGTGTCCGCCATAAAGTTGGGAATCTTTTTTACTATATATATTTTTGTGAAACTTTCTTCGTGGATAGTTTGTGCATGTCCGATAACCAAACGATCCATTTTGATACATATCATGAGTTCTTCGGTTTAGCGAGAATTATTGAAAAAGTTCATTTTGGTGTCAAAAAAATGGTTAATTTGACAGGATATCGAACAATATTGTTTAGAATCCATGAAGGACTCCACATGTTAGCATAGGAGCAAGTCAGATGAAGAAAATCAGAACTGATATTGGGGGCTATGATTAAACGTTTACGTTAACTTGACATGTCCGTTTCACCATGGTAACGCTGTTAGCAAATGGAACATTTGCATTGGTAAACAATCGTAACGTATAAGTTAAGTTAACGTAAACGTTCAATCATAGCCCCCATTAATTGTCTCTTTTCCATGAAAATCAAAATCGAAAATGATGATTTTCTTCTAAAATTAACTTCATTCAACTAAACTACATAGGTTTAATGTAAAGTCAGACGAATTTCTTATGAAATAAAACATTCAAGGGATATAAATCAAAAATTGCCGTCTGGTCGTGTTTCCAACATGTACCCATGTCCATTTTCTCACATTTCTGACGGTCAGATAAATAATTGTTTGAATCTTGAAAAAAATGATTCTATAGAACCCTATCTACTGGGCAAAAAAGAGCACACGATCAGATAGTATTTTTCAAGTAATATAAATCGATGGAGTCTAGTGGAATGAAGGTAATTTCAAAATAAAATCATGATATTCGATTTTCCTTTTAATGGAAGTGGGTAAAATATGAGTTCTATTTTTTTTCATCTGATTTGCTCCAAAATTTTCCAATATCTCTAGTCGAATAAACCCATTTTTTGACACCATTTTTTTTTTATTTCCAATTCTCGCTAAACCGAAAAGCTCATGACATGTAACGAAATCAACTACATGAACTATCACCGGAAAAAGTTTCTCAAAAATATAAATATTAAAAAAAATCCCATATGTACCCAACTTTATGACGGTCACTGTATGTACTTTACATGTTCGATTTTTAACAAGTTATTTTCTTGTGTGGTGTAATTTGGGACCTAAATGGGGGTAGATTGGGAAAATGAAAAACATAAATTATATTTACGGCTATAAAAATGGTGCGAAACCAAACAATAAACTTATTCTTTGGCGAAACTATCGAAGCAAAAAGGACAAAATTTCAAGCCATAACTCTGCTATTCGGGGATTGATCTCTTGTGTTTCCAGTGCTTCATCTTTTAAAGACTAAAACCAAACCTATTTTTTTGTCATTTTGCCATAATAAGATTATTTGTAAGTTTTTCCTATTTTTTTTAGCAAACTTTCTTTACAACCCTTAAAATAAATGCTTTCTCTTGTTTTAAACTTCATTTAGGGTGCTCCAAAAAGGATTAAAAATCGACATTATTCAAGTTTTAAGGCAATTTTCAATTAATCCCAAATCGCCCCACCCCAAGAGGAAATTTGGAATCACGCTTTAAAAAACATTTATCCCCTCCTACTTGGGAAGACTCTAGGCAAATATGGTGCTTACTCCTAGTTATCCAAAAGTGTATCGTACATTATTTCGTGTTACGTAAAGAAAAAGTTATTCATAAGAATGTTAAAATTTTGTCCTCAATAGCTCGGTTTACGGTAAATATTATGTTCTAAAAATTTCACTTCAAAAAAACGGAACCATCAAGTACATTTTTGTTATTCTATTCTGATTATTAATACACAACACAAGTCATCCCAGTATATCTTTATGTTTCTGGTCATAAAGAAACCCTTTTTAAAAAATGATTTTTATTTTCACAACTTTGAAAATTAATTGAAAAAATACAATTGGAACTTAACTCTAACGTGTCTATGCCGTTTCTCCCCGAGCGGACCGTTTCCTAGCCGTAAGTATCCAAGGAACTGCTGACGGCTGCACAGTCATGATGCTGCTTACTAAGGACTTATTAGACACATAACTCCTCCCTTCTTAAAGGAAACTCAAGGGGGTAGCACTTGAGTTTCATCAATGGTACTCGTACGCTGGGGCTTGATTATGGCTGGCTTCCTTTTCATGACAAGGTAAATTGCCATCGGGATCGGGATCAGAAGAATCAGGATCCAGAAGGACCAGTGTTGATAAGGGCTATGCTCTTTTACATAGTCCAGAGGCTTGATATGTGACTCTTGTAGTTGCAATTGGTGTAGTTGATCCAGAGGTAAATTTTGAAGGTGGATTTTTTCTACTTGGGCAACGGGAACATGGATTTTTTTGACGCCATCTAAAGTGACTGGATGGCCATGGAATGCTTCTTGATCGTTCTTGTAGACGGACCGTGATGTTTGGATGGAACATCTTGGTGGAACTATGAATAAGTAAGTTCCATGAAGCTGAGCGATTTCGTCTTCTTCACAGTGAG
Organism: Orchestes rusci; assembly: GCA_958502075.1. Classification (NCBI taxonomy): domain Eukaryota; kingdom Metazoa; phylum Arthropoda; class Insecta; order Coleoptera; family Curculionidae; genus Orchestes; species Orchestes rusci. Next base: position 22,893,244 of record OY293307.1, read on the forward strand.
TCTGGATTTTCTGACTTTTCGGAAATATTCCGATGTAGTGGGCTTCAAAGATTTCTTCCATGATTGGCTTGTTGATATGGATTGGTATTTGTCGACATGTGTCCGACTGATTTTTGAGGGACAAAAGGGACGTAACGCAATCAGGATTTTCATGTGTTGGTAGAACGTTGTTGTTCTTGCAGTAGTATATCTTCTTCAGGGCCATGCATTCTTCGTTTTGGTATTGGTACTTGTCGTTGCTCAGGATAAGGTAAGTAGAAGGAGGGATGATGATGGAATTGTTTTTATTTGGGATGGAAAAGAGATGGAAAATCTCGAAATCATCTTGATTCACTAGCGGAAAATTTAAAGAGAAAACTATTTTGTTTTCAATTGCAAAAACATTTGTTTCAACTACACGGTAATACATTTCGAAATTATCGCTTAGAAATAGAAGTTGGAAAACATTGTGTTGTTTCTGGAGTTCATTCACTATTTCTTTGAGATCTCGTGGAGTTATTATACTCCTATGCAAGGTTTTGAGCGAGGCGAAGGTGATAGCATTTTCTAATTCGCTGATGAAGTTCAACAATGCGTCGAGATTTACTTTGATTTGATCAATGGTCTCGTGAATTTCAAGGTAGTGCAAATAGCTGAACTGTGTCTTTTTGATATCATCAATAATACCATTTATTCGGTTTTCAATTGCTTTCTGATTATTACTCACAATTGTCATGGTGTGATTGATGTTTTTCATTAAATTGGTTGTTAAAGACACTTGTTGATTGACTGTTTGAATTACATTATTTTGACTATTTTCAAGCGTTTTTATATGATCATGAATTTCTTTAGCGTCTTCTTGGTCAAGTTATAAATTTGACAAGTGATCCGATTGGATTAATTAAGCCTCTTTTATTTCGTCCATTTGGTAGGAAAGAATCGATTTTCTGATTTACCAAATTTACTTCATACTTGAGATGTTGATAAGCTTCAAGCAATAGATATTTTGATTCGATTGAAAAGTTGTTAATTGTGGTTTCTAGTTTGATATAATGACTTGTTATGTCGGTTATTTGATTTTTTAGTGAAATGAGGTCAATGTAGTGTAGGAATGTATGTGTTGCTATTTTGATTTTGGCAGTGCCTAATTTGAATGGAAGGATGCCGGGGTTGGATTCAAGATTCTGAATCTGTACCTTCTGTGCCTTTGTCAGGTGAAGTAAGGTCATCAACCTGCAAAGGGTTTTCTGTCATTTTTCGGGGATTTTTGAAAATTTGTTTATGATAGTTATTTTGGGCAGTTGTTACTGTCAAGTCATTAGTTTTTAAAATATGTTCTGGTTTATAGAGTGGATTGGTTTTGGATTGTCTGTCGCCTAATTTTCGATAACCGATTGATCCAGGTTGGATATCGGGTGGATCATTCCGTTTTTCGTTCGCTTTTTCAATTACTTTACTTTTGTTAGCGGACAGATTATCGTGAATATTTTTGTAGATTTCTCCCATTGATTCTTTATGTTGATTTAATTGATTGTTTATCAGTTGGGCGTTACCATCAATATTGATAGGATCTTTAAGTTCTAAATGACCAAATACTAAATCAATTGGTTTTTTCTTTGTTGCCGAATGAATTGAATTATTATATCCAATTATTGAGAGGTTTAGTTTTTCGTGCGGGCTTAAATTTGGTTTTGTCAAAGCTAAAGTTCTCATGTGTTCCAGAAGTGTTGAGTGAAATCTTTCTACTATAGAATTACTATTTGGGTTCAAAGGTAAGGTGTAATGCCAATTTATATTATACAACTTTGAGAATTCTTTCAATAGATGTTGATTGAACTCTGTACCATTATCTGAAACTATATTTTCGGGTATTTTGTAATTTGACACAAATTGAACAAGTGATTGGTAAATGTGGAGGGCTGAAAGGCTTGGCAAAATGAAAGCCTGACTGAATTTTGAAAAACTGTCGCAAATTGTTAATGCAACATTTTTGTCAAACTTGAATGTGTCTACATGTAGTGTTTCAAATGGTTTCTTAGGTGTAGGTGTAAGTTGTAATTTGATTAAGGGTGGATGACGCTCGTACTTTACTTGTTGACAAATCGAACAGTTATTGATGAATTTTCGTACATCATCATTCATTTTTGGCCAATAAAATTTTAATCGAAGTTGATCGATAGTTTCATGTAACACTCTGTGATTGGTAATACCTTCGTGTTGCTTTTTGATCGTTTCGCGTTGTTTGTCGGACTTTGTGATGTCAGCTAATAATTTATTTGATTTAAGTAACTTGTAAGTTGAGTGTTTGAAGGTCTGGGGGATAAAATTACACATTTTCTTTTAAAGTTCGTCATTGTTGTCGTTTTGAAAATAGAAAACGTATTGTCTCTTGGGTTCGCCGTATTCTTTTAAAAATTGAATAACTTGATTTTCAAAAGTATCGTCATTTACGTAAATATACCATCGAGTTCTGTTAACGGGATCTGTGAAAATTTTCTTGATTTCTTTTTGAGGCAGTGTATTTCTATCAACTTTAATTATGAAAATTTGACAGAGAAAATAATTAATTGGTTTTTCAGTGATATGAATGGTGAGAATTGGATCCTCTGCACTCGTATGCACTGTTTCGTTGTCATCATTTTCGTCTGGGTCAGCCTGTGCTATAATAGACTGATTATCTAATATGGGATTCTCGTTATAAGATTGCATGAAACGTAATACAGGCGGTGTTTGCGACCTTATTCTAGTTTCGCTACTTTGGTTTTCCTCGGAATTAGACGGTTGGATATTTGTTTCGTTCACATGAATTTCTACTCGTGATAAAGCGTCGGCATTGGTGTTTTTCTTGCCTTTCTTATAAATAATTTGATAATCAAATTCTTCTAATTTTAGACGCCACCTAACAAGTCGAGAGTTTGGTTCTTTAAGGTTCATTAACCATTGAAGGGGTTGATGATCTGTTACAATTTTGAATTTCCTTCCAAAAAGATAAGGTCTAAAATAACGTGTTCCCCATATAATTGCGAGAAGTTCTTTTTCAATAGTACTATAGTTTTGTTCTGAAGAATTTAATGTTATCGATGCGTAGGCAATCGGTTTATCTTGACCTATAGGTCCTTGTGAAAGGACACAACCAATGGCAACATTGCTTGCGTCAGTTGTTAAATTAAATTCTTTAGAAAAGTCCGGATATTGCAATATTGGGTCATTTGTTAAAAGTAGTTTACAGTCTTGGAAGGTTTTCTGATATTCGGGGTCATTGATGTTTATGGTTGAATTTTTCTTTAAACAATTTGTGAATGGCTTGGTTATTTTGGAAAAATTTGGAATAAATTTCCGATAATAACCAAGAAGTCCGAGAAAGCTTTTAATTTCCTTGGTTGATTTTGATATTGGATATTTCAGAATAGCATTGACCTTATCAGGATTTGGTTTAATTCCTTCGGTTGTTATTATATGTCCAAGAAATGCAACTTGCTTATGTAAAAATTCAGATTTATCAAGCTGGATTTTCAAGTTACTTTCACGTAGTCTCTGAAAAATATGTTTGAGATTGACGATATGTTCTTGTACTGAGGTGGAAAACACTATTATATCGTCCATATAGACGAAACATATTTTATTTTGTAGTCCGTTTAAAACATTATCCATGACCCTTTGAAAGGTTGCGGGCGCATTTTTTAGGCCAAAGGGCATTCTGATATATTCATAATGCCCATTTTCAACGCTGAAGGCTGTTTTTTTGATGTCGTCGGGGTGCATTTCAATCTGGTGAAATCCACTAGCCAAGTCGAGAGTAGTAAAATATTGGCTACGGCCTAATTTGTCAAGAATGTCAGTGATATTTGGAATTGGATAACGGTCATCAATAGTTTTAGAATTAATTCCCCTAAAATCTACGACAATTCGCCACTTTTTCTTCCCAGAAGCGTCCGGTTTTTTTGGTACGATCCAAATTGGTGAAGACCATGGTGAATCGCTTGGTCTAATAATGTTTTGATTCAGCATTTCGTGAATTTGCCGCTCAACTTCCGGTTTATGTATAAATGGGTATCGATATGATTTTGAATGGACGGGTAGTTCGTCAGTTGTTTTTATTTGGTGTTTGACTTGGTTGGTAAATGTCAACGGTTGATTGTCTTTATGAAAAATATCAAAATATTTATCACACAATTTTGTAATATGATATTTTTCTTCTTCGTTCATATGTTCCGTGCGGATCAAATCTGCAATATCATTTCTATAAAATTGATTAGGTGTTTGCTGAATGGTAAAATTAAAAATTTGGAAATTGTTTTGATCAAAATTTTGAACTTTGATTGGATTGTATAAAGAAATTTCTTGAGCTTCATCTGTATTGTTTGAAATTTCTACAGAAGCGTAACCTTGACTTGCGTCTGTTAAACATTCAGGAATGATGCAATTTGAAATTTTATACTGGGGAATGGTTACATAACCATTCTCTACATCAACAGGAATTTTTAATTTTTCTGTCATATGAGGTTCAATACGAGTGAAAAATAATAGTTTTGATTTTGCTTCATAGTCGCTCAAAGGAATTTTTGATTCTGGTGTTTTCAAGAGATAGTTTTGCAGATAAACCATCAAGTAAACCATCAAAGAAGTGATGAAACTTGAATAAATAGAGTTTGATTGATTTCCCTGAATTAAATTCATTGAAAGCTGGAATTTCAACACAAAAGTCTCTAGTTGTTGTTTGGAAAACTGAAGAAATTGAAAATGGTTCTTTGTTGATGAAATTTGGAAAATACTTTTCGGCTATTTCGGGATTTAAAAATGATTTTGTCGCACCAGTATCAATCAGTAATTTTAACGGTGGATTGGCGATTTTTATATAAGGGAGATCTTTCTTGTCGTAAATTGAGTGAATTTCTACGTTATTGACTCTGGAGGCAAGGTTTCCTGAAAATTTGGTTGGTCACAGTATGGTTCCATTGATAATGATCTTTGATCCAAACTTTGATCATCATAATAATATGGATATTCGTACTCCAGATATGAATGATTATTATACATTGGGCTTGAATTGACATTATGCATTTGGAAGTTGTTTGATCTGTGATTATTACTATTGTTATTACTTCTATTTGAACTATAAGAAATTACACTCATTGGTGTTGGTCTGGGCAAATTTCTAACGTTTTGTTGGTTTGGTCTAAAAACATTTGTTTGAGGCCTTGGAGGTCCAAAAACTTGTCTATTGGTGAAAAAATTTGGTTGATTGAATCTAGGTTGTGGCATGTTAACTGGCCCACGAGGAAATGAATTTCCTTGGTTAAAATTTGGAACATTTTGAAAGGAGTTTGAAAAATTTGGAAAACTGTTTCTGTTATTGAAGCCAAAATTTTGCCTTTGAACAATTTGATTGTTCGATTGATTTCTATTGTTATTTTCAAGATGAAATGGTTTTTGCAAGTGTCTGATATTTGTTTCAGAAATTATGTAACTTCTAGCTTCCGCAAGATTGACAGGTTTCATTGCTCTGATAGTTGAGCCCAAAGGTTCTTTCAAACCAGCTAAAAATATTTTTAAACCATGGATGTTATAAAAGTTCTTCTTAACATTAGCAGTATTCTCATCGTCATTATGAGTATCTAAGTAATTATGAAGAGCACTCAAATTACCCATTACTCTAGTATGAAATTGTAAAGGCAGTTCATTTGCATTTTGACGCAATTGATCCAAATCAAAGAGTAACCCGTTTTCATCTCGTTGATCACCAAAATGTGCAACAAGCGCGGCTTTAACGGTACACCAATCTTTAGTAACGCAAATGCTATAAACTTCCCTTGCTTTACCGATAAGTTTTGCATAGATTCCATAGATAATCGTGATATTTTGGACACAATCTAACGTCGCATTGTTCCAATAAGTAGTTATAAGCTTATTACTAGTCTCTAAAAATGCGGATAATTCAAGAGGATTTCCGTCAAATTTTGGAACAATATCTAATAGTTTATTATCAAAATTTGGAGGAGGCATATTTGATGCTTGATTTGAATTATTTGCTTGATTTGAAAGTGAAAGGCGTGAAAAAAGATTATCTAAATTTAAAAGATTATTTTCCGAACTTTTACTTTGATCAGTTAAGTTGGTAACTTCTAAATCTAACTCGAATTCAATGTTTTCTGCTTGAGAATCAGAAGAATGCGAGGGGAAAGACATAGACGGACAACAATAGGAAAAAGGTGACTTACAGGAGGAAAATCTTCATTTTTCTCTGCTGCACTGCTGGATTTCTTCTTTTTACCAAACACACTACGATCCGATTAACGAAACGTTTTCGATCTGTGAATCCTTATAAAGCACTGGTTCGATTTTTGAATCAACGGTTGAAACCGATGAGTTTTTCACTGTGAAATGCTCGTTCAAAATCCTACCGACTGCGCCACTTTATGTTTCTGGTCATAAAGAAACCCTTTTTAAAAAATGATTTTTATTTTCACAACTTTGAAAATTAATTGAAAAAATACAATTGGAACTTAACTTTAACGTGTCTATGCCGTTTCTCCCCGAGCGGACCGTTTCCTAGCCGTAAGTATCCAAGGAACTGCTGACGGCTGCACAGTCATGATGCTGCTTACTAAGGACTTATTAGACACATAACTATATCATTATGTACAGGGTGTTCAAGTATATTTTGGCCAATAGCTATCTACGTTAATATTAACCCTAGAGAGTGATTCAAATCATTGAAGTTGTAGTACTTTTTCTGAATTATTAGAACTTGTTATCAGAAAAAAACATTTGAGCATCAGAAGTCAAAGAAATTCAGGCTTCTAATTTTTTTTAAGGGACACCCTGTATTTTATCTCATAGTTCGATAAAGAAGTTTTTCCTGATTTCAAATATACAGGTTGATTTAGGAGGAAATGTCAATACTTCAGGTACATACGTATTCAGGGCTCAAAAATAAACATAAAAGTTCATATATATATGGTTCCGCAATACCTTCGTTTTCGAATTACAGGGAGTTAAAAGTGTTGGACTGGTTTTCTGTAGATATTCCCGCACTTATCAAGATATTTGAATAAAATTGAATACAGTTGACAAGTTTTTTCACCCTATCTAATGAATGAAAACTTAATATCTTATAACCTATATGGAGAGAAAGGGACGGGTTCAGGAAAAATATGTCCAGAATTTTAGTATTGTGGACTTTTAGGAGTTTTGCCGACTAATGGAAATCTGTAATTTTCTACTCAGATAAAGTACTTTTCTCGTACCTCGATGGGACGCACCAATCTAGATAAAAATGCATTTGAAATTCATATTACCGACAAAATCGCGTATACCAAAACTCTCATCGAAGCACGGGTTTACATGTGATGCAGATGCAGACGGCTTTTTTCACTAAAATCAGTGTGTTAGAAGATTTTCAAATGCATTTTTCTCGAAAATGGTGCGTCCTAGCGAGTACCTTATCTGTGAAAAAAACTCCAGATTTTCAGAATTTGTAGACAAAACCACTAAAAATCAGCAATACAAAAATTTGGGGCATATTTTTCCTGATCCCGTCCCTGTATATTCCACTCATGAAGGTTATAAAATACTATGTTTTCATTCATTAGATAGAGTGTAAAAAGTTCAGCACGTGTACACAATTTTATCCAATAACCTTAACAGGTTTTGGAAATATCTACAAAACACCATCATCAGGTTTTCACCTTTAACACCCTGTATTTCGAAAACGAAGGCTTTGTGGACCCATATTGATATGAACTTATAGGTTTATTTTTGGGCCCTGAGTACGTACCTGAAGTATTGACATTTCCTCGTGAATCACCCTGTATAAGGGTTGAGGGTATTATCTCTTACGGCAAAAAAATATCATATCGTTTTTTTTATACAAGGAATAATGATGATTAATTAGACAGGTCCTGGTGATGATTAGTAAAGACCAGCAAACTATTCCATGTATAGAAAAACGTTAATATCTTTTTAACCGTTTAACATCTAAAATCCTTATAAACTTGAAATCAGGAAAGAATTATATATCGAGCTAGGGGATAAAATACAAGGTGTCCCTTTTAAAAAAAGATAAGCCTCAATTTTTTCAAATCCGATATTCAGAAAAAATACTACATTTTTTCTAGTTTGAACCAATCTCTAGGGCTCATATTAACGGAGATAGCTATTGGCCAAAATATACGTGATCACCCTGTACAGGGTGTCCCATTTTCCTTGTCTTTGCGAGGTATCCCTTTTAAGAGTGATGATGGAGAGATGCGATTATTTGAATGCTGTCCTTTACTTTTTCGAGAAACGAACGATGCCACAAACAAAATTTTCGCAGCTCACTTCGTTTCTGATATACAGGGCGAAATTGAAAATTGACCATTTTCAGGCACCCCTCGTATCTCAGCTGTCTTATAATTTAGATAAAAAGTAAAAATGCATTTTCACAAAAAAAAAATTGTAGAATCCAGTGGTGTTATCAGATTTTTTCTAGGAGTAACAGATTTGGATATGTAACACAAACATATGTTTTCTTCAAATGAGATACCCTGTATATTTTTGATTATTTTGAATAGGCCCGCTCTGAGCTTTCCAAAAATATAATATATCATTATAAAGATAGAATTCTATCTCGAAGCTTTATAAAAAGCGTCTAGAACTCCACTGGGAAATTTTGGAATACTACGTTTCCCAAATAAGACGCTATGATGGGGAATGAGATAGGAGAATCTTCAAAATGAGCTATCACTCGATCCTTTTCACGAGGATTTACATCTCCCCAAATTTATTTTTTTTTTATGGTGAAATACATCCTCGTCAAAAGGATTGAGTAATACCTATCTAATTTTGAAGATCTTCTGTTCCTCATCATATTCTTCAAGTTTGGAGAAGGCAACTCTTGCGAGTAACTATTTATTGAATACAAAAAAATCGAACGACTTTTGTTTGACAAGCTGTCATATAACGCAATAACCCAGCAGAGGCTTGAAACCAGGCAGTTGTGATCAGGGCCAAAGCAGCGCCCTACTCCCCTTTTCCATTTGAAATTTTAGAGGTGGGTTTCATCAAAGATTGCAAATGAGGGTTCTCTTATACGCCTAATAAGTGCCCCCCTCAAAAACAAAGTTGACGTGTCTGATTTTCTTATATGATAATAAATACCCAAAATCAATACCGTTTCGTTTTCGTTGGGCCACCCTATATTATACTGTAAAGATGAAAATGAATCCCAAAAATGTTGCTGTCAATTGCAATTTTACACGAGCTGGTATTGCATCTCTGATGCGTATCTGACTGTTGAATTTTATTGGCGCCACGTGCCGGTGAAATCTAGGACTAGTTTTGATTCATTCTCAAATAGTTTGCATACGCTTTTTGATCTTTCAGCGACAGCCATGCCAGTCTCGTACACAAAAAACGCTTAGTCACGTATTTCGTGGGATATAGTTCTTGCAGTTTGTTAGAAATATTGACAATATTGAGGGCACTCGGGTTCTTTTTGTTTTATGAATCCAACTTTAAAGTAGCTGCTGGTCGGGCCTTCGCTCCGAACTTCTTTGAACCGTACCGGCCCACCGGGCATTTGCCCGGTCGCCCGGTTGTCCCATCCAACCCTGACTGGAACGCATATGCTTCAATTATTATTGTGAAACGTCTATAAACATAGTCTTTCGGAAATCTCGCACCAAGTTTATGTTGTATCAACCTTTTCATAAGACCCACAAGTTAGTCTTTTAGATGTCAATAACAACTGTGACTGTATAATATTGAAGAGGCTATCACAAACTGATAATTTTAACGATAGAAAGAAGTGATGATACTACTGATGTTCAAGTTGGTGAAATACTGTATGTATATGCAATCTACAATCTACAGGGTGTCCGGGAAAATGTGGAAGATCTCTTGGATTCAGATAGAACATTAAAAAATAAGATGACAAGTTCCCACAAATTTTTTTCCTAGCGGCCCTCCCTACGGAGATACGGCCCCCTAAAGGACCCCACTGGAAATCGGTTTTTCTTGAATAACTTTTAAACGACTCAATATAATTCAATGAAAATTTGATATGATAAACAGTAGTAAGGACCTCTCAAAATACTTTCCTTAAAACATAATTAGCTTGTTAAGTTTACCAGGGACGGACTAGATTGTACATTTTAACGCTCAAATTTTTAACACCCTGTATGATAAGGAGTTAAAAAAATAAATTTGGATACCTTGAACATTAAGCTAAAGAAAAGGTACTCCTGTTCATTGTCGATAAAATGAACCATTTTCGAGAAAAAACAATTTTTATTAAACAAAACCTCGAAAAAAGCCATGACGAAGTGGTGCTCTTGACGAAATTGTGAACCTAACGCTAGGAAAAAAATTAATGGGAACTTGTCATCTTATTTTTTGATGTTCTATCTGAATCCGAGAGATCTCCCACATTTTCCCGGACACCCTGTATATGCAAGTGGTTAACTAGAATAGCTGTCAGAAAGAGCTGGTATCTAAATATTTTTGAGCCTTGGCTCACCAGATCTACTCATACCAATAATATGAAGATATTTGCTAATTCGTTATAATATTTGTACTCTTTATTGTGCTGTTATCTCGTTTTGCTTAAAATTTGAGCCTCCATCAACTTTGTACTAGTATAGTAGTTACTTATTCTCAATTATTACAAAATGAGTTCAATGCCCACTTAATTTTTGAGACTACAGCAGTTCAATGCAGCAGGGATGTCGACCGTGTTTGGTCAGATTGGTTGAAATAGACGTTCCATGGTGATCGCCCAAGTAACAATATATTGAATTTGTGTCTAATGTTGTGTTATACAAAGAGTTTGGGTTAGTTTGGGTTTGGTAAACAAATGGATCTCGCGTGAGCGACATCCTTATTGTTTGATGATAGACAGACATGACACGTACCCTCCTGCATTTTACTGTCGTCTCAATTTTGCATGGTTGGGTTTTCAATATCTATCCAGCAGTGGTTTTTGAATGTATCTCACAAATATCATGATATTTATGTGTTAAGGGTAGGTACGTTCATAGCACGTCATCACCATCACTGTGCAGCGTCGATGATCCCACCATCGCGGTCACAGCTATGTGGAATAAATACGTTTATTGATATAGGAGCGTTCAAAGTGAAGAGATGTTCTATAAATATGCTACAAGCGCACACCTGCAGTCGACCCTCGCTGTTTTTGAGGAAATCTGAATATTTGAGGGCATGCATGCATCAACGTTTGCTCATCTGTGATTGGCTGCCGCCCCTCTTCTTCATCAAATCTGGCTTCATCTTTCTAAAACAGTTGGGGAGAAGATGGTGATGAATACTGCTAAGCTTGTATCATTCTTTTAACTTATCAAAAATCATCACTATTCTGATGTAGACAAAACGATCTCATATCAACTGTGGGTGCTTGTGCACTACTGAAGAAACTATGCAGACGTCCAAATAGATATAGGAAAACAGCTATGATTCACTGCTAAGGTGAACCGCAATCAACACTCATCATCCACCTAGAAATAGAGAGGCAAGTAGCAAGGGTGCGATCATTGATGATGCGCAGAACCACCATGAACGTACCTCAACTGTTTGAGTATTGTGTGTCATTTTCTTCGATCCACGTTCTTGAGCCAAAACATCAGGCGAATTTTGGCGTTAACCAGGTTACGAATTTTCTAACCTAACTTTCCTTCGCAGTAGGGACAAATCTCTTGGGAGGTACCTAATCAAAAAGTTACGTTAAACCATAAATGTTACTTTTAGTAACCAGAACGTTTTGGCGTTTGATCCCGAGCTGCTATCGATATATAACCAATCAATTACTTAACACAGAACCAAAATTTGTACGTAAAATTAATAAACAGGAGTCGTCAACTTTTTGAACATTAATTCAAAGATTTCGTCACTGTTACAATTACTTCTGCCTCATAGATTTATAACTGAGAGCACGGAATCAATGAATAACGGAACACTGATCAATGAACGTGGAACATCAAATATTGATCACTCTTTTCATCAACATGATGTTCAAAATTCATTAAACCTACGTATGACCAACATCAATCCATGTTTTCCGTCTTCAAATCAATGAATACGTGGTCATAGATAAATGAACGGTATTCATAAACTTCAATAAACATCCTTTGTTATTTCAATGTACACAAAACATCGATTTAGCGAACCCGACCATCGATCTGCTGAAGAGACGCCAAAGTTAATGCTGTCGATTGTTGAAGTAACCACCAAAGACATCAATATTATGAGGAGAGGTAGTCGATGCGTACAATTGACGCCAAATTTGCACTACTAGGGTTACTAGACGCCAAGCCGAGAGGTACGAAGTTTGTCTTTCTCTACTCTAAAAAAGTTGGGTGAGTACTACTAGTAAGTAGTGAAATCTTACTTCTTTTTGAATTCTAGAGATACCCGAGGAAATATCCAGACTGTGGATAAACGGAGCAAGTTTTAGAAACTTGATATGAGCTTACCTATTTCTATTTACAAAACCAAGATACCTTCATCAAATCTATGGACGGAGAGGATAATTTTGAGGATAGGATAAAAGATTTATGAAACTATACTTGTCTTTCAACACACTTTCATGAAGAATATAACACCGATATTCAAAAATTATTCTTAACATTCAACTTGCTGCAAAAGCCGATCCACAAAATGAATGGTAATGAATGTGAAGACCAGTGAGCATAGACCAATGCTCAAAGTTTATTGATTCAACGTACTGCGGTAATAAACCAATGTGAATGGATTCGTAATATTAATAACCAGCGTACATAGATCCATGCCCACTGTTCATTGATTCAACACAGCGATAATAAACTTTATGTTTCTTAGCTCGTAAAATCAATTACGATCATGGGATTCATGCTCACTGTTCATTGATTCAACGTACAGTCATCGTTACCTCGCGGACAGAAAAATCTACGTATGAACGTTCATTGTATCAATGTCGACCGTAGCCGGCGCAAAAACAATGTTCTCGTTCATTGATTTGATGTACATTTTTATTGATATCACGTACTTTGTGTGAAGAACGCTAAGGATTTCATTATTATGGTAAGGTAGGTAGGTAATGTACTAATATAAAAATTCAATGAATTTCGAAATTCCAATTCCTTCGAATCTTGATAATCTGTACCTCGAGCAATCGATAAGAAGAATTCTCAAGTTTTTCGAAAAAACGTGGAAGGTCCATACGATTTCTTCAATCTTTGTTTATGGGTCCTGGAACTGAATTCATGGCAGTTGAAAAAAAATAACAAATAACACCAATGATAGGCTGCAAGACATTCTCAATTTATTCACCTCAGCATTGTAAAAGATGTTGCTTGAAAAATCACAAACAAACAACGCTTTATACAGAAGAGAGTTCCTTCTTTTATATTGTTCTCAATTCAGACTTTGGCTCCTCCATTAAAGAAAAAAATACAAAAAAAAACATCTGATTTGAATCTTTTGATAAAATTTTGCTGTTGATTGTTGATTCACGCAATTAATTCGACGCGATTGTTGTGATTAACTGCGGCTATCTCAAGAGGCGCTACCCGGACCACTAGATAAGACAAAATGTGTGCGTGTAGTATTTGGGAGTAAATCTGTAGTAGATACCTTATTCATACTAAAAAGCACAATAGATCGTAAAAACATATTATTGAATCTACGACCAAATGTGGATACCAGCAAATTGTTCGGCGTATACAATATCTAAATATGTATTATGTTTTTGACTCAAAGTAGATGTAGGGAGGCGGTGATTCATAGCTTGCATTTACCGCATGCCTAGAACAACTGATGTATGATATTGGATTTGAAAATTCCTTCACCTGCGGCACTAATACCACATGATTTCCTGCACTGGATGTGAAAAATATGTTTTTGATATACGGGGTGGCCATTTAAAAAGGAAAAACGAAGCTAGTTTTAGGAGCCCCGAGACATTCGATTTTTGATTTGAAGGAGAACCATTTTTTTTTACATTTTTTCCCCATAAAGAGCAAAGCCGTAGAGCGGGTAACAAGGACCGCCAAAATTTTAATTTGCCTGAGGGGTCGAGTGAAATCCTATTTTGAAGGTATTTTTATGAAGATTACAACCCTCAAGTTTCACACTGCCCATATCTACCTAGTCATCACAAGGGCTATCCAAAGTTACCAACAAATGAACATTTTGAAGCATTTGAGGGTTGATTTGGCGATATTCATCAACTATTCGTTGATTCAAGTCTTCCTCAGATATTGGCTGGATTTCATAAATTTGAGTTCTCGGGCTCAAGTCTGGACAATATCTATTGCCCTGAGAAAGTTTGGTCTAAATATCGACAAAAAAAGCATAGGGTAGTGGATTGGCGCACATCTCGCTATGGTTTTGAAACATTTTTTCTTGTAACTTTGATCAACTCCTGTAATGGTTGTGTAGATAGAAGCGCTGTAAAACTCGTGGGTTATAATCAACATAGAAATACCTTCAAAATAAGGAATCACTCGACTCCTCATGCCATTTGAATCTTTGGGAGTCCTTGTCAACGCCGCTAGGGTTTTGCCCTTCATGTGGTGCAATTATCGAAAAACCAAAAATCGACGGGTCCAAGGTTATATTCCTAAATGTCTCGGGGCGCCCGAAATTAGCTCTGTTTCCTTTTCAAATGACCACCCTCTATTTAAAAACCCTACATGAAGAACTAATGAAAACATCGGAAAGCACGTGCCATGAATATCAATTCATCAAAAAAGTTCTACTCAAGTCAGTTCTATTCACACAACATTTTAATATCACACAAAAGCTGATCTAATCGCTGCTCACACAAACATAACTTCGACAATGGCCGTTAAAATTAAAATTAAACGACCAAAAGTCCCCTCCCAAATTCGAGTGCCGCACAATATAATCTTAGTGGCTGTTATCGCGGCATCGGAAATTCTATATTTTAATTTCGAACCCACCTAATACTTAGTGACTAATATCAAAATCCTGATAAGATCTAAATTTGGTTTTTAGTTTTTACTTCGGAATTTAATTGGGGTAGTCGGACAACGCTCGTATGTACACCCCCTTCACAATTTCGGCATAATCACTCGTTCCCAATTAAAAGTTATCAGTAATCAGTAGTGGACATTGTTGGGTTTTGAGAAAAAAGGCCAAGTAACAGCGTTTGTTTTTGTAAGTAGTTTTAATGATTACATTGTTGTCATCCCTATAATCAACTCATTAGATGAATTTCCCAACTATTCTAATTGGATGGATGGAATAATCTTAATCATTCCAGAGGTAATCAACTCACCATATTTCTTCTTCAACTGTATCACCATTAGCATCAGTAAAACAAAATTGTTTTTCCTAAACGGGTGAACAAGTATCAGCAGTGGGAATTGAGAGACAAATACCATAGGACTCATTTCCAACTTTCATAAAAACATTGTTATGATTTTTGGAAGGTATTTGTTGCGTTCATTGCATTCATTCATGTAGGGTTTCGTGAAAGCATAAGCATAACATTAATGATCAAGTCATAAGCCACTTTATTAATACATAAGCATAAAGGATTGTGTTTATGAAAGGTGTTATTTGATACATAACAACTAACAACTGTCAAAGATAACCTAGCCTGAACCTGAAAAATCCCTCCTGAAAACTAATCACTCCAACAAAATACTTTGAATTTATCAGGTTTATTATTATTTTCACTTTCGTTTTCACAAAACAGTAACTTTAAAACCCCAATAACAAAAAAGTGAGGTTTGTTTGTTTTCTTCTTGTCGTGATCATTCAACCTTGTTTTAATTTAGTGCATAAAAGTTAAATGTTGGGAACTTTTACGCTCATGCATTATGTTATGCTTTATTCATTGAAACTCATGTTTTCAGTAAACACTGTAGTAAGTATCCATACATTTAACTGTGATGGCTTATGCACTAAAATGAGATTTGATCAATAAATTATGCTTATGCTTAGTTCTGATGCTGGGTTTAGCAAACAACCCAGCATCAGAGCTGACGTCAAGCTCTTTGAATACTTCTAAACGCTACTTTCCATCCATACACTAACTCAGTTTCCTCATGATTGTTAAAAGCCAATAAAACAACAGCCAGATACAGGTTGGCCCAACAAAAAGTTCCCACCCTTATTTATGACTTTCCTGGTATATTTTGGGAAAAACGCTCGGACACGTCAATTTTTATTTTTAGGGGGACGTCTTTTCGTGTATGACTGTATAATACAGGGTGTTCCAAAAATAAGATATCGCATTACACTCGACATTTTTAAATGGAAACCCCCAATTTTTTTTCTATTTTTGGATTCTTCATGAAGTTTTTAGTAACTTTTGTATAATATACGAGCGTTTTTCCCGAAATATACCAGGAAAGTCATAAATAAGGGTGGGACCTTTTCGTTGGGCCACCCTGTATATCATGTGAGGGTGTAATGGGATTGATGTTTTAGCTTCACTTTTCTGTCTGGAAGAGATAATTTTGACTTTTTTGCCAACCTTAAACCTCCAATTTTGATCGGACACAAGAAGTGTATGTGGCTAAAATGCCAAGTGATTTGAATGATCCCGTCTTCAAGAAGAAACGTCAGATGCCTTTCTACTTTCTTCCCAAAATACTTGAAACTTCGTGTCATAAAATTTAAATGTGTATTTGGAGCGGATTATGTGTGAACGTATTATTTCATCAGATTTTGTTTTAAAACCAATGCTCAGAATTATTGATTTCGGAACTACTAGATTTACTCAACGATCATAGTGAATTTAGCGTAATTATGATATCAAGGAAATATCTTCTGATAAGAATCAGAAGCAATTATTATTATCAAAGAATAACATGAAGCTACCTCAAATGATTTGCCGGTATCGGTATTTGAATCCGTAACGTAACGACATACGTCTACAAGCAAAAAAGCTTTTAAAGCTTTATTTTAGTTTCAGTGAACGTCAATGCCCCTCATAACCTATAGTATATTGCACAACAAGCATTGAATGACACAAAGATACGTTTACGTTTTTGGTGTTACCATGACTGTCCAACAGATACTACGCCTGCGCAATGGTCAATAACTAAACGTATCAAATTACATCTACCTTAACGCAGCGTCCCTTCACCTGGGTCTTATCCGTAATCGTATCTAGGACGTATTGAGCCGGACTTTGCCGATCATGACTCTTGTGTGGTTCGTAGCAAACTTCACGTAAATCGATTCATGAAACTTAACCTTAAAAACACGCGCGTCATCGAGATACGATGCACCCCGTTGCAGCATGACATTTGCGTTGAGTTTTATTTTGAAAACGAAGATTTCTCAGCTTTCTGAAAGGTATTTGAACAATGTTTCAGGGAACAACACGCCATTATCAAACACCAAATGAACACTAATCGACCAATAATGTTTTGATAATATAAGTTCACGATTTATCACACAAAATGAAAAGATACGGCGCTAAAAATGCATAAGTTTTCAAAAGATCCTGAAAATCGTAAATATATTTTCATTACATGAACATATCCGCAACTATTGCCAAGCATTCAAACCAAGCAAAGTCAAACAATGTTGCCGGACTTGACAATTTTCATAAGATCCACTTTGATATAATATATATATTATCAAAAAACCCCATACTGTACCATTTGAAATGGTGTCGGGTGTATACATGTCTACATTTTTTTTTTCTCAATTTACATTAATTGTGCACGAATCTGGCCCATTCCTTCTTATTTCTGGTCAATGCTTTAGCCTCATTCCATGATTTTTCTCTTTTCTCCAGTGCATCCCCTACAGTCTGGTTCCATGTTTTTTTTGGTCTTCCTCTCATCATTCTTCCTCCCGCTCTTGTTTCCCAGATTTGTTTCACCTGCCTATTGCTCCCCATTCTTTGTAAATGTCCCCACCAACTCAATTTTCTCTTTTCAATAAATTCTAGGATTGATTCTATATCCATTTTTTCCCTGATGTCGTTGTTCTTGATCTTGTCCATCCTTGTTACCCCCATTACTCTTCTTAAGTATTTCATTTCCATGGCCTGTATTTTGCTTTCTTGTCTCTGAGATAGTATCCATGATTCACATCCATATGTCAGTACTGGTCTGTAGATAGTTTTGAATACTTTCATGTTTTTGTTTTTCGATATTTTTTTTCTGTTTATTATTTTTTTGTTTATTGCATAGTAAAGTTTTGTTGAGGTCTCTATTCGTCTGTTGACTTCTGGTTCTGTTGTTCCTAATTGGTCCAGTTCCACCCCTAAGTATTTATAAGTTTTGACCTGCTCTATTCTCTCTCCTTCCACTTGAATGTTAATTTGATGAATGTTTTTTCCAACTATCATAACTTTTGTTTTGGTTTTGTTGATTTGCATTCCATATTCTTTTGTCACCTGACTCCATATGTTGATGTTACTGTTAAGGTCTCTTTCATTTTCTGCAAATAATACAATGTCGTCTGCAAAAGCTGCCTCTGATATTTGTATATTTTGCATGTTTCTATAGCCTACTTGCAGTTTTTTTGTCCTGATTGTACACCTTCTTATTATTTCATCCATATTTATGGTAAATAAGACTGAGCTTAATCCACCTCCTTGTCTTAGGCCCTCTTCAATTTTGAAACAGTTTGAGCGTCTGCCTTGGCTGATTACGAAGTTTTTATTGTTTCCATACATTTCCTTTATCAGTCTTATTACCTTTGGTTGAACTTCTTTCTTTCTTAATATGTCCCACAATTTACTCCTTTGTATTTTATCGAAAACATTTTCCAAATCTATGAAAGCCAGGTAAGTATTTTTTCCTTGTTCCATTCTCTTTTCTGTGATTTGTCTCACTGTGAATATATGGTCTTGTGTACTTCTTCCTTTCCGAAATGCACTTTGTGCTTCGTGTATTGAATTCTCTATAATGTTGCTCATTTTACTGTTTATAATTTTTTCCAATATTTTCATTGCTGTGCAGATAAGTGTTATTCCTCTGTAGTTATTACAGTCTTGCTTATTTCCTTTTTTATAAATCGGCACGATGAGTGATGTTTTCCATTCTTCCGGTAGCTCTTCTTCTTTCCATATTTGATTGTAGATTACCAGTAATATTTCTTTTCCTTCGTCACCCATGTATTTTATCATTTCGCTTGTAATGTTGTCGGTTCCTGGTGCTATTCCATTTTTAAGTTTCCTTTTTGCCTTTTCAAGTTCCTCAAATGTTATGTGTTCATCTTGCGTCTCCCAAGTCGAACTCATTGTTTCCTCTTCTATCCCTTCTGTTGCTTCTGTATTTTTGTTTGCCTCTAGCAATTCTTTAAAGTATTCGACCCATCTCTGCATAATTCCTTGTTCATCTGTTAATATTTCCTCCTTCTTACTTTTTATGTTGAATGTTTTTTGTCCTTTGGGTTCGCCTCTGCATGATTTCACTATATTGTAGAAAAGCTTTTGGTTTCCCATCGCCGCATTTTCGATTTTTTGTCCAAATTCCTCCCATTTTTTCTTTTTCTCTTGATTCACCATATTTTTTACCTTTTTTCTTTTCTCTGTATATATTTCATATTTTTCTGTCGTTTTCACCTTGAGGTAGTTCTTCCAGGCTTCCTTCCTTTTCTTTATCTGCTCTTTGATTTCATTGTTCCACCATGCCGTTTGTTTTTGTTTAGTTAGTATTCTGCTGATTCCACACGTCTCAGTAGCTGTTTCCATTATAATTTGTTGATATAAACATATTCCAAAAAAAAAAAAAAAAGCTATTATTATGCATGTTATTTGTAAAACACAAAGGTCTATGCAAGTTCAACCATTTATCGAATGCTTCAAAGCTCTCAGTAATCTTGAATGCTTTGACATATGAGCACATTTGCAACACATGACTAGGGGCTGCCCCCATAGTGTCTACCTAATAATTTGGATGCGCTGATGCGCACACAAAACAATTTCCTTAGAACTGCGTGTTCCATAGAGTAAAAGTGATTCAAGTTTTTAGGTGTGCGAACTACGGTGAGGGGCGCTGTAGGTTCATACACTGACGTGACAGATGACAGGTTATAGCGGGACTTTTGAAATTCCCAGCTGACAGGTTATAGGCGGGACTTTTGAAATTCGCTTTTTATCTGTATACATTGAGAATATGACTTGCACTAATGGAACGGCCTTAAATTTGATGAAATTTCGATCATGCATCAGTTTTTAAAGAAGCAATGGTTCATTTAAAAACATTAATCCATTTGTCAGTCACTTTACGTATTTTGACTTTTTTTTTCAAAAAAATAAACGTTTTTTTGTGCATGGCTGGCAATATTCGAAAGAGGGGCGGTTCAAAATTTCATAGCAAGACTATCCTTTGCTCAATTATAGTGAAATTTTCGGCAAAAGTACATAATTTTTGCTCCTCTTTCCGATGGTGATAGCCGTTTTTATCAGAACAAAAATTACTTGTGTCAAAAAGGCACTAACGAAAATCGCCAAGATGCGTACACTGACAAATGGACCAAAGTTTTCAAATGCAACACAAGTTGTTTATTTAACAATCGATGCAGGATCAAAGTTTTATCAAATTTTAGGCGGATTCTTTAGTTTTGTTCATATTTTGTCCGTTCACAGTGGGTATATGTAGTACATATTTTTTATTATTGATAATTTGAGGCAAATTGTCCAAAAACTAATTCGCCGGAATTTGCCTTTTAGACAATTTAGTCATAAAAAAATAAACATATTTCTTATATAAATGAAGATTATACTTACACTGATCAAAACAATTAGGCATCGTATATTTTCTGAAATATTTATTCGGCAATAGAAAATGAGTTTGATATCATAATATTTATTATTGAATTAGGTCATTATTGTCATTATTCAAGGACATTTCATAAAGATCCGCTAAAGTTACTAATTACACAAAGTTTAACGGAAAATACTCATACCTGCTTGAATTTGTATACAAAAATATCAATGTTCTGAGTGCAGTTCAGATTCAGAATATCCAATCATTGTTTTGAAAACTACAAGCAGTACACTGGAAAATTTCTTAAACAATACAATTCAAAAAGATGGGGTTTACTAATTTGTTGGTTGACTGATGAGTGCAAATAGTTCAAACTTTTATTTCAATATTTGCTTTATTTACCAAAAAAACACTTACAAAAAATACTGTTGGAGTTGGCTTGGCTTGCCTGCCTGATTTACATTCAATTTCATTTCGAAGTGGAACTGTCAAATTTCCGATTGGCACACGGGAAACATATGCTATCATCTACATCGAATTTGTGTTCCAGATCACGCCTACGCCAAACTCAATGTGAATGGTAGCATATGATTTTCGTTTGCCAAGCAAACATTTGACAGTTCCACTTCGAAATCAAATTTTAATGTAGCCCCTTACTTAATTCAGGATCAATGGGGTCATGATGGAGTCTTCGGTCACGTCAATAACTGTCATCTAACTGTCAAAGCTTTCAGCGCCTCTCACCGTAGTTCGGCCAACTAAGAACAAGGTACTGTCATTGCCCATTGGAGACGCAGTTCTAAGGGGAATGTTTTGTGGATGCGCAGTCCAAACTCATACTCGTACCTCTATATTCTTTATCTCTGAGGCCATTTCAGAAGATAACCTAAAAGTCAGGTGATTGTACCGTAAACAAGCATTTATCTCCATTTTCACTATCTTCCTTTACTTTCTGAGACATTTTTTGAAGAGCCAAGTGCGCAATATGGGTTTTTTCAAGATTCTGAACCCAAAAAGCTGTGATATGGAATTATCTCGCGAAGTTAGATGCTGGAAGCCCAGAAATTTTGATTAGATACAAACACAAAATTTCGATTGTAAACGATATAGACCCGTTTAGACTATTTTTTATGGTACAAGTTGTCATCAGTTGACGGGTTTCTGGAATGGCCTATCAAATAAAATGAACTGCAGAATCGCGGGTTGGGTCACGAGCCCAATATCGAAACGAGCATGTTCGTCTGATTCCATAGACGAGGTGCGTTCGAGTTTACGATCTAAACACTCCGAGCACGAAGACTTTGCACTTGCATGTGTGCAATTTTTCAAGCTCGGAGTGTTTAGAGCTTACGAACCAGAGTTCACATCCTCTTCCGAAAATCAGTTGATTATCACAGGTTATTTAGGGAGCATGATTGGTGATAATATAATTTTGATCTTATTATCATGACAGGGATTATGGATGGCCTTTGATGTTTTGATGGCTTGAAGAATAAGTAAAAAAAAGCTTCAGTCATATGGCATTTTTAAAGGGTCGGCTGCAACCGAGCTACAGGATTTTGAAAACTTTTTACGAATGATCATTTGAAGAGCTGCTGATGTTATCTATAGCAAAACTAAAAAAACAAAACACTATTATGAGAGCGTCTAAGAGGGCTGTTTGTTCTTTGCATAAATTTAAGAATGTTTCCATCAAGAACTTTTTATCATCGCTGTACATGACATCATGACAAAACTACACTAAAATACAGCACATGGACGGACGCAGATTCCTCCAACGAATACTGAACATTAAAAATCCATTAAAGACTGAGATCTTTATAAGAGAGGGAGTTTGTACTTGAACGCATTTCCCATCACTCCAACAATTGTCACATTACACCTGATTAGTGATTCGATCCGTTTAGGCCTTTTTTATTTGGTGCAAACAGAGGCGTCGAATTCGATACCTTCCGATTGAGTCCTAAAATGTAGAAACTGACTGAATAATGGGCAGATGTTTTTTATAGGGTCGCCTTTACAAAACGACAAACGGCAGTTGACGATGTTAACATGACGCGGTTGGGAGATTAAAATTCTTTATCGTCTTAATAGAATTTTAATGTGGTAATCTTTCACGTTCATATAATCAAGTAATTCTGGTTAAGAGTACACAGTTTTTGTGATTTTTAAAACATTGACGATGAAGGAACGGTGCAGAATGTAAAAAATGTCTTTGTGTACATCAGTCAATCTCATATCCGCATGGACTATGAAAACTCGTGAGAAGAGCTCACATGTCTACGTGAAAAATTGTGTGATTGATTCATGAAATATCTCTTAAAGTGAATTAATCAACGCCGACAACGTTATAATTAGAGGGTATATTAAAACATAACTACACCTCCTCAAATTCATTATATTCCTCACTCTATTAACAACCCCATACATACTCGATTGTAACTTAATAACTGAATGTTGAAGGGCCAGTAATCGTACACCCATGTATATAAACGCCCTTAAAACGAGCCTTCTTTGTCCCCCTTAAGCCACCCTATGGCAGTGCTCCAGTTTCAAACCATTAATGCGATAAAAAACAAATTTTTCGCATTAAATGGCATATTGAGTGAGCGCCCAATTTGAAATAGGAGCATTATGTTATTAGTGCAAATTGGGTATTTTTGTTAGAATTGCCAGAAATGATTTTCTAATAATTGTATTATTTGATTTTCTTACTTCCGTCTATAAAAGATGTATTGTTATTATGCAAAGATCACTTCTCCAGTTTTTTTTATTCTTTTTACACAGTGGTATTGTGGAAAAGTGTTTACAGTTCAAAAACCCTACGGTCAGAGCCACATCTTGGTGTTTGGTGTATGTATAGTAAACTTCATAACTGATGTGCGTTTCAAGGGCACTGATTTATGTTTATCCCCATGAAAACAAGCAGCTATAAGAAAATGTAAGAGGTAGACTACGATTCAACTAAGAACTTCACATCGATGATGTCGTCGTCTCTCTCAGGCTATATGAGGTCCCCACGCAGCCTGAGAGAGAGGGAGACATCAGCAGTCTATAGTTCTTAGTTGAATCGTACTCTTCAAATCAGGGGAATTTCCTCGGGAATTTGAGTATATTACTAAGGTGATGCTCTGAAAATATTTTTTTTATTGAGACCCTATACTGTTTATTTTAAGTGTTTAAAACGAACTTTCTGATACTCGCGTATTTCACAGTCGTCATGGCAATCAATGACAAAATCAATAGTTACTATGGCAAACGATGATCAAATGATCAAGTCAAGAAATGTCAACTTTCTAAACTGCTGGACACTAGAACTTATTCATGCACATTTTTGGGTTAAATTCAAAGTCCAATATCCTTAACGAGAAAAGAGATATTTTTAATGCGGTTTGCGGATTTTTGAAGCTAGTCTTGTCCGAATTGAAATGCATGGAATGGATCTTTCGTAGAAACAAAGAATCATGACATACAGAGTGATTCATGAAGTCATGCGAAAAATCAACATTTTTGTGAGTATGCCATTTCAGAAAGCATTGAGTTCAGATGATACAATATGGTTTGTTACTATGGTGATGTTAATATAACCAGACATTTTTGTCAGTTTTTGAATTCAAGCTCGTAGTCATTAGATACGCTAACAAACATCAGGGAGAGGGACCAAATGTTTCAAATGCTGTAGCCATGCAATGGATTGATGGGTTTCTACGGTTTTTGCAGAGCTGGAGACTATCATAAAAGAGAAATTAAAATTAAAATGAACATTTTGATAACGATAATGGACCTGCACTCATACTCATGGTCAAATAAATAGCACAGGCGTGGAATTTGATAAAACCTTGATACTGCATCAGTTATCAAAGAAGTATTGGTGCATTTTAAAACTTCAGTCCATTTGTCAGTATACGGAAACTGTTGATTCAAAAAAAAATAGGGCCCTTTTATCACGTAAAGATGTCAATAAACAAACTGTGTTACTTCTGATAAAAATGGCTAGCACCATTCGAAAGAGGGGCAAAATTTTAAATCTCAATATCACTAAACCCATTAGGTTTGAAATTTTGAAAATTTCAAAAATTTCAAATCTTTGATGATCTCTTCAAAATATTGCCAAGTTTAAAATTTCATAGCCACACTATCCTTTGATCAATTATTGTGACATATCTGATTGGTGCTAGCCATTTTTATCAAAAGTTACACAGAAGAAAGTTTCATTTTTAAAATATTAATGTAAACGCGATAAAAAGGCCCTGAACAAGTTTTCAAGAAATCGCATGGACCCGTAAACTGACAAATGGATTCAAGTTTTCAAATACATCAATACTTTTTTGATAACTGTTGATGTATAATATGTTTATCAAATTCTAGGCTAGCGCTATTATTCTGACCATTCTGACCATGAGTATCAGTACCTTATATATCGATTCATAAAAAATAGTTTATCCTAATTTTTCTTCAAATCAGTAAAAATAAGATTCCCAACACTGCAAAAATCGAAGAAATCCGCCAATGCATCGCAAAGTTATAGCATTTCAAACATTTTGATGTTTGTTGGAAACTTGGAAAAAATTTTAGGTTGGCAGAATTTCGTGCCGGGGAGTGTATATGAGACATTTTTTTCAGAAACGTCAAATAAAAAAGATACCCCCTTTATCTTTTTCATTTGACATTTCTGAAAAAAATTTAAAACAAACTCTGTACCTTGAAAAATGAAGCATATGCAGACCCATATTCATACTGACCGGTGTTTGATTAATTGAAACATCATTCTCCTGCTCATTTAAATCCAACAAACATCGCTACATATCATTCAAAGTAATAGACTAGAGTTGAGTTCTAGGTTGAAAGTCTACATAGTTTATTACACAAGGTGTTCGTTTAAACTTTGGTAAACAAGTCGTGAAGTGACATTTGCGGTATTTTTGTGATAAAAATTAACTTGAGCAATTTTTCTGCAGAAATGTGAAGGCGGAGGAATAGAGGTATTCATCATCTGAGTCATTTCATAGTCCCTGGAATAATACTTGTAGGTATAAGCAATTTGGCGGAAAAATTTTATTCACTCACATTATTTAAAAGATGGTAATTTTTTACTGGTTGTCTCCTATAAACAATTTTTCCAGTTTAAAACTCAAACAATCTTAAAACAAAACTCTTCAGAGCATTTTTAATTTTTAAGGAAAGTATTGTGTTCCGGAGATCAGAAAGTCCAATGAAGAAGCTTCAAGTAACACGTGCAACATGGGTGGCGCATTTGCTTGTACAACAGCCATTGTTTTGACGTCTAAAAAAATTTCATCATATAAATAATGGACCCAACAAATTAAAACGCTAAACGCTAGCCAATAGGCATTCCAAGGCTAAAATTACATATTTCGAGCCTAGACATCAGGAAACAGGCTCGGAGCTTCCCACCGAGCCTGTTCCCTGATACTTACACAGGTCCTTTTTTGGGTGCAGGTATCACACAAGTCTTCTTAAAATCTTGTTAATTTTAAGCCGTGACATAACATTCGACCACATAAGTTCCTCAGGGTGCCGATTCTGGGAAGTGTAGGATATGATGGATCGAACGATAGAAGTGACTGATCACCGGTGATCTTAAACATCTTTTCGCGTGTATTTCGGGTGACAATTTTGCAATTTGAGGACAGATAAGAAGCTCGGGAGAATCCGAGAGTTGAAAATCGCAAGTGCACAACGTCAACATTGTACAGATACCGTATTCCGTATTATGGGAAATACTTGAGTATTTTTAGTAGGAGTTGGTCTGGGTTAGCTTGGGTCTGACAAAAACTTTGATATCACCTTATTGACATCTTAGTGTAACCCGATCTGCTTCAGAAAGATGCTGATGTTTATGTCACATTGGGATGGAATACAAATCTTTCTAATTTTCAGATTGTTTCGTCCTT
Source organism: Orchestes rusci (assembly GCA_958502075.1). Taxonomy (NCBI): domain Eukaryota; kingdom Metazoa; phylum Arthropoda; class Insecta; order Coleoptera; family Curculionidae; genus Orchestes; species Orchestes rusci. The sequence goes on from OY293307.1 coordinate 22,919,822, forward strand.
TTTCTAGATTTTTATTCTTGACAGATTATTTTGTTTTTTTATGGAGTGAATTTATGTGGTTTCCTGTGTCTCAATCGACATCAGGTCTGTCGTTCTTCTATCCTCATGAGAAAGGGGTATTTATAATTCATTCAATTTACTCCCTCACAACAGCTATATTGAGTTTTGAATTATTCAGAAACATTGTAGGTATCTGAGAAATTATTCTTAAGGTCGGATGCATAAATACATGAACTGTAGTTCATTATGATCTTCAGTTCAACGTCAAATGATCCTTGGACTTTTTGACGTTGAACTGCAGATTACCAATGAATTACAGTTCATAGTGTTTATGCAACCGGCCCTTGAAGACGGTTATTTGCCTAAAAAACATTTGTCAGTTAACAAAGATCTCATTGTCTTCATCTTCAGTCTTCTCTATGGTTCTATCCCATCACACGACCATTTACATCAACTTCATCAAGATAAATTTTGAAAACTTACAGTCAACACCAGGTTTTAAAAATTACCACCGAAAAATACAAAAACTGGAAAAGTCTTTTAAGAATATCACTGAACGGTTATTCATGACATTAATCAGTGCCGTATCTTCCATTACGCACAATACGCCTGTTAAATAAAGTAATTGGGCCGTTGTTTATTGATGGAAATTTGAATGGAGAAATTTATTTGGATATGTTTCAAACTATCATCAATCCCCTTATTATTGAAGCAATCGAAAACCAAATCGATGAGGATGGAAACCCTGTGCTTGATGAGGCTGAAGTATATTTCCAGCAAGACGGTGCTGCTCCTCACTATGTTCTTCCGGTTCGACAATGGCTAGATGACGAGTTTCCAAACAAATGGACAGGATGAAAAGGACCTATGGAATGGCCTGCTAGGTCAGCTGATTTGACGCCATTGGACGTTTTTTATGGGGTCATTCAAAATCTATGGTGTTTACTCCCCAACCTCAAACTTTAGAGGAACTTTGTCAACGCATCTTCGAAAAGTGCCATGATATTCCACAAGATGTTTTTGAAAATGAGCATCGGGAATTTGAACATCGCCTATAATATCATTGTATGGCCAATAACGGACAACATCTTGAACACTTACTAAAAAAGTGATATTTTAGTGTGTTGCTGTTAGGTATTTATTGTGAATTTGATAATTTTTTTAATTATCATTGTTTTTTGAAATGGTGAAATATTTTTTCAAATTTCTCGAAAACGAATCGACCGATTCCAAAAATTTAAACGTCATAATAAAGTACTTGATAAGGCGTTTTAAATAAGCTATTACTCCATACCTTTTTCCATTCAAGATTCTCAAGGGGTTGCCCTTGGGGAGTAGGGGATGAATTGAGGCGAAGTTATTTTTACTTTAAAAGTCGTCCCCCTTGACAAATCTCTTGATGTGTCTTGGCGTTTTTTTTTTAATCGGTAGTTTTTGATAAAACCGGGGTGGGAGGTTTTCGAATGAACACCCGGTATGTATGTGATTTTAAGCTTGGGTGTTTATACTCAATTTATACATTTATTCATACAATATTATTTATTCAATGTTTCAATCACGCCCTCATTAAGCCATCCCACATTCAAGCGTTCATTTAAATTGTGTAGATATACAGGAAGTCCCGCATAAGAACCAACACTGAGCAGGAGCATGTAGGAGAACCAAAAATATCATGATTCAACATGATATATACCAAGTAACACCCCTTATAGTTAAACGCCACGCAAGTGAGGATTCAAAATTCGAAAAAATTAAATATCTCAGTTATATCTGAACTTAGAAATACTCAATTTGGTCCACGTTCTCAGTGTACTAAGGGCACCCATCGACAGTAATTGTAGTTCAGAAGGTGTTCTAAAGTGGTGCTGAGGAATGATGCACCATTCGTGATTCGTGATTTTTTTAACCCGTTGGTAGTCTTCAAAAATCATTGTTTTATTTTATGAGGAATTAAGTTCTAAAACTTTTATTGCTCTTGTTATTTTCCAAAAAACTTTGTCGCTGTCATATTAAAAGTCGATGAAAATTCCAACATTAGCATTGGCGTAGCTAGAGGGGGGAAGAAGCCCTCCCTGATCTATCTTCGCCCTCCCCCTGAGAGATTCGTCAATTTTTTGAATCTGCAAGTATTCTGCCTATTTTGAGTGCGATGTGCAAAAGGTCTTCATCTAGAATTGCTCTGTAGTTTTGTGGCGCATCCATGATTTACCAGATTTTTTTGGATTTTTCGTCACACCCTAGCAGAAAATTTTCACTTGGCTTGAACGCAAATTCAAATAAAAAATCGTTTGATTGGAAATCTAAGATTCATTCAAGTGATTGCTGATTCAATCAAACCAGTGTTCATATACCTGATCTTCTTATTGGTCACCTGAGAAAGAGCCTATTAGGAAATAATAAAACCTCTCAAAATCAAACGTTTCGGATTTGAGGCTACTTGTCTCACCAGAGGAACCTGAAAATTTTAATTTGCACTAATTGTTTATTCTGACGACGGATGAAGGACTCGTTTCCAAAACGTTTGATAATATGTAATAGGTTCTATTATTCACCATAATAGGCTCTTTTTCAGGTAACCAATAAAGAATGTCAGTTATTATGGGTGATTTTGAGCGTTGATTGTTTTTTTTTTTAAATCCGCGTTCAAGCAAAGTGAGAATTTTTCCCAAAATTTTTTGACAGGGCGGGTGGCGAAATATTTTTTAAAAAATTGTAGGTTTCCTTTTGTCAAGAGGTGGATATTTAATTGGTCGAGAACGACCTTCGAACATTGAACCACTAGAACAATCAAAGCACCCCAAACATACACGATTTGTTTGAGTCGATAACATTCCGTTTTTGTTTATGTTTATGATATGTTATTCTGATTCATTTGTGATAAGATCTGTAGTGTACAGTCCAACCGTCCATGAAGAAGCTCCACAAGACAGCACTTTTTTGGTATAATTGCCACACTATATCCTCTACTATAGGACAAATAAATCATTTTCAACTGGAAAATGACAACAACCGTCACTTTGAAGCTTCTATTAACGTCATGGCAACGCATTTCAAATAGCTCGATTGATGACGACTTGGAAAGTGTTAGAGTTTCTCCAGCCAACAGCTTAGAAAATTCAACTTTTCTTGTTGATGTTACCTACCTATGTTTTATAATTAAAAATCGCTGTTTATCAGTTGATGAATTTATGTTATTTTGGAGTATCACAATCACTATTGTACAGGGTTCGCCAAAGTAAGTGGCCTATTAGAATATCTCGTGAAATGAAGCGATTCTGCGATTGGGTTTCTGAAAATTTGTAGGGAGAGATTTTTGGATATGCTCTTTTCAAATAAAATAATAGTGACGTAGGGCGATTTCCGGTTATACCAGAAGTAGGTGTTAACTCGCCTGTTTCAAATGGAACACCCTATATGTTATTACATTTTTGGATTCTAGGTAAAATTCTAGGCAGATTTGATGTATGATGTCTTATATCTAAAAATAAGCATTTTTGAAATATTTGAGCTCTTATGTCAAAAATGACGTTTGTAGGCTCCTATTTGAATGTACATTTTTAGTATAAGAAAGCCTTATTCATTGTTTAATTTGTATTGGATTTCTTGTTGAAAGGGACACTTTGAAAGATTTTTTACAATATTTTGTTAAATCACAGGGTGGCCCAAAAATATGATCAAATATAAAATTAAGAAAACAAAAAATATTTTTTTTTTTAATGGAAACCCCCATTTTTTATTATTTCATTTTATTGAGCATTCAAAATAAAGGTGAGTTTGTAAAAGATTGTCCATTCCAAAAATTCTCATTTTTATCTATTTTCTTAAATTTTCATGTATCAAATGAAACTTGCAACCCCACGTCCCCCCCTAAAAACTGAAGCTAGCTACGACAATGAACGTTATCTATGAAATCAAACATCAGACTTGGCCGTTCAGAAAGTAAGTCATTCAATAAGAAATTCGGGCTTTGGATTGTCAATCTAGCAGTAGTACAGTGAATATGAAAAAATTTCTTTTTAACATGTGGAGGGGGTCCTCAATAGCTTAACTCTGAGTTTTCTGGAGAATCGAAGGTGAGCTTACCAAGCCATCTTGAAAATAAGGGCGCATGTGTTTTCTCCGTTCCTATTCGACGATAAAATATCAGACAACCAAAGTTGTTCAAAATTACATTTCTGAGAACTTTTATTCCAAACTTTTTTCTCTAAAATCAATAATAAAAATCTACAGGGTGAATCAACATGGAATCTAAAAAAAATTCGTACAGGACGAAAGTATTGCAGAATTACATTCCCAGCAACTTTTTTTCATTTATTTTGATGGTTTCTGGGAGTTTAATTTCTGCACAACTTTCGTCCTGTACGATTTCTTTCCAACATGGAGTCACCCTGTAGATTTTTTATTACTGATTCAAGAAAAAAAAGTTACATAGCAAAGTTATTGAGAACGTAAATTCGAACAATTTTGGTTCTATGATATTTTATCGAAAGTCTAAAATAGGAACAGAGAAAAAAAGTAGCGCCCTTATTTTCAAGAAGGCGTGGTTAGCTCACCTCCGTTTTTTTCGAGAACTCAGAGTAAAGCTATTGAGGACTCCCTCCACAAGTTAAAAAAAGACTTTTATTTCAGATACTGTACCGTAAAATATCATTTAACGGACCATTTTATTGATCAGTATTTAGAGGCTCTATTCATTTGGAGTTTCTCCAAAACACTTTCCCGGATGTACTTGACAAAGTGTCACCACAATTTAGTCTTGAACATTTGTGAATGCACGATGGAACAACGCTCGATTTTTAAAATAATCTCGAGAATTATGTTAGAGACTTTTGACATCATCGGTATCCAAATAAATGGACTACAATAGAAAATTGCTCTCAACTGACCTCCATGATCACCAGTACCTCAAATGAGATTTCTTCCTCTAGGGACTGTTGAAGTAATTTGGATGTGTTCCACGTAAGTTACTTATCGAGCCAAATTGTGGAATCGGATTACAGATAAATGCTCACTTATATTCAGAAAACAACTAACATTTTGGTGATAATTTTGAACAATTACCTACCGTTATTTTTCTCAGTGCTGAAGATTGTATTCTCATTTATATTGTTTAAATTGTTACTTTTTCTATAATAGCTATTTACCTAACAAGTGTGGAAAATGAATTTTTCGGCACGAGTCTGCCGTGAAGCAGCCGAGTGCAGAAAAAAGATTTTCCGCAAGTGTTAGGTACAATAGTTTTTCTTCAGACGTGCGGAAATAAATGCAATGTCCAAAAAACTATTATTATTTATTTGTTTTTATGGCGGAATGTCAGATAGTTGATTTACACGTTGCCAAGCCAATAGAACACACTCGGATCAGGGCTTCAAGCAGCTTTTTGTTTACATGCTATGCTATTTGCGTGCCGAAAAAAATGTTCTGCATTAGTGCGGAAATAGTTATTTTCTTAACAAGTTCGCAAAGTGATGCTTTCCCGCACGCAAATCGGAGTTCGGATATGCTTTAAGGACGGGAAAGACACTTTGCGAACGTTTCAGAAACAATGTTTTTTTTTACGTGCGTTCACAGATTAGACACGAAAAACTTTAGATAATATATTATTTGAACGCACATAAAAACATAGAACAACTCAAGAATAATGATTATTTTATGGTTAACAATATTAATATTGGATGAACAGTTTGTGGCGGCAGCTGGAAATTGGATAATATGAGTATAATCAAAATCATAATTGCTTTATTTTATATTTAAAATGCAAGGGCATGTCCGATGACTGTTCATAAAATCTCCTATCTTGTCGCCTTATTCCCTGCTATTGGCAACACTGTTTTACTTTGACATGACACTCCAGACAGCTGCGTCAATCGCTAAAGATCAGTCAGTCTTCGTTTAATCGTTTATACTTTTATAAATTTGATTGTCCGTTTGTATTTTTATATTTAAGTCCGTTGTTTGTATACATGATCAGTTTTTTTTATGCCAATATTCAGCTCAAATCCTTCGAAAATTTCCGATAAACGCAGTAATTTGCACCAAAATCAAGCAAGAACCACTCACAAATGCCGATTGAAAGTCGTCATTATCAATGTTTGTTCACGATACTGGCGAATGCGTTTTTAACGGAAAAAAAGAATTATGTGTTTCATTTTGACTGAAAAGGGAACAGTAAGAAGAACATTATTTTGTGCATTACAAAGAGCATTATCTACAGTTTGGTTGGTATTGAAACAAAGTTTAAAACAACAAATTGGTAGGTAGTTATTTGAGTTGACATTTAGGTGCGGGCAAATTTTTTTCCGCACTAGTGAAAAGGTTACTTTACACATGCAAATGGGTTTGCGAAGTAGTTACTTTGCGCACGCTCGTAGAAAAAACTTATTTTCCTACAGCCGTGCGGATATAGTTATTTTCCTAACAAGTTCGCAAAGTGACGCTTTCCCGCACACAAAAGCAGTTGGACGAACGACGCGAAGCGAAGTTCGGATATGCTTTAAGGGCGGGAAAGACACTTTGCGAACGTTTTAGGAACAATATTTTTTCTACGAGCGTTCACAGATTAGACACGAAAAACTTTAGATAATATATTATTTGAACGCACATAAAAACATAGAACAACTTGAGAATAATGATTATTTATAGTTAACAATATTAATATTGAATGAACAGTTTGTGGCGGCAGCTGGTAATTGGATAATATGAGTATAATCAAAATCATAATTGATTTATTTTATATTTGAAATGCAAGGGCATGTCCGATGACTGTCCATAAAATCTCCTATTTTGTCGCCTTATTTCCTGCTATTGGCAACACTGTTTTAATTTGACATGACACTCTAGACAGCTGCGACAATCGCTAGAGATCAGTCAGTCTTCGTTTAATCGTTTATACTTTTATAAATTTGATTGTCCGTTGTCCGTTTGTATTTTTATATTTGAGTCCGTGGTATGTATACATGATCAGTTTTTTTTATGCCAATATTCAGCTCAAATCCATCGAAAATTTCCGATAAACACAGTAATTTGCACCAAAATCAAGCAAGAGCCGCTCACAAATGCCGATTGTCGTCATTATCAATTTTTGTTTACGTTACTGGCGAATGCGTTTTCAACGCAAAAAAAAGATTATGTGAGTTAATACACAGGTTGGCCGAAGTTTCTTTTTAAAAACTTTATTTTTACTGGTATTAACAATTATTAGAATTATACAAATATTATGGAGGACTGGATTGGTTTTAAAGATACGTGTTGAATGACGGCTTGAATCTAAATCTGCTGTCTCCGGGCGTGATCTGGTATAAATAGGTCGGGAATGCTGGGCTTGCAGAATTAGTGTTTGGTCTGCAGGAACCCATCATATAACTCCTCCCTCCTTAAGATTCAACTTTAAGGGTAGCGTGGAAGTTGAATCTGGATGTCTTCTTCCGTAACTCTGGAGCTCTTCTTTCTTCTTCCTTGTACTATTGGAAGTACCTTTTTGAATATAAAATAGAGACAAATTGTAATTACACAAATATATAATATAAGTGTCCACACACTAGGGGTTGTCTCTAAATCAGGATAATATAATTTTGGTTGGTTTGACACTATTTCACTGGTTAGTTTGTGAAGTCCGTCAAGTTGAAGTTCACGAAGATGTACACTTAAGTCTAAAGTGGGTAGAAGAGTGTCTTTCACTTCAATGTCTGGGAATAGTATTGTTTTACTATTATCTTCCAAGGTCTTCTGATTATTGTTCAGGATTAGTTTGGATTTGGTGATGACGTGACAGTTTTTTGGAATGCTGCAAATATATGTTCCAACTAGGTTGATGATTTCTTGTTGGTTAGAACATCGGAGTTCAATGCTTTCCTTGGTCGGGATTATTAAAATCCATTGGTTGGTGTTTTCCAGCTGATTGATTATTGTTTGGGTGATGGTTACGTCAATTTGTTTGCATGTTGAAGTGTCGGAGTCAGTGTTGAGTAATTTCACTGAACATGGGGCATTTTCGTCAATATCTTTCAAATTGCTTTTATCGCATAGATGAAGATTTGAATGTATTTGTCGACATGACTCATAAAATGTGTAGTGCAACTGATTTTTCAAGACATATTTATTTTGGGGTATTACTGTCTTAAAATGGTGATTTTCCTTAAGAATCGGTACTGAATACAAATGAAAGCAATCGAAGTATTCTTCGTGAGTAATTGGAATGTGTAATAGATATGTAATTCTATTATTGATGATGTAACTCTCGATTTCAATTAGCTTTTCAAATGATAGAAGGTTTTGTTGAGTTACTTCTAAGGGCATTCGTTCTAGTCCTAGTTTGTTTTGTAGGGTTAATAGTTCTTTGAGAAGTTCTTCATTTTTAATTATACTAGGATGCATAACTTTGAGTTTCGAAAAAGTCAGAGAATTTTCAATATCTTGGAGAATTGAGTCTATTATTTCAAAGATGTTAATTATCTGGTTCATGGTGTCTTTTATATAGATAGCATTTTCTCTAATGGTGGTTCTTTGAACCATGAATGCTATTTGATTTAATTTAGTTTCTAACAGTTTTTCGTTATGACTTATTTGTCGAATTGTCTCATTGAATCGTTCAATGATACCGAGAGAAAGTGAATTATGTTTCAAAATACTTGACTCGATGGTTTTCTGGTTTTGGTAGAGATTGTTAATTAACTTATCATATTTTTCTCCGTCCTCATAATCTAAGTTTCCTGATATTGATTTAAAAATAGATCCTAAACCATTAATTAGTCCTCTCTTAATTCTATTTGGTTGTGGTAGTATTTCCTTTAACTTATCTTGTACTCTATTTCTAGTTATGGTCAGTAGTTTAAGATAATTACTAGTGTCCTCTAAATAATCCTTATTTTTATTGATTAGTATAGTAAGATTATTAGTTTTTCTATCTAACTTATCCAATTCTAAAATTATTGGATTTAGATCGTAAAAGTGTATTAGTGTATATACATAATCTATGATTCTTGCATTACCCAAGTTTATTGGTATTAGTCCGGGGTTATCTTCTAATTTCTTAATTTCTATGTTTTCTTGATTTCCTTTAGTGAAGGTGATCAAGCTGAAACAATATTTCATAATTACTATTTTATTGTCTCTTTTAACGTAGGAAGATAATTTATTATGCTTAGTGATAAGTGGTTAGATATGGGGTTATTTATATACATATTAGTTTAAATCATAGGTTTTTTGAAGGGGTCTCTTCAAGTTAGCCATGTGGATTTTATTTTGCAATGTAGTTGCAACAGTTTTCATAACTGGGTCTACGGTTTTAATATGGGTAGGAGAAGAATAAGTTTCTCCTAGTTTCTTCCGATTGTGTTGTTTAACATAGATTTCTTGATTGGGTTCGAAGATATTTGGTCCGTCTCTGTTTTCATTTAGTTTGGAAATTATTTTTTCTTTTTGTTTCGTTAGATTTTCATTTATTTTGGAGTACATTAATTTAGTTTTTTCGCGGTGTTCCTGGATGTAGTCTGAATATAAAATTTGTTGGAGATCTAAATTGAAAGGATCATCAGGTTTCATATGTCCACTTATGATTTCGATTGGTTTTAGCTTTGTAACCGAATGAATAGTATAGTTATAAGCTAAAATTGCATATTTCATTTTTTGAGATATTGGGGTTGTTTTATAACCTTGGTTATTTAAAAGTCTTATGTGTTCAGTTAGTGTGGAATGTAATCTTTCAATCATTCCGTTTGATTGAGGGTGGTATGGTGAACAAAAGTGAATCTCAATTTTGTGTAATTGAAGTAGTTCTGTTACTACAGTATTCTTGAACTCGGTACCGTTATCGGTAATTACTTTTTTTGGTATTCCATGATGTGTGAAAAATGTGATTAAATTATCCGCTATTTCTGTCGCTGCAGTTGAGTTCAAATAATAAGCTTGTGCGTACTTTGAGAAGCTATCAATTATGGTTAGGAATTTAGTCTTCTCTAATGTATACGTATCTAAATGAATTATTTCAAAGGGTTTCATTGCTGTTGGTGTTACATTTAACTCGATATTTACAGGGTGTCTTTCATATTTGCTCTTTTGGCATATTTCACATTGATTAATAAAGGTCTGGATTGCATTTTTGAGATTTGGCCAATAATACTTAGTTTTAATTCTTTCTTCAGTTTCTTCGATACCTCTATGGTTCGATTTTCCTTCATGATAATTTCGAATTATTATCGGTATTTCTTGTTTATCAAGTACGTCAATGAGTTTGATCGTACATCTTTTAAAATTGATTGATGGGTATTTGAAGTTTTTTCGTATTATTTCACAAAATGGTTCATAAATTGTTGGATCTTCAAAATATATTGAATACAATTTTCCGGGAATAATGAAACTCTTAACGAATTGCATTATGTCGTTTTCAAGATTGTTTTCGGATAACTGCAAGAGAAATCGTCTTTTTCTTTCGAAAAGAATTAACAATTTAGTCTTGGCTGGAGAATGATGAACTTTTGAAACGATTACTTGATTTGCACCATAATTTATTGCTGTTTCAATAATTGGTATCCCTACAATTGGGTGTTCCGATCGATTTGTATGTACGGTTTCATCATCATTTACATTATCTTGTATATCTAATTCAGGGGTTTCGTCTAATTGAGCTATTATTGACATGTTATCTAAATTTCTTGGATTATAATCAGTTACATTACTAGTTGAAGGGTTTCCAGTTGATTCGAATAACTTATTAAAATTATCTACATATGAAATTAAATTGCTTATGTCATCATTAGTATCCTTTGTATGTAGTTCGATTCTACTAAGCGCGTCAGCATTTGTGTTAGCTTTACCTTTTTTATAAGTTATTTCATAATCAAATTCTTGAAGTTTAAGTCGCCATCTTACTAGTTTTGAGTTCGGGTCTTTCAAATTAAATAACCATTGTAGTGGTTTGTGATCAGTTATTATATTGAATTTCTTCCCAAACAGGTATGGTCGAAAATATTTTGTCGCCCATACTAAACATAGACATTCTTTTTCTATGGTAGAATAATTTTGTTCAGATTCATTCAATGTCCTCGAAGCATATGCTACAGGTAAATCTTTTCCAATTGGGCCTTGTGAAAGTACGGCTCCTAATGCAAAATTGCTAGCGTCACAAGTTAAATTAAATGGTTTCTCAAAATTTGGATATTGTAGAATTGGTTGGTTAATTAAAAGGTTTTTGCATTTTTCAAAGCATTCTACAAATTCTTTATTGTGTTCTATTTTAGTCCCTTTCTTTAAACATTTAGTTAGTGGTTTGGTGATCTTTGCGAAGTTATCTATAAATCGTCTATAATAACCTAAGAGTCCTAAAAAGCTTTTGATTTGTTTCGTTGTTGATGGAATAGGGTAGTTTTTTATTGCTTTTATTTTGTTGGGGTTCGGTTTAACACCTTCCGGAGTTACTATATGTCCTAAGTATGCTACTTCATGTCTTAAAAACTCACTTTTATCAAGTTGTATTTTGAAATTTGATTGTCTTAATCGTTTAAAAACAGATCTTAGTCTTTCCAAGTGTTCTTGTAAAGAAGTTGAGAAAATTATTATGTCATCAAGGTAAACAAGACACTTTTCGTTTTGTATACCTCTCAAAATATTGTCCATTATTCTCTGAAATGTCGCAGGGGCATTCTTTAATCCAAACGGCATTCTTGTAAACTCGAAATGTCCGTTTTCAGTGTTAAAAGCTGTTTTTGGTATATCATTTTCGTCTAATTCGATCTGGTGAAAACCGCTTGCAAGGTCTAAAGTAGAAAAATATTGACATTTCCCTAGCTTATCAAGTAATTCATTAATATTTGGTAACGGGTATTTGTCATTGATAGTTTTCTCGTTCAATTTTCGGTAGTCAATTACTACTCGCCATTTTTGTTTACCGCTCGCGTCAAGTTTCTTTGGTACAACCCATATAGGCGATGACCATGGTGAGTTCGAAGGTCTTATTATGTTCTGATTAAGCATTTTATTAATTTGTGATTCTACCTCTTTTTTATGTATGAATGGATATCTATATGTCTTTGTATAGATTGGTAGTTCGTCACTTGTCTTAATGCAATGTTTGATTTGATTGGTGAATGTTAATTGAGTGTTTTCTTGGTAAAATATATCTGAGAATTCTTGACAAAGTTTCCAAATTTCGTTCTTCTCTTCAGGGTTCAAGTGATCAGTTCGTATTTGATTTATGTCGAAATTCTGGGGTTGATGTGGACTATTGGAAATAAAATTTGTATCTATAACTTCCATTTCATTTTGTTCAAATTGATCAACTTCAAATGGTTCTGATATATCTAACGTTATTGCTTCACAAGTATTATTAATAATTGTTGTCAATGCATTTCCATTTTTTGCATGTAATATGGAATTGGGTATTTCACAATTGTTTAATTTTTGATATGGCATTAATATATCACCATTACTTATACTCGTCTTAATTTTAATAACTTGTTCTGTACGTGGGGGTATAGTTATGTTGTTTAATTGGGGTTTAGTTTGCTCGAATTTCAATTTTATTTTTGAAAATGGTGTAATTAAATATCCTTTATCATAATTGATGGTGGCTTGTAACTTTTTCAAATTATCGAGTCCTATTAAACCGTCAAAAAGATGATGAAATTTAAAAAGATAAAATTTCAAAGTTTGAGAGTTTGGCAAATTAAAAATATTTGAAGCGGGAATTTCTGCTGAATGTTTATGTGCAGATTGTTGAAAAACTGTTGACACAACAAATGGGTCATATCTAATGTGTTGTGGATAAAGTTTGTTTACTAAATTCGGGTCTAGAAATGATTTTGTAGATCCACTATCTATTAATAGTTTAATTTTATTTTCTGGGAATTCTATGTAGGATAACTCACTCGTGTTAGTATTATTCAATGAAAATACGGGTGGTGTTAAGTTTCCTGCTTTGTTGACGAATCCGCGTGAAAATTTACATGATCATTATTATTTTCTTCATGACGTGATGAATTATTTGTGTCATATTCATAGTCCTCGCGTAGACTATAATCGACGTTATTTTGTAAAGGTTGATGTTGATTTTCAACAGCTTCGTATGCTGAGTCAAAGTTTGATCTTGTTTCTGTATTAAATAATTCTTCAGAAGTAAAATTTCTTGGTTGTGAGGGTTGATTTTTAGAGAAGTTTCTCCCTTGATTATTATTATTTTGTCTAAAATTGTTAGTTCCATACGATGTGGAAACTCCGCTCATTGGCGTTGGTTGTGAGACATTTTTGTTTGGGTTTGGTTTAAATACATTTGTATTATTATTATTGCTCGGTCTGAAACGATTATTTTGGTTGTAATTATTATGGAAATTCGGGTTTGGTTGTCTCCAATTGTTATTTCTTCCGAATGGAGCATGTGAATTTCTAAGATTATAATTAGGTCGGTAATTCGATCTATGCTCAAAATTATTATCGTTTCTTCCAAAATTCTGATTATTTAAAGAGTTATTTCGATTGGATTGATTGGGTTGAGAAAAAGGTTTGTTATTGTTATTTAGATTTTGGAAATAATGCATCTTAGATTCATTCATTACGAATTGCAATGCTTCTGGTAAATCTGTAGGTCTCATACACCTAATTGTTGTCCCTAACGGTTCTTTTAATCCTGATAAGAATGTTTTGAGGGCTAGCTCGTTATAAAGGTTTCTCTTAATTACTTTTCCTTCCTCGGTTTCTTCGTGCATACTTATGTATGAACATATCAAATTTAAAATATGAAGAATCCTATCATAAAATTGACTGGGCGTTTCATTATTGGTTTGTCTTGACATTACAAGATCCCTATTTAAACATGCTTCGTCTCTTTGGTCGGCGAAATGTCTACTTAAAATGTATTTCAAAGCGTCCCAAGTGGTAATACTTTGCGTACCAAGAACTAACTTTGCGTTTCCTGACAGTTTCCCTATTATACAATTTATCAAGTAAATATTCTGAAAATGATTCGGTTCATTTAGTTTGTAAAATGTATCAATTAAACTTTGACAAACTGCTAGATACCTATTTAAATCATTTGGATTGCCATCAAATGTGGGCACACAGTTTAAAAATTCTGGTCTTAGATCCATTATTATTATATTTCTTTCGAAATTGCTATTTATATTATTTATGTCCTCAATTTTAAAATTCTAAAGTAAGAATTTGAGAAAATAGATTCAGTCCGTGGAAAACCAATTTAAAACAGTAATTCAAACAAATTAAAGTGATTCAATTGCACTTACATTAAAATCATCAATGTCTTCATTTCCATTCTTAATTATTGACTGGTAGGCGATGCTTGTCCTTCCAAATCAGCAATATCCGATGAATCCAGCGATGTATGTCTGAGTTCAGGCAAATATTCAAGTTGCACTTGTAACTAGTAAGTCCGTTTTCCCGATTCGTTCACTCGAAATAATTATCGATATTCGTTCGATAATCTCGAAAATCCTACCGACTGCGCCAGTTAATACACAGGTCGGCCGAAGTTTCTTTTTAAAAACTTTATTTTTACTGGTATTAACAATTATTAGAATTATACAAATATTATGGAGGACTGGATTGGTTTTAAAGATACGTGTTGAATGACGGCTTGAATCTAAATCTGCTGTCTCCGGGCGTGATCTGGTATAAATAGGTCGGGAATGCTGGGCTTGCAGAATTAGTGTTTGGTCTGCAGGAACCCATCATATAACTTGTGTTACATTTTGACTGAAAAGGGAACAGTAAGAAGAACATTATTTTGTGCATTACAAAGACCATCATCTACAGTTTGGTTGGTATGGAAACAAAGTTTAAAACAACAAATTGGTAGGTAGTTATTTGAGTTGACATTTAAGTGCGGGAAAATGAAAATTGACATTTGAGTGTGAGAAAAATTTACTAGTCTTACTTCACTTTACACTAGTGCGGGAAAAGGTTACTTTACACACGCGAGTGAGTGTGCGAAGTAGTTACTTTGCGCACGCTCGTAGAAGAAATGAATTTTCCGCACCGATATCCGTGTGGAAAATCAGATTTCCCGCTCCAGTGCGGAAAAATTAACAATATCAAGCAAGAACCACTCACAAATGCCGATTGAAAGTCGTCATTATCAATGTTTGTTCACGATACTGGCAAATGCGTTTTTAACGGAAAAAAAGAATTATGTGTTTCATTTTGACTGAAAAGGGAACAGTAAGAAGAACATTATTTAGTGCATTACAAAGAGCATTATCTACAGTTTGGTTGGTATTGAAACAAAGTTTAAAACAACAAATTGGTAGGTAGTTATTTGAGTTGACATTTAGGTGCGGGCAAATTTTTTCCCGCACTAGTGAAAAGGTTAATTTACACATGCAAATGGGTTTGCGAAGTAGTTACTTTGCGCACGCTCGTAGAAAAAACTTATTTTCCTACAGCCGTG
Source organism: Orchestes rusci (assembly GCA_958502075.1). NCBI lineage: Eukaryota > Metazoa > Arthropoda > Insecta > Coleoptera > Curculionidae > Orchestes > Orchestes rusci. The sequence goes on from OY293307.1 coordinate 22,935,213, forward strand.
CGGATATAGTTATTTTCCTAACAAGTTCGCAAAGTGACGCTTTCCCGCACACAAAAGCAGTTGGACGAACGACGCGAAGCGAAGTTCGGATATGCTTTAAGGGCGGGAAAGACACTTTGCGAAAGTTTTAGGAACAATATTTTTTCTACGAGCGTTCACAGATTAGACACGAAAAACTTTAGATAATATATTATTTGAACGCACATAAAAACATAGAACAACTTGAGAATAATGATTATTTATAGTTAACAATATTAATATTGAATGAACAGTTTGTGGCGGCAGCTGGTAATTGGATAATATGAGTATAATCAAAATCATAATTGATTTATTTTATATTTGAAATGCAAGGGCATGTCCGATGACTGTCCATAAAATCTCCTATTTTGTCGCCTTATTCCCTGCTATTGGCAACACTGTTTTAATTTGACATGACACTCTAGACAGCTGCGACAATCGCTAGAGATCAGTCAGTCTTCGTTTAATCGTTTATACTTTTATAAATTTGATTGTCCGTTGTCCGTTTGTATATTTATATTTGAGTCCGTGGTATGTATACATGATCAGTTTTTTTTATGCCAATATTCAGCTCAAATCCATCGAAAATTTCCGATAAACACAGTAATTTGCACCAAAATCAAGCAAGAGCCGCTCACAAATGCCGATTGAAAGTCGTCATTATCAATGTTTGTTTACGTTACTGGCGAATGCGTTCTCAACGCAAAAAAAAGATTATGTGTTACATTTTGACTGAAAAGGGAACAGTAAGAAGAACATTATTTTGTGCATTACAAAGACCATCATCTACAGTTTGGTTGGTATGGAAACAAAGTTTAAAACAACAAATTGGTAGGTAGTTATTTGAGTTGACATTTAAGTGCGGGAAAATGAAAATTGACATATGAGTGTGAGAAAAATTTACTAGTCTTACTTCACTTTACACTAGTGCGGGAAAAGGTTACTTTACACACGCGAGTGAGTGTGCGAAGTAGTTACTTTGCGCACGCTCGTAGAAGAATAGTTATTTTTTCTACGAGCGTGCGCAAAGTAACCACTTCGCACACTCATTTGCGTGTGCAAAGTAGCCTTTTCCCGCACTAGTGCGGGAAAAATTTTTCCCGCACTCAAATGTCAACTCAAATAACTACCTACCAATTTGTTGTTTCAAACTTCGTTTCCATACCAACCAAACTGTAGATAATGCACTTTCTAATGCACAAAATAATGTTCTTGTTACTTTTCCCTTTTCGGTCAAAATCAAAATGAAACACACAATTCCTTTTTTGCGTTACAAACGCATTCGCCAGTAACGTAAACAAACATTGATAATGACGACTTTCAATCGGAATTTGTGAGTTATTCTTGCTTGATTTTGGAGCAAACTACTGTGTTTATCGGAAATCTTCGAACGATTTGAGCTGAATACTGGCATAAAAAAACCTGATCATGTATACAAACAAACGGACAATCAAATTTATAAAAGTATAAACGATTAAACGAAGACTGACTGACACTGACCCAGCTGTCTAGAGTGTCATGTCAAATCAAAACAGTGTTGCCAATAGCAGGGAATAAGGCGACAAAAGAGGAAATTTTATGAACAGTGATCGGACATGCCCTTGCATTTCAAATATAAAATAAATCAATTATGATTTTGATTATACCCATATTATCCAATTTCCAGCTGCCGCCACAAACTGTTCTTTCAATATAAATATATTGTTAAGCATAAATAATCATTATTCTCAAGTTCTATGTTTTTAAGTGCGTTCAAACAATATATAATCTAAAGTTTTTCGTGTCTAATCTGTGAACGCTCGTAGAAAAAATATTGTTCCTAACAAGTTCGCAAAGTGTCTTTCCCGCCCTTAAAGCATATCCGAACTCCGCTTCGCGTCGTTCGTCTAACTGCTTTTGCGTGCGGGAAAGCATCACTTTGCGAACTTGTTAGGAAAATAACTATTCCCAACAAGTTCGCAAAGTGATGCTTTCCCGCACGCAAAAGCAGTTAGACGAACGACGCGAAGCGGAGTTCGGGTATGCTTTAAGGGCGGGAAAGACACTTTGCGAACTTGTTAGGAACAATATTTTTTCTACGAGCGTTCACAGATTAGACACGAAAAACTTTAGATAATATATTATTTGAACTCACTTAAAAACATAGAACTTGAGATTAATGATTATTTATGCTCAACAATATATTTATATTGAAAAAACAGTTTGTGGCGGCAGCTGGAAATTGGATAATATGGGTATAATCAAAATCATAATTGATTTATTTTATATTTAAAATGCAAGGGCATGTCCGATCACTGTTCATAAAATTTCCTCTTTTGTCGCCTTATTCCCTGCTATTGGCAACACTGTTTTGATTTGACATGACACTCTAGACAGCTAAGATCAGTCAGTCTTCGTTTAATCGTTTATACTTTTATAAATTTGATTGTCCGTTTGTTTGTATATGTTACAGTGAATGTTAGGAATTCAGTGAAAGCTAGCTTTTACTAGTTGATGCTAGCAATCACTTGATCCGTTAGGAAATGTTGAATTTTGAAGAATATTGTACACTTTCACTAGTGAATGTTGGAGAAACTTTATCAAATCAACTTTTACTGAAAGCAGTTAGGAAAAGTTCTTGTTAAAACTTATTTCCGCCATTTAACTAACCCAAGGTGCACGGGGCACTAAATGATGTCGCTCACGCGACATCAAAATTTTTGCCAAACTCAAACTAACCCAAACGAACCCAAACTAACCCAGACTAACCCCTACTGAGAATACTTGAGTATTTTCTATAATACGGTATCTGAACAATGTTCACATTGTACACCTGCGAATCATAAGTCTCGTATTTTCCAGAGCGTCTAATCTGTCGGCGAATTCCAACTCGGACCAAAAAGGATATTTATAATTACGATAATAATTTTCAGTGTAGCAGCTTTCACTAGAAAAGTTACGTGAATGCTAACAATTACTAGTAAAAGTATGATGAAGTCGATCGAATTCAACTTTCACTAGCTAAATGTTTCCAAATCAGGAAAAGCTTACTTTTCCTAGTAAAAGTTAGCTTTCACTGATTACCAGGTTTCACTGTGACATATACATGATCAGGTTTTTCTGATGCCACTATTCAGCTCAAATCTTTCGAAGATTTCCGATAAACACAGAAGTTTGCAGTAGTTTGCACCAAAATCAAGCAAGAACCACTCACAAATGCCGATTGAAAGTCGTCATTATCAATGTTTGTTTACGTTACTGGCGAATGCGTTTTTAACGCAAAAAAAGAATTGTGTGTTTCATTTTGATTTTGACTGAAAAGGGAAAAGTAACAAGAACATTATTTTTTGCATTACAAAGTGCATTATCTACAGTTTGGTTGGTATGGAAACGAAGTTTAAAACAACAAATTGGTAGGTAGTTATTTGAGTTGACATATGAGTGCGGGAAAAATTTTTCCCGCACTAGTGCGGGAAAAGGTTACTTTGCACACGCAAATGAGTGTGCGAAGTTGCTACTTTGCGCACGCTCGTAGAAAAATGAATTTTCCGCACCGATATCCGTGTGGAAAATCAGATTTCCGGCTCCAGTGCGGAAAAATTAACAATATCATAAGCAAACAGCAACCTGGTTTCCAGGTTACTATGGTCGCTTAGTTACACATTTCGACATTTATTATTATTTATTTGTCATATAATTTGGTTTAATAAAAACTCTAAAATTACGAATTATATCCTTATTTCCGTACGTCTGTAAAAAAACTATTGTACCCAACACTTGCGAAAAATGTTTTTTCGCCCTCAGCTGCTTCACCGAATTCCGCTACGCGTCGACTCGTGCCGAAAAACTAATTTTCCGCACTTGTTAGGTAAATAGCTATTTTGGCACGGATATTGGTTCGGAAAATTGATTTTTCAGCACGGCTGTAGAAAAAATAATTTTTATTTCAACTTTTCACCTATTTGTAGAGTGTCACATTCATTGTCATACTCTGGAATTTTCGACGATTTTTAATATGACAGCTACAATACTTGTCGTCAGTAATTTGACTTTTTGCTGAAAACGGAAAGTTCTTTTGGAAAATAACATGAGCAAGAGAAGTTTTGGAACTTAATTCTCCATAAATCAAAACAATGATTTTTCAAGACCGCACATGGGTTGAAAAATCTGTCTTATTTTAAGGGTAAATCGTCCCTTGTCAAAACTTTGGAACACCTCGATTTAACTTCAATTACTGTCCATGTACTATTAATACACCTAGATTGTGGACCAAATTTGATGTTCAGATATAACCAAGATATTTATTTTTTTCGTAATTTAAAACCTTACTTGCGAGGCGTATAACTTCTTGGTTGTGTAAATTGGTATTTAGGTAAGTTGTGTTGAATCATAATCTTTTTGGTTTTCCCACATGCTCCTGCTCTGTGTCGGTTTTTATGAGGGACACCATGTATTCCATGTATACCTACAAAATATGAATAAAAGCTTCTTAGGCAACACCTTGCAACTTGGTACTTGTGCAAGTGGCGTTGAATCGTAATCTTTTGGGTTTTCCTACATGCTCCAGCTCTGTGTCGGTTCATATGTGGGATACCCTGTATATCTTTATTATTTTGTTGATTGTATAGCTTTTTTGCTAATGAGGATCATTTTTGTTATTTTCATAAAACACGTGATTGTGAATTCCATATTTTGTTCGGGGGAAATATATACAAGAAAACCTTTAATTTGGTGAATTCACAGAAGCAAACAAAAATTACGAAACTATAGCCTGTAGTTTGTCCATGAACTGGGCACTATCTCCAAAAATAATGAAGTGACGAAGAAAGTTGACTAGAGAAAGTTGTTGTCTATTGTTGTTGTCTATTTATTATGAACAACTTTCTATTTATTATGAACAACTTTCATACGGGTCAATTTGATGTAAAAGAAGTAATCTGAAAATCACCCCAAACGGCTCATTTAAGGGCCGCCTAGTCAAGAAATATTAAACTCATAAAAACAATTCATGTAGCAAAGTTATAGAGAATATTCTTATGTTCAATTTGCAACTGATTATTATGCTAAAATTCTCCCACATTAAAATTTTCGATTTTGCCAACCCAGTTCAACGATGAGTAATCGTTGAGAAACCGGGCCTCAGAAACTCGGTCTCTCTAGTCCAGCGCCTTACACACCAGACCACCGTGCACCCCCTTTTATTCACCAGATTATAAGAATTCCTAAATGTCTTGGGGTATAAGAATAAACCAACCAGCCACTCAAAAGTACTTGATCCAAAAACCCTTTTACACCAAAAAAAAACTGACAATCGCATAAAAGATGTGCTATTGCCCATAATTAATGAGCAAAGACAACTCAAATATCAAGGATACTATGCATCAAGTTCAAAGTACCAACTACAACCAAAATATCAAAATATCAGTTCAAATCAATATCAAATGAAAACTTCCATTTTTTATTTCATTTTCGAATTCTACGTGTAATTCTGAGTAATATGATGATGATGATTCTAGTATACAGGGTGGACCAAAAATAATGGAGGACCATCAACTTCATTTTTGCAAACAAAAACCCCCATTTTTTATTTCATTTTCGAATTCTACATCAAATTCTAAGTAGGTTTCATGTACCATGTCCTTAGCCTAACCCCAACAGTTATCGGGAAATACGATTGTTCAATCGTAAATTTCTTACTTCGCTTCATATCACGCCAGGCGGTAGATATGAGCTGAAAACCACGATTCAAAACTGTAGTTATTGCCGTCTACTTGATTTAGCGCCGCGCCCATGTATCTATAGTAACTATGGAGGACAAATATAACCTAAATGGACATGAATGTCAATGTAAAATGTAGTAGTATGATGAAAAAAACACTGTAAGCGGTAAAATAAGAAGGGGTCAATGAAAATTACAAAGAGCATCTCATTTTGCACGCTCAACGCTACGTAACGTAAATAACTCCATGCGGTGACCTCAAAGACTTTCCAGGAACAGTCTGTGGAGCACCTGGAGCGCACCCGGAACGACTCACACTCGATTTTGATCGTTTCTGTCATCGGGGCGTGAGACACCAATCTCACCTTCTCCTTTTCCCTGGAGCAACCCCAGCCGCTTTCTTTCGCAACGGATTCCCGAGTCAAAACGCGTTTGGATCAAATAATCACGTGACAACGTAGCATGCTCAACAAAACGAATGATGTGACAATGAATCATGATCAGAAAAATCGATTCGAAAGAAAGCGGCTCCCATGTCGACAGTTGATAAATGTCAAATGTGACAAGTTTCGAAATGAATATTTGATTTGACGATTTTTTTCAAGTTTATGATAATATGCCTGGTTTATACAACACATTCATAAGCATATGCATATCTTTATTCATAAGCACAAAAGTTGAACGTATGGTTTCTTATGAACGCGTTAATACAAACTTTCACAAACATATCGATAAGCATAAGGATAAGAAAGTTGATAATTTTCATCTTTATGAATTATTAAGTTATGCAAAAATCGGAACAGCGCAGGCGTCATTTCTGACAATCTACGTTAGTAGTCAAATATAGTCCTGTCTTCATGTAAGTATTATCATGATTTTCTTTGGCGCCTAGGTTCTCGCTAGTTTTTTATGTTCTGTTTTGGTTTCTGGACTGTTCACTGTTATGTGCATTTTTGTGAATATTTCAATATTATTTTCTGTCAGTTTCAATTTGATGTTAAGTATGAATTTTGATTGACAAGCAAATTTTTAACGCTTATGCTTATGAAGTTGTATAAACCACCTCAAAGTTACGCATATATTCACGACTGTGCTTATGAGTAAAGTTATGTTTATGCTTATGAATTTGTTGTATAAACCAGGCATTAGTTTTTAGTTGTGCATTGATAAAAATTACAAAAACAATAAACACCAAAAAAGAGATAGGATAGGTGATGGTTCCACTAATAAGAACAATTGACACTGTCAACTTGACTTACACAGTTCCAGTAAACATGACGCACTTGAGCTGTACCAGGGTCACCCACTCGTTCCTGGAAGGCAACTCTTATCAATGCAAACGACGTTAGTTAAGCAGTGAATAGCGCATCCAGTGAATGTTAAAAAACCGCATGCGGTTTACAGCTTGACATTTTTTGATTCGCAATATCTCTCTAATGGTATTCCTCAAATTAATATAACTACTCATCAATAATTGTTCAAACGGTTCCTATCAGATACTTTATCCAAATGATTCGTCTCAATAGGAAATCAGAGATCGTTAAACTTCGGTCGATTGATTGCAAAGCACTAAGGACTACTCGGTGACGGCGGCGTTCTCTTTGTTTACCAAAAACAATACTGCCACCGGCGAGCTCTCGCGCTTCAAATTTTAATTGCGCTTTTTGCCTCTATTATTCTTTCAACAATCACACTTTTAATGGTGGCTACATTTTCATTTTCACGATCCTAATTGCTCTTTCGTGGATTCAAAAGCTCTGGCCGTCTCTCCCCCCAACCTGGCCGCAGAAGCCACAGACGCCGTTCATATAATTGCAAAGCGCTTTTCCTGTGTTTTTAAGGATTGCTATTTATTCGGTTGAAAAACTAGTAATTTGGAAAGTAACAGACTATTCGACAGGCATTATTCTACCATTATGTTGTTTTTCACATAGCTCTCCAGTTAACTCTTCATTTTCAAACTGAAACTTAATGATGTCAGAAAATAAACATGATTTTAAAGTAATCTATAATGAAACTCACACATTATGGTTATGAATCGTCCTCAATCTCTATGAAAGCCTGGATCTTTATGAAAGCCTACACTCGTCTTTGTATTTGAGGATCCTCAAGAGTTGCAGCTTTTTTGAGAATAAACTGATTCTACATCCGCTAATATTCAGTGGATGTATGTATCCCCAGCCATAATGCTCCGGAATTTATCCGGTATTCCGTCACACAGTGTTGTATGTAAATCAGACCGTTACTCAAGTGTTATCGGGGACAATTAATTAGTCTGAAAGGGCCTTTAAGTCAAGCCTTCACCTGAGGCTACGACGAAATTAATTGCGATTTACGCACGCTGCACACCCCCTTATTTATTGAACCTTTTTTGGGACACCCGGCGTTTTTTGTGGCTCATCCTGCGATTTATGTGAGTTCTCAATCATTGCCTGTGGTGAAATTTTCATGCAGGGAGAGTTTTGAAACGATATCATCAATGAGCTGATTTATTATCAATTGAATAATATCTATTGCTAACCGGAATTTGTTATTTAAAGCCTATTTATATAATTCGTCCCGTTTATTTTTCACACTGTTGCATAGAGTGTATAGACTTTATACAAGAGAAAAGATTTAGGCACACACTGAACGTTGTTGACTCCAGTTGCGTGCGTGTATAGAAACATTTTCAAGATCAAAAATTGGGAATCTGACATAGCACCAAACTTGACTAAAAAAACATGACCTCTTTTGTCCACCCTGTATAGGTGGATAAATAGAAGAAGTATACCGCACTAACCATGTACGTGTTTTTGAAGAATTGGTACCCACAGAAGACCGCAACTGGATATCTTTTTCCGTTTCGAAAATATCGAGATTTGAATTTGGGTAAAAATTCCATGTCGCAAAGCAACAGCAGTTTAGTAGAAGCGCGCCACTTGCGTTATCTCTAGTGCCTTAAATTTGACAACACTTTTTTGCACGTCGATCTATTACCAATCTGAAAGCATATTCTGTGATGTTTTACGAAGAGAGAGCGAATGACGTTTTGTTCTCTTGACTTCAAGTTCAGCTATCATGACAAGTGAGTATTATACACTATACAGAGTTGAACAGTTGTACATTATGCATACACTTGTTGGTATTCTGTAATCTGTATTTGAGTAAACAGGATTCGGAGTATGGCGATTCAACCGTCTGTGGAAGCAATGTAAACCGTCGCGTCATACCGGAACGTTCATTCAGGTACTGTGTCTTAATCAGTCTAAAGAGATGATAGGGATAATCATTGTTGATCCAGAAGGGGTCTTGTTAGATTTACGACCACGCTTTGACTGATGTCTATTTTTGAAAATAGTATATCCGTTGGGATCATAAAAATGGAACTTCTCTCATAGACAATTCCTGCAGAAACGTAGGATGATCTCTTAAAAAAATCGATGGTTCTCAGTAACATCAAATCTTGGAGTGTCACACGAAGAAATCACATATTAATTTCGGTTTTGCAAATGTGAATATATATTTCATTGATCAAACACCAACATCAAACAAAAAGCTAAGAACATTCAATTCTCATGTTTCAAATTGGTGATTACCTTTGAATTTTTACCAACTTGTTCATTTTTTGTTGATGCCCATGGGTTTTCCTCACCCCTTGCACTATCATCGTTGATTTTCCAGACCACATGAATATTGCAACTCAAAATAACGAAATAAAGTGTAGAAGAGGATAGCACATTCAATCAATTTCTGCTTGATAATCACTCTTGGTGTGTCATACTCGGATAAGTTAAGTGAAGATCACAATGCAATATTGAAACAGTTCAGGGTCGCTTTGGAAGGTCTTTACAAAACTCACCACATTGGGGATTTGTTGAGATATCAAACACGAATCTGGACATCTTTTCATTGTGTGAGTGAGCCGTTTTGAGTTATATTGGTTTCTAGTGTTCGATGCCGCGCCAGATTATCCAAATCATATACTTCGAATAAAGAAAATGTGTGTTGCTTTCAACTGTGGCCACGTGTTCAAGATGTGAGAAGTTTAATTAGAGAGGGTCAAGAAAGTATGCACACAGTACATACATTTCAACTTTCCCCATCGTACAAATCTTTGTATACATGTACCTAAATGGTGTTCATTCAGGATCGTTCTTATAACTCATTAGTCTTCAAGTTTAGTGACTTTTTTCTGTGAATCCAAGAAGTAGCAGATTGCAAATTTCACAAAAGTACCTTTTTTTTGGTTCTCTATTACCTAAACACTTTATTATTATTCATTAAATAAAGACAAAAACTTTGAATAAATGTAGCTTTTTTCGGTTTTTCTTGAATGTCCAGGACCATCTGGGGATGGGGTCAGTGTGGGCTTCATATCTGCGCTTCGGGGCGCTGATCCTGTGTGATGGTGACTATGAGAAAATCCCACTGACTCCGGAGGTCTCGAGAAGCCGTGCATGGCTCCATTGGTGTGGGACGGCTGGGCTGTACGAAACTCGTCGAGGAATACTTCTTTTGTTTTTTCTCCTTTGTTCGACCTTTTCAGGATGGAGTCACTTAGCCTCACTGTTTGATTTGTTGTAGAATACACTGGGCGAAATCCCATTAGTTTTTCTGGCAGGGCATTTTTACTGAGAGAGGAATCAAAGCATGAAAGACAACATGAAGATAAAGGGTGACGTTCAAATGACTTCATCTATCATCATGACAAGCTAATAAGCTGTCATGTGGCATTCCACATACCGCCATCTTCTCGAGATCTAACGAACTTCAGGCACATCAGCGCCTCTCCGTGGATGCGAATCAAAGCTTTCACTTAGGCCCCGCCCTCCATTTACTTTTTTGTTCTAAACTTTGTATATGTGTTCTGTGCTTTATTTGTTAAAAATAAAGACAAAAATGTAGTTTTTTCGGTTTTATCTTGAATGTCCAGAACCATCTGGGGATGGGGTCAGTTGTTGACTTTCCTAGTTGATGTGTTCTGCGCTGCGGGGCGCTGACCCTGTGTGATGGTGACTATGAAAAAATGCCACTCACTCTAGAGTTCTGGGGAAGCGGTACCTGGCTCCATGTGGCGTAGGACGGCTAGGCTGTTAAACCTCCTCAAGGAACACTTCTTCTGTTTCTTCCCCTTTATTCGACCTTTTCAGGATGGTGTCACTTAGCCTCACAATTTGATTTGTTGTGGAATACTCTGAGCAAGATCCCATTTGTTCATCTGGCAGAAAGTTTTTTGCTTTTGTGACTTCCCTTATTTTGTGGAGGATGCATTTCTCGCCACTTTTCCGATGACAGCTGGAAGATTGATGAGCCTATAGTATTCCGGGTTGTATCCTGCCTTCTTAGAGGTTTTTTGATGAGAATTATAAGGGCATTTTTCCACTTGGAGAGGAATCAAAGCATGAATGACAACATGAAGATAAAAGTTGACGTTCAAATGACTTCATCTATCTCTACCATCATGACAAGCTGATGAGCTGTCATGTGGCATTCTACGTACCGCCATCTTCTCGAGATTCAACGGCACATCAGCGCCTCTCCGTGGATGCGAATCAGAGCTTTCACTTAAGCCCAGGCTTCCATTCACGTTTTTGTTCCAAACTTTGTATATTATGAGTTCTGTGGCACTGACTGAAAATCCATTTTCCAAATACATGTCAACCTACAAAATCAGAATACTCCACTAATCCACTAAGCAAATCTCATCAGGTAAAAAAAATGTTTTTTATTCAAAAGAATTTGGATGTTCCGGTGCAGCATCGAACAAAAAACCAAAATAACTTGAAGACGGCTTACTTGAGCGGATTTCAACAATGATACATCATTCACTTGAAAATCGACTTAAGGTCTCCATAGACGACACATTCTTCATTGAAATTTGTCAAAAAGATGTCAAAAATCGAATAAAGGTCTCCACAGACTGGCGCAGCGAATTTTTCCGCGGCAGATTTCTCCCATTTTTGACATTATTTTGTCACATTTGCATGTATAATGTGGCATAACTTGTATAGATTGCTTTCGGCAAAATGTTCGCAGGCACCGTTGGCGTTTGGAGTATATGCTTTCATGAAAAATCGGTTATCCAGCATTAGAATCGGGAAGGGACTCAAAATATATAATTTGATGATGATAAATTGATTATTCTATGAAGCGTAAAAAAACACTTGGGACATCAATAGGAAAAACATTTGCAGAGGGATTGTCTGACAACGCTATTCCTACGTTACTCAAAGGCTATGACGTGCTTTGGAGATTGTCGCGCATGTATAACTAGAGACGCCTGAAAGTTTCAATAAGCAATTGAGTGTTAGAGCATTTCTAGATAAAATAGACTTCGAAACCAGAAAACAAGTTGTGTTCCGATTTCCGGTATCAACTTGTCTGAACATTGCTGGACGCACTGACTCCAGGGACCTAATTCTTGAGCGGGGAACGAGTGAAAACTCAAGCGAACGATCACAGACCGATCAAAAACTGTATTTCGATAGGGGCAATGACCTAGAACGTTCATTCTCCTGAAATTCAAGAATCAAGGTCATCTCTGAAATAAAAAGATACGCTTGTCGAGGCGGGCTAATTTACAAGGTCGACACAACATGTTTGCGGTTCGTCGGTGTTTAACACCGACGAACAGTTCTGATCATGCCTGGGCTGAGCAGGGCTTCACTTTATATTTTAACAGATAAATTGAAAGCAACTGAAAAGGTTTTTTTTTTCGAATTTTTCAATCATAACGCTAACTGAGAAGTGACTCATCAGAATGCGTTTTGTCCAAAATTGGAAAAAATTGAGTTTGATATGATTTTGCTTAGGGTTTCATCGAAACAAGAATTCTCGTCTCGACGGCAATTTCTCGTCTCGAGACGAGAAACTTGATAATCTCTTGTCTCGAAGTTTTTCTCGAAAGCGATCTCTCGATCTCGATTCGAGATTCTCGAAATTTCTCGATTTCGAAAAACAAATAAACTTCTTATTTAAAAATAATGTAGGCATTTCACGGGAGGTATTTTTTTTTTTCTTGTTTGTGAAGAATGTAAAATTCGTTTTGACAGGTGCCAAAATGGGGGTTGACCTTGACATGTAGACTACTCGCGATTTGAAATGGAAAGAGACATTCAAGGGTAGGCTAATAGACTCAATTCGTGTGTCGTCGTCAGGTTGGTATCCCCGAAAGGCAGCGGCTGTTTCCAAACAAACAATTTCCAATGCGTTTTTCAATGGGGCTTTTGAGTTATCGTCGATAACTTGCTTATTCAATATCTGTTTATTCAAAAAAGTACACTGCTTACGCCGGTAGCTATTCTTTACTTGATTACAAACTAAATAATCACTTCCAACTATCTGGCTTGACAAAAATAGTGGATTTGGGCATTTTGAGGGTATGTCTATTGATAAATATTGTATAAACAATGCAATAGTTCATTTAGATAATACAGACATGTCAATTTTATCCAGAATCTAGATTGGATTACGGCTAAAGGTGATCATTTTCAGGTTTATTATGGTATGTGTTTTGTTCCAGACTCCTAAATATTACAGTTCGAAAAATATATGCTCCTCCCAGATTTTGAAAAGTCTTATACAAGGAATGGATCACAACTTTTGTTCAAGGTTCTATTCTTATTTGTTTCTTTTAATAATATCATGAAAAGTAAATCATGTTGAACAAATGTATTTTGAATTTCTCCATGTATAAAATTGTGTAGACTAGATGATAAGATTCACTTTCTTTCAAATATGATGGCCACTATCAAAAACAATTATTCTGAGACTCAGCATTTCTGTTGAACAACATCAACTTTTCCTCATCCTTGAAAAAGTTTATGATACTCATTTTGAACTTCATGATGTGCTTGAACCTCATTATCCACGTAAAATCTATAGAATCAATAGAGAATGAAAATCACCCCACTCAACTACCATTTCTTAAGTGCATAATTTCGATATTTATACCAAAAATCATACTTAATTAATTCACAAAACATGGATATTATTGTTCATCGCCCACCACCTTCAGAGTACTTCAAACTTCCTAGTCACTATAATTCAAGTTCACTCTATCCACAGCAACCTGAAAATATATATATATATATATACGCAGTTAGGGTTATATATATATAATAAAGATATATACAGGGTGTCTCACGGTCTATGGTATGTTAGACGTTTAGGGAGAACTAGACATAGGATCGACCTGAAAATTTGGCTGAGCCCATAATCGAGTATGATCTATATTTTAAAAATATTTTCAGTTTTGCAGTGCTGCCGCTTCTTTCCAAAAGTCGCAACAACTTTTTTATTTCAAAAGGACTACCCTGTATATTATTATTTTTTTGGATCCCTTGACTAATTCTAATCATGAAATGAGGATGGTTGAGTACACGTGAAGTAGTATAATAAAAGAAGAATTTTGTATAACGTGTATGTCGTAAAAGCTAAAGAAATTTTTTACGACATAGACGTTATACAAAATTCTTCTTTTATTATAATTCTAATCACTTTTGCTTGATATACTCCTATACCTATCGGCAGCTTTATAATATTTTTGTCGAAACATTTAGCTAGTGAAAGTTGAATTCGATCGACTTCATCATACTTTTACTAGTAATTGTTAGCATTCACGTAGCTATTCTAGTGAAAGCTGCTATACTGAAAATTATCATCGAAGTCACTGGACGTAATAATAAATATCCTTTTTGGTCCGAGTTGGAATTCGCCGACAGATTAGACGCTCGGGAAAATACGAGAGTTATGAATCGCAGGTGTACAATGTAAACATTGTTCAGATACCGTATTATAGAAAAGACTTAAGTATTCTCAGTAGGGGTTAGTCTGGGTTAGTTTGGGTTTGGCAAAAATTTTGATGTCGCCCGAGCGACATCATTTAGTACCCCGTGCACCTTGGGGTTAAAAGGCGGTAATAAGTTGTAAAAAGTACTTTTCCTAACTGCTTTCAGTTAAAGTTGATTTGATAAAGTTTCTCCAACATTCACTAGTAAAAGCGTACAATATTCTTCAAAATTTAACATTGCCTAACGGATCAAGTAATTGCTAGCATCAACCAGTAAAAGCTAGCTTTCACTGAATCTCTAACATTTACTGTAACATATATATATATATATATATATATATATATATATATATAGAGAACTAAAGGTATATATATGTCACAGTTAAACCTGATAATCAGTAAAAGCTGACTGTTACTAGTAAAGGTGAGCTTTTCCTGAATTGGAAACATTTAGCTAGTGAAAGTTGAATTCGATCGACTTCATCATACATTCACTAGTAATTGTTAGCATTCACGTAACTATTCTGGTGAAAGCTGCTACACTGAAAATTATTATCGAATTCACTGGGCGTAATTATAAATATCCTTCTTGGTCCGAGCTGGAATTCGCCGACAGATTAGACGCTCAGGAAAATACGAGAGTTATGAATCGCAGGTGTACAATGTGAACATTGTTCAGATAGGTACCGTATTATAGAAAATACTTAAATATTCTCAGTAGGGGTTAGTTTGTGTTAGTTTGAGTAAGTTTGGGTCTGGCAAAAATGTTTATGTCGCGTGAGCGACATCATTCAGTGCACCTTGGGTTGGTTAAAAGGCGGAAATAAGTTGTAAAAAGAACTTTTCCTAACTGCTTTCAGTAAAAGTTGATTTGATAAAGTTTCTCCAACATCCACTAGTAAAAGTGTACAATATTCTTCAAAATTTAACATTTCCTAACGGGTCAAGTAATTGCTAGCATCAACTAGTAAAAGCTAGCTTTCACTGAATTTCTATCATTTACTGTAACATATATATATATGTATAATGGCTTAAAACCCCAGACGGGGTATCGCCGCAAAAGAGCTTTCTAGATCTATTTAAATAGGAGTAGATCAGTCCCCAGTCTCTAATTCAAACACTTTCACATATCTGTCTCCATATATCTCTGTCCCCTTTCTTCTTCTGCCAGTTACGTACTCCGGCCCTGCTTAGGTCAGCTTGAGCCTCTTTCATCCAGCTAGATCTTGGTCTCACCCTCCTTCTTCTTGCACTAGGTTGCCATTCCACCATGCTATATATTGTAGACCTGCTTCCAGCTCTCCACACATGTCCCAGCCATCTAATTCTTTGTCTTTTTATCCTCTTTATCACGTCTTCCCCTTCTAGTTCCTCCAATATTTCTCTGTTCGTCCTTATTTTGAAATCACCATTTTCCGTCTTAACAGGTCCCAGTATTGCTCTCATTATCTTTCTCTCTTGTACTTTTAGCTCTTCTTCTTGTTTCTTAGTCATTGTTATCGTCTCCGCAGCGTACATCATTGTTGGTAGTATTATCGTCCTGGGTATCCTCATTTTCGTTTTCTTGTCCAGTATAAATATTTGCTAATAACTTTTTGTTTGCTTGATATACCCTGTATGTGTTTCTTATTCTTTCCTGTATCTCGGCTCCTTTGTCTCCATTATTGGTGATAGTCATACCCAGATATCTGAAACTATCCACTTCTTCGAGTTTGTGGTTGCCTATTTTGATTTTATCATTTTAACTTCCTACTGCTTTATCCATTATCATCATTTTTGTTTTTTCTATGTTTATCTGCAGCCCCATCTTTTCTCCTTGCCTCAAAATTTCTTCTTATAGGTTCTCTGATGTTTTACGGTTATTTGAAATGATGACTATGTCATCGGCATACGCTATTATTTGTCCTTCTCTTGTTATCAGCGTTCCTTTGTTTATTTTTCTGACAACATACTCCAACGCTATATCAAACAATGTGGTCGATAGTGTGTCTCCCTGCTTTACTCCCTTATCAATTTCGAAGTCCTCTGTGTCTCCTTTTTGTGTTCTTATGCTAATTCCTGTATTGGTCATTGTCATCTGTATCAATCTTTTTAATTTGCCTTGTACTCCCATTTTCCCCAGGACTTCCAGTACCTTGTCTCTGTTCAGCGAATCAAAAGCTTGTTTAAAAACTACGGAGATCAGCGCAGTACATAAATTATAATCATGAGCCTTTTCTATTATTTGTTTGAGGGTGTGTATTGCGTCAGTCGTTGATCTGCCCTTCATGAATCCACATTGATACTGTCCAATCAAGAGCCTTGTTTTGTCCATTAATCTGTTTTGAATTATTGTTGACAGTACTTTGTATTTTGTATGCCGTGTTAAGCAAGGTCAATCCTCTGTAGCTACTGCATATCTGCTGGTGGCCTTTTTTAAGTATGGTTACGACTTGTCCCATCTCCCAATCGCTTGGCATTGTCTCTTCTGTCCAAACCCTCTTTATTAGTTGGAATATCGTCTCCTGTAATGATTCACCACTATATTTTCGAAGTTCTATGTTGATTCCGTCCCTACCTTACGCTTTGCAGTTTTTGATTTTGTTGATAACGTTCTTTTCTTTATTTCTTCTCTACTTGGGATGTCATCTGAGTCATTTGTGTTTGCTACGTCATTTTCTTCATTTTGAGATAGCGTCTCTGTGTGATTTGGGGTTTCGTGAAGTTATTCTGTGGAGTATTGCTTCCACACTTCTTTATACTCCTCTCCGCTTTCGGCTACTTTTCCGTGCTTGTTTTTTTATGCCAATTGATTTTCCTTTGGAGTTTTTGTTTTGTTCACTGATACTTTTATAGAATCGTTTTGTATTTGAGTTGCGACTTTCTCTTTCTATTTTCTTTATTTCGTTTTGTATCCATGTTCTCTTGGCTTCTCTTATTACTTTTTTTGACTCCTTCCTAAGCTTGTCATTTCTTTGTTTGTCTTGCTCTTTTTTACCATTCAACCATTTCAACCTAGCTTCTGCTTTATTTGTTATGCTTTCTCGGCAGTATCCATTGAACCATTGTTTATCAGTCTTTTTCCTTGCACCTATAATTATTTCACCTGCCACTATATTTATGCATTTTTTGATTTGTTGCCATTCTGCCTGTATATTCTTCTCCTTCTCGCTTTGGTGTTCTAGAATTTCATTCATGCGTGCTGCATGTTTGGTTTTTATTGAGCCACTTTCAAATTTTCTAAAGTCCCACTTAGTGGTTGTTCCCGTTATCCTCCTTTTTACTTTTTGTGTCATCGTTGCCGCCACTAGTAAATTCTCGCTATCCGCACATGCACCCCTGTATGTTCTGACGTCCTTCAAGTCTGATCTTTTCCTTCTCGATATCAGCACATGGTCTATTTGGGTGCAGGTTTTTTGGTCTGGTGCTGCCCAGGTAACTTAATGTCGTTCCGGGTGCTTGAAAATCGTGCTGCCAATAGTGCCAATAATTAGATTGGCGATGAAAATGAAAAACTCGAATACTGGACAAAATCCCTCCACATCTCCAATATTTTCAAAAAGTGTATTCTTAGAAAATATTATGAAGATTTACATCGGCCATTTTAGTCATTAGTGTCACTTTTGACTCAGATTCAGTGCTACCAATATAGTTATGACGTTACGATTAATTGAGCCTATTGAACAACTAACGAAATTCACATTGGATTAGGTCAAAATTCTATGAAATTCTGTCATGCCCTCCGAAAAACATATTCTAGCGCGACAAAAGATGCGATCTACAAAGAATATCATAGACATTTTTTTTTCAGATTATTTGATTTTTGAAGTACCCACGTTATTGGTGCCAACACCAAAATGGACAATAATAGGTCAGGGATAAAAAAAAAACAACAACGGAGTGTACCTGGAACTGCAGTCCTGCATCAAATAAATACGGTTGAAAAAAATATTGTGTCGATTGATCACACAGGTCGGTCTACGTACAACATTTTTGCGAGATGTCTTATATCAATTTGTTGAGTATTTGTATATACAATTTTGATGAGCTGATTCTAATTTTTTTATCCATTTATGTATATCACGTGAGATATTTCAGCAAATCAAAAAATAAAATAAATGCAATTATTAAATTTAAAAAATACAGTTATCAAATTTTCGGAAAAAAAAATCGAAAATATCAGGGATTATCAGTCCGACCCAAGACCCAAACTAATGTTTCTACTTCAATAAAAATGTTTGCTATCTCGGACTTCATTCCAGAGATACAGGGGGGTTGATTTTAAAATTTTATTTCCGATTATTTTTTCTAATGATTTTTGCAAAAAATTGAATTTTCGCACACATTTAGGTATTTCTCCGTGGGTTTTTGAGGTAAGAGATCATAATTTCTTATTAGTTTTTGTGTAGCACTTGAAGGGCGCTGCCCATGCTATCATTTTTTTTTTCATTCCAAGGTATCGGTTTGCGAAAAATTGGGATGTGATGGGATAAAACTAAGGTCAGTATCTGTATTTGTATAAAACATATTAATTCTGATTTGTCAAGGTAAGATACCATTTGCTGTATCTTCTTCAATTGAACTAACGAAGTAACTTCCCATATTTTAGGAAATAATAGATCACATGATGTTGGTTCTGTTCTTTGAAATACATGGAAAGATCACTAGTTTACCAGGGAAGCCATATTCATATCTCCTTTTTACTAAAATTAAAATCAATTTTAGGGTAAACCAATGACTGGTGGTTCCTTTTACTGAATACAAAATAGATAACCTTGAAAAAATCTCTATTCGCTTAGCTTCTGTTAAATAGCAGAAGTCTAGTTTCGATTTAAGAAAATGATAAGGCATTAATATTTAAAACAGTTGGCGTTCCACATGATCTGGAAAAACTCATCCATGCTCTAAGTGACCTGATTATAATAATAATGAGGGAAAGAAACTCAATGTCTCGGTCTGAGTCGATTTCAGTCGAGACATTGAGTTCCTTTTCCTCATTGTTCCACGGGATGGTTCCTTTTTCTCAAAAGTAGATTGATCCAAACCAAACTAGAAGTGTCATCAACTCATTTTTTTGATTTTGTGGGCTGGTTCCTTTCTGGTTAATGCTGTCCACTTATAGCATCATATATGACATTCAACCTATGGTTTAAATCTGATGAAAATATACTGACTAGAATGCACGTCAAAAATAACATTATGCAGGTCAATGGAACATGAAAACTACCATAATCAATCCACAAACATTGTTCACTGAGTGAGTGAATGAAGACCAGCATAACATTAATTCATTCAGTTTATCATGTGACGCAAATATTCCTGATCCATGAGCAATCACGTGTCGCAAAAATTAGTTGCATTCGTTCAGCTCATTTGGTGGACTCGGAATCACTCTTTAATATAATTAATATCAAATTATCTTGGTATGGGCTAAAAGTTTACCATCAAATTAAGCCAAGGACCATACTGCATGCTTCTAACTGAACCACTTCTCTGTATTTAACTATAATATCATTCTAATTTTTCAAAATCAAGAAATTTCGACGTAAATTTCTTGATCTCGAAAAATCTCAAATTGTTTTTGTCGATCTCGTCTCGAAAAAATTTTTGCCGATCTTGTTTCGAAATCAAGACGAGACGAGACGAGAAATCTCGAGTTTTGAGAATCTCGTGAAACCCTAGTTTTGCTATCATGAAGACGTAATACATACGTACCAATGCACAGAATGCAGCAAATCAACTTTAATCCCATGGTAATTCACATACAAAATCGGCCAGTCACATCAAAACGCTTAGCGGCGCTGATATATTTCCGAAAACAGGTGTCCTTTCAGTCTTATAACATCAATTAATCAATAATTCAGAGATTGTTTTCATTTTACAGAGTTCTATTAATATCTACATAAATTACTATTTTTTTTCATTTGGAACCCCTAGTGAGTCTTATTTCACCTCATTCGTAAGTGTAAACCATTATCTTTCAAAATATTAAAAATTTCAACGCACAAAACGATGGAAAACAATTTTCTCCAATATGTTGCAGCAAAACGCATCTAGTCCAGGGCTTGTCAGTCTTTTTTATGAAAACCTAAGGTACTTTTGATCTGAATGAGACTATTTTCCATGTCCATGCATGTATATACATCGATTCTACACATACATTTTCCTAAACCACTTTGTTTTTAGTCTTAAAGGGTTTTTGGTCATGATTGCGAATCTAGTTTTGGGTGACATAATGCGTTTTGATAAGTCACTCCTCAACTTTGAATGTCAAAACAGTCAAAAAAAAAGAAAGAAAAATGTCAAATTGTTCTAAAAACGCCAAAAAAACACCGAAATCCAATAATTTTCGAACAGTAAACAACCAAGCTCGATTTACTACGGAAAAAATGGCGAGGACACCGTGAAACGGCACTGCAAGCTGAAACAGCAACAAGGAGCTTTATTCCCACGTCATTGAGAAATGCGTATTGCGCTTGAGCCATTCTGGTTTGCCTCACTAATTTCGTCCGCAAACAACACATTACTTTCTCCGGGCGATCCCTACTTTTCAATGAGCCAGTCATGTACCTTTATTTATACATTCATTTTAGAGATCAGTGGGCCTAGGAAAAAATAGGCGGAATCTCCAACTGGAAAAACTCAAAACTGAATAAATATTGAACCGGTTTCACTGTATAGATTATAAGTCAAGATCCACTTACTAGTTTACCTACTTACTAGTCAAAGAAACCTGCGGTTAAACACAAAAATAATCTTTATGTATTATAATGGGTCCGAAATATTTTATCTTCGTGAATAAAGTAAAGTAAGACTCTTCTTCCACTTTTTGTGGAGGAATATGTGTTTCCGCAAACGTGTTGTATTCGAAGTTCCTAAGCATTCTTGAGAAACTCGTTTGTGTCCAAGTCTTTCACCAAGTCCCGGACCTAAAGCAAATCTAAATTTAAATTCTGAAGAAAAGAGGGGTACGCCAGTTAGTTTTCACAACGTAGAAATCATTTTTTGATTGTCCGTTCAATTTTAGATTAACCTGAGGTCTCTTATTCGATGCCTCGTTTTTGAGATAAAAAATAGAGAACATTGTAGTTTCACGAACATTACAAGAAATCACTTGTATTCAAACTGAAAGAAAAAAGCTAAAAATCAATCGATATTATGAAAATGCTCAAAGTTGCGTTGAAAGGAACAAAACTTTAAAGATTGTATTGAAATCGCTTGAGACCTTTCGAACCTCGTTTCGAACCTACATACAAAAAATTGAAATTATTTTTATTTATCGAATGGAAAGGAACAACAACACCACTTGTACAGACTATTTTTCAGACATGCTGATCCATTTTTAACGTTCCTCGATTCTTTGATAAAAAACTAAAGTCAAATGATAAATACTAAATATGAGAAAAATAAATGGATCACATCACAGATCATCTTTAAAATTGAAACTAGAAACGAAAAATATAAAGCTGCGGTATCACCTAACGATCAAAACATATGAAATGAGTATGACGTTTTGAGAAATGAAATTGTCTTCGATGCAAACAGAAAAAGAACTCAAAAACCTTAGAATAATTTGAAAAATCTTTAGCCAAACAAGTTCAATGACTTTTGATATATTGAGGTCAACAATACTATGATATAAAGAGTTAGGAGAAGTTACGAGAGGGGTCGATTATTTCAAAAGATACATGAGTTAGCTGTGACGCTTTAAAAATCTATATATCTGTAATAAATTTGAAAAAACAGTGTCCGAAATAAGGTTATGGTAGATCAAAGTTGCTTTTTAAAATGGAACCCCCTGTATACTAATTGACATTTCAATGCTTGCTTTATGTTTGAGCAAAAATTATCATAACATGATGCTCGTTAATTCAGCCGTTTTCGAGTTATCGCGTTTTATAAATGACAATTTTACATGTTTGACATGCCATAATACCCAAACAGTTCAAGCAAGATAGAGAAAAACGGTGTGCACTTGACAGTACCTTCTATTCAAATGACAGAATAGCTCTTGAAAATTTGAGATAAGAAAGTGCAGACCATTTTTTTCTATCTTGTACCGTTTGAGTTTTATAGCATGTCAAAGATGGAAAAATGTCATTTTTAAATCGAGATATCTTGATAACGCTTCAATTTATGAACAATATATATCGCAGTTTTTGCTCAAAAAAGAATTTTAATATCTATTTATATACAGGGGGTTCTTTAAAAAAAAAATAAGTTTGGTCTGCCACAACTTCATGTCCGGCTCTGTATATTCCAATTTATAACCGATATGTAGATTTTTTAAAAGCCCAACAACTTTTATATAAAAGAGTTTTTCCTAACTCGTGTATCATCTGAATAGTTCGACCGTTCTGGTAATTTTTCCCAACGCTTTATAAAGACTGTGATATTGTCAATAATTTTAATACGTATTAGCTAGTATTTCTGAAAGTGTAATTCCATGCAATAAACACGATCACAATTTATCTTTTATCAATACCTTTGGTGACTTGAGTGGATTTGAGTCAAGTTATGAAAAGTTTGAATAATACCAAGGGATGCGAAGATCAAATATCGACCCATATCTTGAAGGATACATTCGGTGTAGTTGGCAATAGATTCAAAAAGTTCCGATAACCACAAAAATTGAAGAATTTCGACCAATCAACAATTTGACACGTTATGAAAAAGTGCTAGATATTACTGCATCATTCTGTGACAAAAGTTTAGTAATAGACGAGAGATAATCAGTTTTCAGATATAACCATTCGTGTGAAACTGTGATAACTCAAGTTTGCGATGACTGGCTGCATCAAATTGATGATGGAAATTTTATCATCGAAAAACTTTTGAAACCTCAATCGTGATGCTCAAAAGATTGTATAAAATTGGAAAGAGAGGATCAGTTCATCAATGGATATCCTCATATCTCTTATCTATCCAACACGTGAAGTTATGTAACATCAAGATAATCGCGGATGATACTAATGATAGTATTAGTTATATTATATTTGTAGATTTGAAATCAATGTTAGAAAGTATAAACTGGGACTTTCTAAGATTACAGAATCAGTTGAATGACAACATTAGGACACTGAATATACAAAATTGTAGATAACAAAATAATATGTAGATTTTGGGACTATGAACACATTGATAAATTCAAATGATTCTAATCCCAACATAAATATAAACGGACAAACTAGAGACCCTCTCTTTAGAGTTATGAAGAATGCTCGATGAAAACTTGAGCTCCGATGAGCATGCCGACTATATCTGTGGTAAAACCAGAGAAATGGGAGGGCAAAACGTCCAAGAAAATTTATTTTTTGCAAAGAATCAGTGAAGACTTTTTGTTAAATTGCTGATCTTCAAATCGATTATTGCGCCCCATTTGTATGTACTATTGTGAAACAATTTTATTGAACTTAAAAAAAGGTAAATGTCGCATTTTCATAACTCTTCTATGTTTATAATAGTCATAGAATAAGTATACTATTCTACTCGCGGGAAATGGCTATTACTCACTCGGTTGATCATGCATCCGTACTCGTTGAATGTAATGCTATTTTCTGTGAAGAATGACATATTCATCTATCTTTGAAAGTCTTTAGAGGTGCAACTTTGGTCGGGGTATATTTGGATCATTCTACTTATTTTTCCATCTAGATGTACTGGTAGCGTTTCTGCTTCTCTATTCAGAATCACCATGTATCAGGGGAGAGGTGGGAATGGCGCTTAGCGGGGAATGACGCTCACTGCATTGGTATTCAACCCAGTCCAGTTAACCATCTCCCGACTGATGCTTTACCATTTTTGATAGTCCTCCAAAGAACTTGTGGCCACTTCCGTGACCATATTCAACATCGATCGTCGGTACTAACCAGAAACGTGTTATTCAGTGATAATTGTGAATATTCCACTAATTTACAAAAAATCCCATAAGAGCAGCGGAATTTTCGAAGGCTTATGGCCGATTCTACCAAACAATTTTGAGAATACTTAACGTTAAGGAACCCTTATCAACAGTTTTGCATGCGAAATTGTCAACTCAAGGCTAACGCTCTGTCCCACGTGAGCGACTTGACGCGGCTGAAGAGGCAGAAGCGGTTGAGGCAGAAATGCGTCTCTGGCGGTTCTCGCGGTGCGATTGTCCTAGGTGAACGGCATTCAAGAGCGATGCCGCGTTCAGTTGCAAAAATGTCGTGGTCCGGAAAACGTAAATTTTTGTTAAGTGACGTTAATAATCGATTCTACCGAAGAATTTATACAATAAAAAGACGTGCTAAAACTAATATTATTTATTTAGAAAGAGCTAAATATGGCGAATTTCACCACTTGTATATAAATTGAGGAATTGTTCTACAGGGCCGTCATTATTCCGAAACTATTGTAGACTGTTGCCAGATACGTTCGATTACATTGTCAAGGCAATTACTCCTGAAATTCAGCACTCGAGAACAAATTTTCAAGAACCCATCTCAGTTGAAGAAAGATTAATGGTAACTTTAAGGTGAGGTTATTTGTATATTGAACTGTATTAGATTTAAAAAAAACACCTGTTCCCTTTTCTTACAGTATGAATGTATATTTACCAAATTGACGGACCTTTTATTCTACAAACATTAAAAAAAAAAGATAGGATGGGGCCGGACTAAAGTTTTATTTAAATGACTTCAAACGTGAACATTCAAATTACATTTTTTCTGAATAGTATCTAGTTTATCTGAGCATCAACAGAGATTCTTCAGGGGATTGTTCCTCAGCTGATGACATCGTGGCAGTTGGGTCGAAGGAGCGAAGTTCTTGAAAGTTGCTTTGGTACGCTCGATTGTGGTGGACGGTTCCTTGTAGGTTGGGTATGGGTTGACTGTCCACTGGTGACATTGGGCCCGAAAAACAGGTTGAACTTGACGACGCCGAAGATGCAAATTGGACTGGTGGTTGTTGGTTTTGAGTACGAGGATAAGCTGTCTTGTTCTGTATTTCGAATAGTTCACTTGCTAATATATTTTGTACTTGGCTCCGGAAATGCAACTTGTTTAAAGAAGGAAGTAATCGGACATGTGGAAGAAGCGACTTAAAAAAATTAATGTCTTCATCTTCTTCTTCATTTTTTTCCAAAAGAGCAACTTTTCTAGCTTCCAACTTTAAAAACTTATCGTCAATATTTTCCTCGTTTTTTTTATTTATTTTTCGTTTTCGATTAACTATAATCGGTGTCTTTGGGCCTGATTCGTCTGGTAGTGCAATATCTTCGGTTTCAATTTCCACTTGAGATTCAGATTGCTCAATAGGAAAAGTATCTCCATGTTCCGATTCTGATGGTGTGTCATTTGATTCTTGGGAAACTTCTTCTTGAAGGGTAATATTTCCCTGTGTAGCTCTTGGTGTGACGACATACTTTAAAAATAATAATGATTTAAAATGACGCCATGTTCCCGAATAAATGGGAGCGCTTTCTACATCATCGCCAGAACGTTGTTGAGGTATTTTTAAAAATTCCTTTTTGAATTTGTCTCTTAGATTCTTCCATTTGCTTTTAGCTGTTTCCTCTATAAGAAAAAAATTATATTAATACAACTCAATAGTGTAAAATAATGACTTGAAAATTCAATAATAGTAGGTACATGACGTAACAAGTCAGAAAAATACTACACGACAAGACGAGAAGACAAAGTTTCGGTTAATTTACCTTTTTTTTATTAAATGTAGGTACCTAAACGTCCGGTAAAGTAAAGTTTACTAGCCTGGGCAGGGAACCAGGACTTTATACTAAGGTTTTTAATTTTCAATAAAAACTTTCAATAAAGATATCGCTTTTATGTCAGTTTCAGATGAAATGTGAATAAAATAACTATTTTTTTTCAGATACTTAGCAACGGGAATTCAATTTAGACAACTTGCCTATTTTTTTCGAATTTCCAAGACAGCTGTGGCTACAATCGTTGTTGAAGTTTGCAGAGCCATTTGGATTACACTAATAAAAAAACATATGCCTGAACCTACAAAAGCAGATTTTAAAATTATTGCAGATAATTTTTGGAATAAATGGCAATTTCCAAATTGTATTGGATGTATCGATGGCAAGCACATCCGAATAAAGAAGCCTGCTAAATCCGGATCAATGTATTACAATTACAAAAATTTCTTCTCTATTGGGTTATTGGCAATAACAGATGCCAATTATGAATTTATAATGGTAAACGTAGGATCTTATGGAAAAGAGAGCGATGCCGGCGTGATTGAGCATTGTCCTTTCCGTCAAGCGATAGAAAGTGGGTAACTTCCTTTACCAGAAGAATCGAGCTTGCCTGGATCGACAATCACAGCTCCTTATGTTTTTCTTGGTGACGAAGCATTTCCCTTAACAGAATATTTGCTGAGGCCATTTCCACGAGCGCAATTACAACAGGGAGGTGAAAATGATACATTCAACTACCGACTATGTCGAGCCAGAATGGTTGTAGAGAGCTCATTTGGGCAGGCTGCTTCCCGATTTAGAATTCTAAATAAACCTATCGAAACAAATGTGGAAAACGCCGTCCATATTGTTAAAGCAATTAGCTTGCTTCACAATATAATCATAGATCTTGAAGGTGTCCCGAATGTGGATGCAGCGACTTGCAATATTGATGCTAGTTTTAATCAAAGGGATCGTATAAGACCCTGTCGAAGAAACAATTCGTCTTCCAGGAAAGCCATTCGCATAAGAAAAAAGTTTCGTAGATTTTTTACACTGCGTCCCATAGAATAAAATTTAATATCAAAGAGTGGTTTTAAATAATTTTAAGTGCATATGTTTAGCATAACCTACTTAAATGTTTTCATAGTTCAAACCTGACTAATAATGTATAAAATATTGTACCTAAATACCTATACCTATCTATATTCTTTAAATATAATTTATCCAAAAAGAGAATATTAAAATACTTACTTGGAACTCCTAAAACTTCTGCAATGCGATTCCACTCTCTATCAACAATTAGTCTGTTATGATAATGATGGTGTCGCATATCCCAAATGATGCGGGCATTTTGCACGTTACTAATTAATAGTTCTATGAATGTGTCGCCCATTATGCACGCACAACTTCACACTTCCCTTCCCGACACTCAAAACAACTAAAAAATGAAACAGTTCGCTAGAAACGCCTCGCCGCTTCTGCGGATATTTCAAATAAATTGACCGCCTCGGACGCCAAAAACTTGCGTCGCCGCGCTGACCGCGTGGATTTGGTCACGTAGGACAGTCTGGCGCTTTCAATGCATTTGAATTTTCAGCGCCGGCCGCGCCGGTCGCACCGACCGCTTTTCGCCGCTCACGTAGGACACAGCGTCAGAGTTCCGGTCTTTCGATTAAAACAGGGGTCCGACGGTAAGACGGGAGGTAGCCTAGCGGGCTTCAAAAGAAGTGTCTTCCTTCGTCTCTCGCATCTCCTCCGCTGCACAAATCTGAATAAATTCAGACTTCCGTGGTTTGAAGGTGGCGTGAATTCCAGGGCCAGTCTTGCGTTATTTTATTTACTGGGTTGGACGATGATTTTCCCATAAGGGTTTCCGCGTGATTTCATAAGTAATTTTCAAATTAAAAACGCCAATTTGAAGGTTTTTATGTTAAGTTTTGGCTTATTTTTCTATTGCTGTTAAACAGTGATTTGTGTGGGTAATGCTTATAATATCAAAATTAAGCCTACATTTGAGATGAATAAATATATTCGCGATTATATTAGTACCAACACAAAAAATACTTATTTACATTTTTTTTTTTTGCTTCAACCTACTCACCACAGTATCAAATAATGTAAGGTATATTTTATCTTTTTATTCAAATAATTTGTTGGTTTGTTATAAACTCTGGAATACCTAATCTTTTTGAACCAAATAAGTATTATGTGAATTGAAAATTTATAATGTAGTAAAGATTTTTTTATTATAAACTAAATTGAATGTTTCTCATTCATTTAAATTTCAGGGGTTTGTTTTGTGAGAAAACGTTTGGACACATCGGTTTTTATTTTTGATTGCGGTTTATTTAGTGATGATGATTTTATGTGTACAAAGTGAACAAAAAATAAGTTACGAGTTACGACCATCAACTTCATTTTTTTCAAATGGAAACCCCCATTTTTTATTTTATTGTCGAATTCGACATCAAATTCCAAGCAATATCATGATGATGATAATTTTATGTGTACAGGGTGGACCAAAAATAACTTACGACCATCAACTCAATTTTTCCAAATGGAAACCCTTTCTTTATTTTATTTACGAATTCTGCATCAAATTCTAAGTAAGTTTCATGTACCATGTGCTTAACCTTACCCCAATAACAGTTATCGAGAAATTTACGATTGTTCAGAAATTATTTAAATTTGATCAATCGTGAATTTCTCGATGACTTTTGGTGCGTTAGCTTAAAAACATGGTTCAAGAAACTTACTTATGTAACGAAGTTACAGAATTTTTGAATCTTTTTTACCGAACGCCGTAATTTTCCAAGACATTTTTCGTGATAAATCAAGTCAATTCTCTTTTTCTCATATCTCGCCTATTTAACTGTCGAAAGACCCCGTATTTTCTCTAAAATTATAAACAGCGCGAAATAAATAATACTCTGATAATAACTCGTCAATCATAATAACCCAACGTGGATTATTACGCCGGATTAAATCAATGAATTTAATTTCTCCAACCGCGCTTGAGAACAAATCATACGTGAAAAGTTAACAGTACCAGTCGACTCCCACCAATCGACGCAAAAGTGTAGACTCGTCGAATACGTGCTGGGATCGAGAGAGAGAATTGGGATGCAGGATGCAGTACGGCTACGGCATCGTCAAGGTTGCTCTTTTCAGTACAATCGTACTAGATTTGGCACAATTCACCAGTTTTTAGTACGTCAATACCCCAGGCTCATTTTTAGTACAATTGATCACAATAAAGGGCCCCTAGAATCCAAGAAAGATATTCTGTCAATAATTATTAAGAATTTAAGTTACTGTTTCCAGAAATCGCATCCCATGTTCAATGAATACGCGCCTCAAATAAATGTCATGTGTCAACTTTGTCAGTGTCAAAGTTGACAGTGATAGTGATATGATCCGATAAACCCGATCATCAGCTGAACCAGACAAGAAAAGATTAAATCCGATCAGCTGATCTGGTGATCGGGTTCATAGGATATAGGATAGCTGATCACTGATCACTGTGACACTGTACTGTTTCGAATGCGCCTTCTGTCATCTGTGTTTGTTATTGCCATTGTTTATAGTTATAATATAAATATTCAAGATGGAGAGGTATGATCCCGTTTGTCTCTTATACATTGATAATTATTCATATTTATTTTTAGGTATTTGATCAAGGAGAAAAAATCAAAAAATGTACCGGATCTCGAAAACCCATTACCCGGCCCTTCTTAACCTACCAATGTCGATCCGGCCCCTTCTAGTTCTTCTAAAAAAATCACTGAAACAGTTAAAAGAACGAAATATAGTCGAAAATTTCGTTGTGTTTGGCAAGAAACCTATAAGTGGCTAGAAAACAAAGACGGCAAAAATTTCTGTAGGGTGTGTAATGTGAATATATCTGGTGGTGCTTTTCATCTCAAAAGACATGATAAATCCGCAGTTCATGTAAGAGCATTAGAGGTTTTGAAGTCAACCCCAAAAATGACAAGTCTCATGAAGAATGACGAAACTCAGTTTTTGTGCTAATTCCAGAATTCAATAATTATCAGGAAGCTTATCTTCCTTTATTTGAGATATTTCCATATTATTCTTAGAAAATATTTCAAGAAAGTCGTTCTATGACGTCACCATCCCGTTTAGTACAATGATAGACATTTTAGTACAATTTAACATGAAACTTCAGTACAGTTCACTTTTGTCAAAGAGCAACCCTGGGCATCGTCACGAGTGGAACCCGCACCTACTGACTGACCCGACCCGTCTCGAGAGCTAACCGCGATCTTTTCTAAATTCTTTTCTTTGAATCTCCACGAGGTAAGACGTTCTGAACCCGTAAAATGTGCCGGATTTCGATCGAAATTCTCTCCAAGTAAAAGCCGCGTTAAAGTAAAATAAAGTAAGCAACCGGGTGGGAAATTACAGATTTCTTCAAATGTCGTTCAGGTGAATTTTCTTGGAAACAGATTAGTAATTTCACAACTTTGAATTATGGTGTGATAGTAGGTCTGTTCTTCGAAAATTTCCGGGAGGGGGTTTTGTTTCTATTTTTTTTTATTTAGGTGAGTTCTCTTGGAAACAGATTATTAATTTCACAACTTTGAATTATGGTGTGATAGTAGGTCTGTTCTTCGAAAACTCACGGGGTTTTGTTTTATTTGCATAATGAAATTTCAGGGGAACGAACGTTGCTGGGTGGGATAATTTCAAATAGAAAATTCAGTACCGCGTTTGAAACCGGATTTTATTTTTTTTTAAAACAACATTCTTGAGATAATTACGAACGAACCAAACTAAGTATAAAAGGGACTTCTGGAGTTACCGTGCAAACAAGAACCGAATTTTCTATGCCTCAGAACCCGTTTTTCCTTCTCGTGGAAATAACCCGTTCGCGTTAGTTTCCCGAAACATTTTCTCTACGTCGTTGGGAAAGTCAAAATTCTTCAAAACCGTTTTTCTGCTTATTATTTCGCCGTGCAAATCCGACCCGTCGTTTCTTTTAAATATTGCGTTACACACCTCTCCTCACGATTTTATTTTGCCGGTTTTAGACTGCAAATTCAGGTTTCATTAGATGTAATTATGATTCTTCACCGGGAGAAATTAGACCGATGTACAAATATTGATATATATTTTTTTTTGTGATCTTTTTGGTTAATTTTGCTGATCAAAGATCAGACCTTTGCTTTGATTGATTTTGGTTATTATTTTTATTGACTGGTTGGGAACCAGTCCAATTGTAAAATTGGGACAAATAGATTGACTGATTTATTTTCAGTAACATCGTGTTTTTATTTCAAGAAAGTTCAGTAATCCATTTCAGAGCGGAAGTTTGCGGAATTTTGGAAATAACGAACGCCTGGACTTTCTTCACTGTATAAAAGCTACCCGATAGGCACTGTGGGCCCTCTACCACATAAATACAGGGGGTGGCGCTCGAGCATTTTTGTCTAACATCAACGATTCCCTCATCCCCGTCGGGAATTAAACCCGGAAAATCTCGGGGCACGTCACACTTATCATTATATTATATTCACTTTTCTATGGTGTCAGTGTTTGACGCGTATTAAGTGTTAATGTATTTGTATCGAGATGGATCGAAATTTGAAATATCAAATAAATAATTTAGTCGTAAATAAAGTAGAAGAGTATACCTACTTACTACTCGCAATAATGGCTATAAATCCCTCGAAAAGTTACTATCCTCTGGATTAATAGCTATCATTATAGACGAGATTATAGACTTGTGGTATATAATACTGATTTCATGATCTATTTATCCTTGTTAACACATCCTGTAGGTATAAGTACATATAACACATATTTTTTTTTAAATAGAATATAAGACATGCATAGCTTTCTTAGCCATGTCTACGCCAAGATTTTTTTTTAAATGTTTGAAATTATTCGGAAAAAAAAACAAAAGTAAGTCTTCTAATGATAGGAAATATTTCTGAGGTAGGCAAACAACATTATTAACATCAGTTAAGGAAAACAATGCTGATTATTATTATATTACGAAATAGCAAAAAAATGTTTATTACATTATTATAATATGTATTTGCCAACTTACTTTAATCACAAAAGTTTTTCTTCATTGAACTCAGGTACTAAGTACCTGAAAATAAAATACTCGAGTATTTTGAACCAAAAACTACTCCGGAACCAAAACGGCTGAGTCATGTGAACGAAACTAAATACTATGCATAAAATCTTATATTGACCATCCCAAGAGCATCAATTCTCCACTATATCCCCCATAGAACCTACATACCTAATTTACCGAATTTGAATCAAATTCATTGAGAAATAACAAAATTATGCGGACATAGCTTCACTAAATTGAAAATCCATCAACTATATTCCCCTCCTTCATAGAACCTACATAATAATATCCTTAATCACAACAAATCCATTGAAACATAACGAAACTATGGAAAAATAACTTCACCACATCAGTTTTTTTTCACTTTCCAAATTGAATTTCAAATAGAACCTATATACAAACATGATCTAAGCAAAAATAATTAAACAATGCGAAAGTAAACTCATTGAATCAATTTTTTCAAAATTTACTTACCCTAAAAATCACCGAGACGTTTGTTGAAACATTCTTTGGACGTAAAAGAAATGGCATCCCACTTTAGAATGAAATATAAGACATGCATAGTTTTTTTAGCCACGCCTAGTTTAGAAATATTGTTCAAACTGTTTAAAATTCTTTGGCAAAAAAAACAAAAGTACGTCTTCTAATAATAGAAAATATGTCTGAGGTAGGTGAACAACATTATCAACATCAGTTTGGGAAAGCCAAGGGGAAATCAATGCTGATAATCAATGCCTATCAACAAAAAATCCTTATTATATTCTATTATCTCGTACTTTGATCACAACATTTTTTCTCATTTTAAGTAGGTATACTTTCCGAAAATTAAATATCGGAGCATTTCCACCAAAAACTACTACGGATTTAAAACGGCTCAGATATGTGGACGAAACTGAATATTAATCATATTCTCTTATATTGGCCATCCCAAGAGCATCAATTTTCCAAGACTATTAAAAAACACAAACCGGTCCTGATATCATAAGACAAAATCCAAGCTAAACAGCTGATACTTAAACTACGCCCCAAAGTCGAGTTCGAATAATAATCTGTGATTTCGCCACTGAATGGTGTCAAAATAAGTGATAATTGGTAATGTGAAGGTTTTGAAATACGCACTTTATTAGTAAACGGCAAAACATTTCTTTATGATTTTTGTTTTAGCCTTTCACCAATTGTTCAATACACGTCCTATACTTTATTTCGACCAGATAAAATAAGTACAAAGTTAAGAAAATGGCGGTTGAAGTTGATCAACTCTGAGCAAAAAATCTTCTATATTTCTGATCAATTTTAAAACTTATTATTAAGTTTGGGACATTAATCAAGGCTTCGTCTATAACTAGAAAAAAAAACTTTTCGGAAATGTCAACAGATGTGTTAGAAAAACATGTATTTCCGAACCACTTTTAGGCCGCTAAAAAGCTCGCGGGACTCTGAGCCTTAAGGGTCCCTTAGCGTTAAGTATCCTCAAAATAGCTTGGTGCAATCGGCCATTACAGCGATAACACCAAATCGATAATACCACTCTGTCATGGCAACACAAATGAAAACGTTGTCAGAGCAATCGATATGGCAACGACAATTTTGACACAAATAACCACGTTGTCAGGGCAATCAACATGGCAACGCAAATTTAGTGAAGTTATATTCTAGAATTCGTGAAATATTCTTCTAAATACCATTCGTGCTTGTTTATCGGTAATTTTTAAGCACTCGTGGTATCACCCCCGAATATTCCACTCATGTAAAAAAAATCCATAAGACCAGCTGAGTTTTCGGAGGCTTACAGCGATAACACCAAATCGATAATACCACTCTGTCATGGCAACACAAATAAACACGTTGTCAGAGCAATCGATATGGCAACGACAATTTTTTGACACAAATAACCACATTGTCAGAGCAATCAACATGGCAACGCAAATTTAGTAAAGTTATATTCTAGAATTCGTGAAATATTCTTCTAAATACCATTCGTGCTTTAAAATTAACCGATACAATTTTCGCTCATGCATGTTTTCTCTACAAATTTCACTCGTCCTTCGGTCTCGTGAAGTTTTGAGAAAACACGCATTCGTGAAAATGTATAGGTAATTTTTAAGCACTCGTGGTACTACCCCCGATAACACCAAATCGATAATACCACAGCGATAATACCACTCTCTCATGGCAACACAAATAAACACTTTGGCACAAATAAGCACGTTGTCAGGGCAATAAATATGGCAACGCAAATCTAAAGTGAAATTTTGATCTAGAATCCGTGAAATATTCTTCTAAATACCATTCGTGCTTTAAAATGAACTGTATAAATTTCCGCTCGTGCGTGTTTTAAGGTCGAGTGAAATTTTGAGAAAACACGCATTCGTGAAAATTTATCGGTAATTTTTAAGCACTCGTGCATGGTGTTACCCCCGATAATTTCCGTCTCGAACATTTAGATCTGAGTGGGAATAACGTTGTTTATCTACAACTGTCAAAAAATAGTTGTTTTATGCAACCATCTATAAATATAACATGTTCCACATATTACACGACCTGAGAGAAACCCGTGGAGCATAGTTCTTTATCCACGGGCAGGTTCTTTATTCACGGGCAGTGGGCCAATCATAAGCGAGTATTACCAGTAACGCGTGAATCATAGTTCTTTATCCACGGGCAGGTTCTTTATTCACTGGAAGTGGGCCTAAACACAACTATTTTTGGCTTCATTTAGTGACTTTTTTTCCAAATTTTTTGACAGTTGTAGATACAACATTGTACCTATTTGACTCGCATATAATGAACATATTACACTCGAATAAAATTCATAACACTCGTCTTCGGTTCGTGATATAAATTTTAATCTCGTGTAATATTTGGCCCATTTAGATTTGTTAAATAAAATCCTATTATGGCATAAAGTATCATTTATCAAATTGATGGTCTGTGTCTTGGGTGAAGGTTCTTTCTGTTAACCTAAAAATGTGTGCCGCATCAGTTGATGAAATCCGATGATCTTGAAAATATGTAATGAGAAAAGAAACTCTTGTGCAGCTCAAAATATTTATTTTCGATCATATCACCAACTTTCATATTCAAGAGTTTTTTCGGAGAAAATCGGACGTCACCATCTCAATGCCTAACCGCAATTTCACATTACCTAACGTGTTTTTGTAGGATCAACGTTTTTTCAAATAAGATATCGGATCGCCCCATGATACTAAAACACACATCATGGGATCGGCGGATCGGCCAAAACATTCAATCTAATAGCACAACAAAATATTTTTTCTTTGATTATTCAATAATTGAAGCAAACTTTGCAATAGCTGATTCTATTTGTACGGTACTTTTTGACAATGACTGTACTTAAAGTGAGGTTAGGTTGTTAACACAATGTGACAATGACTATTAAACAAGTATGATGGATGGTCAAATGGGCTGTTTCAAGATGATGGATCTGAACGTTGACATTTTGTCGAATGCTCTAAAACAGTGGAGTAATGACACTAGATCATTTTATTGTTTGAAAACAATCGAGTAATGAAAAAAAAGTCGCTGGTATGAGTAACAAGTTACATTAACCAATAGCAACTGGATGAATAATACATATTCTATTATTGAATAGTCAAACAAAAGTTTATTTTACATTCTCTATATACAGTTTGATGTAGGAAAAGAGTGATTCATTTTCCATAAGTATTCCCATAATATGTAATGTAGTTGATATAAATCTCACAAACTGCTTTCTGCGGAGAATATGAACCCTATTTTATTTTTAATATTTTATTTCATACTGTACCGTAAAGTATCATTTACCGGACTCAAAACCAGTCCGGTAAATGATACTTTACATCATCAGGGACTGTAAAAAAAAACTTGCCTACTCCAAAAATGACATTTTGCTTCATCGAAGACTGTGAAATTCCATTAGCATGGTCTGGCTGGCGTCATCTCATGATTTTAATTAATAACTTGACATAGAATGTTGGTAACATAATTGACCTATCTATTATCCAAGTGTTGACATGGTTTGGCTGGCGCCATCTCGTGGTAAGAATTTGGAGCGGATTGCCACTCTAAGTGTATGGTTTGACAAGAAAGCACTTTAAACCGATTAAAAAAAGTTATCACAGTATGAAAAAAAAAACAATGTACGATACACAGCCGTTAAATGTCAACAAACTACTCGTCTAGAATTTCCAAACTCGGCTCCTTCGTCGCCTCGTCCATGAACATCTTGACTCGTAGTTTAAAAAGTCATTCACCGCCTCAGTAACGTAAACTACTATTCTTTTTTCAAAAAGCTCCGTGATGCTCAATCAATTCCATTCGATACCACAAACGCAATCGGGAAGGGTTTTTTAGAAAATATTTCATTTCATTTGACACAAAAAAATCCAGACAAAACAAAAATAAACAAAGAAAATCCCCCGTGTTTTTTTTTCTGTAGTATTTTTGTACCGCGGCCTTAATTTGTGCGAACGAATGCCACCACCGTCTGAGCTAATTAGACTTAATTATCCGATTAGCACCTCCTAACTGTAGTTTATTCGTAAGTGGGGAGCGCTTTGAGGGTGCTCTTTTCACCCCTCTTTAGCCCGTTTCCTTCGGATTCTCTGCGCGATCGTAATTGTGTTATTTGCTTTCTTTTGTACGATATCGTGCTTTGTAATTTGCCAGTGGCGTTGCTTTTTAGCAAAAATTGTTTGTTGCCAAATGGAAAATATTTTATATGTAAGAGACCCAATATTTGCATCACATCAATATACAAAATGTCCCAGAAGAATGGAAAATTCTAGGAGACATTACTTCAAAAAAATCAAAAATTAGAATTTAACTTTGAAACCTTGAATATTAACTTTCGGAAAAGACAAGTTGAGGGCTATCACAATATTTTTGTATAAGGTTGCCTTATGTCTCATTGCACAAACATAAAAATCAAGGCTATAACTACGTCCATCCCATATCACACACTCCTGATTGAAACTTTGAAAACATCTCCACATTCACAACATTACATTTTTTAAATCGAGCATAGAAAACTTTAGTTTATTAAATTTCGTTATTTTAGCAATAGTTTAGAAATATTTTCTGAAAATAACCATCATCAGGAGCTCGTTTTATAATATGGCATCTTTAGGGGCAATTTTTCAATGTTTATAAGATTTTTTTTGTATCTTTGATCGTAAAAATTTCTGTATGTTCGATTATTTTTTTAGAGTTTCTTTCGTTGTGTATGATTTGAAGAATGTTTAAATGGTTTGATTTGTTGAAAAATCGATGTAGGTATTGATTGATACTCAGTTTAATTTTTCATTTCTTGTTTATTTTATTTGGTAGAGATCTGCAGAGCTGATCAGACATGACTGTGGATAGTTTATTTTTACCTTCGTGGATTGAAGAAGGTGAGAAAGGTTGAAGAAATGATGATCACACTCTGATTGCAGGTGAACTTCACTTATTTTCATTTGACATAATTACGTAATTATTACTCATTATTTTTGTATTCTATTTCTATATCAGAAATGTTATTTTATTGTTTTATGGAGATCTGGACACTTCCCCATTGAAACATTGATAAAAGTGACACTGCTGTTAATCAATTTTATAACAATATCAATGAGAAAAATAGCTTGAAATATAACATAATTATTCAAAATGATATATTCCAGAAGTAGTAGCTAAGGCTTGTATTCATAACAAGTTTTACGGTATAACAACAGCAACCTCTCACCATTTAATCACTGCAAGTACTCTCAACTCAACATTAAATACTCACTGACCCTTTGAAACACCTCGTTTTCAAAGCAATCTATTGTAATCGAATATAATAGCCAAAAAGGTCATATTTATCGGATTAGGTTTTTATTCCTCTCAATGGCTCAGCTCGACAATCGTAGAAACCGCCCTCTTTAGAGACTGAATACCGCCCTTTGTGCTTGCTTCAATCCCTACAAACACACTTACAACAAAAGTATATATTATTATTTGGTATATTTCTAGCTGTTTGAAGAGGTGTGTCGATCGCGGGGGGTCGAGAATTAAAAAATGAATTTCGGCGTCGATGTAATAATCAGTGGCAGTGGCAGGGGCTCTAGAACTTTCACTTGATGTTTGACAATGATGCAGACGCTCTATTAGAAATTTGATCAAAAAATACTCATAATAACAGATCAAACTTGATTCTGGATTTGGATATTTTCTTGTATCTTAGGTATTATAATTTTTGAGCGTAACCGAGCTAACCGGATGGCAATAATAATAATTGTCAATCTTCCAACAAACATGATATCACTGAAGAGTTTCTCAAAGAAATCATTGTCAAAGCAACTTCTCCCTGGCAAAGGATTGTCCTATGTTTTGGGAAATAGTATTTTTATGCCAGAATGGGACTACCGGGCAACGTTCATGATAATTTGAAATTTGGGGAATCTCATTTCAATACACAATTCAAAATTGTTAACGGTTGTTGTTGAAATGAATATAAATTGGGGTGACAGGGATGGACATGTACCGGAAACGCGTTAATTTATTCGGAAAATAATCTCAGTTGATACTAATACTGAAATAAGCCTTGAAATACTTGAAGCCCCATAGCCCTTCCACCATATAAGTTACACCATAACCTGCCCAAGGCCATATTAGTATACATACCGGTGAAAAGACATTTCCCAGTTTCTTCGACCATTATCAGCATACAGTACCTACGTTACGTGTCAAAGAAGTGAAATAGCAATCGTAAAAGTCATATTGCACAAACACAAATACATAGTATACGGGATGTGAGAAGTTTGATGTTCACCATAAATTTAGTGGCTGTTAAGCGTAGAACGTAATTTTGATTGTGTGTCTCAACTTCTCAAGTATGAGTAGTTCTGTGGAAGAGAGATTTAATTCTATTGACTATTGACGAGATCTGAAGATGCCAACACTTGACGAAACACGTGTTATCTCTATTCTTAATCTTATCTGTACTTATACAAAGGGGTCCAAATTTCACCTGCTAAAATTCCAGAATCGATAGCTAATCAAAAAATAATGAGAGTTTGATCTATAAACTATGTGCGAAAAATGCTTCGTTACAAAGTTACAGGGTGTTAAAATCAAAGAGAAAAAATCGAATTGTATCAATATCTTTATTACCAATTGAGATTTTCAAATTATTTTTGGCACATGTAAAAGGAAACAAGACAACATGAACTTCACATCAAACTTAACAAAAAGCATTTTTACAAAAATTATGAACAAGCAAACGAGGAAGCAATAGATATAAAAGCACCAAAAGAGACAGAAACATACTGGAAGTCACTATATGGTCAGAACCCGAGTCAGAACCCTGGAATACGGAATGGTGAGTGGATCAAAATCGAGCAAAAGAGAATTAATCAAGATAAAGCACATTCAAGCTTATAGCTGTCCAGGACCCAGTGGTTGGCAAAATCATAATTTCCACAAAAAAAACAAGAAAATCAGAGTTGAATCAAGATTTATGGAAATACCCAATAATAAAAATAGTTGATTGTAAATTGTCATGAATTAATTACATTTTCCCACTACTTTGAGTAACTTTAGTTGTGCTATATCTTTTCTAATTCCAATTTGCAAATTCAGTCAAAATTTGATAACACTGGTGGTTTACGTATCAATGACTGTTTGTTGCCGTTATAAAGAATAAATTCAATGGAAAACTTTACTTAAATATGATATGTGTTGTTGTTCATAGCATTTTAGACCTTTTGTGGGCCAATGGCCAATATCACATCAACCACCGTCTAAAATTTGATAAAACTTTGATTGTGCATCAGTTATCAAAGAAGTAATGATACATTTTGAAAACTTGAATCCATTTGTAACATTGTGAGTTACGTGTCCTAGCGTGAAAAAGTTTAAATTGTACAACTTTGGATAAAAATGGTCAGCATCATTTGAAAGAGGCGTAAAATAATTGATGTATTTATTGAACATTTCACAATAATTGAACAAAGGTTAGTCTAGCTATAAAACTTCTAAATTGGCAAGAGTGTCCATTATTTATGAGGATGAGTCATGAATTTTTATCTTTGTTTAAATGCGACAAAAAGGGCTCCGAATTTTTTTCTAAAAAAATAGCCAGTACATGTGAACCTAAATTGATTGGAATTTTAAACACATCATTACTTTGATAACTGATGCACGTTCAATAATCAGTCGTTACAATAATTATATTATTGTTGTATTGAACACAGTTAGTGAGGTACATAGTTCAAATTTTCCGCTTTTTTAACAGGCCATGCAGAGAGGACGCCAGTTCCCGGAAACAGAGGATTCAGTTTTTAACTGGCTGAAGAGCGCACCAGAACGAGCTAAGAAAGAATAATAGTTTAATTATTTAACAAATTTACCAAAATAATTAGTTGATTTTTTTGCAGAACTGTTTTTATCCAGGTTTTTATTTAAGGATACTCATATATTATTTTTGAATATATTATTAATTGTGTTGATGATAGTTTGTTCGCAGAAAGATCTATCTTCAGAATACCAAAGTCGAGTACAAAATCGTTGGGAACTTCTATTCATAGAACTTTGGTCAATTTTTATTGTTACACTGTTTTTTGCAAAAGAATCTCGAGAATATTTTTTTTTGTATTTCAAAAATAATTATTCCCACTATTTGAGAGCAGACAGTTTTTTTTACAATATCTAACAAAAGAATCTAACTGACATAGCCAATCTATAAAAGAATAAACATGGAGCTCATATTTTTACTGACATGCATGTTTTTGGTAACCTTTTATAGTGTTGTCTTCCAATGTTTGATAATTTGATTAGGAAAATTTTTTTATCAACTTTGATGATTAGTATGCGCCTTGGTATGCGCTATGCAGAAAAAAAACCATAAAATTGTATGGGATAATTTTAAAATTCAAACTCTGAGACAATATGGAATATACAGGGTGGCCAACTAAGCATGCGAGGTACTGTATCTCGGAAACTATACATCGTAGAGGCTTGCGGCAAAAAAATTTATTACTTAAACGGCCAAGAGAAAAACCTGGAAAATATTCTCAAGTTTCTGAAATGGTCGCTAGGTGGCGTAACAACCAACACCAAGTAGAAAAATATGATTTTTATGGAATTTTGTCCAATGAAAATTTATCGATGAGCTCATTTTCGGATTAACTGACTATTCTCCTACACTTTGTCTTGAACATTTCTTCTATCTATCATCATAAAGTGGTGGGGGAAGTTCAATTGTTTTTTTAAACAAACGGAGATTTCTCCCGTTTCGCTTGACCGATTTAAACGAGCTTGGGCTCATATGAAAGAGAATAGTCTGCGCTATAAAATACTCATTTGCTATATAGTTTGTAACATTCGCCGTCGCCGCTAGATGGCGTTAACTGAAATGGTAGCATACTTTTGAGTTTTTTCGAAAAAATCAAACGTAATGGTATATCAATCTTCATATATTTAAAAAAGGGACACATTTTCCTATAAAAAAAATTAAAAAAAAAACATTAGTTTTTTTGTTTTTTTTTTAAAGGAAAATGTATCCCCTTTGAAAACATATAAAAATGAATATACCATTACATTTGATTTTTTTGGAAAAAACTCAAAAACATGCTACCATTTCAGTTAACGCCGTCTAGCCGCGACGGCGAAGGTCAAAAATTCAAAACCAAAAATGTTTTTTGAAGTGCAGATCATGCTCTTTCATATGAACCCAAGCTCGTTTAAATCGGTCAAGCGAAACGGGAGAAATCTCCGTTTGTTTAATAAAACAATTGAACTTCCCCCACTACTTTATTATGATAGATAGAAAAAAACGTTTTTGACAAAAAGTGTAGGTAAATAGTCAGTTAATCCGAAAATGAGCTCATCGATATATTTTCATTAAACAAAATTCCATAAAAATCATATTTTTCTACTTGGTGTTGGTTGTTACGCCCCCTAGCGACCATTTCAGAAACTTGAGAATATTCTCCAGGTTTTTCTCTTGGCCGTTTTAGTCATAAAAATTTTTGCCGCAAGCCTCTACGATAAATAGTTTTCGAGAAACGGTACCTCGCATTCTTAGTTGGCCACCGGCACCCTGTTATGACTTCTATAACAAAACTTCCTCAGCTGGCCGTGAAAAGGGTTTTATACTCCCAGATAATTTGTGTTTATCAACTTGTGCAAACCAATCGTCGAATGTAGATCAAAATCATTAGTTTGCTCAGTTCAAAAAACGTGTAAACATGAAAATAGATCCTCGTCAAAATGATTGAGTAAAAGCTCATTTTGAAGATCTTCTGTTCTCATCCAATCCTCTTGATTTGGAGAAGTCAACTCTCTGATTATTTACTGAAAAAAATCAAAAGAAAATATTTGACAAGCTGTCATCTCAACAGGGATGAAAGCACAGACTTGAAACTCAGCAGTGGTAATCAGGGTCGAAGAGACTTTGAAATAAGGTATCACTCGATCCCCTTTTCCATTTAAAATTTTGGGGTTGGTGTTCACCCCCGCAACGGGATGAATGTGACAAAATTGATTATATGCTCAAAATCTTTCCCTCTAAAAATAAAAATCGAAGGGT
This sequence comes from Orchestes rusci, assembly GCA_958502075.1. Taxonomy (NCBI): domain Eukaryota; kingdom Metazoa; phylum Arthropoda; class Insecta; order Coleoptera; family Curculionidae; genus Orchestes; species Orchestes rusci. Next base: position 22,978,010 of record OY293307.1, read on the forward strand.
CCGGACGATTTTTTTCTAAACGCACTGTATATGATATATTGCTACGTTTTGAATGGCTCAACCCGTATACACGTCGGAATTCCATTTTACATACGCACCAAGCACGTTTTCAATACATTCGTTTTACGTCTGGACATACGGTTGGTACGTCTTTATTATGTGCATATCTTCTGTATGTAAGACTTACAATTCATTGGAAAATGTCCGAAACGAATACGTCTTTGGTACGTCTAAAAGCTGAAACCGTATGTATTCAAGACGTAAAAGCTTCGGCCTCGACGTATGTATCTGATATATATGTATTAAGAACGTATGTGTGCTCACTGGGAGATATAGAAAATCATAACATAAAGATCAGAAGAGAAATATTCCAAGGAGACACATTAAGCCCAAAATGGTTTATCCTGGCACTCCAACCCGCAAATCAGCCTTTTAAAATCATCAAATATTGGTACAAGTCCACCAAAATCTCGCAGCTCTTCTAAGTGGGCGACCAAAAGTTATATTCTCCGGACGATAATCAACTATCCTCGCTATTAGAAACCAAAGCCACGTTCTCTAAAGACATACGAACTAAATAAATGTACATCAATTATAGTGAAAAAGTTGAATCAACAAGAACGAACAACATTGAACTTCTAATAAATAACATAACATCCCCTACACCACTTAACAACGAAACATACAAATAGTTAGGAGTAAATGAAACACATAAAACGAAAGAAATGAAAGAGACCATAAAAATCAAATACAAAAACAGACCAAGAAAAGTCATGCATACACAACTTGATGCAAAAAATAAAATCAAAGCCATAAATACCTGAGTCATGCCCATATTAACGTACTCATTCGGAATCATACGAAACGATGGACCATGACAGACGTAGTACAAGCACTAGTCAGGCTGAACTCATGGATAACAGAGCCCTACATTCTAACTCGGCTGTTGAAAGATTATACCTACCTAGGAAACAAGGAGGAAGAGGTCTAATCAACAGAAATAGCACACAGCATTCAAATACACAGTTCACAAACATGAATGCAACCCAGTCATCACTACACGCGTCTATCAAACAAGCATACAAAAGATACACACCACTCAGCACACACACACAACTACAGCAGATAGACAAGAAAACATTCTTCACAAACATCACACAGACATGGAACAGTAAAAAACTACATGGCAGATTCAAGAACGACCTCGTTTAACAACATCAGCTGTCAACCAAATGGATCGAGCTCTGATACCTGGTACACTGAAACAGAAGGATTCATGTTCTCCATACAGGACCAAAAAAAATACCAAAAATATATAACAAAAACCAACACACAAAATGATAACTGTAGAATGTGTGAATCAATGCCTGAAACGATACAACACCTAACATCAGGATATCCTAGCTTAGCACAGACAGAATACCTTAACCAAAGATCCTCCACAAATGCTTACTCCACATACATAACATTAAAACAATAGAAGAATCGTACTACAAATACATACCAGACCTATTCAACGAGAACCAAAATTATAAAATTTAGTGGGACCAAGAAATCATAACTGATAAAACCACTATACACAATAGATCAGACATAACAGAAATAGATAAAATTAACAAAATCACAACGTTAATAGATACTGCACACCCTCTTGATCACAAAAAACAGAAGACAATCACAGAGAAAATACGAAAATACAGGAACTTAGCTGAGGAAGCAAAATCAATGTGGAAAATGAAAGTCCTCATTTTCCCCGTAGTCATCTTAGTCACAGGCCTCATATAACCGGAGTTACCCGCAGGATTCAAGAAAGTCAATGTACTACCCCAACTAATAACGGACATGCAAAAATCAGTGATCCTAGAAACATGTCGGATAGTCAGAAAACTCGTGAATTAGTCAACAAGGTGTGAGTTTTGCGAAAGCCCTCATTACCTTTTACCACATAGAGTAAATGTGACACACAACAATGGGGTTAAAAATAATGATAATAATAATTGAACAGCAGTGAAATGTCTTAGAAACCGTAACAAACATTTCAATATTTCAATTTTCTACTCACTAGCCCTAGTTATCAACGTATACTAATAAATTTTCTATTGGGGCATAAAGAACCAAAGGCATCATCACAAGTCGACAAGAGGGGCGCGTGTTGCCATCGTCCGCAGATACCATCTTACCGATCATATCTACACGGAAAGGGGAGGTCAACTAAGCATGCCTGCTAATGTCCCATTAAATGATTATCTAAGCAAACAAAAATCATCTATTTAATTAGAAAAAGCACCGGAAACGGGTCGTTGGAAGTCGCGTGTGCCCACCCTGCATTTAAATAGGCGATATTTAGCGGTTCCGAATTTTGTTAATTGCACTTTTGGGTTAAATGGTAATACAACCTTTAATAGCATCGTTAAAATTCCGATGTGGTTTGGTTCAATGTACTCTTTTGCCGTCATTTAATTTTGGTATCGCTAACTGAAATCAGGTCTGTGCGTTCTGGCGAAGCAAAGAAATATGTCCGATGACAATCTTCAGTTTTTAAATAATTATTATGCAGTAAATCATCTTCACGCGTTTGAAGAAGTTCAGACACGAGAGCCAAAGTATAGCAAAATTGAACTCTCCAATAATAATTATCAATAATATTACAATCACATGAGAAAGATTAGAATATACAGTGCGACAAACACATGTACAAATTTGTTTCCTGATAAACCTAATCTATTCTTTCACAGTTTTATGCATAAAATAAAACTACATAATATTTGAATTTCCCATTCAACTACATCACTTAATTTTATGAATTTTCTGAATAGCATTGTATTTTGTATTTTTCACAATTCAATTTACACAGGGAAATCCGCGATAAACTTACTGTCTTATTTGAAAAGCTATAAATATGCTATAAATATGTGAATGCGACAACAGTGAACTGAAATGTCCTAACTGCACAAAAATGAAGCTAGCAAATGTAAACCACACAGCCAGAGACCCGTCCTGTCCCATGTATGAGAGCAGAATCCGTAGACACAAGAACAATATCAACTATGGGGATTTTCAGTAAAGAAAAACCAAGAACCGACTCCGGCAGATCATATAACGATAATCCATCAAAACGTACAATCACTGGGAAATGCAATAGACCGGGTAAACGATTTATTATCAGGCCGTGAAAATTGCAAAATTCTATGTATAACAGAGCATTGGAGATCAAAAGATGAATTGGAACTGCTTGGACTAAAAAATTTCAAACTTGCAGCAGCCTTTTGCAGAGAAAGGGGACAGCACGGAGGAAGTGCCGTATATATCCACAAATCCATAAGCTTTAAGGTGAGAAATGACCTGGGGAAATTATCTATAAAGGGTGAATATGAGTATGCAGCTATTGAATGCAAAATCAAGAATAACTCTCTGATTGTGGCATGTGTGTACCGCCCGCCAACTGGAAACATATTGAGTTTCATAGACAGTATTGACAGACTTCTATCTTGCGCATCTGCAAATGGGAAAATTGTAGTCCTAGCAGGGGATCTAAATATCGAAATGTTGAAGCAAAACCATAACCAGACAGAACTTAGTTCAGTGCTACTATCATATGGTATGGCACAGACTATATTCCAAAATACGAGAATCACCAACCTGTCCTCTTCCTCAATCGATAATATCTTCATAAATAGTAACTACCTAACAGCTTCAGTTATTAACACGGCCATTTCTGACCACACCGCACAAGAGATATGCATTCCACTACAGTTGATCAGCACCAATTCCCTAGAATACAAGAGACACTTTTCAGCCGACAACAAATTGAACATGTCAGAGGCCCTGTTAAACCAATCATGGAAGAAAGTATACGATGCGGATAAAGCGGATGTGGACAACCAGTGGAACTTGTTCATCAACACATTTCTCGGAATTTTCAACCAATGCTCAAACCTTGGGACAAACCTAAAAAGTACAAACCTAGTAACTCTCCTGAGGTGACGAAGTGCAAAGAAGAACTAGATATCCTATTAACTCTATCTAGAAACAATATAGCCTTCAAAAAACAATACGATCGTGCCAAAATTAAATATGACATCCAGCTACGAAAGGAGAGAGCAGAAAACTACGAGAAGCGTCTACGAATCTCGGATAACAAAACAAAATGCATGTGGTCCATCTGCAATGAAATTCTTGGGAAAACAGGAAGTAGCGACATTAGTATTAAAGGTGACCCCGAGGCCCTTCCCAACAGATACCAAACTTACCTCTCATCCATCGTTCCAGAACTTCTAAAGAATTTAAAAGACGTACCAACAACTCCGAACTTTCCTGTCAATAATCGATCTATGTTTCTCAAACCAATAACAGAAGAAGAAATTTGCGAACTAGCGAATAAAATCAAAAATAAAAACAGTAGCGGCATAGACGAGATTCCCGCAAGTTTAGTGAAACTAGTGACTCCCATAATCAGTGAGGTGCTTTGCTATATAATAAACAATTCATTCAAATGTGGCATATTCCCGGACATGCTGAAAGTCGCGATAGTGAAACCAATTTTTAAAAAAGGTGATCCTGAGGATATGGAAAATTACAGACCAATAAGCTTGCTGTGTTCTTTCTCGAAACTATTTGAACTGGCGATATGTGAAAGACTTGTTGACTTTATGGTGAAGTGTGATCTCTTCAAGAACCATCAGCACGGCTACCTATCGGGTTTATCAACGCAGACTGCTATTTTTCAGTTCACAAAGACAATCTTGGAGTTCATTGAGAAGGGACAATTAGTTTTGGGCATATTTCTGGATCTATCCAAAGCTTATGATTGCATTGAACCTAACATTTTACTGAACAAACTTGAACGTTACGGAGTGAGGGGCAATGCTTGGAAATTGATTTGCTCATACTTGTCAAACAGACAACAAATTGTAAAGATCGATATAGATGGAAAATCATATTTTTCAGAACCGAGGATAAATAAACTAGGAATAGCACAAGGCAGTATTGCAGGCCCGATCCTGTTCGTCATTTTCATGAACGACTTGAATTCGATAGCAACAGAAAATAATTCCAACAGCCTAACATGCTACGCCGATGACACCAACCTCACAGTAAGCGACAGCACCCTTAGAGGCGTATTTGAGAAGGGAGCCCGGTTTTGTAATGATGCTGAAGATTGGTTCTCAAGAAACAAACTCATCCTTAACAGAAAGAAGACGAATGCAGTCTTATTCCGAACCAAATTATCAAGAACAGAAAGACCTCAAGAAATTCACTTATCGGACACCAATGTACAGATTCAGGATAACACAACATTTCTGGGCATCGTTTTGGATGAGTTTCTTCATTGGTCACCACACATAACCAGTTTGATAAAAAAACTCAATGGTCTCTGCTATGGAATGAGAATTGTGAACAAATACATGAACTCGAACACATTACTAATCCTGTATCATGCAAATTTCGAATCCCTACTCAGATATGGTATTATATTCTGGGGTGAAAGTAGTTGGGTAGAAAAGGTATTTGTACCCAAAAGCGTGTCATCAGATTGATCAACAAGATGAGCTATAGAGACAGTTGTCGTGGAGTGTTCAGTGCCAATAGGATAATGACTGTATATGGGCTGTACATATTTGAATGTCTGATGTTTTTCCAGAAGCAAAACCGTATGTTTGATACTGAAACAAGACATGAATATAATACCAGGAACATAAATGTAAATTACCCACGACATAGACTGACATTGACTGAAAAAAGTCCACACTATATGTGTCTGAAGTTCTTCAACTCATTACCTGAGGAAATAAAGAGGCTGACGAACCTGGAAACTTTTAAATATAAAGTCAAGAAGCTATTGATTGATCTGGAACCCTATAGTATTAGCGAGTTTTTGTAAACCAGGATATTATGTGCCTATATTTCATCATGTAATTATTGTATGACACTTTTTCTTTTATGTCATAATATGAACATAATCTGAAATAAAGCCTATTATTATTATGATTGCAACCGGCAACTGTGCGACCTTCAACGTTCTGGTACGTTAGTAACGTATATGTGACTAATATAAGTGGAATGAACATAAACTAAGCCAAACAAACATACATACCTAATATCAACCGCAAACAAAATATAGAGTTAACTTCAAAATAACAACAATAAGAAAATTGATGTAAACACAGAAACCCGCACAACTCAACAAAATGACGATTCACTTTACTCAATGACCACCTGGAGATAAACACTTGGCTTTCTTACGGATAACACTTGAAGACCTTTCATGACAAAAAACGGATAAATGATGAGAATATAACTAGGCCAAATAATAATATGATCCATGTCCAATTTTTTGGAATGAGGAACCTAGAATTAACACTCAGATTGATTAATAGATAAATTTAATTGATAAATAAATAAAATCATCATTTGCAAGGGTCAAAAAGTTTTCATTTTTCTTTTATCTGATATACAAGAAAATCGGCATGTGGATTCCCTGGTGGGTTCTCCACAACTATTTCCCATAAAATGTTTCGAGGAAAAGCATAACATTGTTTGATCGATTGATATTTTGTCAAATTATCCCATTTTTTGACAGCAAAATAAATTTGTTGATCAATTATCGTTAAATCGATGATCTCATTACATGTGTCGAAATTGATTTTTTGGTTATCGGACATGCACAAACTATCCCAAAGAAAGTTTCTTGCAAATATAAATAAAAAAAATTACCCATATTGTACACAACTTTATGACGGATTCAAAAATCGACCCTAGACTCGTGAGTGGAAGAAGTAGGTAGGTAACAAGCCACTTAAATAATTATAAAGCTATAGAAATTTGGATATTTAATTTGCCGCTTTTACTATCACTTCAGCTGGATCAGGCGTCAAATAGGAGGTAAAACATAAATCAAACAGTTCAAATTAAAACACGTTGATTATGGACACCCCTAAATAAATTTTAATTCATAGTTAAGCATTGTTGGGCAACGTCTGCTCCTAAACCAACCCTTATCTGTAATCGTGTATTCCGGTCTAGGTGAGAATAGAATTTTAAGTGTTCTATTTTGGTGGTTTTATAAATGATTCCACTTTCGAAAGTCGGCATAGAATTAAAGATTTTGTAGGAACTGAAACTCGTTTCTAAACATTAGCTTCATTTCCGAAAAACAAATCAACCCTATCCATCTAGAGTTAAACGTTGGTATCATCATTTCATTATGCCTATATGGTCGTCTGATGTTATGAATTCACTTGTTCACTTGGTGGTCCAATGAATTCACTTGTGCGATAAATCGTCAAATGTCAATGTCTCTTCATTATTTATTTACTCCGGGAAAGTTTGATCGATCATTGGTTCATTATTTTTTTTGTTGCACAAAGCCATCATTGCATGTCGAATGACAGTTATTTTTTAAGTGGATTACGTAAGCTTAACATCGCGGAGCTGATGATGCCAGTCATCAGATTTTCTCAGTAATTCAATCAATTCAATCATACACATGACTTGCTCTTCGATTTGATTCTTTGTGTTCAGTTTTTTAAAATAACTGAGAATAGTATTTCCTGCTGGAGCAGCTCTTTTCTCCGATCCCTGAGACATTTCACATTCCAATTCTCTATATATTGGAGAACTAAACAACTCTACAACACAACACAACAGAGGAAAAAAAAAACTTTAACTTCAATCTTGAATAAAGAGTCTGTAGACAAAGATTTTCTATTCGATGATTGACGCGAATAAATTAGCGCGGAGCGCAGCACAGTCGAAAGAGCAGCGAAAAGTTGAAGCGCGCTTCATCTAGGTATACCTTGCTTTTGGCGCGCGATATAAATGACATGCGATGATGCCGGCTTGTAGTTAAAGTTCGGGGTTGAAAATACCGACAGATTGTAATTCCGAGGTTGCCAGATTGTAAAGATGGCAAGTATTTGAAAATATTTAACGATTTATTAGATTATAGTGTAAATTACTACTAGTACTTGTAGATGTTATTTGATTATGAAAAATATTTTGTGACAATATATAAGTAAGTCTCTTAGTGCGACGACTGGAGACTGGGCCCAGGGCCCCCCAACCTCACGGGCCCCCGGGCTTCGCCTCGAATTGTTCTATTATAGTTCCGCCACTGCGCCGCAGGCGAATTTTTCGTGAGATTTCTCCTCATTTATAAATAATTTCCCCTCATATCCAGTAAGTGGAGAATGCGCAGCAGACAAATCATTGTTCGAGACCCTGCCCAAACTTTGACTAATAATTTATATTGCGGTCATTTTATTTTAATTTTGAAATATTACAAAGAATGTATCTTGATTGCAAAAAATAAGGCCTCCTCCTCCCCATACAGCCTTCCTGAACCTCACCATACACTAATATTATCATAGAAAAAAAAGAATTTATTTTTTATAAATTAGATTTATTCTCCTATCCTTTAGAAGCGAAAATTTCTGGATTATATCAGCTTCAAAACTTTCACTGGCCTGGATTTTAAGAAACAATTCTTTTTCTATAGCTAACAATGCCAGTTAAGACAAACGTTCATTTCTCATGGAGTTACGACTGTATGTTTTGATACGTTTAAGGCACGAGAAATGACGCTCAACAGCGACGCTTGTTACGGGGATCGTGGCAATCAAAACAAACATTTTATAGGCCTCAGAAAATATTTGTCGAAGTTCGTTATTGACCAGGTTTTGTAAAATTGATTCTAAATTTAACTTTTCGAATTGTTCATCCTGATAGATAACAGACAACTCATTGATTAATCTTTGTTTATCAAAAACATCTTTATAAAAATCGACCAAACTAGTAACCAAATCATGGGGAAGTTATTATCAAAATGTTTAAATTTTGACGAGTCAGCTAACGCAAAAAATGTCATTTGTGACAAATCCGCAAATCGCACCTCTATTTGCGTTACGACGTTATCTAAGATTTCATAAAATAGAATACGCAATGAGGCTTTTTTGTTATCTGGAATAGCATCAGATATTCTAGCTCGTTTTTGTGCAGGTGGTAAGCACGCAGATTTATTTATTCTCCCCTCCGCTTTTTCAAAAATCTCGTTAAACTTCTCTTCAATTCTCAGCAGTTTTATGCGATCCCTGGCAGAAAAAACTTGATTTTTGCAGTAAGTTATATCCAAAGACTTTTTTTGTAAAATGTCAAATAATAAATCGGTAATATCAAATATATTTTTGAAAGCAGCCGTTAAAAATGAAAATTCAATATCTTCTAAAAAATGTAAGTAGCCCCTTGCGCCAAAAATGGACTCTTTTCCTGATGACGTATCGTTAATAATTTCAGTAAAAACTGTACGCAAATTTTCCCACTCTGAATCTATGATATTGATGGTTTTAGAGCGGGAGGACCACCTTGTTTCCACAGAGGAAGGAATTCTCCTAGCCATTACCGAATCTAAAACAAATGTTCGTTTCGCTGATTAATTAAAAAATCCCGGTAATGAAGTAGCGCTGGCAAAATAGATACGACAGCTTTTAATGCTTTTTGTTCCGTCTTGCAAAACTAAATTTAATCTATGAGCGCTGCAGTGTGTGAATAAAGCGTTTGGTGCATCAGATTTGATTTTCATCTGTAAGTCAATTAATGAACCAGCCATGACACTCGCACCATCGTAACACTGACCAACTAACTTGGCTTTATAGTCAAACGGACGCAAAACCGCCGATACCAGTTCGTACATTGCAAGAGCAGTTCTATCTTGGCTCACGTCATAAAATCCTAAAAATCTTTCTTGAATCTTTCCCGATTCATTGACAAAACGAACCGAAATTGCACACTGCGATTTTTCAACTATATCGGTTGTATCATCCGCCTGTACCGCAAAAAAAATAGAATCTTTGATTTCCCGGTTAATGTGTTCCATAAGATGCTCGGAAATGCATACAATTAAATCATTCTGAATAGTTTTAGATAATCCCGAAAATATGTTACCAATTTTTTTCAAATGTTCTTGCATCTCCACATCGCGTTTAATCAGAACCTTGAAAAATTCTTTAAAATTTCCAACGTTTGAAGATTCATTTTTCTCGTTATGTCCCCTAAATGCCAATTCTTGCTTTGCAAGTAAACATGTTACGTCTATTAGATACATCATCAAATTTCTATTTTTTCGAACGTCTTCGTTATAAAGTTTTAAAGAAAGAGCGGTTTGAATTTGAAGAGCGTCTTTTATCGTTGAAGAATTTGTCTGTAATCGTTTTAAAGTCAAGTAACTGCTCAGATGTTCTTCAGAGCTGTCATGTTTTCTAATACTTGCAGACAAATTTTTCAAATCTGTATATGCTTGCAGTACCCAAACGTTATTTCTTCCTTTCGCGAGCAATAAACAGGGCCAACAAAAAAGGCTCTGTTTATAGAAACTACCGCATAACCATCCGTGGCTTTTATACCATTGGGTGTTAAAAGTGCGAGAAAAATGTTGCCCTTGTTTTTTATCCGGTTTCAAAATGTCAAGTGAGGGTGTAGGGCGACCTACAGCGATTATTTGATTTCGATCTTCAACCTTAAGCCTAGAAAACGGTTCCTCCAATGAGGCACAAATAACGTCATGAGCTGGCAAAGTCATTTTGAAAATAAAAAGAAATTTCGTAAAAATGCCAAAAATAAATAATGAATATCCTGAAAAAAACGACAACTACTAAACAAACTAAACTCTACCTCTATGTGTGGACAAATCCTGTCCCAAAAAATGAAAATATCAAAACAGAAATTCTAATTTACTAATTTCTAAAACTTATCTGATAATCTGTGATTATATCAATAATTGTAGTGTAGTTATCCAGATCTTGGCAAATTCACAAAACACCGCCACCTGATAAGGATAACAATACAGTCTAATTTAGTTTGGTTTTTCTCGGGCTCAAGGCCTAGGATGGATAATCGCAACCGATATCCCCAATAACGACTATTTATTGCAGTCATCACTGCAATTGCATAAAAAAGAGTATAGATAGAATAATGCTCGGGCTAGCTTTTTTATGCCTAAAGTGTTTTTAAAAAAGTTTGATAATCTGTATTGATGAATCAATTCATATTCGCTAGATGGGTAAAGAGTATCGACTGTCGTTTTTATACGTTTCATTCGTCTCATCCCTATGCTTCATGCTTCATGTCATTGTGGGATGACCGTTTCGCGCGTCGACACCGAAAACACACGAACACGCGACGAAGGCGGAAATCGTGTCGCCTATATTTTCCTTATATTCGCCGTTGCCCCACTCTCAAGATTACCCCTTCTCATGTGCATAAAATACCACGCGAGAACAGAGACAAAAGGCAACTGAGACGGCCGCCTATTTTGAATGCACCAGCGGTCAACGGCTAGGACTTGGTCCTCTTGTGTATGGGTGTTTAGGAATGAGTTTCGCACCACTGATAGGTAGAAGTAATGAAGAATATAATAAGCAATGTTTTTAAATGAAAATCTTCTTGATTAATTGTGATTCAATTATTCAGTTCACAATAATAATTTATTTTGGTATTTACTATTTACTGCGGTAAGGCTACCTTGCCTACCCCGACCAGCCGCCACTGATTGATATGAATAAGTATATGTGATACATAGTATAATAAACAACGAGTAGCGACCATATACCCATAGGTGGTCAAATTTTCTTTTGTCTCGATGACAGAGAATCGCCTCATTCATACACTGCTAACATTATGGAATGTAAAATGTTTTCTAAATCAAGACTTTGAAACTACGCATACATTTTTAGTGAGTGGTTTTGTGATTGACATTTTTAGACATACTGCATGACAATAGTATTGTATAATTTGATAGGTGATTCACCTTTGTCAGTATCATCGAAATCATGAAATCTGCCACAGTACTTTTGAAAACAAGATTCATGTTATATCTAAGCAGTGTATAAATGAGGCGAATTTCAGTCATTTTGACAAAAAGGGGTTGACGTGAGCTGTCGCTACTTTTTGTTTATAATACTATGATTGATATCTAGTATAGGTAGAAAAAACACATGTCACCTCTATACACGTCAAGGCAAAGACAAGACGAGATGATCGATGTATGCTTATGGCACCTCATTCCAAGCAACTTCGTGTGTCAGGGCATGTGGAGGAGGGTACAAACTGGATACTCTAATATCCATCATGACCGACACACATGTTTGATAGGATTTAAATCCGGGGATCGAGATGGCCACGGCATAACATCATGTCAGCTTCCATAGTTCGACAATATGTGGATGTACTTTGTCTTGCTGAAAAATGAACTTTCGACGGCTATCTAGATAAGATACTGGAGTGGTTTGTGGGACATCATCAACATAGTGCACAGCTTTGATTCTGCTTCGGAAAACAGAAGTGGTGATCGGCTATTATGAACAATAGCCCCCCAAATCATTACCCCAGAGACCGTTATAATATCACGTCGCGCTGCATGTCGGCATCTCACCCTTTTACGGCATCGTGCATATCTAGACAGAATCGCGATTTTTCTAGGCATGAATTGTTCTTGGGTCCAAACCTTGATGACAGTTGTCCACAGTGAAAGGAAGCATCGTGGATGGCTCAAATTCAGCGGTATGGGGCACGCATAGCACCAGGCCTACCTTGGGTCAGCGATTTGGAGTGTAGTGGATAACAGTCACGCAGATCTAGCCATCTAAAGCGGCTATCTTGATGTTCTGTGGTACGCCTCGATTGACCATGCAGTTGGTTTTCTTTGTATTGATCTACCTTCTTCTGTCCACACACGACGCATACGCATCACCGTCATCGCAATTATTATAGTAGGAGAGCCAGTGACATTTTTTAGTGATGATTTAAATAAGGCCTATTTTTTAAGAGAATGTTGTACAGAGCCTGAGGCCGGATTTTTGAAAACCGGGGAGTAGAACAGCAGAGAGAAGCTTACTAGTTCAAGCCTACTTTCTCTCGGCTGTTCTACTTCCCGGTTTTCAAAAATCCGGCCCCTGATCGGGTGCCATCCGAGAGGGTTCGCCCTGATCGCGGTACCTGAGGGGTGGCGGAACGCCCCAAACATTGCATCTTTTCATCATTTAGTTGAGGCTAAATTTTTTACCAGTTATTCTTTTGTGGTGCACAATCATCTAGAAAAATTGGTGGATCGGTTGTCCGGTTCCTTAAGGTTAACGGATCACCCTCAACATGTCGTGTGACCAATGAACATTCTGTGATAAGGTTGAGGCTGAATTTTTCACCAGTTGTTCTTTGGTAGCCCACAATTATCCAGAAAAATTGGCGGATCCATAGTTCCTTGAGGGTGGCGAATCACGCCCAACATGTCGCGGAAACAATGAACTTTTCATAATATGATTCAGTCAAGTCTGAATTTTTCGACAGTTGCTCTTTGGTAACCTTCAATCATCCAGAAAAATTGACGGATCGATTGGCCAGATCCTTAAGAGTGGCAGATCGCCCCCAACATGTCGTGGCACCAATGCACTTTTCATGATATTGTCACAATAGGCGTAGATTGGGCCTTCGACTGGACCCTCACCTATCGTGCGCTAGGGACGTAGTTGTCAGATGGAAGGAAAACTCCAGGAGGTTCCGAATAATCTTCTATATATTTTAATACAGCTACCCAAGTAATATAGGAACGAGCATGGTAACGTACGGCCCCAATCGCGTATGTTTAATAGTACGTCCCTGAAGGGGTTATAACTTCCCACTGACTGAGTAAATCAACTAGGCAGACTACAAGTCAAAGATTAACAGTGAATGTACGCTTCGTTGGTAGTTAGTACGATGACAAGGCGGGGTTTTAGCCAAAGATTAACAGTGGCTACACGCTTCGTCGGTGGTTAGTAGGTTTGAGTCAGAATATGCTTCTGACTGGTTTCTGTAACGCTCCGGACCCATATTTATATCTGCGAAATTGCTGACTGCGTGCAATCTGCAAACTCGGTCAAGCGACGTTCATGGTAAAATCACCATTGTGTTGATTTACTTAGTCTACACTTGATCCATTGATCAATTGATTTGACATATGCCCCCTCCCCAATAGCATTGGCCTCCAATGCTCAAAAAAAAAAGGAAGAAAAACATGCTCGTCCCTTACAAAATTTCTCTAAAACTATATCCCCTAAATTCCTGCTCCGGTCCTGTGCTTCTCATCGAAGCCTTGTACTGTTCAGCGTGCTAAGTACGGTTATGCCTGACGTGGTCCGCCGCTGGTCATTGCTGACGCTGCAACGATGGTTGGTCTATGTGTCGTCATTGCGGCTTGACCATGAAATTGCAGTCTTACAGGTTACAGGGTGATTCCACAGGAGATACCGGGTGCCCCTGCTCAATCCAGAAGTACGGATCCCGCCAAACAGAAACATCAGGACACCACAGGGATACAGTGCCCTGTGGTGTCCTGATGTTTCTGTTTGGCGGGATCCGTACTCTTCAAGGACCGGTAGCAGCCTTTGTGTAATACCTACATAAAAAAGACCAAAATTAATTAATTAATATCAAGCATACAAGTAGATCTAGATATATTGAAAGTCTTACACCATACATATTTAACTATTTTTATAACGGCGTGTCAAATTACGCTGATTCCGTTTCGGGTTTATGCCTTGGCTGAATATTATGGCTGATTATGACTCGAACTGAAAAGCGTTTGATTTGTCCCAGTTGAAGTAGTTTAGGTGGTGTGATTTGTTTCTTTGTGCCCCAGGATTCCAGGATCGATAATGGTGAGTTGGTTTGTCGATTTTTCTGTAACATTATTGATAAATTTTGAATAGGAGACATATGATAATTATATAAAAAATATTGGAACAGAGATGGACGTTATTGCGTCATGATGACGATATAGGGTTTAACACGAACGATTGGGGGTCGTTCATGCTGCTGGTAGCCATTTTAGGTCCCAGAATACTTTATCTGCCAATTCCTGGAAAGTAGCTGGAGCGTTACATGCTGAAATATTTTGCTTTCCCCAGGTAAGTCAAAATATCGTCGATTTGAGGTAATGGCCAGTTTGATTTTTTGGTGACCGAATTTATCTTTCTATAATCGACGCAAAACCTCGTCTTCCCATCTTTTTTCTTGACGAGTACAACTGGACTTGCCCATGGTGAGTGACACGGTCTGATAACTTCCCCTTCAAGCATCTCCTTTATTTGTTCATCTATGACTTGTCGCTCTTTTTGGGAGACTATATATGGCCTACTTTTGACCGGCTTGGTCCCATCCACGTCTATGACGTGCTCAGTCAAATTTGTTCGCCCCATCGTTCTTGTCGATTTGGAGAAAATATCCTGATATTCGACGAGCATATTTTCCATGCTGTATCTGGTGTCCCTGTCCTCGATATTGTCCAGACTATGATCGGCTAAGGTTATTTTGTCTTCATTCCCGTCTTCTTGCAGATGAAAGTTCCATGAGCTACTCGGTTCCTGTTCAGCATTTCCCAGCGTGGCTATCGTCGTGCCCTTGTATATCCTCACTACTTCGTTAGATGTTGACCTCAGCTTTACGAACAATTTATCTCCATCCGAGAAAATATGCGAATGTACCTGCATTTTGATTCTGGCTAACCCATCTAAATTGTATAGACATGAGTACGCCATCTCCTCCGCCATATTGGCGGGTGACGACAATCCCACCGTGATTGTGTCCCCTGGACTGATTCTATGGTCGTCGTATGCCAACAATTTTTGTTTGACGGGCTCCACCTCTATGGCCATATTCATCAGAGCATTTTGTCCGACTGTTGTCCGTTTTTTCCTGCATACTAGTACCCGTATTCCACCGTCCTTGAAGATGGTGTAGATCATTTTTTCAAAGACTTTCCACTCATCCTGGGTCAAACGACATCCTTTTCTTTCGATAGCCACCTCCTCGTAACCTTTTTCTTTGGCCAGTTGTTTTAGCGTCGACAAGCTTTCGTAGAGATCCTCCCATGCTGGCTTTTCTTTTGTTGATCTTCTCACGTGCATGAAGAATGCTGTGTTTCCCTTGTGCTTCGAGACCGGGACTGCCCCAAGTGACCGGCTTTGTTTTCTGGACACTGCTGGGAATGCCCTACGGAGGATGCTGCCGTTGTTTCTTGTCCGATAGTCGCCAGTCACCGCAAAGATCCGGGCTACCGACCTGTGAAGGTTGTAAATGTTCTTAAACTTGTCGTTTAGCACGGTCCTTATTCTATCATTCTCTATAAGAGAGTGACAAGCCCAGAAAGTCTCTGATCGGACCGCGGGTTTTCTGTTGTTTCTTAGGATGAGACCCGAGATTGATGTGGCTTCTTGTTCTCCGATGTGCGTTTGTGATAGCCGAATGTTGAATCGTCCATTGAGGAGAGCAAATGTCTGTTTTGGGAGGTCTATGACGGCCTTGTTTTTAGTCAGGATCTCTATGCCGAGGATTAACGGGAATGGTGAACTCTCAATTACTTTGACGTCTATGATGCTAGTAAACTGCCCTATACGTAACTGCATCTTAGCTTCACCAATCACTGAGATTCTATGGCCTCCTGCCGTGGTTGGGACTGTATTGCTGTTTTTTATTGTGATGTTTTCTGCCCAATCTCGGTGTACCACATTGTTCTGTGCTCCTGTGTCTACCAGAGCCTGTAAGACTTGATTATTTAACTTGACGGTGATGTGAGGTATGCTTGATCGAAAGGGGTCCCCTTGCGCGTGGATGGCTGGGACTCTTAGGTTTGCCATCCTCTTGCGTTTGGGTACTGCGTTCTGCACGAGGCAGCACAGTGGCCTGTCCTATCACAGTTGTAGCACCTGGGGTTGTTATTGACGTTCCTGGGTCTATAGGTCCTAGGTTGTTCAGGGGGGCGTCGATAGCTTCTTTCGGGCTGAGGAGCATTTTGCCAGTTGCCTTTAATATTTCGGTATTTCCCATTCTGGGGACGGAAGTATCCATCTCTGAATGGACCATTGTACTCGTGATGTTGGATCTCCTGTGAACCTGCTGGTGCTATTGGCACCCTGACCTCTGGAGCTATCTTCTTCCGTGGGGCTTTATCAATGGTTAATGCAACCTTTTTCAACTCATCCAAAGAGCTCGGAGGACGATTGGGAGGACTGGTCAGCCAATAGTAGTGGTAATAGGCTTCATCCGTCATGCCTTTGCTGACGAATTGCCTGAATTCTTCCATGTCCAGCTCTGGTTTGTAGTTGTGATAAAGGACCTGTATGTCGTATATGAAGCTCATCACGGGTTCCCCTGCTGCCTGTTTTCTATTTTCTACTCTTCTCCTTCTTTCCTCTGTATAGTCGGTGTCCTCGAGTTCTGTCCTGAAATCTTCTCCTATGTCGCTCCAAACGCTGTTTTGCCTATCTTTTTTGTATGCTTGAAACCAGATCTTTGCCGCGCCATCCAAAAACGTTTCGAAATAGGCTATCTTTAACGAGTCATCCCATCCATTAGCTACCGTCGACCTCTCGTATGCTTTCAAAAACTCCCTCGCAGAGTTTTTCCCGGGGTGGAAAACTGGAGGGCTCACAAATTGGGGTAGCGTAGCTTGTCTAGTCGCGTTAAAAGCATCAGAAATTGTGATGTTGGCCATTTTGTTCGTTATAACAGTATGGTGTTGCTCTTGATCAGCTGGGAATGCACTTTTTGAAGGGCTATCTAGGAATTCCTCTTGGTTACGGGGACCTACTGTTATCTCCGAGATTTCAGTTTATGTAAACGATTCGTCTCGTTGTACTCCTGGGGGGTTATGAAACTGAACCTTTGTCACCAGACGTGGAATAGGGGATGTTGGTAGTGTAGTGTCTCGCGTTCTGAACGGGGTTGATGTCTCTGGGGCTGTAGAGCTTCTTTGGGCAGGCTGAAAGTTGTCTGGTGCTCCGGTATCGCTCGTGGATCGTAGATTGTACCGCGGCATTCAGGCTTGATCTATTTTTGATATTTTTCTCCTTTCTAGGCTACTGGACTCTGCTTGACTGCGGGAGTGATCGGAGGCGCATCCACCAAATGTCACAATAGGCGTAGATTGGGCCTTCGACTGGACCCTCACCTATCGTGCGCTAGGGACGTAGTTGTCAGATGGAAGGAAAACTCCAGGAGGTTCCGAATAATCTTCTATATATTTGCTTCAACAGTTAATACAGCTACCCAAGTAATATAGGAACGAGCATGGTAACGTACGGCCCCAATCGCGTATGTTTAATAGTACGTCCCTGAAGGGGTTATAACTTCCCACATACTAAGTAAATCAACTAGGCAGACTACAAGTCAAAGATTAATAGTGACTGTACGCTTCGTTGGTAGTTAGTACGATGACTAGGCGGGGTTTTAGCCAAAGATTAACAGTGGCTACACGCTTCGTCGGTGGTTAGTAGGTTTGAGTCAGAAGATGCTTCTGACTGGTTTCTGTAATGCTCCGGACCCATATTTATATCTGCGAAATTGCTGACTGCGTGCAATCTGCAAACTCGGTCAAGCGACGTTCATGGTAAAATCACCATTGAGTTGATTTACTCAGTCTACACTTGATCCATTGATCAATTGATTTGACAATATGACTCAGGGCTGAGTTTTCCACCAGTTGTTATTTGGTAACTTATGGCGGGTTTAGCGAAGGCATAAGCATAACTTATTGATCAAAGCGTTATTCTAGGGCACAAGTCATAATAGTTAAATGTATGGATTCAAACTACAGTGTTTATTGAAAACATAAGTCTCAATGATTAAAGCATAAACATAATGCACAAGCGTAAATGTTCCCAACTCTCAACTTTTATGCGCTAGATTATGCATGATCAGGGACTGTCTGATGACATTGACAATCTGCTGGACGGACGGTTTCTTTCTTTTGTTATTTTTGTCGTTTACAACGGTGAAATGGTGAAATATTGAGGTGAATTTAAGTGAAATTAGTCCAGTGGAGTGATGAGTTTTGAGAAGGGATTTTTTATTGAGACCATTGAACAGTTTCCATGCATTTGGAATCTGGGTCATGTAGATCATAAAAATAAAATCATGTTGGAGAATGCCTGGAGCAAAATATCAACGATCACCGCGTCTACTGGTAGGCGAGAATTATATGTTTTTTATATGTTTGACAGTTGTTGTGTATTAAATACCACATTCCATAAACACCCTTATCTCTTATGCTCTATGCATTAATGAAGTGACTTACGCCTTGATCATTATTATTATGCTTATGTGTTCACTAAACCATACACTACAATCATCCAGAAAAATTAACGGATCGATTGGCCAGTTCCTTTGAGGGTGGCGGATCACCCCCAACATGTCGTAGGATCAATAAACATTTCATAATATGATTCAGTTGAGGCTGAATTTTTCACCAGTTGTTCTTTGGTAATCTATAGTCTGCCAGAAAAATTGACGGATCGATTGGCCGGTTCCTTGAGGGTGGCAGATCACTCCCAACATATCGTGGGAACAATGAACTTTTCATAATATTGGTTGGTTGGTTCCAGGGATGGTTGGCACTGCTGCTAGGCAATTTGCAAGCTAGGTATATATTTATATATACAGTGAGGACGTAAATAGTCCCCCCCCCTCTAACTTTTGAACGCATTAATATTTTTGGCTCAAATTTGAAGGTGTTGTTCAGGGTAGGCTTTACTAAGTTTTGACCTCCGAAAAAAAATGTCAACTGTAAAACTGACAGCTGGGCACCATTTTGAAACAAATTATTAAATGGAAAAGGGGGTCATGTGATACCTTGTTTGAAAGGTCTTCCCATTCTCTTTTTACCCCCAAAGTTTGAGGTCCTTAGCATTTTTCTTAAGGAAATGGCGCCATATTGAAAATAAATTATTTGGGTCAAAATACTATCTCTAATTCTTAAAAGAACTTTATTAACAATGAAAAAACTAACCTATAACATAAGTGATTGTTTCTACAACAGTATTTAATAAAAAATTTCAAAAAAACCTAATACTAAAGATAATATTAAGAACGAAATCATGCAAAATTATTTAATTATTAATTCCTTATGAAAAATAATAAGGACTTCAAACTTTGGGGGTGAAAAGAGAATGGAAGGACCTTTCAAATAAAGTATCACATGACCCCCTTTTCCATTTAATTTTTTGTTTCAAAATGGTGCCCAGCTGTCAGTTTGACAGATGAACATTTTTTTTGGAGGTCAAAACTTAGTAAAGCCTACCCTGAAACACACTTTCAAATTTGAGCCAAAAATATTAATGCGTTCAAAAGTTAGAGGGGGGGGACTATTTACGTCTTCACTGTATATAAAAATAAATATATATATATATATATTTATAGCTGGAGGACAGTAACGGGGCTACTGGTAACTACGCAGTTAGGGTTAGCTATTGGGATGCAATAGTAAACCCTAACTGCGTATATATTTATATACAGGGTGTTTCAGAATAACATGCTAATAATAAAGGGGGTGATTCTTGGGCTCATTTTAAGAAAAAAAATTCATATGAACGTATGTCCTAAACGCCTTAACCTTTTTCCCAAAAAATATGCAAACCAAAACCCGCATGGACGGCACTGGTCAGAATAATTAAATTGTTGGTGCATCAAAGAATGAGTATTAATGCCTAAAATACATGACTCAAATTTCATAAAGATATCTACAGTAATGACAAAGTTATTGTAAAAAAAGTATCTATTTTTTAAAACTTTGACACCCTGTATCTCAAAAGTTAAGGCGTTTAGGACATACGTTCATATGTTTTTTTTTTCTTAAAATGAGCCCAAGAATCACCCCCTTTATTATAAGCATGATATTCTGAAACACCCTGTATATAACAAAATTTGGATCAGTATAGGGATCGCCCCAAAAGTCTACAAAAGTCTAAATTTTGTTAGTTACCAGTAGCCCCCTTACTGTCCGTCTGCTTATACAGTGTATCCCAGATTCGTTTCTCTATACAGGGATCTTGGCTCCTATTATACCTACATCAAAGGTTGAATGGGGAAAGTTTTGGAGGAAACTTAGTGCATTCGATATTTGGTTCCAGATTTGCAATCGATAAATTGGTTTTGGAAATATCGGCGAAAAACCGAAAATGGCGGATTTTGTTTTTTTCAAGTAAATCCGATACGGCTAATTGGACAGCTATGAAAATGTGGACACTGGACACTTTTTTAAGACGAATAAAATGGTGTGTATGACATGTGTGTATGTCTCAATCGTCTTTTGTTTTCCCGCAACCCGCCTCAACTTTCATTTTTCTTATGGCCGCTATATTGAATTTTTCGATTTTTGGAAAGAGTGTAAAATTTCCAGTCTAGTGATGTCTCACAAGTGCATAAAAGACTTAAGTATCTTCGGAATATCACATTTCGTAGTTGGGACTCAATCTTTTCTAAGGAGGCCATGATTTATTTTACAGAAAACTGGTTCATAAGCAAAATCCTAGGAGGCTCTGATATGTCGTTCAATAATTATGCCGAAAGATGGCGTTGTGGTCTATAACACCTCGCAAATAATAATTCAGTATGAAAGTTATTGTGTTTAAGTAAATAGTAGTACGCTTTCCTGTCATTAAAATAATAAATCTGATAAACAAATTGTCGAGACATATTGAGAATGCCCGGTGTTCCCCATTCGAATTGAAAAAAGTTGGATATGTTAGCGCTGTACTTGCAGTCACAGAGAAATGCCGACATTACCTCAGCAAGGTATTTGGAGATGTACCATGTACCCCGAACGATGGCAGCCTCATAAAACCCAATTCAGAAAAATGGTTGTTATTTTGATCAACTTTGGGGCCTTCGAACAACCTAGAAGCGGATATAACATTGAAAATGAAAATCGCGATTTTACAAGCTGTCAACGAAGACCCTAGTAAATCGGTAAGAACTGTAGAACGGGAAATTGGTGTGTCAAAATCAACAGTACAGAGAGTGCTAAACAAGAATAAGTACCATCCATATAGACCCACAGTAGTTCGAGGACTTAAAGAAACTGATTTCCCAAGACGAATGCGCTTCTGTGAGTGGTATACAAGGAAGGGTAATGACAATCCCGATTTTGTAAATCATGTCTTGTGGTCCGATGAAAGTAGGTTTACGAATTTTGGAGTTTTTAATAAGCACTACACTCATCATTGGGCTGTGGAAAAACCTCACGAAGTGGCAGCGAGACGTCCACAGACCAGATTTGGGTTTAACGTTTGGTGTGGGGTCATTGGTAATTTAATCCAACTTCACCTTTCTCAATTTGGCAACTATCAATCAATCATTTTAGAAAATCGACTTATAGGACCATTTTCATCTGACTACAGCCTAAACGGACAGAGATACCTAGAGCTTTTGCGAAATCAGGTTGTGCCGGCATTACGAGCTACTCTAACCGAAGATGAGTTCAGAAGAACCTGGTCTCAACAGGATGGATGTCCGGCTCAAAACAACATTCAAATCAGGAACTTCGTGATAGAGCAGTTTGAGGAAAGGATCATTTCATTAAATGGTACAATACCCTGGCCTCCTAGATCCCCCGACCTTTCGCCCTTGGATTTTTATCTCTGGGGTCATACAAAGAATGAGGTCTATGAATCTGATCCTCCTGCGACTATAGAAATCCTAAGACAAATAGTTTTTGACACATTTACAAATATCAACAGAAACATACTTGCGAGGGTTGTACGAAAAACAGTTACTTATTGTCAAAAATGCCTCGATGCAAATGACGTCATTTTGCAAACTTGTAAATCAATACCGAGACAGTTGAGAACACATTACAGTATTTTCATTTTCAATATTTTGTATCTACCTGTAGGTTATTCAAAAGTTTAAGTGTTGATTGAATAAACAATGATTTTTCTAACTTTTTATTCAATACACTCAAAGACTCGTTGAGAAGTCATTATTCACGTCCATGTTCTATTGAAAATTCAATGAGTTTAACACGTTCGCAGCACACCAAATAAGGTGGCCTTGGGTTGATACAGTACTTATTAATGATGTTTTGCGAAAAATAAATCATGGCCTCCTTAGAAAAGATTGAGTCCCAGCTACGAAGTGTGATATTTCGATGATAATCAAATTTTTTATGCACTTGTGGGACATCACTAGACTGGAAATGTTACACTCTTTCCAAAAATCGAAAATTCCAATATGGCGGCCATAAGAAAAATGAAAGTTGAGGCGGGTTGCGGAAAAACAAAAGGCGATTGAGACATGTCATACACACCATTTTATTCGTCTTAAAAAAGTGTCCAGATAATGTCACATTTTCATAGCTTTCCAATTAGCCGTTTCGGATTTACTGGCAAAAAACAAAATCCGCCATTTTCGGTTTTTCGCCGATATTTCCAAAACCAATTGACCGATCGCAAATCTGGAACCAAATATCGAATGCACCAGAGAAACGAATTTGGGACACACTGTATATCACTGTGGGCCAGATTAAATTAGAACCTAGTTTGATCCTCAATAACTTTTTTGTTTGTTCATGGATTTAGATGAAGTTTGGATATGATATTGGTCAATATGTTCTGGATGTTCCTCCAAAATGAGTTTTCGAATTTCGGACAGGACCGGACTTACGACGTTTTTATAAAATTGGTGCATTTAAGCTCGTTGCAAAAACGAACTGCGCTACGTACAGACCAACTGATATATTTTTTGAGAAGGACATTAGTGGAAAAAGGTATCCTGATAATATCAATATTTTAGAACCATAACCTAAGAAACTATGATTTTTTCTATATGATGGTGCTTGTCGGCATTAAAACTATTTCACTTCGTTTTGATCAAAATTTCTTGAAATTCCATTGCAATGTGGATGGTTTGTTGAAAATTGTTAACATTTTTGAGATTCCAGAGTTTGCCTGTTTGATTTTGAATACGTAGACATGGTTCTATCTATGAAAGATAAAATCTCGATCAAACGATTAATGTAGAAGATCATTTATGCACGGCAATGTTGCGGCCCCTTTCAAATTATCGAGTGAAATTAAAACGAAAAAAAAAAATGGGTTTTATTTTTTTTCCAAATTAAAAAATCTAAAATGTGGAAAAATCGACAAATCTCCAACCAACAATCCACGTTGCTATGAAATCTTAAGAATCTTTGATCAAAATGAAGTGAAATAGTTTTTATGCCGACAACCACCATCATATAGAAAAAATCATAGTTTCTTAGGTTATGGTTCTAAAATATTGATATTATCAGGATAGCTTTTCCCACTAATGTCCTTCTCAAAAAATATATCAGTTGGTCTGTACGTAGCGCAGATCGTTTTTGCAAAGAGCTTAAATGTACCAATTTCATAAAAACGTCGTAAGTCCGGTCCTGTCCAAAATTCGAAAAATCAATTTTGGAGGAACATCCAGAACATATTGACCAATATCTCATCCAAAATTCATCTAAATCCATAAATAAACAAAAAAGTTATAAGGATCAAACTAGGTTCTAATTTAATTTGGCCCACAGTGTATATTTATATGCCTTTCGGATTAGTATGACAATAATATCTTCACAAGAGGTAATTGAGGATTGAAGGGCTGTAACCACTATGAAGATCATAATATCATGAAAAACGCATTGGTCTCACGACATTTTGGGGGTGATCCGCCACCCTTAAGAAACTGGTCAATTGATCCGTCAATTTTTCTGGATGGTTGTAGATCACCAAATAACAGCTGGTGGGAAATTCAGCCTTAACTGAGCCATATTATGAAAATTGCATTGGTCCTACGACATGTTGGGGGTGATCCGTCACCGTTAAGGATCCGTGCATTTTTTTGGAAGATTATAGGTTACTAAAGAACAACTGGTGAAAAGTTCAGCCTTGACTGAATCATATTATGCAGAGTTAATTGTTCCCACGACATGTTATGGGGCTGATCTTGCCACCCTTAAGAAACCGGCCAATCGATCCGCCAATTTTTCTGGATGATTGTGGGCTACCAAAGAACAACTGGTAAGAAATTCAGCCTTGACTAAATCATAAAAGTTCATGGTTCCCACCACATGTTGAGGGTGATCCGCCACCCTTAAGAAACCGTCCCATCGATCCGATCCAATTTTTCTGGATGATTGGGGCTACCAAAGAACAACTGGTGACAAATTCAGCCTTAACTAAATAATAAAAAGATGCAATTTTTTACATGTTTGAGGCGTTTCGCCACCCCTTAGGAACCGCGATCATGGCGAACCCTCTCGGATTAGGCTCCGTACAACATTCTTTCAAAAAATAGGCATAACTAAATTATCACAGAAAAATGTCACTTGGTTCGAGACTGATACTGTGGCGAATTTCGCGATAGTCAAACTTCCGAACATGCATTGTTGATAAACCAACACCTCGATGGGCAACAATTCTACTCCTGTTAAAATTGCTCAAATGGTGATTATTTTGATGTTTCCGAAGTCGAGGCATCTTGTTACGCTCAACCCAAGTGGAGCACAATAGCTTAAAATATTTTCACCTGTCTGTTATCATAAGCTGATTTCTTCACATAAAAATGAGAAGATGAAACTTTGTTTTTGCAAATAATACTACCAAAGATAAAACATTGAGATTCTTATCTTGGCTTTATTGAGATTTATGGTTTTCGGATTATTATTAGAACGAAGAGAGTCTTCTTGAAGTAGAAATGGTGCACCGTTTCCTTGAATCACCTTTCACTTCGACAATGATTAACTGATTTGCAAAAAAGAAATTTCAGCAAAAAAACTTGAACAATATTAGATATAACCTGTGCTGAAATTTCATTCTGTATTTCAGAATACTTCAACGGGATTTGCAATTTGCGAAGAAAGGAGTCTGAGGGAGTCATGTCTGCTTATCGATATATGTTCTGATTAAACCACTTAGAGTATGGAAGAAAATAATAAGGGAAGGCATGATAACATCAGAATCTCCTGTAGAAATTAATAATTGGGACTTTCTGCATCAATTTGAGTTTCATGGGTTATAGAAGGACCGCTAGATTCTACAATATTATTCAAGGTACAATTCACCTGCCATTGGACATGTCAATAATACCAGCCCAAACATCACTTCTTAGAGATCTTTTGTGCATGACTGTCCTCAAAAATCATAGATTTTATCGTCACTGCAATAGCTAAGTCTCTAATAAATTTGTATGCAGAATCTCTCAGTGAAAAGGATATTCGCTAGAACAAAAGACATCATTTTCACCATAACCCTGATGGAGCTTTTGTATCTGTATATTACAAGGATCAAATTCCTCTTCTGCAAAACAAACAAATTCCGGAAGTGTTTTTGAACATTGAGTTCGCAAGAGAACATTATAATATAATAATTGGAATATCACCGACTGTGCTGCGTGTCTTTTAACCGATGAAACGAGATTTTCACTTTTTGGTTCCGAAAGACGTTTTCCAGTTTGCAGACGCGCAAGTGCAAAATCTGTAACATAGCAAAGTAGCAAGAGATTTTGAAGAAGTCTTGAATTATGATATCAGGAAGCATCTGCTTTGAAGGCCACACAGTGTTAACAGTGTTACGAAGGGGATCATTGACTACTGATCGATGCATAAGGGAAGGTCTTGAGGAAAATGTGGTAGGTACCACTTTTACCACAGATATTGGAGGAATTTGGTCTTATGCAAGACAACGCTCATATTGCCCGAGTAACAATGGCATACCTTCAAGATTTGTGTATTCAAGTTTCAAAATATCCAGCAGTGCGTTCAGACTATCAACTCAATTGAACATGTTTAAATAATTGAGACCACCTAGAAAGGCCCATAAGAGCCCGTAATATCGCTCCCGCATAAACATTTAAATACATTTCCTGCTGTACCTGCATCCGATTCACCTCTAAAGAAGTACTAAAGCAGTTTTTCTCGCGTACTGAGTTCTGCACTTTTTTATTTCCATGAATGTCGGATGTAATTCGAACTATACCTTTTTGGACCAGGTATAATCAATTGTTTTGGAATGCATTGCAGACAATGCCAAACTGATGAAAGCTTAAAAAAAACAAACTATACCTTCTCTCCCTAAACAGCTAGTCATCATTTACTACAATCTAAGTATGTCCCCTTCAGTCCCTCGTGACTTGATGAAGTCATTCATAATAGACGTAATGCACCCGCTAAAAGAAAGATCACCAAAGATTCGACAGATTAATCTGTGCTCTCCTATTAAAAGCCTCAATGGGCGCATATGCACTCCCCTTTTCTGGTTGGATTAACCCCCGGAGCGAGACGGGGGTGGAATCTTTTGTACACTCGTTCGACCGGCTAAGTGGTAAAATAAATAATTATTTTATGGGGGTTGATTAGATATATACACAGTAACAATTTAGTTGATTTTGACGGTTTATGCCCACTTTCCGGATATTATGTGGTTACAGAGAAACATGCATGGGTATTAATAAAATTGGTTCATGACTTTTGACAACAATCTCCAAATAACCGAACACACACCTGCATTTTTTGGAAAAAGAACAACCATTACTGTATAATTTACAGTGGAAGGGTATAATGGTATAGACAGTGGTAAATATCTCTCCAATAACTGCTTTTCTCATTTGACATAAAATGAGCCATGTAAATCGGTGATATTTGCAAGTATCTGGTAATACCTATTCTATTTAAGTACTTGTAGTTCATGTAACTTGAGTCGGTGTCCTCATCGTACTGAATTGGCTTTCAATTAGCTGGTTTCTGTATTGTCTCCAACATGTGAATGGCTTCAATTATAGGTGGGTACCTACTCTAGAAATCAAATATTTTGAATTATGAGAAAATCTTTGGCGCGAATTTTTTGCCTTTGACGCATCGAAGAAATTGAAGTTTGATTTACTTAATGACACCCGCGCGTGACGCAGTCTTGGTGACAAAAGTATAGTTTATACCTATAGACCCGACTCACGAATCGCGAGCGCCATTTCCTATTGGTCACTTTCAAGGAAACTGGCATCCCCAATAGTTTACCGACCAATAAGATTGGTATTCGTAATTGGTGATTCGCATCTAGGTATATGAACCAAACGTTTACAAATCATGAACAAATTGCTTTTTGCTCCAAAATTATTATAACAACTTGACGTCTTGGTGTGTCCTCACAACTAGTGATAATATTATTTATTTTCTGCTGCGTTGAACACAAACCAGCCTAAATTGATTTAAAACGGAACATATTCATAATTGATATATGCGACCACCACGTACCACAAAATGCAGACACTCGCCGCGTTTAACGCTCGTTTAAATTATCTGATGCGTATCTGCTATCGCAGTGCCATCTACACGACATTTTATTACTTGCACTCAAGCCAGATGGCTTTTAATAGGCTTAGGTCTAGAGATCGGAATTAATTGAAATGTAATAGTGCTTTATTAAGTCGGTGCATAAGAACTGGCATTTCTGAAAACAGCTCCATAATATTAATGATGCACGAGAATGGACAATCTACACATTTTTTGGAAATATGAAAAATATCAGAATTATTATGTACTTCGATGCAACAAGGGCACATCTTCCCATGTATTTCCTATGATTATGTGCCCTTGTTACACCGAAGGTGCGAATGTTTAAAGAAACATTCTACGGCCTCTATAAATAGAGTAATCACTCATCAAAAAACGCCAATCAACATCCAATAGTCATGCTGACGTCATATACCATTACATTTGATTTTTTGGAAAAAACTCAAAAACATGCTACCATTTCAGTTAACGCCATCTAGCGGCGACGGCGAAAGTGTAAAGTTCAAAACCAAAAAAGTTTTTTGAACTGCAGATCATGCTCTTTCATATGAGCCCAAGCTCGTTTAAATCGGTCAAGCGAAACGGGAGAAATCTCCGTTTGTTTAATAAAACAATTGAACTTCCCCCACCACTCTATTATGATAGATAGAGAAAAACACTTTAGACAAAAAGTGTAGGTAAATAGTCAGTTAATCCGAAAATCCGAAAGCTCATCGATATATTTTCATTGGACAAAAATTCCATAAAAATCATATTTTTCTACTTGGTGTTGGTTGTTACGCCCCCTAGTGACCATTTCAGAAACTTGAAAATATTTTCCAGGTTTTTCTCTTGGCCGTTTTAGTCATAAAATTTCCTGCCGCAAGCCTCTACGATGAATAGTTTACGAGAAAAATGAATCACCCTGTGGGGATTCATTTTCAGCGACAGGGTGCCAGTTCTCTTGAACTATTCATCATAGAGACCCAGGAAAAAAACTCTGTAAAGTAATGCGCCCAAGAGAAAATGCTGGAAATATATTTCAAGTTTCAAGGATCGCCGCAAGGGGGCGTAACGGTACCGTGAAAACAGAAAATCGATACATTATCGAAATTTTTCCCGGTGAACTACCAAATAAGAATATGTAAACAGATTTTGGACGATATTCTTTACAAAATTGCCCCCTGGTACTTCTCTCTAAGTTGTCAAATAAGACAGCTACAAGCTGTCAAACTTGGTGTAACTAATTTGCCTATAACTTCGAAATTCCTTAACCGATTTTACTGTTCTTGAGGTCAATTTGAAGAGGAAAATGTGCTTTTTCGAGTACATTTACTCGGGGTCGATTTTATCCGTTTTAGTCGACCACACAACATGAATTGTGAAAGTCAAACATGCATTTGAGGTTTTTTCGAAATTTTCAATGCAAACCTGAAAATTCATATGCAACAACGAGATAAGGCGTTAAGGGAATATAGAATAATGAGGTCAACACAAAACTATAAACGTTTAAAAAATTTAACTGTTTCAATGGTAAGAAGAGAAAAGCGGCAATATCTGAACCATATCTGTGGAGAAAATAATATCCGTAGAACGTGGAAGTCGTTAAGGTCCTTTAATCTGTGTTCCAATAAAAATATAGATATTCCTGGTAATCTCTCGGATCCTAATGAAATTAGCAACTATTTTGGACAATATTTACAGCAGGTTCCTGATTGCTCACTGAGAAAAATTTTTTATAAAGAGAATATTTTCAATGATGATTTAGCTTTTTCGTTTAGAATGGTGGGTGTTGAGGAGGTTCATGATGTTATTCATTCTATACGTACTGATGCCGCTGGGGTAGATGGTCTTAGTTCTTCGATGTTGCGATATTGTAGTCCGTTTATAGACAAATATGTAACACATTTAATTAATTGCTCTATAGAAACAAGTCATTTCCCAGATCAGTGGAAAATTTCTATTGGGAGACCTTTACCTAAAATAAAAAATCCGACACGATTTGACCATCTGAGAATAATTAGTATTTTGCCGGTCTTATCCACATATCACTCGATATGTGGTCTTATCTAAGGTTTATGAAAGAATTTTATATAGTCAGCTGTTTCAGTACTGTGTTTCTGATGGTATCATTCCTGAAAGCCAATGCGGATTTAGACGAGATTTTAGCACATCTGTTGCTTTAGTGGGTGTTACTGATGACATCATTACAGCTATTGACAAGCAACTTAGCAGTGCGTTGATTCTTCTGGATTTTTCAAAGGCATTTGACACTGTTAATCATGCTCTATTGTTGTCGAAAGTGAAATACTATGGTATCCAGGAACAGTCACTTCAACTTTTAGATTCATATTTATTCAATAGATTTCAAAAAATTTATAATAACAGTTTTTCAGAACAAATAAATATCCTTTCAGGTGTGCCTCAGGGATCCATTCTTGGACCCTTATTTTTCATAATTTATACCTCTGATATTCTAAAGTCTTTCGAATATTGCAAAATTCGAACATATGCTGATGATACACAAATATATTTGCATTTTGATCACAATGAGTATATGAACGCTTCTTATATGCTAAATGAAGATTTAAAAATTTTGAATCGGCTCTCCTTGGAACATAATCATGAACTGAATCCTTTGAAATCTAACTTATTGGTCTTTGGTCCTAGGAGTGCTAAAAAAATCTTGGCGGAAAACTTTAATGTGAATATTGACGGTGTGAATATTCCTATGGTGCAATCAGTAAAGAACTTGGGAATTATACTTGACACCGAACTGCGTTTCAAAGAATACATAAAGACTTTGATTCAGAAGTCATACATTTCATTGAAAGTTTTGTATAACAGCCGACATTTTCATAGTTTTCAGTTTCATAAAATGTTGTGTGAATCGTTGGTTCTATCTGGTTTCAATTATTGCGATTTTATTTATGGTCCGTGTCTAGATCTGTTTCACAAAAACCGTATTCAAAAGGTACAAAACGCATGTCTCCGTCTTATTTTTGGTCTAAGAAAGTACGACCACATTTCACAATCTTTTAAGGAAATTCAGTGGTTGAAAATGGATGATCGTAGAATTTTACACCTCAGAAACTTCTTGATGAAAATTTCAAGAAATCCAGGATTGCCTTCTACTATGAGGGATAGGTTTGTGTTTCGTTTAAACGTGCATGGTCGTGACATTAGGTTTGGGAATAGGATAACCATGCCGCACCATCAGACCACCATGTTTCAGAGATCGTTTACATTCAACGCCATCAAGTTGTTCAACTCTTTGCCAAACGAGTTGACTTCTCTGAATGAGAAACAGTTCAAAGTTTTTTATAAATCATATATTCGTGACCTCCGAAACTCCTGAATCTGATTATCTTGTGCTCAGTTCTGGTATCAATCACAATTACTGAATGGCAAATGTATCTTGGGAAAGATTTGATTTTCTAGTATTGTTTAAGTGTCACGATTAGGTTTTAGTCTAGGTAATCAAGTAATGTTTAAGAATTTATGATAGATACTCACTTGTCTACTAGTGCGGGGTTCAGTAGAGTAGCCTCTCTGGCTAGACTGCGCTTGGCCTATAGTAGACTTATTGTACACCGTATAATTTGTATTTATTTGTTTGAATTATGAAATAAAAGAAATTTATCATTATTATTATTATTATTAAACTCTCTAAATAGATTCCTCCATCGTGTTATTTGGATAATTTCCTAGCACTTTCATGAAGGTAATTTTTCTATATCTTTTGAAATAGAAGAGTTACGGAGACTGCATCAGGAATCCGCCGAGGAATACTTTTGAAACAGCCCCTGTGAATTTCAATGTGTCAAAAAGATAGGAGTGCCTTCCCAAGGGTCGGTATTTTGAGCATTGGCACTAGTTTTTTTGTTTTTTTTTAGTAAATTTCATTTTTTCATATTTTTGGAATAAGGAGCTTACTGGTTCACCGTATTATTTTTGGCAAGTGGCGCACTGTATTTTACTTCTCAGCTGCTCGTAAAAAAAAAAAACGAGAAATAGTTGGCATTCTCACTTATAGGCTTTTGTTTTCAACATCAACTGAAGAAAATCTTGAACGCGAATCAAAACAAATCTGATTTGTATCTTTTTGACTAATTCAAATTTATAGGGGCTGTTTCAAAAGTATTCCTCGCGTGATTCCTGATGAAGTTCCCGTAACTCTTCTATTTTAAAAAATATGGGAAAATGATCTGTATGAAAGTGATGAGGAATTATCCAAATAACACGATGGAGGCATCTATTTCATGAGTTTGCATTTGAAAATGTCAAAAAAACCGCAAATACAGGTTTGACTTTCACAATTCATGTTGTGTGGTCGGCTAAAGCAGATAAAATCGACCTCGAGTACATGCACCAGAAAGAGCAAATTTTCTTCTTTAAAACGAGCTAAAGATCAGTCAAGTCGGTCAAGGAATTTCGAAGTTATAGGCAATTTAGTGACATCAAGTTTGACGGCTTGTAGCTGTCTTATTTGACAGCTAAGAGAAAAGTGTCGGGGGGCTATTTTGTAGAGAATATTGTCTAAAATCTGTTTCCATATTGTTTTTCGATACTTCAAAACGGAAAATTTCGAAAATGTGTTGATTTTCTGTTTTCACAGTACCGTTACGCCCCCTTGCGGAGTTCATAGAAGCATCAAATATATTTCCAGCATTTTCTCTTGGGCACATTACAGTGCAGATTTCTTTTCCTGAGTCTCTATGATGAATAGTTTACGAGAACTAGCACCCTGTCGCTGAAAATGCTATTCACGACCAAGCAGTTTCCTTATTGATCATGCAAATAAAAAAGACATTTTTTGGTTAAACAAATTGACAATAAAGTTAGACACGTCAGAAAATTGGTTATCACCGTCAAGTTCAAGGCTTGTTAAGAGTATAACTTTCTGATAAATAAAAGCATTTTTGGCGTGATTGATGAACTAACATAATCTCGAAATAAAGTTCATCTACGGCAAGTTCCAGCTGTGTACTACGAATAGAAGTACTGCTAACATGGGATTGAAAATTTATCATGGGAGTCCCTATGTTCCGTCTTAAGAAAAACGCACTGTATAATATCATAACATAACATCTACATCAATTTTTTCCAAATCTCTTGATCAAATCCCAAATAGAGCTCTCATATCTAATTTGAACAGAATCCTTTCGAAAATAACAAAATCATGCAAACATTTCCTCACCAAGTAAATTTTTTCCAAATTTCTAGATCAGATCTCAAATATAGAGCACACATTATCTAATTGGAACGAAATCCTTTGGAAAATCACAGAACCATGCAAACATGACCAATTTTTTTAAAATTTCTTGGTCGAATCCCAAATAGGACCTACATATCTAATTTGAGCAAAATCCTTTGAAAAATAAGAAAATCATGCAACCATAACCTTACTTGGTAGTTACATCAATTTTTTCAAAATTTCTTGGTATCCCAAATAAAACCTACATATTATTATCTAATTTTAACCAAATCGTTCGGAAAATAACTTGATTATGCACAAATTATAACTTGAAGAATGCAACTCTTGTTTTTAAAAAACAATTTATTTTATAAGTTGCGATACACGATTGACAAAGCGGCTAATTTAAGACTGAAACCTACATTCTATGGCATGGATATATATACGATTACAATATGCAGCGTCAGCCCACGCTAAATACAAGCTTATTTTATATAGAGAATAGCATAAATGGCCATATAACTCCTCCCTCCTTAAGTTTGAGAAAATCGGGGTTGATTTTCGAAAGGGTCAAGTTTTATGTCCACCTTTACATCGTGCTTATTCTTTCGAATTCTTTTGTAACACACATAAATGCTTAACACTATGATTACAACAATGATTAATATAAATGTGGTAATTGAAAGTCCATTACTTTTAACATCAAAGGTTTTTAAGGGTTGAACGACAAGTTTCTTGGCGTTCTCTAAATCTTCTTGAACATTTTCGAGATTTATTTCTTTCAATTCCAAAGGTTCGATTTCTTGTACTAACTTTTGATCAATAGATATCGAAGGAAGTTTTAGTCTCAAACTGATAGTATCAATTTTTTGAGAATCGTACAAGATATTTTTAATTTTTACTTTGCAATCAGAGGGTAAAATCAGGGTTGGTTTGTTGATTGTTTCAATGGTGTGTTGACTGGGACATTGGAAGTAAATATTTTCTGAAGAAGTCGGGATTATTATGATGGAGTTATCTTCCAATTGTGTTACAGAAGTGTCTTTATATTTGATTGGGGTCAAAGGGCAATGACTTGTCAGATTCATGGTTGCTGGAATGCAAGGCTCATTTTGATTTAACAAATTTGAGGGACATAAAGAGAATTCCTCTATTTCATAACAATTCTCTCTGATATTGTAGAAGTTATCACTAGATCTTAATAGATAGGGATTATTTATTGCTACTATTTTATTATTAATTGGAATTGGATAAATTCTGTACAAAATATAGGGTTTGTTTGAAATTAAAGGGATTGCGACGTAAAATATTATTAGGTCGTCTTTGATTGTCACGTCCGCGTGTGCCATTCATAATATCGAATTATATTATGAAACGGGATTCTGACCTTGGGACTAAGTTTTGTCACAATAGTTTTTAATTCTTTGTACTTAAAAATGCTGTGATGCATTATATTAAGTTCTGCGAAGTTAATTGCGTTTTGTACATTACTACGTATCTCATGAATAGAACGTATATTGTTTTCAAGTGTCGAGAAGTAAAATGAGATATGACGTTGTAGTTAGGGATTCTGTTGTCTTTGCAATTTCATTCACGCGGGACAAGAGCTTTTGTTGATTCGTCTTAAGGTTGATTAGCTGTGAATCAATGTCCTTTGTTAATTGTTTCACGACTGTTTGGGTACTTGATAAATCTTTATGTAAAGTCTCTTGATTAGTTTGAAGAATTCGGATGTAATTATCGTATCTTTCACCATCGTCGTCGTCTAGGGTGCCATATAAATATTTTTGTGCTTTTCCTAAGAAATTAAAGAGTCCTCTTTTAACTCTTTTCTTTGGAGTAGAATAATGGTTTACGAATGATTCGATTGATTCTATTTGACTTATTAAATTCTGAACTTTGTTGATTAACAAGTTGTTTAATAGTAAACTAGAATTTCCTAAGGTCGAATTAATTCGTAAAACTGTTGATTTTGTCTGTTGAACACAATCTTTCATGTTGGTTAAATTTACATGGTAATAAAAATGATGGTAATTAGTTATTATATAACTAGTTCTCTGGTAGACCGGTAATAGGGGGTTACTTATTTTCTCGATATGGTACTGAGCTTGGGTGACTAGTGGAAGGAGTAGAAGAATGATCTTCATTTCCTGAAAAGATTAGGAATGTCTTTTAACGTCCTTGGGATGTCTTTGACTTGTAAATTGCATTGTCTTGTATCTAGGTTTTAGTTTGAGTCCTATTTTATGTGGTGTTTTTACGAGTTGTTTAGTACCGTCCGGTATTTCTGGGTCATTTTCTCGTTTTTTATTTAGTTTGGACAAGACATTTGCCTTTTTAGCATTTAATTTTGAATTGACATGTTCGTTAAGGTCTTTAAAGGTTTGAGCAAGTTCGTGTATATAATCAGTTTGTATCTGATTGATATTTTTCTCGAAATTTAATTGATAGTTTAAATTTCCTTTTAGTATTTGAAATGGGGTGTAGTCATGTGAAGAATGTATGCTGTTGTTGTAATTAAGAAGTGCTATATCCATTAATTCTTGGATGGTTTTAGTTCTATGATCATTTCTTAAGGCTAGCATACTTTCTCTTATCGTTGAGTGAAAGCGCTCGATTGGTGAATTAGAGTTGGGATTGTACGGGGTAGTGAAATGTAACTCTATTTGATATGTTTTGCATAGATCTTGCACTAAATTACTTCTAAAAGTCTGTGCATTGTCAGTGGTTATTTTTGAAGGAGTACCATGATTAGAAAAGAACTTTATCAGATTTTGACAAATCTCCATTGCATTTTCATTTATAGGATAAGCAGCGGCAAATTTTGAAAAATTGTCTATGATTGTCAAGTATTTTTGACCGGATATAGAGTATACGTCCATGTACAGGTGTTCTAGTGGTTTATATCCAATTGGAGTAGGCTTATAGATAACTTTATATGGATGACGGTCATATTTGGTTTTCTGGCATATATCACATGTATTGACGTAATTGATTATATCTCTTTCCATACTAGGCCAATAATATCTTTGCTTGATATTTTTGATGTTTTCGGTCATTCCTCGATGGGAAGTTTTTGTTGTATGGTGTCTTTCTATAATACTTTTTTGTTCGTCCATGTCTTCTACATCTTGAAGTAGGGTGTTAGAAATCACAAGTTGGTATGCATTATTTCTGAAAGTTTCTTGAAATATTCTTATTATCACCGGCTCCAATTCCTTATTGGGGAAATGCAGGCAATACATATCTGGTGGTAGATAATCTCGTAAGACTTCTTGGATTTCTTCTGTTGTTGGATCTTGACTGATGAAGATGATCAATCGTTTTTTTGTTTCGAACAATTTTGTACTATTTACATAAGATTTTTCTTTCTGTGTCCACTTAAAAATTATTTGATTTTTGTACAAATTTACAGGTTTGTTTACATATACAGCTCCTATAATGGGATCTTCTATTGAAGTATGTATCGTTACTGTATCTGATACGTTGTCAATTATGGGTTGCTGTTCTTCTTCCTGTAAAGGTTCTTTACTAGTAGATGGTTGTGGGTCTGGAGATCTGATTTTTATGTTCGATATTACGTTTATTTTTGGATTTTTCTTTTGGTCTATTTTCTTTGGATGTCCAAATAAATTTTCTTGTGATTCAAAAAAGTGTTTCATTTTTTCTAACCACACGTATTGATCTTCAGATTTTTCTTCTTCGTCGCATGCTGCTGACATATGGGTTGGTGGTGATTTAGTTATCTCTGTTGGAAACATTTCTTTTGGTGGTCTTGATAAAGCGTCTGCGTTTGAATTCTGCTTTCCTTTCTTGTACTGTATAGTGTAATCAAATTCCTGAAGTTTTAGTCTCCATCGAACTAATTTTGAGTTCGGTTCTTTGATTGAAAATAGCCATTGCAATGGTTTATGGTCAGTAACAATCGTAAATTTTCTTCCAAATAGGTACGGTCTGAAGTATTTTGTAGCCCATACGATAGCTAAAAGTTCTTTTTCTATCGTTGAGTAGTTACATTCCGCGGGATTTAAAGTTCTACTTGCGTAAGCTATAGGCAAGTCAGATCCAATTTTTCCTTGGGACAGTATTGCACCTACTGCATAATCAGAGGCGTCCGTAGTCAAGATAAATGGTTTGTCAAAATCAGGGTGTTGCAAAATTGGGTCATTCATTAACAAATTTTTGCAAAGATTGAAAGCATTAATGAAAGGTTTGTCATGAATTAT
Source organism: Orchestes rusci (assembly GCA_958502075.1). NCBI lineage: Eukaryota > Metazoa > Arthropoda > Insecta > Coleoptera > Curculionidae > Orchestes > Orchestes rusci. The sequence continues at coordinate 23,015,520 of OY293307.1, forward strand.
CTTAACATTTTTCTTTAAACAATGCGTTAATGGTTTTGTTATTTTGGCAAAGTTCTTGATGAATTTGCGGTAATAACCAACAAGTCCAAGAAATGATTTAATTTCTTTTGTTGTGTTTGGAATTTTGAAATTTTTGATCGCTTCAAGTTTACGTGGGTTTGGATGAAGTCCATTTGGTGTTATTACATGTCCTAAGAATTCGACTGATTTTTGAAGAAATTCAGATTTATCCAACTGTATTTTTAAATTAAAGGAAATTAATCTTTCAAATACTGTTTTGAGGGAATTTATGTGTTCCTGCAAACTAGTGGAATAAATAATTATGTCGTCCATGTATACGAGACATATTTTTCCTTGTAGTCCGCGTAGAACATTATCCATTGCACGTTGAAAAGTGGAGGGTGCATTTTTTAATCCAAAGGGCATACGCGTGTACTCATAATGTCCATTTTCCACATTAAATGCCGTTTTCTCTATGCTTTCGGGGTCCATTTCTATTTGGTGGAAACCACTTGCCAAATCTAATGTCGTGAAGTACTGACATCTTCCTAGCTTATCCAAAATATCGGTGATGTTAGGTATTGGATATCTATCGTCTATAGTTTTTTCGTTTAACTTTCTATAGTCGATGACTAATCTCCATTTCTTTTTTCCTGAAGCGTCTGGTTTCTTTGGGACTATCCAAATTGGTGAGCTCCAAGGGGAATTCGATGGTTGAATAATTCCTTCTTGTAACATCTGATCAATTTGTTTGTTCACTTCTTGTTTATGGACGTATGGATAACGATAACTTTTTGTGTGTATCGGAATTTCATCGGTTGTTTTGATTACATGTTTTACTTGATTCGAAAATGTCAAAGGGTCACCAGGTTTATGTAAAACGTTTTCAAATTTACGGATTAAGTCAAAAAGTTGAAATCGTTCTTCAGAGTTTAAATGTTCGTGTCGAACTAAATTTTGCAAATCGATTTTTGAAGATTTTTTTTCAAAGGTGTTAATTTCGAATTTTTGTTCTTTTGATGGAAAGTCAAAAATGTCAAAGTGATTTAATTCAATTGGTTCTAATTGAAAATCATTGTTTCGATTGAATGTGAGGGATACATACTTTTCAGTATGATTGAATATGTCAACTGTAAAAGTATTGTTAGTGATTGTCACAAGGGTTGATTGTATTTCAATGTCATAGTCTGAATAATAAGGCATTATCCAGCTAGTTCCATTTGGTAAAATTGTTTTGAAAGTTGAATTTTGAATTGTGTTGGGTGGAATTTCGATGGTGAATTCATCAAAATCGTCACGGAATCTAAAAGGAATTGTAAGATATTGATTTCGGAGTTTTTTGTTGGTTAAATCAATATTGAGGTTTAGTTTACACAAGTCTTTGATACCTATGATTCCATCATAGTAATCGTGAAAAGAGAATAAAACGAAGTCAATGGGTTCGGAGATACCAAAGCAAAGAAAAAGGGGAATTGTTGCTTTGCCAGTAGCTTTTTTGGAACCTGTGCAGGTTTGAAGGGTACAAACTTGGGATTCAATTCTATTGGAAAAATGTTTTTCAGCAAGAGAAGGTCTTAAAAGAGATGAATGAGAACCTGTGACTATTAAAAGACGGATTTTATAATTGGGAATTTCAACGAAAGGTAGTTGATTTAATTGAAATTCATTTAAACTCAAGCAAGATGTTGTTCTTCCGAGGCTGGGAAATGAAAATTTTCCAGTTGGTCTACTAGACTTTCCTTTTCAGAATGTTCTTGATCAGTATAATCATAAAAATTATCATTTTCGGTGTTTCCATTATAGTCAAATTCAGGGTTGTAGTAGTCAAATTCTGGATTCAAATGACCTCCTGAAGCTTCGCATGAATTATTTGCTTCTTCTTTTTCAAGATGAGTTAACTCTTGAAAGGAAAAGTTGGGTTTTCCTGTGGACTGGAAATATGACTGTTGGGGTCTTATTTGTGAAAGGGGTTTCTTTTGCACTGAAACGCCTGACATGGGTTGTGGATATTGTTGTCTGTGAAACTGGGGTTTTTGATTGAAAAATTGACCTTGTGGTCTATTGAAGGGTTGACCTTGCATTTTATTGAATGGTTGACCTTGCGGTCTGAATGAATGGTTGAAAGGTTGTCTAAAATTCGGAGATTGTCCTGAAGGATGTGGACGATTATTCACATGTGGGGTAAAATTAGATCGAGACTGGAAATTAGGAGATTTCTGATGAAAATTGTTTATCGGATTTTGAGGTTTAGGTGTGTTTGATCTAAAATTGTTATTTCTCAAGTAATTATCTTTAAACTGATTCTGGCTTGACAATATTTCGTAATTCGTTATTATATCAATTGCAGAATCCAAATTCTGAGGATTTTGAACTATCAGTAAGGTTCTTAGTTCATTTGAAATATTAGCAAGAAGATTTTGAGTAGACGTGAGTTCATTTTGAGAAATTAAAATTGCTCTAGCTTCAACATTAGCTATTTCAGAACAGATTTTAGTATTTATTTGGGTAACCAAGGCTTTGAGTTTTTGGATATAATCTTGAGTAGTTTCATTACTCTTTTTGGAACAAAATATCAACTGTTGTTGCAAGTTGGATCTAGTGACCTGTTTTAATCTCTTCCCAAGTGTTTAAATCAGGTCGAGTCAAAAGGAAATCTTCAGCAGAGCCTACAATTTTGGATTTGATAGCCAAATTGACATATTCTTGCTGAGATGGGTCATTATTAAAATATCTTTGGTGAAATGTATCAATCTGATTTACAAAAGATTCTAATCTTGATGGTGTACCATCAAAATTTTTAAGAAGTGTTACCGTTGATCTCAAAGCGTCAGCCATTTTATAAACTATATTAAGTCGATTAGGTTCTTCCAAATTAACTACTTCGGTTACAGAATTATTGGAAGTTGAAATTTTTACAGGATTACTAGAATTATTTTCACTATTTTCAAGGGGAAAATTATGAGCAATTTCAGAATAAAGTTGAACAAAGTCAAAATTGCTATTATCACTGTCAACACTACTTCTTCGCCTTCTGGGATAAGTAATATCAGCAGGGTGTTTCTTAAATGGGTTTGTAAATTTCTTCATAAACGCCCAAAAATGTCTTAACTAACAGGGTTTCACAACTATAAGGAGCAATTTTCAAAACTTACTCCTAGTCTTGGTCCTGTATCAGCCAATAACTTCGCTGAAGAGATACACTATTCAGGTAGATTACTGTCTGTATTGAACGCTAGCTATGCCAATACGTTCGGACTGGTTCCTCAAATGGCGTACCAATAATTGATTATACCAGGAGCCTCAGATTGCCTCAATCGTGTAGTTGTTCGGAATCCTTTTCCTAACTGTTGAAACAGATAGAGTGCAGCACTGATAATCCAAACAAAAAGTCAATACGATTCGAACCGGAACTACCGTTACTTGGTAAAACGCACCGGAACTAATTCGATTCAGACTTCGATGACGTAAGGATCTCAACACGTTTCGTACTCCGAAAAGGATCCTACCGACTGCGCCAATTATAACTTGAAGAATGCAACTCTTGTTTTTAAAAAACAATTTATTTTATAAGTTGCGATACACGATTGACAAAGCGGCTAATTTAAGACTGAAACCTACATTCTATGGCATGGATATATATATACGATTACAATATGCAGCGTCAGCCCACGCTAAATACAAGCTTATTTTATATAGAGAATAGCATAAATGGCCATATAACTCACACATAACCTGTCATGCAATATGGACGTGTTCACGAGCTCTCGTTCTTAAACGTCGAAAATAGTTAAAATTATCATTAAAAATTTGGGTTTTCATACAGTGAGTATTTTATTGATTGTGAGTCAGTATTGTGTGAAAAGTGACATTCGGGAAAAGTGAAACTCCTCACCTTATCACAAAAGCCGCGATAAGCATTTATTCAAAGTATCAAAGTAGGCGGAGTGTTTTGAAATTTTGCATATCGTCGCCTTAAAGTGTTAACCTGCTAAATCCATTTTACCTAATTTTACAGGAGAGACAAAAAACGATGTGGAAGCAATTTAAAATAGTGGACATAGTGAAGACCCATTTTTGCTAAAAAGTGGACTTAGCAGGTTAACACTTTGAGACGACGATATGTAGAAACTATTGATACAAAGTTTGAAAATCCAACAGTCATCAGCGGAGCATTTGCGGACACTTGTGAAACAACTCCTTGTCTTAAAATTGCTCAAATTATCGCGTGTTGAAATTGTACACAATGGCCGTTGCGTTTTGTCCTATCTGCTTATGTAAACTGTGCGTACAAAAATTTGGTGGTATACCAAAGTCAATGGGATCACATCTGCAGGCCTCAAAATAATCAACCTTTTTTGCTATGGTGGACCCTTAATTGTTCCATTTGAACGAAATTTGTTTTTGAATAAGACCTACTCCCAACCATCTAAGTCCTGAGTTAAAGGTGATGAACTGTTTCATATTCGATAGTTAAGCTTAGGCCCGGTATCTTCACCTGAAGATAAACGAAATTTATCCATAAGATAACATTTATCCTCAAGGTAACAAAAATTACGATATTTTCAGCCTACAATACAGTTATCTATTAGATAAATAGTCTCTATCTTTCGGATCGCTTCTTTGTCACACAGACCTAGGAATAACGTTTTTATCTGCGGAATAAGTTTGAGGATAATGAGCAAATGAATGGAGTTCATCGTAATTTATGATCTCACCGTATAGTGTTATTTTTTATGTTTTTGATCAGAATTTACAAGCGAACTTTTGTTTCACCACTGTTATCACAACATTTTTTTTGAATAAACACATATTGGAGGGAATGTATGCTGTATTACATCTTGCATATAGGTAGATAGCTATGTATTTACAATTATTTGTGTCTCAATAGAACTTGACGCCAAGATCTCACTTGACAAATTTACTTCAATAGAGATAATGACTGAAGACACAAGTCCATGCAGGTGTCATGTAGCATTTTTATTATTCTGAGTGAAACTAAAACTGGTTCTAAGGTTTTCGATTGGAACTTTTTTGTCAATGTGAATGAGTGAACTATATCTGGATAATTCTATTGATACTTAGGTGATTGAAGTATCTAGAAAAACTGAGAATCTGCGCAAATATCAGATATAGTTTCATATCATCTACATTCAAAACACTGGGAAAAATCTGTTAAAATGTTACATAACACCTTTATCCATTTTAATTGGTAACAAATTATTGACTACTTATAACACCTGTATCCTCTATCATCTTCATATCAGAAAAACTAAGCGATATTCAGGTGTATTTGACTTATCACATGAAAATATAGCCTATTTGAAGTATTGTGAACGTAAAAACGAATTTTCAAAAAATGTTAAATGTTAAATGACACCTTCATACACTCGTGTCTTCAATTATTATTATCAATATTGCCATCATTATTTTAATATTGGGTATATTATGTAAGTAGTATTTTTATTATTTTTTTAGAATAGAGATTGATTTAGAGTTGGGAGAACTGGATTTATTCAATTATCCAGATGCGGACCTGATAGATTTTGTTGAATAAATAAATATCAATCCATAAGAGAATATCCTGAATAACACTTGAACTTGAACTTGAAGCTTAAAGATGGCTTGAAGCTTGAAGTATTAAAGCCAACTGAATAAACAATATACTGATCATAATTCATAAAAAATAATAATAATCCTGGTTAACATTGAATTTCACTTCGAAGTAGTACTGTAAAATTTCCGCTTGCCAAATAGGAATCAAATGATACCACCCTCATTGAATAGGCGTAAGATTGATCTAGAGCACAGATTCAACACGGAAATCATATGATACCATCATCATATGATTTCCGTGTGCCAAGCGGAAATTTGACAGTTCCACTTCGAAGTTCAAGGTAAACCTTACATAAATCATACATCGGATTGTCAACGTTAGCGGTGTCAACTGTCACCCGCGTCACCTACCAAGACAAACGGATAATGGCATACCAGATTTCTCCCGTCTTTCTTTGAATAATACGATTGCATATTGCTCTATCTCACTCTTTGGTATTATTATGTTGGCAACATTGAATTTGGGCTGTATTTAAAGGATTTCCTGTCGTTTAGGTATCTGACATTCGCAGTCACATAACATCACAGTTCCGTCCCAACTGCGGTCAAGAGAGGTCCTGACCCAAGAGCGACAAGAACTACCTGAGAAGACTCGAAGGTACTACCTGGTACCTGGTAAATATTTAGAGTAGAGGCGTTAGACTTTGGTCTAACCACCCGTACCCTGAATCCTTCGTTTTTACGAAGAAGAGAAAATTCGTTCTCCCCCTTTTTATAACGTTTCAGGTTTATTTCAGAGCTGGTGAAACCCTATTGCACTATAGCTTGTCTATAAGGGTTCTTGGAAAGGTAAAACCAAGAGCAAAGTTAACCTGCTTGGTTTTATTTCCAGGGGAGTTACTGATACAACAGTAAAACCTCTGTGAATCGAATCTCTCAGGCTTTGCTCCCTCATTAGGCTCCTTTGATTGTGAAACCCCTACGTGATCGGGTGAAACCGGCGGTAGTAGGTCACCAATTGAGCTTGGTGGGGTTCATCCCCCCCTGAATAACATCTTCAGCCCTTAAAAAACGCGACACACCCCTCCATCCCGTCCTCTTCAAGGAATTTTGTCCTTAAGACAATGGAGGTTTCTGACGAACAGCTGGCGAAAATGACCGCTAAGCTGGAACGCGACTCGGAAAGAAAAGACGCAGTCATTGAGAGACTGACCGCCACCGTTGAGCGGCTGACTGAGAAGATCTCCGATCTTAGCAATCAGCTGCAGCTCGCTCCCGCTTCTCGCTCTTCTTCAAAGAGCGAGAAGCGGGAGCCTGCCCCTGCCCTTTCTTCAAAAGGGGGGGGAAGACAGCCGCGAAGTCAACGCAGTTGCCCGCGAAACCACAAAAGAAGGCTCCCCCTGCTCCTCCTCCTTCCTCAAAGGTGGCGAAGCAGGTGGAGGCTGTCTCCCCTTCTTTCTCAAAGGGGAGGAAACAAAAGGCTGCCCCTCACCTTCTTCAAAGGTGGAGGAGAGGCCTACTTCAAAGACGAAACGGACGGAACAAACCAAGAGAGACTCCCCTATCCCTTCACCTTCTTCAAAGGGGGAGGCACAGATGACTGCGAAGCGCCCGGACCCCCCTAAAGTGGAGGACGTCCAAATGTCGGCCTCGGAAAAAGAAAGGACGCGTTTCCCCCCTTGCCGGCAAAGAAGACATTAACGAAGGTGTCGGAGTCGAAAATATGTGTCTCCGAGACCCATACAAGGGTCTCCGACGACATGGAGGTTGACTCCCATGCTGGATTTAAGAGAAAAGCTGGGGGCAGTGACGGCATGTCTCCGGACGGCCCGCCTAAGGGCAAGCATGTCCGGAAAAATGTCACCACGCCCCCTCCAGCAGAGGAGGCACCGGTGCCCACGGTACCGACCCTCGTCGACGAACGTCCGGGACACGTCCCGCTCGTTATCCCACCCGCGACCGCGACGGACTTTGCCGCAGCAGCTTCCAAGAGGGTTCCCGCTATCTTTTTAGAGGGAACCCACTTGTGGAGTGAGCTGCGCGCAAAGCTCCAAGCAGCCAGCATACCGTATGCAAAGGCTTCCGTTGTGAGGGACGACGTAAGGATCATTCCAGCTTCACTAGATGGTCACAAAAACATCCAGACCGTTCTGGATGAGATGGCAGCGAACTACCACACCTTCTCTCGACCAGAGGAGCGTTCGTTGCAGGTAGTCATTCGCGGACTACCTGCCAACGCAGACCTAGAAACACTCAGGTCAGAGCTCGCCACCCGCTTTGGCATCGATACTGTGCCGCTCCGCATGACTAGCCGGAAAATCCGGCAAGTTATGCCCCTAGTGTTGGTGAAAACCAACGCTAGGCGGATCTTTGAGATCAAAGAGCTACTCGGCGTTGATGTCAAAGTGGAACACAAAAAGAAGTCACCGGAACCGCGGCAGTGTTTCCGGTGCCAGCGATGGGGTCACACCCAAAGCAGGTGTCGTCATGCACATCGCTGCGTCAAGTGTGCCGGTGCACACAGCAGCAGAGACTGCACGCTCGAGAGACTCGCTAGCGATGAACGCATCGCGAGCTGCGTGGTTTGCGGGGTGAAATGCCACCCCGCAAGCTGGCGTGGTTGCCCATCATATATGGGCAGAATGAACCCCAAAAAAGGGGAAGAGAAGACAAAAGCATACGCTTTTTGGTCAAAGAGAGCCCAAGCTGCGTTTGAGTCTCGCGTCGACGCAGAAGTCAAGAAAAGAGTGCAAGCCTTTAAGGCTGCACAAAACAACTAGACAGCGGTCTGGAATTCACCGCAGCGAGAGCGGAGTTAGGACAAACGCGTCAAAACCGTGTATTCACCTCTGGTAGTGGCTCCAGATTTTTACCCCTTTTTATTTTTATTTTTCTTTTCTTTTTCGTAACCACTAGTGCGGAGACACACGGGTAGGACGAGTTTTGCCGCGATCCTACCCTGTGACCAAGATGCCTTCGGAAGGTAACCCGGTACCAAAGAGCTAAAAATTAATTGAGAGATTGGGACACTAAAGGGCTTATCCCTGACGTCCTAATGCGTGGGTGGAGTTTAGTGGGCGAACCCCACACTACCCTATGGTCTCGGATCATAGGGTGTCTGCTTTCAGATTCTCCACCCTTGGGCCGGATCCCAAAAAAAAAAAAAAAAAAAAAAAAAAGGTATCTGACAGTTAACGGGTATCGGATATAATTAACCATGAGATGGTTATCTGTTAGATAATATGTCTTATTTATCCCGACATTAAGATACCATACTATTATCAAGTTAACTATTGGTTAAGTTGACCAGAGGAAAGTTTACTGGTTAAGCACAAACCAAACGAACATAACCTATCTACCTAACTATGACTATTTTGACAATTGTGCACCTGCTTCTTGAATACTTACCTATAGTTTCACAATGTCTGGTCACCATATGTTTATGAGTTAACCTTGAATTAAATGTTATAAACTATTTCACAATCGATAGGGAAGCTACTAATAAAGTTTACTATAGGTTAAGTTGACCAGAGAAAAATTTTCTGGTTAAACACAAACCAAAGGAACATAACCCAACTTTGACTATTTTGACATTTCGTTAGGTTTGTATCCTGCTAATTTAATATTTTTACCAATCATAATAAATAAGCACAAGTGTAGAATGGAGTAAAATGGATTTATATGGTGATCAATGCATTCAGCGGTGATGCGAAAGATATAAGGTCTGTTCGTAGAACAATCACAAATCGGTCAGCGCTTCATCGATTGGTAAAAATAATCAGAAATAGTTTGCAAACTGCAAATGCTGAATGCTGATTGGCTCTGACTGGTTTGTGATTGTTCTACGAACAGACCTATAGTACGCCGATCCAAAATCATCAGGTCCCCGACCAATTCCGTAGCGAGAACTGGGAGGATGTAAAACACAGATAATGAGGTTCAAATGGGGCTGTTTTTCTCGCCGATAGCGTAAGGCGCATGCGTTCTAACCAGGGCAAGTGACAAGCAGTGTCGCGTTCACATGCGTGCTTTTATCCTTGTCTAGCTGAAAAAAGACAAGACATCCTTGTCTTGCTGGAAAAAGAACAAGGATAGAGCATATAATGTCGTGCAATGTGAACGCGAAAGAGGTGTCAAGATTAAGACTTTTTTCAAAACTGAAATGGCGGTCCTTGACCTATACAGTTAATATTCACGCTCTCACGTTTTATTTGTGTATTGTTAAATCAACAAATATTCTACTCTTCATAATACTCAATCAAGGCTCATTCAAACTTGGCACTGACACTGACGGCAATCTGAAGGTTATAAATATTGGGTCCTATGATTGAACGTTTACGTTAACTGAACGTATCTGTTGGGATTGTTCACTGATGCAAATGTTCCATTTGCTAACAGCGTTATCATGGTGAAATGGACATGTTAAGTTAACGTAAATGTTCAATCATAGCCCCCATTGTCACATGTGACATCACCCTGCCACCAGTTGCCCTGATCTACGCGCATACGCGGCTGAAGAAAAATAACTCTATCACAACCGACAATTTTGTTCAAATATAAACCAAAACTGTACATGATCATAGCCACAAATGAGTCTCAGGTTGCCACAGACAATAATTTCGTTCACATCATAAACCAAAACTGTACCTAATGAAGCTTACCCCCAAAATACAAACTCAACTACACCAAATATCTTAGATTAGAGGGATTTCTAGAAAAATAGTGGAAATGACATCCAATTTCAAATTCATTTGAATATTTGATAACTTCAATCGTTTTTTTGTTTTTGTGACATTTCTGTCAAAATTAACTTCTCACATCGAAATATTCAAACCTGAGAATTCTGCTCATAACTCAAGAAAAATCATAACAAATTGCTTGTAAATTGACCATCACACATTTTTTTGCTGTGAAACGATACATGCCTTAACCATTGGTTACTGTGAACGCATTTGGTTTTGTCATCAAAACTGGGCTTAAGAGATTTCCACAATACTTCGATAACCTTCATTATTTTGTACATGATTAAGATCAGTCTAAGTCTTGGTGTAAGTACCTAGTCCTTGGAATCCATATTCCAAGGACTGCCACTGATCTCATTCATGTATCAAATCAGCAATCAGTTTGTCTTATGTTGTAAGCAATAGTAACCATTGGTGTGATGTTGACCGGATGACCGGACTGACCTTTTCAGTGAATAGGGAATTTTGAAGCTCTTATTTGACCCGTTATTGACGTTGCCAGTTATTCTGAGCTTGCGCTGAAGTCTGGAAATAACCAAATCGGTTACTAACCGATAACGTGTTCCGTTATCTACGGAACCTCAACGATCGCTTAATAACCGTCGGTTATTTTCTCATGTCATATTGATATACAGTATTATTAAATTGTTACATTAATCATTAATAGACATCGTTAAACATACACAAGGGGCGAGTTCAGAAACGTCGTACTCGGTGTGAGTGTGACTTTTGTGGATAATTGAATAAGTGATCCATTGTGTGACATCTGTACACCGTATTTCTGAACGTTTGGGTATGTTCAGTCAGCTGTTTGACAGTTTGCTGTTATAGTTTTTTTCTGTTTATGTTTGGTTCAATCTTCACGGATTAATCAATTTTAGAGTGAATACAATCTATCCTCCAAATAATTATAATTATTATTATAATTTTTCATCGTACCACTTGTATTCCAAAGACTCAATCATCAGAGAAATCTTCTACATTACAATGCATTATTTTAAACAACTGAATTAATTGCCTTGTGTGCATTTTGTCTTAGTAAATGATAATATAAACCTACACAAACCCATTATTTCGACTGAAATTTGACAAATGACACATCACACCTCCTTCACACCACAAAAATACGGTGTAATCGACGATCATCCTGGGATGCATCTACGTCAATTCCTGAACGAAAAGCAGTGTGTGTCTAGGGATTGCTCTTGATTATTCTGAACGGTTAGTGTGTGACACTTGGATCACACTCACACAGGGTGTGACGTTTCTGAACTCGCCCCAGTACAGTTCAAATTGTGAAAAATGTCAACAATTACAGATGCACTGGAATTGTAAGATTCTTGTCTTTTTATTAAATATTCAACAGAAATTGATCCTTTGTTTCACAGCTTGGCAAAAGTGTAATTGATATGATCTCTTTATCATTCCAGTAGGTGTTTTCCTGAGTTACATTTTGATTTCACTTCGAAGTGAAAGTGGCAGATTTGCGCTTGCCGCAAAAAGAATGAAGTGCTACCATTCACATTGAATTTGTCGTAAAAGTGATTTTGAACACAAATTCAATGTATAGATGTTAGCTTATGATGTCCGGTTGCCAAGCGGAAATCTGTCAGTTCAGTATGAAATTGCATGTAAACAGTACATTTGGGAGTACGGTCCAGTTTGGACCAAAATATCTTCCATATGTCTTGTATTTCGTGTTGCTCTACTAAGAATTTAGCAAAAATATCACAAAATCAAAGACTAAAGATACAACAAGTCAGATTACTATGATGACAAATGACAGTGATGATTTGATGATGACACAAATGTCAAACGTTAATTACGAGTTCAAATATCTCTTTTTTGGGTCCCCTCCGTTATAATGTTGTTGCACATGCTTAGTATAACGGGATACGTTAATAACGTTGAAATTCTCAAGGTGTTCGAAAACTCCCTAATAAGCCGGCTGGTTTTCAAGGTAAAGATACAAACCAAGTATGCCATTTTCCAGGAATAAAGATCTTCATAATTTCCTTGATCTCATTCTATAAATACATCTATTTTTATTAACATAATCAGATGAGAAATGTGAAAAATCAAAAATATGAAAAATGGCATCTTCCATACTCAGCAATTCTTGAAATGCATCTTGTGATGGTATCATTCCTGTGATGATGATTGTTTCTATGATTTTTTTACAGGGTATAGGAAGCAAATAAATTGGGCGAACATTCCCGGGAACACAAGCCTTATGGAGAGGTCCAACCACAGCTTCTTTGAGGCAATCGAAAAAAAAAGTTTTTCTTTTATCTCTGGAGAATACTCACAAAGCACATACTGCCTTCTGTCATTTTAATCAACCAAACAGTAGCTTAATAGTCGATCATAAAGTAATCAATCTCTCTGGTTGAAGCATCCACCGACCCATTTATGTCATTTTATTGTTGTTCACCCCTCGGATACCGTCTTTTACGGCAGCCCTAAAAAAGCGCCCTTCAGAGGGTATATTATTGTCTTGTTTACGGCACATGTGGTCTTACTTGTCACTCTATGGGCGCTCTAGGTTGTTTTAATCTTTAGCGTGGCAGTTTCATAGTCAATAATGATTATGGCATAGTTAGGAGATGATGGACAATGAAATCAAGACAAAAGTGCATAGACGTCTATTAATCGACTATTTTGGTACTTGGAAGCATTGACCTACTTTGAGATGGAGTCGAAAAATGATTTGACAAGACTGTATGTGTGTACCTACGTATTTGATGATATTTTTTTTCGCTTAGATTTTATTGGCTGCAATGACTGGAGTAGACTTGAATACAATAATTGGAAACCCAGCGAGGGAATCATATATCATTTACTTGGGAAGGAAGCTACTGTTTTCCAAGCGGAGATGCATGCAATGAACGTCTGATTTCAAGAGGAGAGGCTATGAAGGAAAAAAAGCCCTTATCCTAGGTGATAGCCAAGCGGCAATCTCCCGTCGGAAAGCTGAAGCCATGAAAGTCTGATATTGTCAGTAAAACCTTGCCACTCTGGGAGCATTCAAAGATGTTACTCTAGGATGGATACTCGGACAAAAGAAGATAGCTGCTAATGAGCGAGCGGACCAACTGGCACGCAAAGCTCCAGAGCCTCTACTCACTTAGTCCCCTACTAGAGGCTGGCTGAACTGTTGGCTCAAAAAACAACTGGAAGCAAGATGTCAATAACGAGGATTGGGACACAGTAAAAAAATGAAGGCAGGGAAAATTCAACTATCATTCACTGGAAGTCTACTGGAACTAGGCAGAAATCAGCTTAGGAAAGTAACACTGGACACTGCACCATCAGAAAATATGCATATCATGTGCATCTTCAACTATGAACACATAATATGTAGGCTCTGTGGTGAAAAAGAGAAAACACAGATCGTCTTGGAATGTGATGCACTGACGTTCTGGAGAAGGATAGTGGGAAATTCACACCCATTTCTCAAAGGTCGAACAAAAAACAGTAGGAATTGGATTCAGACATAAAAAACAAAATCAGAATATTCTAGTTCAAGTAACAGTGCTAATATGTACCTGATGTCCTTAACGAAAGTGATTTTGAAGACTTATTTTTTTTTAGATTTTAAGTCAGCTATGTTTATTAGTTTTGAATTACGTTTCTTGTTTGCGTCTTTTATTTAGATTTATACGTAAGAATTTCCATTATTTTTATCTTTCTTTTTAACAGTGGATGCAATTTGCTTGTTTTCACTCAAGTATTAATAAGTACGTATTTTTTTTTATTCGTGCTATCACTATTATTGATGAATCCAATAACAATATGTCTGGGCCTCATATACTTGTTGAAAAATTTATTATTTATTAGAAGACGGTGACATGTTTCGCCCACCGGGCGTCATCAGACCTATTATGAAGATCATAAGCCCGGTGGGCAAAACATGTCACCGTCTTCTAATAAATAATAAATTTTTCAACGAGTATATGAGGCCTAGAAATATTGTTATTGGATTCATCGATAAGAGGCTCTCTTTGAGAAAATGGACGACTTCCTAGTACTAGTATTGATGTTTTGCTAATGATTTGATAATTTGCAACTTTCAACATTGCAAAATCAATAGGATTTAAATGCGGCTGATCATCTTCTATCAAAATTATTGCAACACTCCAAGCCCACTTGACAATCCAATGCTATACACTTCCGCAATTCAATCATAAAAGTAGAGGGAAGCAAAACAAAAGTGGACAATATCTCATTGTCGGACCTTCAGGAAACAATATCAGTAATTGAGTGATTAAAGTCATTTATTTAATAGTCATTGCATGCTTTGTCGTTTTGTAGTTCGTAATAAAGGTAATTAAAGTGCTTCCACAGCCCTACCTCGAATATAGAGCTCAAATCAATTAACGGTACCTGAGGGCACTTTAGTTTAGTGTGTGAGCGAATGGTAGGTTGGACTATGAAAGCATACGCTCAACATCAATTATTCTGAATTAGTTCCAAACTGGTTCACGGATTGTGTGCGGCTAATGAAGCTAATATGTATTGTTTTGTATTTTTGATAAAACCATTGTGGGACATGATAATTATGTTATATATGATATATCTAAGAATGCCACAATTTTTCATCTACAACAACCAACAAGTATTTCAATTTTTTCATCGATACTGGCGTCACAAAGGCTCCGATCTTGGGGGGTTATCCTTACTATCTCACTGAAGTGCAGACTCATTTCGCCAATTTGCCGAATATTTATTTTTCATAGATAGTTCCATGTTTTATGAAAAAATGAAGTCGAAGTATACTCATACCTTTTCTGATAAAATCTGATGTTAAGCATGGACTAGATACACAATCAGGTGAACGCTCTTATATCTACTTTTTATCCGATATGTAAATCAAAATGAAAATATATAGTCAAGTTATTATCCCACGAATTCGTTGGATAGTTGTATCAAACAAAAATGATGGTAATTTTGTATTTTTACATAATATAATTAACTGAGGTTGATTAATTCCCACAGCTGATTCAATTCGTGTTTGCTGCCCTCTGGACATAATATTACCTCTTTTTTCTGGCCTGTATCTATTGATGGAGGCTCCAGAAGATCTACCTCTGGTTTGAAATGATATTTTAACCCGCTCCTTGGTTAACAATGAAACAATCTATTAAATGCATTTTCCATATCTGATATAGGCTTTCGAATTGGTGACATCAACCATGAGGCCATATCCTTCATCTCCAGAAACTACATCTTTATTTCTGAGAAATCTATTTCTCACCAACGGTGGTGATGGTCAGGCGAAAACTAGAACCTCCTATAACTTACTCCGTATCTTCCAAGTCACGAAAAATGGTGTGGAGACAAATGTTGTATAGGTATCATCAAATAACTTCATACTGCCATAACAAAAAACCAATAATTGATATGAAGCAATCCTACGTTTTTTTAAATTGTAACATTCAGAAAGACCTCATTTCGATGATTTTAAAAATATATAATTTGATGCCTTTCTTATGAGCCGTTTATACACTGTGGGCCCAATTAAATAAGAACATAATTTGACGCTTGATAACTTTTTTGTTTGATCATGAATTTTGATGATTTTTAGATATAATATTAGTCATTATGTTCTGAATGTTACCCTGGAATTGAGCTTTTGAATTTCAGCCAGGAACGTTTTTCCGAAATTGATGCATTCAACTTCGTTGCGAAAACGAACTGCGCTACTCACAGACCAACCGATATATTTTTTGAGAAGGGTATTTGTGGAATAAGTTATCCTGAAAATATCAATATTCTAGAACCATAACCTAAGAGACGATGTTTTTTTCTGTATGATGGTGCTTTTCGGCAAAAAAACTATTTCACTTCAGTTCGATCAAAGTTTCTTGAAATTTCATAGCAACGTGGATTGTTTGTCAGAGAATCAAATTTCAAATTTTAGTCGATTTTTTGGCATTTTAGAATTTTTAAATTGGAAAAAAAATATTTGATTTTTTTTTTCGTTGAATTCTTCTCGATAATTTTGAGGGGCCGCGACATTTTTGTGCACCTATATTTTTTTCCATTAATCGTTTAATCGAGATTTTATCTTTCATAGAAAGAACCAATTATACTTACATATTTAAAATCAGCAAACAATCCACGTTGCTACGGAATTCAAGAAACTTTGATCAAAATGAAGTGGATTAGTTTTAATGCCGACAAGCACTATCATACAGAAAAAAAATCTTTTCTTTGGTTATGGTTCTAGAATATTGATATTTTCAGGATACCTTTTCCCACTAATGACCATATTATGTTCTGGATGATATCATATCCAAAATTCATCAAAATCCATAAACACACAAATAAGTAATTGTGAATCAAACTATGTTCTGATTTAATTTTGGTCTGCTGAATCCGAATTTGAGGTTTGCTACTAACACGCCCGTCGCCGTCGGCTTCTCAAAAAAAATTGCAGAAAACCTAGAAATGTCGGCACTTTTTTCAGTTTTTCAAATATAATTCGCAAACTAAGCGTTTTTTTGATGATAACTATGTAACACCCAGTTAAAGTAGACAAAATTCCTCACAAATACGTATATTTACTTTTAACTCTAGACATTCCTTGGCGTCGATAGATTGGGTAGAAAAAAGAAAACGAATACACTGAGAAAAAAACTTCTACACTTTTGTACTGGAAAAAACCTTTGCTTACTGGAGTATTAGGAAATATTTCAGTTTGAAGTTTATATTTATGTCGTCATAGTAGGCTGAAAAACCCAAACATTTACCTTGTTGAGTTGACACTAAGTGGAAAAAGAACTGCACGCTTCTTCGATTTAATGAGTTTTATGTACGAGTCTAAAGTATAACGAAGATGATAGAATTACAGAAAAGGCGAAAGGCTCCACATATTATTCTCCTCCTATTTACTATTATGCACAGTAGCACAGTTGTATCGCTTCTCTAAATTTCTCATTGCGTCTACTATATCATACCAATTTCATCAATATGGTGAATTACATCTCAAATTATTGTCTTCATCTCTTTGATACTCTCCATTCTGCCACAATATACCTAACTTTCTAAATATCCCGACAAAAACGTATCTGGGGTTGTGGTTGGGGCTATTTGGAGACAATAGGCCATTTTCATGATTTTTTTTATTCGCTTATCGTAGGGAGCAGACAAAAATAAGCTCAATGTTTTTTTCACGATTTTTTTACGCAGCGGAGAAGGCACTAAAATTCACTTGGAACGTTATGCCGATGACGTCATCCGCGTAAATCTGTGATTGGCCAGTCATACGCAATGTTGCCAAACGAACTTTCCCAAACCGGAGACTCGCGGCTGGATGTAGCTCCCGTTCTCACAACAATGTTGCCGTTTCTGTGTCTGTTGGATTGGGATTGTTAAGGTGAGTAGGGAAGGTTGTTTATTTTGATTCAAGTTTTGATTGTATCTTATCGGAATCCAGAATCATCATAAATAAAATAGCTTTGTTTCGTGATTTGATTTTTCATTAATCATACATCTTTAGATGGATATTAATACAATAATAATAATTGTGCTGTGTGTCAAAATCATAATAGGTAGGTACTTTTTCAATTTGCATTTTTTTGTGTGAAATTTTGTTTATCGTTACTTATTTGTCTTTATTAAATTATTGATAAAGGTAGATACATACATTTCAAATTTAAATGTCCAAAAGTGGTTCAACGTTCATTTCATGAATTCTCATAAAAATAAGTTGAACAGTAGGTACACCGGACTACACTCTGCAATTGATCAAGGGCAGCTCCTCCATAGGGTCATTTGGTCAATGACCTCCCAAACATATTACAGAAAATAAATAGTTTGCCTACTTCAGATGTGTTAAAATTATTATCAGTCTAGTTTTAAAATACCCCTCACATTATTTTGACTGTCCCTCGTAATAGTCGTCATTAAATGCGCATCAGGCACAGTCAGAATTCAGAAATTCGGCTTAGGTCTTCGGCTCGTCCAGTATATAATATTTATCTTTGGTTTGGGCTGGTTGTCGGAGTTGACCGTGTGGCGATAAAGCTTGGCAAAAAATACACAGGTAGTGGGAGTAGCCGAACGTCAGAGCGATTTGGAAAATTGAACCGTGTCTGGGGTCAACAGCTTGCCTTTAATTTGGAGAATATCGCCGCCGTCGAAAAGACGACAGAATGGATTCGCGTATTAACGGATTCGCTTATTGCGAAGCGCATCCCCATATTGACGATATTTTTTTTGTGAGGTTAGGTTTCAATGAAAATGTTTAAAAAAATCGTTATAATTTTGAATAAAATTATATTTTGTGTTTAATTTTGTGTGGCATTTGAGCTGGCACTACGTGGCCGTGATGAAACATTTCCATACCATACCGTATTTCAAAAAAATGTCCCGTGTACCCGACGCATAACCATTTTGTCCCGTATTTTGTAATATGAATCTCCGACCAATCGCTGGCGATACGAACTTAACACATGAGCGGCGAAAAGAACGAAACTTCCTCTACAGGAAATGAAGAAAAATTATTTTTAAAGGAGGGTAAATCTCACAAGAAAATTGCCTGCGGCGCAAAACTCTTACCCCGATTTTTGACCACCCAAAAGAAAAGACCACGAGCCGTCACTGCAATTGATGAAATGTTTTTCTTTGTGTATTGAGTTTTGTGGTTGGAGATGGGACTAATTTTTGACTAAATTTTTTGAATATCACAAATTTTGCCAGAATTTTAGCAGAAGTAAAAAACAAAAGGTAATGTTAATAATAACATATGACGATACGCCATATTCTGCTTTTGTTTCTATGTCTCAAATTCGGAGGTTAATCCAACATCTTCCGAGTTTCGAATTGTTATTAGTTATCACGACTTGAAACGCCGATATCCCGGGACAAATGAATTAAGGCATAATCTATGGTCGATAAAAAAATCCAAATTGAATGGACGATCAAAATCAGTAATAATCAATAATCTACTGTTTGTTCAACGCTTTTCTGCGGTTACGTCATAATCTTCTGTCTCTCTCGTACACATTTACAAAAATTTCACGTATGTCTGGACGAGGGTGATTCTAATCAATTTGACAAATGTCACGTATGGAGCGATCAATCAACGACGTACTGGCAAACGTCAAATACTGTGACGTACTGGCAGGAAAGCATTGAACAAACAGTACATACATCAAGGTTTATGTAAAAAAGTTCCACTTTAACAACTTTTATAATTCCGATATGATCGAACGTTCTGATGGTAATCTTTCCTAACATTGTATATTTATAATCCTCCAAGAACATATTACTGATAAACAATAACTAAAATGTAAAATATTCATATGGACATACAAAAGTTAAAAAAGTTTAACTGATAATTTGTAGTCTTCAAAAAATTATGGCCGATTGCACCAACCAATTTTGAGGATACTTAACGCTAAGGAACCCTTAACTTTTTGACAGTTTTACATGCAAAATTATCAAGTTAAGGGTCCCTTAGCGTTAAGTATCCTCAAAATAGGTTGGTGCCATCTTTTTTTGCAGTTCATTTGAATTTCAAAACGTGTTGACATCGATCAAACCATTTTTAATTCAAATAAATAGAATCCGTTTGCACCAAATTTCTTGGCATAACCAAACTAACCCAAACTAACTCAACCTCGTCTTTCATTAGTAAATTGAACGTACTTCTTCTCCGGATAATTAAAATATTTAAATTCGATTGAGTGGAAATGGCCTATATTGTTCTCCTTCCTTTTATCCATTTCCCATACATTCTTTTTTGTGTTAGTCTATTTTGATGATGACTGATGCTTCCAGATGCATTTGTTTATTCATCGGTTGATTCAAAAATTTGAAGATGGGACAAAAAACAACATTTTGATTTAGCCTTTTATAATATCGCTTGAACAAACATTTTTACTTATTT
Organism: Orchestes rusci; assembly: GCA_958502075.1. NCBI lineage: Eukaryota > Metazoa > Arthropoda > Insecta > Coleoptera > Curculionidae > Orchestes > Orchestes rusci. Next base: position 23,035,713 of record OY293307.1, read on the forward strand.
CAATGATTCAGAAGAATCACAATAGATTTATCTACAAACTGGGTACAAAATATAAAAAGGATAAAACATGAATAGTCATAAATCATCAAACTTGGCTCAAATTTTAGCGTGGCGGGATTTTGTTCCGGGGAGTATGTAGATTGTTTAGAATATACTCTCTATCGTGGATCATGAAGAAGATCCCTACTCAAATTTATTAACACCACTCATACTTCTCCGCCTCTCCCTTATACTTTTACAAAAATTTCACTTGACTTAACTGGACATCAAAGTCGTTCGTCGTTGATGACTTTTGACAAATGTCACCTACGTTTTGAGTATAATATCGATTATTTTCAAATTATCGAATCTGGGCGACAATTTAATCATTCCCACAATGCTTTTACGTTTCCGTTAGAACTAAACAGAGCAAGTTATAATTTCAAAGCTAATTGATCATTTTAAAAGATAAAGGGATGCTGATAGGCCACTTTTGCGTTTAATCTACGACATACTTGCAAACGTCAAATAATACTGTGATGTAACCGCAGAAAAGCATTGAACATCAGGGTGGCCCAGGGTGGTCAACTAAGAATGCGAGGTACCTACTGTATCAGGAAAATTATTCATCGTAGAGGCTTGCGGTGGGAGAAGTTATTACTAAAACGGCCAACAGAAAAATCAGAAGAATATTTTCAAGTTCCTGAAATTACCGCTAGGGGACGTAACTGCAATCTTGAATCTAAAAAATTGATGTTTCTGTGAATTCCGTTATACTATTCTAATGAAAAAATGTTTGGTCTTTAGAGTCGAGGATAATCTGGACCTTTTTTGTCCAACACTTTTTGCGGTATCTCTCAAAATAAAGGATCTTGGAAACGGCAAAGCCGATTTTAACTAGCTCGGGCATCTTGAAAGGATATATTCTTGGACTACCTATATCTTCAAAATGAGGTGTCACACGACCCCCTTTCCATTTAAAAAAAATGTTTCAAAATGGCGCCCAGCCGCCATCTTGAATACTAAAAGTACGTCAGTAACATCAAAAAGTAGTATTTCGACAGCAATTAAGGTATGCCAAGCTTCAAAATTTTTGGTGCACACATTAAAAAAAAAAGGGGGGGACCTTTTAGCCTACTGGAAGGCAGAGTTATTGGGCCATATTTTCTCGAGCAATCCCTAAATGGCGATATTTTTCTTGACTTTTTGGCCAATCAATTAACGGTATTGTTGGAAGATGTGCCTGTGGAAACAATGCAAAACTTATTTTTGCAGTTGGATGGTTAACCAGCACACTTTCCTGTTGATGTGCGAGAGCATATTATTGCAGTATTCCAACAACAGACAACCTACGACAAGTGAAGATTTCGAAAACCGGATTCGTAATACAATACGTAACATACCGAGAGCCAGAACTAAAACAGTTTTGTTTACCCATGCAAGGTTTCAGCAATGCATAGAGCGTGGTTGTCAGCATTTCTAGCACTTGCGGGGGTATTAAAAACCTTCCTTTTTCAAATCGGTCTTTTTTAAGGCTACAACTTACATAAAGGAATAAATCCAAAAAAATATAGTTAGATATAAATACGAATTCAAGGAATTTTGGTATAAAATATTCTTTAGCCGATATTTTGCGTTAAGATAAGATATCGAGATGCGGTTCTCGCGAGCTAGTTGATGCATCATTAAGCAATTTTTTTCATGAAAAAAAAACAATGCTTTTATTTTTTTCTAGAAAATCAACCATTTCTGTCGGAGTGTCGAAAAAAGCCCTCTGGCGGTGATATATCAAACTAACAACACTTTAAATATAATTTCATTTGTGGCCAAAGAATAGCTTCTTTCAACGAGCCCAAGCTTGTTGGAATCGACTTAGCCGTGTAGAATATAGAGGGTGTTATTTACGGATTTTAGTAGGTTAATATAGCGGAATTCATAGAATCATCATTTTTTAGATCATAGACTGCTCCCTAGTGACCATTTCAAAAACTTGAGAATATTAACAGGATTTTCTCTTGGCCGTTTCAGTCATAACTTGTTTTTACCGCAAGCCTCTACGATGGATAGTACCTACAAATTCAGATACAGTACCTAGCAGTATTCTTAGCTGGCCACCCTGTATATTGGAAATAACTTTGATCAAGATAACGAAATAGTTGATGCAGCTTTGGATTGTTGGATAAAAATATAATTGCCCAATATTTGATACAAATACTTAAACAGTTCTTTAAGAAAAAAAATTATATTGGAATATCTAAAAAGTATTGATGATATCGCAATTTCCAAAATTATCACAGACATAAAAAGTTCACTTTAACTAATAGATGATTGCAAGTGGCATTCGAAGTATTTTACCGTTTCCAACCCATGCAATGAGGTAAGTTCAGGTAGATGGTAGTTGATTGAGAAAAAATGTATAACATTCTTTAAAACAAGTGAATAAATGCAATTACCCAATTTCACAGTTCACGAATATTCAGATCCTTTTGTTTGCATATCTAACGCATCAAACGTTGTCCTGAGCTGAATGTATAACCCCATTTCACTCAAAGAGAAATAGATGAAATAATCATAGATTTTGGATAAAATTATAAAGTATCTTACCTTGATTTCGGTTTGTTTTCACACAGTTCAACATTTTGTTATATTCGTTTCAAAGTAACTCAAGAGACCCCAATGCAATTCTCGCTTCAGAGAATTTTACACAAATTATAACTAAAATCATAAACATGAACTACAACAAAGCTATGAAAATGTGAAGAATTTACTTTTATTTCAGTTCTTTATGTGGAATAGTACAATTATAGTGCTCCGTTAAAAATTCTACATTGAATGCAATTTGGTTTTATAGTAACACTACGTACTATTTTTCTCATAACGAAGTCTGACGTTTAACAATTATCATTCAATTCTGAATACTTCGTTTTTCTCTTTCACGAACCCTTGTAATTCCCGAATAAGAACCAATTTATCACAAAGTAAGAGAATCTGGTTTATCTGTGGGTCTCTCGTATTCAGACGCCATTTCGAAAATAGATCGGCATTGACAAAAGAGGCGCAATCGGTTAGATTATTGCGAAGTGGTGACGAGCTGCGATTCGAGCATTTTCATCAAATTCGTCCCACTTCTGGAAGCGCTCCAAAGAAATTCGCCCTTTCACGAACCTAATTGAATATCCTTTCAGGAAGCGCGGGCCTTGGGCTTCTTTATAGTTATTGGCTGACGACTTTTGACTTCGTAGCCATCAATTTAAACTTTGATTAGAATCGTTCGAGTTAATTGTATTGCTTTTCAGAGATGTACATCTGAGATTGTAAATACGAGATGCGGATGATTGAAAATATGGATTCTCATTGTGCTATGGGTTAGATATCAGTGAATAGAATGAATATCGTTTCATATTTCAAGGTACAAAATACACTTTTGGTCATAGATGGTAAATACTACATTGGATGACGTTTTTGGTCTTGAATATAGATTGTAAAATCATCATAATATTTTTCGTTCATGCTATACAGTCCAAATTGCTGGTTAGGGTGCGCATGAGTGTACTGAGCGTTTTGAATGCCCAGAAGCAAGTCCTCTATACTTTATGTCCCCGGATTAGTGTCAAGAGAGTGCAAATGGACTAAATAGGCATTTCGCAACGCGTAGATAATCTATCCGTCGCTTTAAGCAACTTTTACTAAATTTTTTTCAAGTGTTTCTCAAATGATCTTTAGATTCAGGATCCCTCAGAATGGATTCCTCACGTTAGGTATGGATAAGTGTAATGGGATTTTTTCCAGACCACTTCCTCCGAACACACAAAGCTTTCATAAAATAAACGACAGGAGATTAGCGGTTCATGGGGAGTGAGCTTGAATGTATGTACCTTTAATGTCCAAATAAGGCAGAAGGTCTGCGGGTACTATATTGCCCAATCAGCCGGCATAGAACTCGGTTACTGAATCGGTGCGCCGGGCGGTTGATCTCCTGTCAGTTTTTCAACAAACGCTGAACGCAAGAATAAATTGCACAGGAGAAAATGTCATTCAACGTATCGATACTTACAGTGTGGAATCCATCCTGAGGGATCCTGAACATAGAGGTCTTTTAAAAAACCCACTTGAAGCGACAGATATAATTATGATCATTGAATGTTCGATGGTTTCCTTTGGTACTCACCCTTACCCATGGATCATGTGATCTCAAGTGCTAAAATAGAGCTGCAACCGCTGTTGTTGTTTTGGGGCTCGAGGTAATATATGATTTAATTGAAGTACTCAACATATTCCTATACCGAAAATAATTATTTTAACCTAAAACAATCAAGGTACAGCAAATGCCAAACAACTTTCGATCTACGTCATAATTGCAACCAAGCACGTTGCTATGAAGTTTGCTGGTGGTCAAATTTGGTCACCAGCAAATCACATATTAACTCGCTTGGTGGCAATTATGACGTGAATCGAAAGTTGTTTGGCATTTGCTGTATAGTTTCACCTTTCAGCACACGTAAGCCAAATCTAAAAGTCTTGCATGGATAACAGAGAACAGGCAAAAAAAGAATGGTCGGCAATATCACTATCATCCCCCTGATATTGCCCAATAGAGCACGTACGGGATCAAGTATCAAGGGCTATGACGTTTATCCAAAATAAACCACCAATAAATAAATAACTTCAGGGGAAACAAGCGACAATATCCGACAAGTAATGATCGATAATAAGGTTATTGGAATGTCTTAACGCGTTTGTTCACTAATTCACTATTGAGGAGAAAGTAGTTCAAATATTAGAAATTAATTCATTGTAGCATTCATCTTCATTTCCGATTTTCAACTTTTGTTTATTGATTTTGTGAAATTCATAGTCATCTAACTTCAATTTTTTTTAAGCAAATATACTTGATAGATTTGATTTATCGGATTTCGGTGTAAGAGTTTATTTTTTCTATAGTTTAGACCGTGGAAGTGTTTACGTCACTGACAGATGATATTTCGAAATTGGGTAAAAACAAACATCAGCTCTGAACCAACATGTATTGATTTTCCCATTTGAAAAGAGACTCTTCAATCCAAATTGCTTTTACGAAGTGAAAACGTGCTTTTAAGCTTTCAAAATTCCAATACTTATCTCAGGATTCCTAAGGTTCCATCAAAATCCATTTTGAAAACATGCCCACTTTCAAAACTTTTTCCACCTTTTTTGACCGACTTTTTGACCACCTTTTTTGACCGATAATTCGTCTTCGAATTTTTCAAAAATATCACTTAATCGGACGTTAAACGACATTCGCAAATATGAACTATTGCAGAATATACTTCTATACTTTTCAACTTGAGCTTTAAAATGCTTATTGAGGCTCAGAAAATTATTTTAGATAGAATAAGCTAGTGAACCACGATAAACCAAATAGCCAAAAAGTTTGTTTTTACCCAAAGTAGCTGTCAGTGACGTCACACTTCCACGGTATATAGTGAGATCATGATATCCTAATGATAGAATCTGTATGAAAGGATGGAACATGAACCGTACAGTGCTTTGAATTTAATTTGTCACACTTTCAAAAGGCTGTAGAATATTTATTTTTTGAACTAAAAGGTCGAACAAAAAAAGGAATTGATTATTTTTTCGAGAAGTTTTGTGCTATAGAGTAAAATTTTTTCTCAACTGTCAAATGTCTTAATAATTAAATTAAATAATTTTTCCTAAATGGCACACCCTATATATCGTGGAATATTTAAAAAGGCATTCTTTTTCTGATCACGACAATATAGTACACATTATGCCCTTTATATTTAATAGTTCAGCGCAAATTGGTATAAATATGATCAAAATTGTGATTTTTCAGCATGAAGACAACACGACTTCAATCATTTGTTTTTAATAATTGTCATGGTTGCACTCGAATTGTTAAATTTTTCACGTGAATATTGTTTCTTTACAGTAAATTGGTAAAAATAAATAAATGTACGAGTAAATGTTTTACTTCTTGATTTGAGTAGTTTATTAAAATGCTGTATTCACAAACCAGAAAATCCTCTATATCTTCGTAAATATTCAGAGCAAGAACTATAACAGTTATTGAAAGCAAAATAGAACACGCCTGTAAATTACAATTTTGATCAGATTCATATCAATTTACACTAAAATATTAAATACAAAGGGCATGTGTGCTATATTTTCGTGATCAGAAAAAAAGACGTCTTTCTAAAAACGTGATGATATATAGGGTGTGTCATTTAAGAAAAATTATGTCAATTATTCTGATAATATTTGACAGTTTGGAAAATATTTGACTGAATAGCTTGAAACAAAAGTATTTTCAATCCACGCTTTATAAAGCTTCCATCATGTTTGTATAGCGATATTTATACAGGGTGAGTCCGGAATACGTGCGCATGTCGAGATCAGGGTAATGATAGCATAATCAATTTTTATATAGGAACGTGTATTGTGTCTGCCGCAAACGTCTAGTTAAAAGAAAAGTTCACAGTGCTATGTTAGGTACTACAATCTTCGAAAAATTTCGATTTTTCCTCTGTATAAACAAAACGCCCTCCCCCCGTATCTCTCCTTTCCCCGTATCTCTGCCTTGACGTAGTCAGGGTCACCTTCCCTTCCTTCCCTTGAGGCTTGTGCACCTCAACGATCCTAAGAGCTAGCTATACCGGCGGTAGCGCAAGCTACTGTCAGGGTCACCCATGCCGGAAAGGTCAAAGGTTAGAGGTCAGACAAAAGGTGATACAAAGGCTTAACCCCGAGGTTTTATGCGACCCGTGCTTAAGGGGTAGATGTCATCTGACCCATAATCAGGTGTTTCGAACGGAGCCTTTGGGACACCGGGCGACCTCCCAAAGTATTAAATCGCCTAGCCGGCCGGACCGGTGGTCCTTTTATTTTGACCCATACTCGTGTGAACAAAATAGAACACAAAAACAAAAACACTCCGATGGAGGTAAAGGAAGGAACCCCAGTGGGATCTTCTGATACTCCATCATCTCTTGCGAAAGGAACTTTGACTGGACCTTCTGTTCCCGATACGCATACTCGACCTATTGAAGGAGCTTTCAGAGATTCAAAGAGGGGAGATGGAGGAAACAATTGCTGCGACCTCCAAAAGGCTCAGAGAGAAGGGCTCTACACCTGTTGAGGCGAAACGCCCAGAGAAGCGCCTCAGGACGACTGGTACGTCAGGGGCCGCTTCCTATGCGGACGCCGCAATGGATAGAGCCCTTCAGATAAGCAGGGAGGACTCCAGAGACATCTCCAACACAAAGTTACTTGAGTTCTCCGATGCAATTCTGGAGACGATTATGACGACACCGGCAGGCAGCGACACACCGACGCCGCGATTCCAGATTGTGGCGAGGGCAGGTGCTGGTGACAGCTGCGGACCAGCCATCAAGTGTGGCTCCTCAGGGCCTTACCTAGCGTGAGACCCTGGGGTGGAGTGTCTCTCCTGGCATCTGACCCAGCCGTCTTCAGGCTGACCCGTGGGGTCCTGTGGCTTCCGGGTGTTAGACACCCAACGGACCAGGTTGCTCTCACCCCGACTCCAGAGGATAAAGAGGAGGGTGACAGTTCCTGACTGTCCCCAACAACACCCAACGAGGACGCACCATCTTCCTCAGGTGAGTCTCATGTCATTTTTAGTATTACTAACCTTAGTTTCTAGGAACATAAGACTAACCCACAACAGTAAAAATTGTCGTTTAAATGGCTTTAAAACTAATACAGATTAGCCTGCGACATGGAAAAGCCTCAACAGCTGTTTTATGTAACACGATAAACACACTAGGTACAGGGTGTTTCCGTATATCTCGTCTGCAGACTAACTGGCTTATTATGCAAGATAGAAAGGGACTTTGAATACAAAGTTGGTAGGTATTAACATTGCCCGCCAGAAAAAAATATTTTTTCGTATACCGGGTGCACGAGAAAAGTGTGGAAGACACAACTTGCATTTTTTTGAATGGAATACCATATATATTATTTCATAATCAGATAGACATTATTTTTCTGATCTCAAAAATATACAACATGTTGGCATTCCTTCCAGCCGTTTTCAAAATATTTAAGTTTTAAGGTTGGTTTTTTGGTATTGCCAAATTTAGTATCTATGACTACAATAATTGTTTGAACATTAGTTATCAATTTTTATCCTTCCAATAATCTAAAACAACGAATAAAACAAGTGAATACATCAAATTATTAATAAATTGATATCATAAAATGCATTTAAGAAAATGTGTTCTCAATAATGGCGGGTATATTCAATAATATCAATTTATTTATAATAATGATGTATTCACTTGTTATATTCATTGTTTTGGATTATAAGAAGGATAAAAATTACTGAACATTGTTCAAACAATCATTGTAGTCATAGATACTAAATTTGGCAATACCAAAAAACCAACTTTGAAACTGAAATATTTTGAAAACGGCTGGAAGGAATGCCTACATTTGTATATTTTTGAGATCAGAAAAATAATGTCCATTTGATTATAAAATGATATATAGGGTGTTTCATTTAAAAAAATGCAAGTTGTGTCTGTCACACTTTTCTCGTGCACCCGGTATACAATTTTTTTTTTCTGGCGGTTCATGTTAATACCTACCAACTTTTCATTTGAAGTCCCTATCTATCTTGCATAATAAGCGAGTTAGTCTGCAGACGAAATATACGGAAACACCCTGTACACACATAGCCCTTATTCAAGAACCCTGGCTTAACCAGGGTAAGATTAGGGGACTGAGACTGGCAGGAGGCTCACTGTTTCATAGCCCCTTCACCAAAAACCCAAGGTCGTGTATTGTAACAAGGGAAGTCAACAGTTTTCTATTGTCAGGACTTTCAACCAGAGATCTGACTGTCATCAAGATAATCACTTAGGACAATGAGATCCTCATTGTTGCATCGGCCTACCTCCCATATGAGAGGAAAAGCCCTACAACCGAGGTGATTGATCTTGTGAATTTCTGCGAAGAAAGGAATCATCCTTATTGGATGTGACTCAAACGCTCATCACATTACATGGGGTAGTGAAATAATAACCCACGTAGTAGAGATCTAGCCGAATACCTCAGCTCCACGGACCTCCGTATCCTAAACAGAGGTGCTGCTCCTACATTCTCCAATGCTAGGAGTGAGTCCATCATAGATTTAACGATATGCTCAACGAGTCTATATAGCAAGGTGAAAGAGTGGACGGTGACTGGACTGACTGGTGAAGTCACATTGTCTGACCATCCTCACATCATATTCACAGTCGAACAAGAGTGCTTAACGCCACAGCCTAAGGTAAAAAATAGGAAGCTCACTAATTGGGATCTCTTTAGAGAGGAAATAGAAAGAGGTGTCGACAACATTCTTACCAAAATAAAAATAAAAGAGGACATTAAGCTGGCTGCAAATCAGCTACAAGAATGCCTCACAAATTCATTTGAGTCAGCATGCCCCTTAAGGGAAAAGCCAAACAACTCCAAGACGGTCTGGTGGAATAAACAAACGGAGACTCACCGTCGCAAAGTTCGCAGGCTCCTCAGTAGAGCTGAAGAACTGCGTACTCCGGACAGCTGGGATGACTATAAGACAGCCCAGAGAAACTACAAGAAGGTCATAAGATCAGCGCAGAGACATAGCTGGCAAAGCTTTTGCCAAGAGCTGAACGACTTTCCGTCTACGCTCCGCCTATGCAAGATATTAGCAAAGGACCCTGGAGCCAAAATAGGATGCCTAATCAAAGCGGATGGGAAATTAACCTTGTCCGAGGAGGAGACGCTTAACAGGCTACTGGAAGTGCACTTTCTTGGATCGGGGCAAGTCGCTGCACTCCCACATCAGGTGAGAGCCCGCACAGCTCCCGACTTTGAAACTGCAAAGAGGATAGTCGACAATAAAAAAGTAAAATGGGCTCTCGAGCCCTTTTGTCCGTACAAAGCTCCAGGGATGGATGGGGTTTTTCCGGCCTTGCTACAAAAAGCTGGAAATCGCATAATCGCATTCCTGGTGAAGCTTTTTCGTTCATGCCCAGCCATGGGCTATATTCCCTCTAGCTGGAGGGCAGTGAAGGTGATATTTATCCGGAAACCAGGGAAATCAGACCACACCAACCCCAAGTCCTTCAGACCGATCAGTCTATCAAGCTTTTTACTCAAGACGCTAGAAAGACTTGTTGATGGATACATCAAGGAAACGCATCTGTTATTCATGCCACTGCATAACAATCAATATGCCTATCGTCAAGGTCTATCGACGGACACGGCGCTACATCACCTTATCACCCAGGTCGAAGGAGCGCTGGGTGCTTTTGTAGACATTGAAGGCGCATTTGACAATAACTCCTTTGAATCAATCTGTCGAGCATTAGAGACAAGGGGCTCAAAAAGAACACTGTGCCAGTGGATATCAAATATGCTATCACAAAGAATGATATTTGCCGAACAAAACGGACAAAATTTCAGAACTATGGCTGCCAGAGGCTGTCCCCAGGGTGGAGTGTTATCCCCTCTACTTTGGAGTCTTGTGGTAGACAACCTGCTGAAGCAGCTGAACGATTCGGGATTGTATACACAGGCCTATGCAGATGATCTGGTGATCCTAACGACGAGTGACCACATCCAGGAGCTCAGAGCCCCCACAATGCGAGCCCTGAGAAATATAGAACTGTGGTGCTTCCTTGAAGGACTCAAGATCAACCGCGAAAAGATCGAAATCCTCTTATACACCAGGAAATGCAAATCAGGACTCAAACCGGAGATATCCCTCTCAGGAAAAGTCCTGGAATACAGAAAAACGGTCAAATACCTAGGAGTAACCCTTGACCAGAAACTGTCCTGGAAAAATCACTTCAAAGAGCGCTCTAGGAAAGCCATATGCTCCCTATGGGCATGCAAAAGAGCTATAGGGAAAACATGGGGACTGAAACCTAGAATGGTTTACTGGATCTATTCTATGGTTATCAGACCTCTGATCACCTACGGAGCCATCGTACGGTGGCCCGCAACTAAGAAAGCATACATCCAGAGGCAGCTGGATAAGGTCCAAAGGATGGAATGCATTAGTATAACAAGCGCAGTACGGACCACACCAACGAGAGCGTTGGAGGTAATCTTGGAGTTACCCCTACTGCACCTGTTTGTAGAGAGTGTTGCACTCAGAATAGCATACCGTCTGTACTGTCTGGAACATCTGAAGCAGAGGAGTAAGGGACACTCGGCCATCATAAGTGAACCCCAGTTGATGGGAAGGAGTGCTGCTAATGCACTCCGACTACATGACTCCAATCTTCTATGCTGGCAGCTCGCCTGAGCTGATTATTCCTAGACCAGAGGATTATACGGATCAGAACAGACCAGTTCAAATACGGGAAGGGTCGTGGTGGTTTACTGATGTCTCTAAACATCAGAGAGGCACAGGAGCAGAATTCTGCAAGAGCGGAAGGGACAACAAAATGACCTTCTCGCTCGGGATTCACGCTTCGACCCTACAGGCCGAAATCTTTGCCGTAACACAATGTGCATATAACATTCTTGAGAGAGGCACAAATCACAGAACTTTCAACATTTGTTCAGATAGCACTTCAGCATTAGAGGCTGTGGTGAGAAAGGTGGTAGACTTCAAAGCAGTCCTAGAATGCAAAGAGGTTCTGCATAAGATAATTCAAAATAATAACAGAGTGAGGCTAATTTGGGTCCTGGGCCATAGCGGTATAAAGGGGTACATTGAAGCTGACAGACTTGCCAAAATTGCTTCATCGCACAGGCCGAAAGGACCCGAACCAATGATTGGCATCCCTAAAGCAACCGAAATGGGCGAGGCGAAGATAATTCTACTCGAAAAGGCCACTCTATGCTGGAACAATGCCCCTGGCATGCTACATGCCAAGGCAATGATAACAGGACCTGATACGGGCAAAACCAAAGATCTCTTAAATATGAGCAGAAAAGATCTCCGTGCAATGATCGGTCTATTAACTGGTCACATGAACCTGAAGGGTCACCTCCATAGGATCGGAATCGGGGAAGATTCAGACTGCAGTTGGTGCCTTGAAGACGTAGAGACCGTAGCCCACATCCTAACGGAATCTCCGGCTCTTCGTAGCGTAAGGATGTAATACTTTGGAGCTGTACTCACAACACTCCAGGAATAGGACGGGATCTATTCGAGGGACCTGCTGAGCTTCGCGAAAGCGTCGTGGAGGCCTAAGCAGGTTTTGGCGTGAGCCACATACTGAAACATCTACATCTTCATACGAAACGCGTCATTCAATGTTATATCATGACAACTGATCAGAGTGTTGTCGGTTTTTTACTGATAATGAGGCAAGCAGAAGCAAACGGCAGTAACATAGCAGTTGCCCGTATTTTCGTTCTCCAAAACCATCAGCGCTTTCGAAGCGCCTGGCATTTGTGACGTGAATTTTCGTTTAGCACCTGACAGAACAACAAATTTTTGTTGTTCTGTCAGGTGACATGCCTGTCAAATGCCTGGCGCTTCGAAAGCGCTGAGCGTTTTGGAGAACGAAAATACGGGCCCAGTTTAGTTTAAAGCCTCCATCACGCTGGTGGAACCTCTCCATACATAACCGAGAAAACTATTGGGTTGGGAGTGGTTCCGAACCATCAACTACCTAATTATGATTGAATTTCACTTGGGTAAGTTGTTTGATCTTATAATTATTTTTTGGTCTTGGTCCTCCTATGGATCAAGATGTAGAAGTTTACAGTGAAGAAAGGTTGCGATATTTTATACTCGTTTCTCCTTATTACAAGCAGGAGAAGAAATCAAGTGCTCTGCACCTGCTCATAAAAACCTAACAATATCACAAATACAGTTGAGAAATAACTGCTGTCGTGACATTCAAGGTTGTTTTATTGTGAAAAATCCTAAAATCCTGAGATGAGGCAGATTAACTCACAATTTCTCAATGATCTTAAGAAAATATTATGCTTTTCTTGCCAGAGTAGGAGCTAGGGGTAGGGGTTGATACATGTTTTTACAGAAAAAATCGGATAATAATTATTGCAAATGGTTATCCAAGCCAAAAAACTCCATCTTTGTGTGATGCCGTTGGAGTATTATATAAGATATTATGATTCTGATCGCGAGAAAATCGACATCTGCTCAACCCCTCTGGCTCTGAATCCTTGTACCATGACTGAACCGCATCCAGAGAAAAAGGCTTTTCTGCAGCGGATAAGAGAGTAACATACTCAAGACGGGGTGTGAATAGAGAAAAGTAGATGCTTTCCATATTATGATACTTTCTTTATCGGTTGCTTATGAAGCGCATGAGTTTATTTCAAGAAATTCAAGTTTAAGTATCCACTTGCGCTTTGTTCACACCACCTGAGTAACTTATTCTTTACCTCAGAGGTCCAGAATGGTACGACTTCAATTCTTTTTTCCTGTGTAGGTGGTAAAAGAACATACAAATTCCAACTCTGCAAAGCTAGTGTAAGAGTTTTGTCAATCGTCTGAGTGCAATATAGCAACCCAGGTTTTACTACTCGGGAAAATGTGTGTATACCTGTCTATATCAAATAAGGTCATCTCTCTGGGTTGTAGTTATTTTGTGATTAAAATTAAGTAACTATTGAAGCTTCACGTCAACGATCTGTTATTAATATTAATGTTTAGATAATTATCTTTTAATTCGATTGAAAAATCAAACACAACTCACATTACACCAATCACAAAGGTGTAGGACGGCAGAACTTTAATTGGAACGATAATCTTAGGCGTCCAGAATCATTTAGGTACTGATGAAGAAACGTGTTATAGATAGATTTGGTGAAGTTGAAATTGACCTCAAGAGACCTCAAGACTCAACCGCTCACAGGAACTGTTAAAAATATCAAAACTGGAAAGTCCAGGTTATACCTACAAAATACTTAGTACCTCACTTACTCAACACCACATCGGGACATATTGATCAATTATTTTTAATTATCAGGATTTCACCCAACGTGGGACATAAAACTGAAAATATGCAAAATTCTTCAGTGTCAAAGAGATTATTTGGAATAAAAACAATATCAAGATGAGTGCCATAACGTCTACATTAGACCTATCTGTTACAAGCAAGGCTCTTGAATCAAAACTCACTTAGCGCTAGCGGAAAGTATTAATGTTCATTGAAACATCTCGTGGATTTTCTGTATTACAAAAAATTGTTAAATACAGCACTGCCACCTAGCTCCAGAGTTATTGTTCACGCTGAACTGCATAAAAAAACAGTATCTTTGATTATAATGAATCAGCTTGTTTGTCTGCTATTTCTATTTGTATTTGAACGGTTAGCCTCTTCGTCGATTGAATAAAAGTCAATCAAACGGACTCTTACACACTGTTGGGTTGGTCCTGTTTGACCGATATGACTTTTTTCCTGTGAGGCTAACATTTTGTTATTGTCGAATGAAATTGTATCATTAAAAAGGCATTCTTCTCGCACATTTTCTGAAGTCCCAGATCTTTTTGGTGAAGTATAAGCAATTTTGTTGAATAAACTTTAGTCGATCTTTTGTCGAAGATTCAAAAGCACTGATTTATTCAATCACCTATCTCTTCATAGTCCAATGCTTTTATTTTGCATATTATAGTTTTGAGACCATGCATTATTGGTCAGCCAAGCCTGTTGAAAGTTTTACATCCTTCACCTACCTCGTAACATACCCAGTGTCGATCGTCACGTGGCATCATCTTGACTTGTTAACTATCTAAGTATATATTTCAGTTTTGGGTGTCATGAGAGTTTGATATAATTTAATAATTATGACAACCACTCATCATAATCATAGCAAAGAAACAATCGGGAGTTATCCAAGTTACAAAACTGAAACACATGCTATACACTAGAAAACTTATCATAGATGAATATTCTGGGCTGTCCTATAAAAATAGAAGATACTACCATACGAACAGGGATAGCAAAAACACACCATTAGGATTATCCAAATGCTTCCCAGCTCTCTCACTAAAAATCAATCTCCCTCACAAAAAGAGCATACATTCATTCCATCTCGAAATACGCTTACTAATCCACAAAGGCCGAAGCCCCACGCGAAAAAATCCGCTAAAATTTCCTTGAAAATTAAGCCCGCTTCAATCAGACTCAGCCCTTGCCCCGTGTATCCCGTCAGATTATGACTGCGACGTATCACAACTCATTCTCTATATAAGTAATTACTGCTTTTACCGACCTTACTCTAGCAGAGAGTGATTTTTTGTCCATGATATGTCGACTGGAAAATTTTGAAGGTGTCTCTTATTGTTGCGTGAATTTCTGTTTTGCATAATTGTTTGCTACTCGACATCTACTTCAGCCTCGACTTCAGCTTTCTTCTTGATTGAAGGTATTCATTTCAAGTTGCTGCGGAAAAATGATGAACAAAACATTAAATTGACGGACCAAAAACAAAAGCCTGTAATTAATTTGTGAAAAAAAATACAGACCCCACCCCCAAAATTTTCCGCTAATTAAAAAGCAGGGTGTTGAAATTGAATTTCGCAATATTCTGTGGAGATCACAAGAAAAGCAGTGTGATAAACCATATCCTTTTGCGTTCGATGGGTCTTATTGAATACTTATGATATGATTCCATTTTTTCTTTCTAATGAACAATTTGCACATTTTTTGGAAATATGATAAATATAAGGATTGGTAAGTACTGATGCCATTGATGTTCAAAAAGTCAACCTACGACCTCTATTGATGTAGTAATCACCGATTAAAGAGCGCCAATTAACATCCACTACGTCACAGAATACATTGTCTATCTTCGTCTGGCATTTTGACTGAGATGACTCTCTATCTGCCTCGGGAGGGTTATATGACCCCTCCCCGTTTTCGATCATACAGTGAAATTTGCGTTTTCTTTTCTTTTTATTTAGTATATTTTCGAGTATTTTGAATTTTGGAAAAAAAAATCGCTGGTGGCTTTCTAATATTGTCTAGAAAACGTATATAAAATTTCAACTCATTTGAAAAGATATGCAAGTTGCTCATTCTCTTTCACTGCTTTTGTTTTGGAGAAGCACCATGAAAATATATCAGAAAGTTTTCTTCTGCTAATCGCAGTGTATGATTCAAATATTGTAAAAAAAATCCAGTGAATACGTATTGTAACGAATTTTGCTATAGAAAACACTGTTCAGTTTTAATTTATTTATTCAAGTCACAATGTACAGGTATGTTCATGGTTTTTCATGAATTTTTAGAATCTGTAGGCAAAAATGTCAAAAAAAGTAAGTTAATGTCAAGTATTGACAGGTTGATGATTTTTTCAAATGGAACACCCTGTATATTATTCCAAATTTTTGTAAACCTTTTTGTTCTGTTTTCAAATATATATATATTTGTGGCATTTCATGCATTTGTTTCCGAAATATGAGCGTCCAAAGTTTGAAATGACTGTCACATATTATTCAGCCATGATAATAATGATTATTATTATCAGAATTATTATATTGACATTATTATATTTGACAAGGGAAACTGATGTCAATAAACTATCAGTTGAACTTCAACTTGTCAAATATAATTATAACTCTGATAATAATTATTATTATTTACCTTACCACGGCATTGAAAGATGGGTTATAATTATTTGGCAAGTTGAAGAAAACCTGATAGTTTTTTGTCAATATTTGACATTTACTTACTTTTTTAACCATTTTTGCCTACAGATTCTAAAATTTCATGAACAACCATAAAAGTTTTGTATTAACCTTATTTCAATATCTATATAAATATTCAAAAAAACTTTCTAGGTGGGGTGCAAAAATATACGGGAACACCCTGTACAGCACTTAGTATTTACAAACAATTTATATCACAATCGCCGCCTATTTATGTATGTTTTACAATTTATATTTCGTGACCAATCGATGACTGAACTGAACTGAAACTGAATGGCGGGCTTTTATATCCTCGAGCTCCTTTGCCGAAAATGCAAGAATACCCCAGCTCTTCTAGAAATGTCTATAAGCTTCCACCGCGTTCGCGCAGCACACAGTGGCGTTTTAGGGCAAATATCGGCGACAAAATGATGTCTGGTCACATTGCTCCCTCCTTAAGACATTTCGTCCCCGTCTTCATGTCAGTATCGGCATCTGTCCCCAAACTTGCAGCGGTCATCTTTGGAATGGCGAAATAAGTCAGTTCCTGTGACCTGTGACATCATCGAGTTTTGAAGATGATCGAGGGCGCTCCAGACATCACTGTAGGTTGTCAGGTATTGTGGAAGCTTCTTCGTTACAAGGAAAAACGGGTGTCGCGTCCCTTCCCTGATTTGTAGATCCTTCCCCACCTCTGGCCTTTGTCGTCGCAGAGCAGCAGCAAGTCCACTTTTCATGCTGAGGTCTTCAGTGACCCAGTGGGCCAACGAGTATTCGGCCGGTGCTTCGAACAAATCCAGCCGCCTCTCCCGAACTATGCCATTCCCGACTTTCTGGCCAGGGGAGTAAAGAGACATGAAGGTTTCTAGTGATATGTCCTCCTTGGGTGACCTGACCTGCCTTACATCAGCCTCCTGGTCGACATGGTTTTCCGCATACCGAGCCAAACGGTTGAAGTGAACAATCCTCGGTTTTTTCCGCGATGGCTTCTTGATCCTGTAGACAACGTTTTTGATTCACTCCTGGATTTCATACGGGCCCTCCCAAGAACTGCAGTTTTGGGGAAAAGCCACGTCGCCTCTGTGGGTTGTGTAGCCAAACCAGATTCCCAACCTAGAACTCACATTCCTCGACGTTCACGTCATAGGCCTCCTTGATCCGGTCGCTGGAACTCTGGATGTGCAAACGGACTCGTTGATGTATGTCGTCCATCTTTCTGCGAAGATTGCTTGCGTAATCATTCCCAGCGACATCTTCACCAGGTTGACAGTCAAACTTTAAGTCGCAGGGCAGCCTGAGTTCACGTCCCATGATGATCCGAGCTGGTGTTTCGCCTGTCGATTCATGAGCCACAGACCGGTATGCCAAGAGGAACAAGTGAAGGTGTTCGTCCCAGTCTCTTTGTTGGTCAGAGTCAACTCTGACCAAATGTCGATTGATGGTCCGGTTCATCCGTTTCACCATCCGATCCGATTGTGGGTGCAGCGCAGTCGTTCTTGTCTTTCTGATTTTCAAGACATTGCACACGTTCTGGAACAGCGCTAATTCAAAGTTTCTGCCCTGGTCCGAATGCAGCTCCAATGGAACACCAAAACGGCAGATCCATTCCTTAACCAGTACATCAGCAACTGTTTCCGCTTCTTGGTTTGGCAAGGCATACGTCTTGGCCCACTTGCTGAAGTGAACCATCGCGACCAGGATGTATCTACTGTTAGTTCAACGCTTTTCTTCGGTTACGTCATAATCTTCTGTCTCTCTCGTACACATTGACAAAAATTCCACGTATGTCTGGACGAGAGTGGTTCCAATCAATTTGACGAATGTCACGTATAGAGCGTAGACAAACTGGCAAACGTCAAATACTGTGACGTAAGCATTGAACAAACAGTATTCACTCTGTTCAACTCAGAAAACGATCCAGCAACATCTAAAGTGATCCTCTCAACCGGGCTTTGAACGTTGTACTGGCGCATAGGAGCTTTTGGACGTTTCTGTAGTCCATTGCTTGCAGCACAAACGGCGCGTTTCCTGTACCACTCCCGGATATCGACCTGGCAGTTGATCCAAAAAAACCTTTCCCGCAGCTTTCCTAGCGTCTTGGTTAGTCTCAGATGTCCACCCGCTGTCCTTCTCCGGAACATCCTGTTCCCCCATCCTTCGCACGCGCGTAGGAAGCTTGCAGCACTTCTTCGCCGCTTCAAGTTCCAAAGCTATGACCAGTGCATACACAAAATTGTCAGGAAGATGGAGTATTATGGACGGCCTTATCCCTTGGTTTCGGAGTCCATCCAAAAAGGCCTGAACTCTCTCCATAACGTTCTCTGGCGTGGATTTATAAGCCAGTCGTGCAAGGCGACCTACATCAGCTTGAAACTCCTGCAGGCTCTCGTTGGTCTGCTGAGAGGGGATCTTCAGCTCAAAGTGGTAGACGTGCTCCAAGTGAGTCTGTCCATATCGCAGCTTCAAATGCTTGACCAGAACATCGTAGTCTTCCTGCTCTTAAGTGCTCAGCGTCTGCAGGATTTCCGTTGCCTCCCCAAGAAGTGACAGAGTCAATGCCAGGGCTTTTTTAGTTCCGGTCCATTCATTTGCCGTTGCTGCTGCCTCGAACTGACGATGGTAGTTGTTCCAGGACAGCTTGCCATCAACCTGAGGGGCTTTCATGTGGACTCTGACGGTTTCAGCCTATATCTTAGCACTCGCATCTTGGCTCCCGAATGTCACTTCTGGTTGTTTCATAATCATTGTTACTTGCCTTTTCATCTGCTATATTTCTTCTTCCAGAGTCTTCACTGTATCTTCTAGTTGTTTCCCGATCTCTTCTGCTACCTGATCCTTTATAGCTCTTAAAAGTTTCTTTGAGCTTCTCTTCCAATCTCTCTTCCATAGCTCTATAGTATTCTTTCAACTTTTCTTTCAAAACTTTATAAGACTCTTCCAACCTCTCCAATTTCCTCGAGTTCCCTTCCATAGCTCTAGAAGATTCCTTGAACTTTATTCACTCTACCAATTTTCCTTCCATGGCTCTAGAAGATTTTTCGAACTTCTCTTGAATAGTCTTGGACAATTTCTCCACTGCTTTGGGATCAGGAATCTCAAATTGGAACGAATCTGGAGCGGTGTCTTCATCCATCAAAGCCTCACGAAGCCTTTGTTGTGGATCAGCTTTTTCCCCACGTGTATCCAAATCACGCTCCTCCAACTTGGCAACCTTCAATCCTGTTAAAAACACTAGTTTCGTAGCCCTAACAGCGAATGTTTATGTCCGTTTCTATAGCACACAAAAATCGCACTTAAACGAATTTCGCTATAGAAAACCCTTTTCAGTTTTAATTTATTTATTTCAAGTCACTATGTGCATCACTCGCTATTTACAAACCATTCATATCACAATCGCCGCCTATTCTTGTTTACAATTTATTTTTCGCGACCAATCCCCGCGTGACATTGATTGTATAGGTTTGATGTAGGTCACGTGATGACTGATGTGCGAGAGTGATAATTATATTATGGCATGAGTTTATCTTGTTAGTTTTAGTATCATGGTAACCCGGTTACCTGGTTAACCTATGAATTTTGAGGTTCGAGCTCACAATGACGTCAGCGGAACCTGCGCGTGAGCATAATATCTTGTTTGTTATAGTGTAGTACCATGTATATTCAACTGACAATAATTATAATCATAGGTGTACAAATGTTATTTGCGTTCAACTACTTCAGTTTATTTTAAATTTTTAGCTGGTCTAAACTGAATACATCTCGCTTAATCTATCTCTTTCTTATAATTTGCAAGTAAACTTGAATTTTCTGCGCCGCAATATTTTTTATACCTCATGTGCAGAACACCCACATGTCAAAGTCACGAGCTGCATCTGCTAAGGTACACATCACGCTAGTGTGAACTTTCAAATGGTCTGCCGGAAGTGCCGCATTTCAATCACTCTTTTTACTTATCCAATAATTTAATATGAGTGACCCAATGGACAATTTGCAATTTTTTTGGAAATATGAAAAATATAAGGACTAGTAGGTACTGATGCCATTGATGTTTGAAAAATCAACCTACGACCTCTAATGATGTAGTAATCACCGATTAAAGAGCGCCAATCAACATCCACTACGTCACAGAATACACTATCTATCTCCGTCTGTCGTATTGACTATGATGAATCTCTCTTTATCGGGAGGGTAATATGGCCCCACGCCGTTTGCGATCATACAGTGCAATTCGCGTCTTCTTTTCCATTTATTTAGTTTATTTTTAGGTATTTCGGAAAAGTTTTTTCGCTGGTGACATACAAATAATGTCTAGAAAACGTATATACAATTTCAAGTCATAGGGTACTTACGGCAGACAATATAAAGATCGATTCTAACTTTTAACTGATTCTTAAGGTGACATTGACATGAACTACACCATTTCCAACAGTATTTTAGAAAGTATCATTTTTCTATCGCTCTTCGCAATGGGTTACCTGTGTGCGAATCTCATACCTGCTCCTGTGGTGAAACTATTTTTCCAAATGGTCTACATGGCCTTTCCTGCCGGAAAAGTGCAGGTAGATGGTCTCGGCATAGTTGCCTCAATGATTTAATAAGACGCGCCCTGGTATCTGCAGATATTCCTGCTATTTCAGAACCTCCTGGAATTTGTAGGTCCGATGGTAAAAGAGCCGATGAACTTTAACTGATTCCATGGTCTAGAGGAAGACCATTGGTGTGGGACGCAACTTGCTCTGACACGATGGCAGCTTCTTAACTGAATTCATCCTCAAAAAAAGCTGATGAAGCAGCAAAACATTCTGAGCAAGTCAAAATTAAAACGTATTCTGAAATTTCTTCCAATTATTTGTTCATCTTTTTTTGTGTTGAAACTTTTAGGACATGGGGAGAAAAAGCTAGATTATTCGTTAAAGAACTTGGTGCCAAAATTTACTCGTCAACTCAGAGCCTAGATCCTCTTATTTTTTGATGCAGAGGATTAGCCTTGCCATTCAGAGAGGTAACTCTGCCTCTGTCCTGGGTACACTTCCCGACCTACGCCTTTGGACTGAGTTTTCTATCTCAACAGCTTACCACAGCTTACCACAGCTTACCACAGATGAGGAAGTCGATTCACAAAGTGTGAGCTTCCACTCGCTTGAAAGGGGTAAGCGAAAATTTAAATCACGTACTATTCAATTTAAAACGTTTGATGGCAATATTAAAGAATGGTTACCATTTTGGTCCCAGTTTAGTGAAATAGACGATGATCCAGATATCGATTCTATCGTTAAAGTAGAGTTTTTGTACCAGGCAAGTGTACCGGGTAGTCGTGCTTGACAATTTGTAGAGAGTTTTCCGTTAACTGGTGAAAACTATAGGAAAATGGTAGATTGTCTCACTTCACGATTTGGAATATATTCAAATAGAGGCACAGAGTGTTTCCGTATATTTCGTCCGCAGACTAACTGGTTTATTTTGCATGATAGATAGGGAATTTGAATACAAAGTTGGTAGGTATTAACATGAACCGACATAGACATTATTTTTCTGATCTCAAAAGTATACAACATATTGGCATTCCTTCCAGCCGTTTTCAAAATATTTAAGTTTTATAGTTGGTTTTTTGGTATTGCCAAATTTAGTATCTATGACTACAATAATTGTTTGAACATTATTTATTAATTTTTATCCTTCCAATAATCTGGCAATGATATCATAAAATGCATTTAAAAAAATGTGTTGTCAATAATGGCGGGTATATTCAATAATATCAATTTATTAATAATTATAATGTATTCACTTGTTATATTCGTTGTTTCGGATTATTGGAAGGATAAATCAATAAACATTGTTCAAACAATCATTGTAGTCATAGATACTAAATTTGGCAATACCAAAAAACCAACCTTAAAACTCAAATATTTTGAAAACGGCTGGAAGGAATGCCTTCATGTTGTATATTTTTAAGATCAGAAAAATAATGTCTGTTTGATTATAAAATAATATATAGGGTGTGCCATTTAAAAAAATGCAAGCTGTGTCTGTCACACTTTTCTCGTGCACCCGGTATACAAAAGAATTTTTTTTTCTGGCGGTTCATGTTAATACCTACCAACTTTGTATCTGAAGTCCCTATCTATCTTGCATAATAAGCGAGTAAGTCTGCAGACGAAATATACGGAAACACCCTGTACAAGAAGAAGAATTGTTAAAAGTTATCATTAATGATGCAATATCTGGATCATCTGTCGTTGAACTGTGTACATTTAGTACATTATATGATGAACTTGAGAGTAGGTTGAGGTCGTTGGAAACATTGGGGATCACAATTGAAGGTTATGCGGCTATATTATTTTCACTGGTCGAGTCTTGTTTGCCAGAAAAGTTGTTGAGGGTATGGCAACGTTCATCGGTAGCAATTGCATGTAACTCAGATGATATAGAGGTATCCAGCTTCGAAAAACGCCTCAACAGTCTTATGGTATTCATTCGAAATGAAGTGAATAATGAACAGCGTATTACTTTGGCTACAGAGGGACTTGGATTCAGTTCTTGTGAACAAAATTATGTACAATCAGAACTGGATGAAAGAAAAAGGCACCTACCTCGTTAGGGTTATTGAATCAGCAACCAACTATAAAATGTGTATTTTGCGATGGCAATCATCAGACTTCATCATGTTTTGAAGCTTCCGATATACCTATGGAGAAAAAGAAATCTATTCTTATGGAGAAACCTGCTTGTTTCCAATGTATGAAAATTGGACATTCGGTGAAGAAATGTAAAGTAAATGTGAAGTGTATTTTATGTGGGAAATCTCATGCAATGCTCATGTTTTAAAGTTCTCACGCAGTCTATCAATGGTACATGAAAAAATCAAGAGACTGGTGATAAAAGTTCGTCAGAGCTTCTTTCTTGTACAAACGGTACCAATTCTTTCGTATTTTTACAAACTTTGAAAGTAGATTTGATTTGAAGAAACGGTTCAAGAAGAGTAAGAGCGCTGATTGACCCAGAATTCATACATACTGAACAATACTGCAAAGATACCAGGTTACAATTACAAACGAACAAGTACGATTCCACATTCTATTTTTGGAGAAAGCAGTATTAATCAGAGTCATGGATGTTATAACATTGAATTAGGTTACAACATCTGTACTATTGAGGCACTTTCACAACCTACAATATGTGGCGATATTTCACCGGTGTTCAATGGCCCTTGGATCCAAGAATTGAATAGACTGAGCATTTAGGCTCAGATATAGTTGGAAAATTATACACAGGAAAAATATATATTCTAAATTGCGGATTAAGTTTAAGTTGAGACATATGTAGGATGGACGTTGATGGGCAGAGCACCGCTGAATAAATCATCTAGGATTAGTGATACAGAAGTTTCACTTAATATCAATAGTGCATCACTTGCTCAGCTGTGGGAAGTGGACGCAATTGGTATCACAGATCCTTCAGAAAAAAAGTTGCAGGAGCAACTTGCAATGGAGGCTACGACTTTTTTCCTGGAAACCATCACTGTAGATGATGAAGGCAGGTATGAAGTCAGGTTACCCTGGTCGAAAGGACATCCTTTACTTCCAACTAATTACAATATTCCTCACAAAAGATTATCCAACATAGTGTATAAATCAGAAAGAGATGGACTATTTCCTACATATGATAAAGTATTCAAAGAATGGGAATTTTTGAATATAATTGAAAAAGCGGATGAATCAGTTGAAGGGCACTCTTCACCTCATAGACCAGTATTGAAGGAAGGTTCAACTACAGCAGTGAGACCAGTATTAGATGCATCAGCAAAGGAGAAGAATAGCCCTTCACTAAATATGTGTCTCGAGAAAGGTTTGAATTTGCGTGAACTTAAACCATTATTATTGTTATGTTCCAGACTGTTTAGATATGGAGTGATATCAGATATAGAGCAAAGCTTTTTTGCAGATAAGTCTGAACGAACATGATCGTGACTGTTTAAAGCTTTTATGGTTGGATGAGAATGGCGAAGAGATCGTATATCGACACCCACGAGTAGTATTTGGTGTAAGTTCAAGTCCATTTTTACTTGGGGCTACTCTTGAATATCATTTATCAAAGTATAGTGATGGAACAGATACTCGATACGATATCCATGTTATAAACAAACTTTCTCGTTGTTTTTATGTTGATAATTGTGTTGCAAGTTGGTCCCATATCAAGAGTTTAGATGATTTCATCAATGAAGCTACAGACATTTTAGCTGAAGGGCACTTTATTTGAGAGGGTGAAAGTTCACTGGCAATGGTGATGATACGGACAAATCCACATCCGTTCTTGGAATCAAGTGGTATCCTCATTATGATAACTTAAGTCTTGATGAAGCAATTATTGTTTACTTGGATGGTGAGACAGTTACAAAACGGAATTCATTGTCCATATCACAAAAGGTATTTGATCCAGTCGGATTCACTGTTCCAGCTACTCTAGTACCTAAACTTCTTTCACAACCACTGGTAGATGAACATTGGTTGGGATACGGCCGTGAGTGGTGAAATAGCTAATCAATTCAGAAGTTGGTTAGAAGAATAATTGTCATACCTTCTGAAAATTAGAATTCCACGATGGGTATCAATGGATGAAGACCAAGAAAATGATACTAGCTCACACGTATTTTGTGGTGCAAGCAAAACAGCTTATGCTGCAGTTAAACATATATTTGCGTGTATGTAGAGATGATCAGGTATTTATTCATTTTGGTTGCTGAATCCAGGGTCGCACCCATAAGAAATTTTACTATACCACGACTCGAACCAAGGGCAGCTATAATTGGCGCTCGATTTTATCATCAAGTTGACCAAAGTATGAAGACCAAAATTTATTGGAATATACCTGTCAATTTTTGGAGTGATTCAAACACTGTCATCAGTTGGATACGTCGTCATGGGGAATGAGGTACATTTGTCTACAATAGAGTCAGTGAGATCAATAGTCTGACTGGTGTAGGGTCATGGAATCATGATTCGGATGTGAGGAATCCTGCAGTGCTTTTATCCAGAGGTTGCTCTCCCAAACAGTTATACGATTCCAAATGGTGGGAGGGTCCCGCTTGGTTATACCAACATCAAGATTCATGGCCGCAAAACATTTTTCAATGCAATGAGCAGAATATATTGATAGAGAGGAAGAGAGCAGTGAGTGTATTATTGGTATCTACACGAGCTGAGACTATGAATAGTGGGACTGGCATTTGAATTATTTTTCCAAATTCACACCAGACAATTGTCGTGAAGGCCAATAAATGGGGGAAGAAATTGACAATGCTGAAAGACAGATTTGTAAAATTATACAGACAGAAGAGTTTAATGAGCCATCCGATCCGCGGTTGAACAGTCTCCGTGTATTCAAGGATGACATGAAAATCATCAGAGTCAAGTCTCAAGTTAGTAAACGTGAAGATAGTGGAGGTTTCAGATATCCTGTTGTACTTCCCAGTGAACATCCAGTTGTAGTCAGTTTGATTATGAATACTCACATAAAGCTGTCATGTGAGAACCCAAGGATTATTGAGTAATTCGAGAGAGAAATTCTGGATCTTGAGAGGACGACGTGGGATAAAATAAGCAATAACAAGTTGTGTTATCTTAAAAGATATGATGAGAAGTCATTTCAAGTTGAGGTTTCGCCGCTGCCCATGGATAGAGTTCGCGATTCTACAGTGTTTGAAATTACTGGGCTGGATCTTGCAGACCCTTTGATGGTCAGAAGTGGTGAGAAAATTTGGATTTGTCTGATCACCTGTGCAGTTTATCGGGCAGTGCACAAGTGCCCAATTTTATTATGGCATCACGACGTTTTATTGCTAGACGAGAAAAACCCAAAATCATTTATAGCGATGATGAAACAAATTTTGTTGGTACAAATAATGCCTTACATAATCTCGATTGGGAGGATATCTTGGAACAATGCAGTGTGGAGCGCATCGATTGGAAATTCAATCCATCTACAGCAGTATAGTGGGGAGGATTTTGGGAGCGTTTTGTTGGAGTTTTAAAGCAAATTTTGAGGAAAGTATTGGGGTGTGCTTCATTAAGTTACGGAGAGATGCTAACAGTATTGTGTGATTGTAAAGGAGTCATGAACAGCGGACCATTGACTCATATGTCCAACGATTCTGAAGAGTTGGTCCCATTGACAGCAATGCATTTTTTCAAGACAAGTATTTGTTCAAAGTCCTGTTTTCATGATGTAATGGATCGTGATGGAATTAGTCGACAGTCACTTCACAAAAGGTTGATATATCAACACAAAGTACTGGATGACCCGAAACATCGTTTTCGAAATGAATATATTGGACAGCCCTTGAGAAAGGTCACAATAAATGACCGAAACGTCGGGAAATCAATAACTGAGTGTTTTTGTTTTACACCGTCCTTCTCCCCACTAACCCGCATCTGTTTGATATTGGACAGCTTTCATTACATCAACGAATTAGAGAAAGGAGTAGAGAAATTGTCCTTGGAGAAGTGGTACTGATAGGTAATGATCGAGATAAAAGGATCAATTGGCCATTAGGACGTGTGTCAGAGATTATCCCTGGTAAAAATGATATTACAAGATTAGTTAGGGTCCGTACTGCTCGTGGTGAACTTTTACGGCCTGCAAGCGACTTTTTCCATTGGAGGTTTTAGAAGAAAACATTTTTATAATTATCGATAAACCTATGATTTCCAGTGAAAAGGGAGACAATAGTCTCGCAGAGGACAAAGGTTTGATTGAAGATGCGCAGTTGACCAGGAGTGATGTTCCGCACATTACCAGAAGTGGAAGAAAAATCAAACTTTCTGTGAGGTTCAGACAAGTTTGAGTCTAAGAATCAATGTCCTTCGTTTCTCAGGTGGGAGGATGTCAGGAACGGGCTCAGGTGAAAAATGTCAGAGAAGAAAAAAATGTCATTCATATTTTAAAAAGTTGTCAGAATATGATATTTTAGCTCTCAGTTTTAATAATCATTGTGATCTGTTGTCTCAATTAAATATTTATATACAATCTGAAGCGTTGGATCTTTGAACGGGTAGTTCCTGGGTGCAACAATTGCATTGGGTTGTTAGACTGTTAATTCCTTTTTTACAAAGTCTTTGACGATGTTACTACCCAAACATATGCCAAATTATCATCTGATATGCCTACATTTCATGATCGTGAAAAACGTAGAAAATGAGGCCCCAAATCAGCACGTATCTGGAAAACGCAAACGTTGCCAGTTTTTAGGGCGGTTGACAACCTTTATTAATTTATTGGCATCGAAAGTGTAGGGACTGGAAGTGGTTGTCGATAAGATGGCCGACTTGTAATATATTGGGTTTTGTTGGGGTCACTCAATAATACGACCAGCCCCGTTCTATTACCAAAAGTATTCTATTTTCCAATAATTGCAATTACAATACATGTTTCACAATAATTGTTTATAATTAACCACCTAAATAATTCTTGCTTACATTGACAATAATATGTCAATGAACCTACTTACATATTACACCATTATAATGTACTGGGTGTTATTAATATTATTTGAATATAATAATTATAATTATCTATCTCTTATTTCTATACCCTATTATTATTAGATACATATACATATACTACACCTCCTTCGTTAACAAAAAAAAAAGAAAAAAAAAAAAGACTAATCATACGCCTATAATTACCTTTCAAAATACGGTTTGATTCTATTCTTATGAACCTCCTTAATTTTATTTCTTAATTGTATCAAAATATTTGGTACCCTGTCCTCAATAACTACATATGGACCGTTAAAGAACGCCTCCATTTTTGTTCCAACTTCGTTTTTTAGTAAAACTTTATCCCCTGGATTATACGTTACTGAATTAGTTTTATAGTCATATTTGTTTTTTCTTTTCATTTTAGAGTTAATCTAATCATCTCTAGCCTCCGCGCGAAATTTTAATTCTAACGGATAGCTGTCAAAGTTATAAAGAGGGTCGATTTGTTTTTTCAAATGCGATGGTAAATTACAAACCTTACCAAAAACCAACTCGTATGGGGTATACTTTGTTTCACTATGCACAGTAGTATTGAAGGCAAAACTCCAAAAATGAACCCAAGAGCTCCAAGAATCTGGAAACTTACCACACTGCATTCTTAAAAACGCGCCTAAACTTTTGTGTGTGTTTTCCAAACTCCCCAAAGTTTGATGATGATACGACGTTGAAGAAATGTGTTTTACTTTAAGGATTGCGCAAATTTCTTTAAAAATTGTCGCCATAAACTCTGAACTTTGGTCTGAAACAATAGTTTGCGGAATCCCAAAACGTAGGATGAAATTTTCAACTAAACTTTTCGCAACTGTTGCTGCTTCCTTATTATTAATTGGATAGCATTCCACAAACTTGGTTAATTCACATTGTAGGGTAAGTATATATTGGTTATTATCGCAATCTACCGGTAGTGGACCAACAAGATCCAAAAAAACTTTTTGGAAGGCTGATGTGGCGGTTGTAGTAATTGTCATAGGCTCCACATAAGGCCTTGAATGTTTACACCTCTGACACTCATCACAACGCTTAACAAAATCTTGTACATCTTTTTGTAAGCCATTCCAATAATAGAATTTTTTGATATTGTTGTACATACGATTCATACCTGCATGTCCTCCACTTGGCAGAATGTGAAAGTCGTTTAAAATAATTTGTCTCATTTCTTTGTCTTGTATTTTGTGCACATCTTTTATTATCGATAATCTCAAATTCATATTTTTAATTCTTCTAGGATCCTCTAACATACTTTCAATCAATAGTTGATTATTCAAACTTTTCAATATAACTATTTCCGGAATTTCAAACATTTCGCAAATTTCTTTCAAGTCCCTCAACGATGCACCAAATGCTAGCGCTGATCGAGTTTTCTTAAATATAATTGCGTTGTCATTTTTCAAATAAATGACATTTTTTAAACAGTAATTGTCTTTATTTATATTTTTATTAAAGTCATGTTCAGACGTGACGTAAGCCTCAACGTAACTTTTAGGCGGTTTCAATAGCTCTACCACTCCAGGGTGATCAAGTCTTTCGTGTGAAGTACTACTGAAACTCCTATCGTCAACAGATTTGGCTTGTTGTCTAGTAATAGCGAACATATTACCTACACTGCTCGACATGTTTTTTAATTCATCTGACGAGATTGTGATGCGTGACAATGCGTCTGCTGCCACATTAGTCTTTCCCTTTAAATACCTGACTTCAAATGTATATTCTTCTAAAAGTAACCTGAACTTGGTTAACCGACTAGATGGATTCGTCATACCGAATAAGTAAACTAACGGTCTATGATCTGTATATATAATAAACTTCCTTCCATACAGATAAGTTCTGAAAGTCTTAACTGCAAAACAAATTGCCAAAAGTTCTTTATCTATAACTGGATAGTTCCTTTCATGACTATTCAGACTTCTACTGGCATAGGCGACAGGTTTGTCATCATTATTAGACAAAACTGCTCCTAAAGCTACATTTGATGCGTCAGTCTTAAGAATAAATGTGTTTGATTCAGAAAAATCTGGGTACTGCAAGACTGGAGGGTTAACTAGTGCTTGTTTTAATGTTTCAAAAGCTTGTTGACAACGTGAATCCCATGCGAATTGTACCCCCTTTCTACTCAAATAATTGAGAGGTGAAGCTATTTCTGCAAAGTTTGCTATATGCTTTCTATAGTAATTTGCAAAAGCAACAAAACGTTTGGTTTCGGTGGAGTCTTTTGGTACTGGAAAATTTAAAATTGCCCTTGTATTTTTCGGATCAGGAGCTTCCCCTTCTTTCGATATCAGATGACCTAGATATAAAATTTCTCTTTTAAGGAAATCACATTTTCTTGGATTTAGTTTCAAGTTGACTTGCCGCAATCTGTCTAATATTTTTACTAAATTTTGATTATGATGAGCCAAACTGTTCCCAAACACAACTAGATCGTCCAGATAAACAAAACACGATGAATTATTCAAGCCTGTCATTGCTATTGACATAGCCCTTGAGAAAGAACTCGGACTTATCTTTAGACCCATTGGTAGTCTTGTCATTTGAAATTGCCCTTTGTCGGTGACAAAGGCAGTACACTGTCTGCTTTCTTTCTCAAGTTCTATTTGGTAATAACCTTGTGATAAGTCTAGATGCGTAAAATAGATCGCTCCCGACAATGAATCTAAAATATCTGTTATGCAAGGCACGGGAAATTTATCATCTTGAATGCAGTCATTTAAACGTCTGTAATCCAAAACTAAACGCCATTTCTTATTTCCCTTTTCGTCCGCATGCTTCGGTATCACTAATAAGGGAGAGGACCACGGTGACTTTGCCTCTTCTATTATACCATTTTTTAACATGTCCTTAACCTGTCTATTTACTTCTTCCCTCTGTGACTGTGGCAACCTGTATGGTTTAACATATACGGGTGCCGAATAAGGGTGTAAGTTAATTTTTTGTCTAAGTAAAACACATCTGAATGTTTTGAGCAAATTTTTTGAATTGAATACTTCTCGGATAGCTGTAAATGATCCAGTTTCAACATGCCTAAGATCTCCTCTATTCTATCGACAGTTTTATCAGTATCATTGAAGGAGCAGATTTCATACTCGTCAAGTGGTTTTATTTTTGATCTGAAATTTTTTAATTGTACTTCACTCTCACGTACATTTAGAATTCGAACTGGAATCTTATTGAACTTTGGGCTAGCTGCTGCACTAGCAACAAAAATTCCTTCGGATAGTTCCTCAGGTAAAATCATGCAATCATGATTTGTGCTAACGTCAAAGTATTGATTAATTTCACACCTCGCAGGAATAGATGTGATTTGATCATGATTCGAGCTCATCGGTAAGCAGATTCTTTCATTATTCAACCAAAAAACTAACGTGAATGTTTCGAAATCAATTTTGGTTGAGTAGTGTATAAAAAAATCTGAACCCAACACTCCATTAAACTCGTCATCAAATGGATCTATGAGCAAAAATTCATGACCCACTACTGTGTTACTATGATTTACTTGTAATTCAATATGCACGCTACCTTGAGAAATTGTTGACCCAGAAATTCCATGTATTTTGACGCGTTTTGAGTAATCTATATTGTTAAATGAATTAACGGAGTTTTTAAAAAGAACACTTACAGATGCTCCTGTGTCAATTAAAAGTTTTAAATTTTTATTTTCGCATTTAACAATTATGTAATTTAGACCATTAATATTTGTTATATATTCTTCTTTAGGGACGAAAAAACATGTCGGCCGATGTATCTTTAATTTCAGTATTATGTGAACTTGAATTTGATCGCTCGCCACTGTTCAAAAAATAAGTTCTACCCCTATTTTCGCTATTTCTTGAAAAATTCCTACCTCCTTGGAAACCTCCCCTTGATCGACCGAATTGATTATGTCTATACCCGCGTGAATTGGAATTTTGGTGAAACTGGTAACTATTAGTATTACCCCCACGATTACCGTAGCTTCCTCTTGAGCCGTAGCGCTGGAGTGGTGCCCCCCGCGGTTTGGTTTGCCTGTGAAAGTTTGCTTGTCCCCGAAAAGTTTTATTATTACCTCGCATTTGGAAACAGGATTTAGGTGTTTCGAATGACAATTCTTCATCTTTTGCCACTCTGACAGCTTCGCTTATCGATTGAAAATTTCGAGATTTAATTATGGTACGCAATTCACTACTTTGTAAACCATTTGCAAAGGAATTAATCGCGATTTTTTCATCCACTGGTCTAAGAACATCAGCAGTATTAGCATCACCATTAGCTTGAGCAATTGTTAGATCGACCAACATTTCTTCAATCGATCTACCAAATTCTTCGATTGATTTGCCGCGTTGCTAAGCTGAATTTAGTTTAATGGACAAGACAGCCGGCGACTTTTTAGAACTGAAATTTGATTTTATATCCTGAATTAAAATATCGTTACTAGCATACGCCGATTTTAACCTCAACTTAGCTCCCTCAGAAAGACGTGTTTTCAGAACATATGTAGTTGATAAAGTTTTTCCCGCCTGGTCCAAGAGAGAGTCATACCATTCAATAGAATCTACTAACTGTTTAGTGACAAGTTCATTACCGTTCATTACGTGCAACAAGCTTGATGCCGTCTTTAAATCAAATTTTTCACCCATTTTTTCTGACTCTACTAGATTTTGGTGCTCTTTTGAATGGACTAAATCACTCTCAGACTCGGAAGAATTGGCCTATTCATCTCCTGTATCATCAGATTTTCCTACTTCTAATAAGCGTGAATATAACGTACTCTGGATTAAACTGAAAACTCTATCTATTTCCTTGACGTATTGTCTAACTGAAGCAACAACTTTTGAATCGTACTGACCTAAATTAAAATTTTTCCTACAATTTTCTAACTCTGACCTTAACCCATCTGATTTAATTAACTTACGGTTAACACTTTTTATACATTTTCGTCTTCCCAAACTGTCCTTTTTTCAAATTTCTGCAAAATACTCAGGCATCCTCCAATAGATATCTAAACCCGTCTGGCACTGACATTTTCATCCATTGCCGGTTCCATCACTTTTTCCATAACCATTTCCATTTCCATTTCCATAACCATTTTTATACTATTTCCATATCCATTTCCATTACCATTTCCATTTATGTTTTCGTTAGGTACCATTTCCATTCGACTCCTAGACTTGTCTACTTCTGGCCACTTCGCTTTTGATTTTTCTTTCAAACAATCCATCCAAAGAGGCTTCTCGACTTCTATCAATTTTTCATGGAACTTTCCATGTTTTTCGGCAGGATCGCCATGTAATATATTGGGTTTTGTTGGGGTCACTCAATAATACGACCAGCCCCGTTCTATTACCAAAAGTATTCTATTTTCCAATAATTGCAATTACAATACATGTTTCACAATAATTGTTTATAATTAAACACCTAAATAATTCTTGCTTACATTGACAATAATATGTCAATGAACCTACTTACATATTACACCATTATAATGTACTGGGTGTTATTAATATTATTTGAATATAATAATTATAATTATCTATCTCTTATTTCTATACCCTATTATTATTAGATACATATACATATACTACAGACTTTTATTTTTGTTTCTTTTTGGTCATATGGATATTTTTTGTAGATCCGCCCAATACTAAGAATGAGGACATCTATTGAGATCTGCTATAAAATATAAAAAACACATAACGAATATAAACTCAAAAAAACTAGAGGATCCTTTCTTTGTCTCTTTAACTTTTACTGTGGAAATGATAGCCATAATGAGACGTTTAAATTCCTA
Organism: Orchestes rusci; assembly: GCA_958502075.1. Classification (NCBI taxonomy): domain Eukaryota; kingdom Metazoa; phylum Arthropoda; class Insecta; order Coleoptera; family Curculionidae; genus Orchestes; species Orchestes rusci. The sequence continues at coordinate 23,069,602 of OY293307.1, forward strand.
AAGCTACATGTTATTGTACCAAATCAATTAACGGAAATAATTTTTATGCACCTATCGAGAAGTCGACTAACGAAAACTCATGACAGCTTATTCCGTAATGGGTTGATACAGTTTAACTCTCTACCAACTCACATAAAAGACGTCACTGAACTAAATATTTTTAAATCTGGACTAAGAAGTTTCATTTCGAATCATTACATCTCGAAATAGATTACTTTTGTAATGTATATTGTATAATACGTATACTTAGATATAGATATTATTATCATTTGAAACTGGAACCTAGCTATAGTAAATTGCTAATATGCTTAATGCTTTGCTTATATGCTTAATAAACGATTATTATTAAAAAAGTAACATTTTGTGACATGAACACAAAAAAAGACAATTTTACTGCAAAATCAGATAAAAACGAACAATATTTTTTGAATTTAAATTAGTTGTTCCTTTTTTAGGTTCCACTGACGACTGAAGCAGATTCGCTTCCGAAAAGTTTGATATTGATAGGTTTTATTGTTTACTAATAGACTTTTTTTCAGATAATATAGAAGATCCGGTATATAAACACTAGTTTGATTCTTTGATAGGGAGTGGCGAAGTACCCAAAAAAAACTGGTGAATCATGGATACGCCACAAAACTACAGAGCATATCAACAAAGATGATATACATGTGATTCCCTAAAAAAATAAAGATCCAAGTGAATTTCACAAAAATGCTTGAATTTGAACAAAGGTATGCGAAACTGATTTGATTTTGATCAATTTATGAATATGTTCAAAATGAAAATTGAGAAAACCATTTTTTGAGGCAATGATGAATGATTTAAAAAAAAATATTTTTTTTTCCATGACAACCTTCCTAGACAACTTTTCTTCATAATATTTTGCGAAATTTTTTGAAGTAAGAGTACTTTACTCTTGTACACTTTTTATATTTTTTGACCCACCGTGCATGATGGTTGACCATTCTATTTGCACCTAGTAAGTTCATTGAACATTCAGCAGCTTTTGGTGATATTTGAATTTTGGTTCTGCATTTACTAAATTGGAAAAAATCCCATATGCTGCCCACTCAAATGGACACACTTTATATCACTTCCACAAACAAATTTATAGAGATACAAATACAAGTGTTGAACTAATTTTTTTGGGGTGTAATGGAATTTAAAAAAATCCCAGTAATTTTTTTCTTTGTAACTTGGATGTTCTAGCTCAGACCAGGCTGCTTTGCATTAATCAATGTGCTACGTGTAAATTTCCGTTGAAGAATCCAATATTGTATTAATATACGATGGTAGGTTTGCACGATGAACATTTTACAAGATGCATTAGCTTATGCGATAGAGTCGGCGCAATCAGAGAGTACAGTGGCGATCAATTCCTGTGCGATAATTATTATTCCTCTCTCTGTCCCTCAGAGGTAGATACACAAACAACAGCCGAGCTGGAAATGCGTTTTTTTCTTGACCTAATACATGAATTGGTTTATTGCACCTTGCACCGCTTGCGTCACTGTACTCTTCTCGAATTGCACGGAGTCTACCTACTATCGACTTTTGCCGACACAAAATCAGAGGCTTGTACCTGGTCTCAAATTAGAAGCAGAAAGAAAATTTGTATCAAGAAGAGGACAAGGTGTGTAGTGAAGTGGAATTGAGCAAATACAGCAAACTGAGTACTTCGATGAAAAGCGACTTTTTACTCTTTATGATGTAGTTATGCACGATTAGGGCCGGTATTTCCACATACAAGTAGTCGATTTTATTCCTCAGAATCAGAATAACCTCCAAATAGGTCCTGTCATGGTAACGCTCCATATATTATCTGACGGATAGCTTATTTGACCGATACAGGTTATTTATTAGAATGTGAAAATACCGCGGCTTAGGTAATCTCATCTGGAAAATGTTGCCTGGAGGATGATGGATGGATGGTTTGACACTCTAGGTCAGAACAAGAACTTTCTTCTGAGTAATAATTTTCTTACCAGTGCTCAGTACAAAACGCTATTTTCGAAACATGATACATCTTGAAAGTACCTACCTAAGAATTTTCGAATTAGTCCTTTTCTTCAAAGTCGACTATAGAAGATTGCCTATATTTTTTCAAACACTCCCACATTTTCGCTTTTAGTCTAGAAATATCGATAAATCCAAACCAACTTCCACCAGAAATATTTTATAACATCGTAAATACTATTTGAGCGCGCGTGTATGTGGAAAAGCAAAGGTTTTGCGGATTAGGCCATCGAAACACCCGATTGGCCGAGAGGCTAATTGAATCCAGAGCTGTGGAAAGGTTTATGAATCGGAACATGGTATTTGCGAATATGTCCTGCTCGCCGCGAAATACAGTTATAAATCGGATGGGTGCTCGTAAATCTCTATAGATTATCTAAGTGTCAGGGAGTGGACGATGCTGCTCGTAATACATCGCTACTAATAACTTCTGGCTTTCTGGATATGTGACTATGATGTCCGGATTGTTCGTCGGTTAATGCCGGCTAGGCAATAAAATGTCTGCAGGAAATGAACAAGTTGATAATGATTTTGTTGGCTGTTATAAGGCATTATGAGTGATAATCTATCAATCTACGAATGGACTTTATCCTTCATACACAAACTTTTCTTTCAAACTATGTTTTCCATTATTTATAATATAATTAGCAGTTAATAATGTTTCGAAAACAAAGGAACATCAACAAAATAGCTATTTTAAAAATAGCTAAACCCTAACCATATACGTCGTAAAAATGAGCTTTATGAAAGCATATATTTCCTGTTTAAGCTGTTCCTGCTATGAGAGCTGTTACCGGCATGAGATGATGAGTTAAAACGGAGTGTGAATTAATAAAAATACGCTTTTCGAGTTTGCCTTTTATTATCATGATGGAAATGATGCCTTAGGTGATCGTGAAGTAGAAATGTGTGTATGCCATTATAAATAATACGCCTTGAATATATGAAACGGCTTTCCCTTTTTCAAATTAATCATGATGTCATTAGAGATTCATGGCTAAAAGCTTACACAAAGAGATACTTTTTATTGGCTGGTTTATGTGCTTTACTTAGACCTAGATGGATTGAGACTGAAACTAGGCAAATGAAAATTGAATACTTTCAAATAAACATATGTATTATTTGTATAATTTCGTTACAAACAAAATTCATGAAAAAGCTATAATATTTCCACTGCTTCTCTTATTATAACGATGAGTTATGGAGAAAAAACTAACAAATCATTGATATCAAACGGGATTTTGATAAATATATGCAGAGGATATGAAAAAGTGTCATTGGTCTTAGAAATTTAGAAAAAAAAACCTACTTAGCAATTCACAAGCATAAGATTAGTTGTCAAACTTATAACAGCATAAATTCTCTATCAAATGGACAATTTTTGATTGATCTACGATAGCCGCGCTTCTAATCATAATTCTCTCTCCTCACCTCCCATCACTTTGTCGTCTATCTGTCACATTCTTAGAAAGTGTGTAACATCTTCACACGTTTACACACATTTTTCCTCGTAAGCTTTGCCTATCTTTTGAATCATGTATGACAGAAGTAGTCATAACTGCTTCAGAAAATAGTTTTTCTTACCACCTAGGGAGAGATCTGTTTGATCAATCTGAAATTTCTCTGTTCATCTCAGTGTGGCGCTTCCATGCGAATCTAGATGCCATTCATCCAAACTTCTTCTGGAATCTTCCTTGGTTTTGTCAATTCCATCTTCTTATGTCGGATATACTCATCTCTTTTTTAATTGGTATAACCCTACCAATGGTAAAAACCTCCACGGATTCTGCCGAGTGTTGGTTGGCTCAAAAAATTTGCATCTGCGACCGTTGAAATTTTAGAACCTGCTCCATAGAGTACTCAAGGTACCGGCGCCAAATAAGGCTAGTCTCCTAATAAGCCCTATAGTCTTGATAATATGCATATCAGGTTTTTGATGTAACCTATTTCCAGCACAAGGCGCAATTTTGCTGCTTTTCATTGAGAATTCAGGAACATGAACCAACATCACATGTCTAAACTATGTTATAGAAACAAGGAATATTCAAATTGATTCTGCATTATAAGACCGTTTTAGATGAAAAATGAATAGTGAAGAAAGTACAACGAAATCAGCATGGTTTCTAGCTTGTATGTATTGTATTGTCTATGGCTATGGACAATCTTTTTTCAATTTATCAAATCCTTAAAAAAGAGGCTAAACCGTTCGAGAAAATTCCCCTTTAGGTACAGTGGAAAGCATATGAATTCGCACACAATATTTCAAACAACCCTCGTAAAATGCCAAACTTTGTCATAGTAACACATCACTTTTGTCAAAATGACAAGTCATAAGTAAACAAAAGAGCTGGTTTTTGGTTTTGGGAATGATTATTTCAGCTTGGTTCATATAATCTTAATACAACAAGACGCATGGTCCCTCAAATATATTATCCAGTGATGCGGAGGGCGAAGGGCAATTGAATTATTGGCTATTATGTAAGACATTTATGTAGAAAACAAAATATAAGAAAGTAATAAAAAATACATTAATTGCATCCCTTTTACATCAGATTACTAAATATATATCACCCCAAACAAATCCCAGCGCAGATACTACACAATACTCACCGCAGTGGCTTGACAGTTTTCGTTTTTCATGGTTTAAAACCAAAAATCATCGAAGTAAACAATCGACACGTGATCAGAGATCACATTGTGTTGGTTTATTTCACCTATACATATTACGAGGGTTGTCAAAAAATAACTGTTTGTGCGAATTCATATGCTTTCCACTGTACATATCTACTGATCTATAAATCGAAGCCGTTGTACACCACTAAAATCTTTCCGAAGGTTCATAAACTTCCGTCAGCTCAATTTCCATCTCAGCTGTATGAAATAATAGTTTCAGTTTTAATTGCACTCTAATTTGCATTATCAAAATCATGATACAACTCATGAAAATCTATAACAAAATCACGTTTAGTGAACACCTCAAAATAAAAAGCAAAGTGATGTAGGTGTGATAACAAAACTGGAAGTATTAGGTATCCTGCGAAACTCCCACAATCAGGTCACAGGTGCTCAATTCTCCAATTAAATCCGTACACGAATAGTGTAGAAAAGCGAATAATGCATATTTCGTATACGAATAACTTATTGGAGAATTGAGTACTAGAGCTAAAACATAATTTTTCTAGAAACAATGTATTTCTACTGTTCGCAACTTCATCTTCTTAAAACTAGTTCAAAAAAGCAAACTCAACAAACGCTCCCACTAATTTATTGTCTATCGGGTATCAGTACAAGTTTGACACGTTATCTATTAGCGGATTGGTGAAATAAATTTAATTATACAACAGGGGCCAAAGAAACAGATATAAAGGGCCAAGGTAGGGCTAGGAAATTAATGATAAGTCATCATAGGGCGTAATTATCTAGATCAGATAATGCCAAATGTTGTGTAACTATAAAAAATAGCTCTGGAACTGCCCATATGCCGTACTTGCCGAAAACGCGTTAAGTTATTTTATTTTCGAAATGCGTGTCATTTTTTATTTGAAATGGGACGGGGTTTGGGGATACTTTTCGGTTGATGAGCCGGTTCAAAGGGCTATTATTTTTAATGGAGGTGCTTAATTAGCTATAGAATTGTGGTAAGCGACCGAAGATTTGACAGTTTACATTCTTGTCATATCCACACAGTAGATATTTATAATGGAGTGTCATAGTAATTCACTTTTTGAGTGCTTCCAGCATCATACACATTTGGTTTAGATCAATAATGCCAAATTTTTGAATTGATGATAGCGAAATGAATATCAAAAATCACAAACAAATTATAAGACTAATGTCATCCCGGAAATGCTAGCGGTAAGTATTCTGTATGTACAAGGTGGGCAACAAAGAATGCGAGGTACTGTACCTGGACAACTATTCATCGTAGAGGCTTGCGGCAAAAAAAATTATTACTAAATCGGCCAAGAGAAACACTGGAAAATATTTAAAGTATCTGAAATAGTCGCTAGGGGGCGTAACAACCAACATGCACCAAGTAGAAAAATGGGATTTTTATAGAATTCTGACCAATGAAAATTAATCGATGATATTATTTTCATATATACTGACTAATTACCTACACTTTTTGTCCAAAACGTTCGTCTTTATCTATGAAGACAAAGTGGTGTTGGAAGTTCAATAATTTTTTTAAACAAACGAAGATTTCTCCCGTTTGGCTTGACCGATTTTGATGAACTTGAGCTCTAATGAAAGAGCATAATCTGCTCTACAAAATGTTTATTTGGTTTTCAATCTGTTACCTTCACCGTCGCCGCTAGATGGAGTTAACTGAAATGGTAGCATATTTTTGAGTTCTTTCCAAAAAAATCAAATGTAACCCAGCCTGTACAACTATTATTCAATCATGAATGGTTTGAAATTCACACCCTTTCCACTTTATACCGATATATCAAAAATGAGGTAGATTCAGCAAATAAAAAATTAATCAGAGAATTTTATAACACCGTTATCATGTCTCAGCCAGTACCAGATTATTTGACCCCATACAATTTTACGTGTACGTAAAAGTGGCGAGAAAAATAAAATCTGAGCGAGAAAATGCTCTGTAACATGTTTTGAAACTTTGTATAGGAATTATTAAACTGCCCTGGGTGGTCTGTCGTGATCCTAGGTTCCAGAGATTTCGACCGAGAGAGGAACTTGCAATTTTTCTTATTGCTTGATAGCGATAACTACGTGCCCATCAGCTCTATTTCCACAGCATGAGGAAAAAGTTGATGAATGTTTTAAGCCGCACTTATATCACTTATTTTTCAAGATATAAAAAAAAAAAAAAAGAAAATATCATTTGCACAAGACAAGTCTCAAAAATAAACTCCGTAAAACGTCATTTGTCAAGCATCCCTTCATTTTGTTGTTAAATAAAAGACCTTATAAAAGCGTGAGCCAGAACGGGCTATAAAAACGAATTGAATTCATAAATTTTTCCCCTTCGCGATCCTAACAAAGTGAAATAAACTGGCACAAGCAACAACACCTGCCTGTCTGAGATTGAAGGGATGAATCTAGAGGAAACGAGAAAAATCGTTACATTGGAAAATATATATTCAGACAGTGGTGTAGCGTGGAGGATGTTGAAGTAGATAAGTGAATCAACTAATAATGGGTCTTGATACTTGTGAGTCGACCTATATAGAGTTCTCACAGATTTTCTTGATTCCGCCTTATAATTAGATCACCACAAAACATGTTTAACCTTCACTTTCCCGCTCAACCATGAAAGTAGATGCTGCATGGGCTTTATAATATACCACATACTTGATGCAATGACTTTTTAGTCGCAACAGCTATTATCACGTATGTATTGAAAAGAATAATCGGAAATTTCAAGTATAGAAAAAACTAACCTTTTCAATGACACACTTTTTATCACATATTTAATCTACTCCTCTGCCTAAAAGCGCTCACCAGAAGGGCGGTCTCAAGATACGAGCGATAGTCGAGATTGTCGTCATCCGATACGATAGACGTAATAAAAAATACCATATAAGGAAAACGCATTACGATTTCTATCCAGAATGGGGCTCTTGGGATGCGGAAAATAAACTCTCGCGACTGGGGTAATTTCGCGAACAAAACTTTCGAAGACGAGGTTTCGGAGTGAAATGCTGAAAATAGCAGGGTTGTATTTGAATCACTGACTTTTGGACCAAATATGGTTAGCACAATTCAAGTGTTCTGTAATAATATTGTGAGACCGAAATAAACTTCGGAAATTGAACGACTAAAAGCATAAACAAACATTGTTGTGTGAGTCGAACATGCGTCAATATGAACATGGGAGGAAAGGGAAAAAGGAACCTGCTTGTTTGCCATAATTATTCACTTCCTTGAAACTCGTTTCATCAGATTTTCTGTCATCAATTTCAAACAACAATGACTTGAAGTTCACTATCGTCGAATAAATGTATTTCTCTTCAATATTCAGGGGGATTGTAGCCTTTTTTTGTATCGCTACTACTTTCTTGTTGAATACACGAACAGTTGTCCTTGATTTTTTACACTAAGAAGTTGGAAAATAAATTTTTATAACAACGGCAACAACGGATACTATTTGCAATGCGCTGCCATGATGTTGATAGATGAGTCACAGTGACCTGTCATTTTTGAGTTGAAGTTGGAAATAATTTTATTTGTTATCGTGCTGAAGCTATTGTTTTGCATTTATGCCAAGAAAGTGCTGTGTTTGTGTAGCTTTTTTATGGATGGTTGGAATGTATAGATCTTATCACAAATGAGTTGAAATAACATAACATACACATTGTCAGAGGAACCATGGTTGTAAGTCTTGAAGTGATTTCGTTGACAAAGGTATTTTTCTCGGTATTTTCTTTACATAGCAAATTCAAATTCATGATTGCAGTAATTGAACTTTCACTTATTTGACTAAGTACTGACTTATCTGTAGAAGTCGAACTGAAATCGTTTAACATGTAATCTTGATAGAAAGAAATTGTTGAAACCAGTGATCTCTGTTACATATTGGTTTAAACGATGCAAACGTCGCCACATCGCGTGTCAAATTCAAAACAAAAACAAAATGTTATTGACTCAAACAGATCGCCTACGTTCGGCTACGTTATGCTGATCCAAGTCGTTCAATTTCAGAACAGTAGGTATCTAAACAAAAGTTATTATGAGCGTAACGATTCTTGAAAAATAAACCACCCAAAGTAGGTATCTAAATAGTTATAAAAAGCCCAGAATTTACCTTTTTCAGATCGGTTTCGACGCTTTCTAATAATCGAACATCATATACACAGTGTCGCTGATATCTATGGGAACGGTCGATCATTGAGTAAGCTACACAAAAGGTATATCAAAAAAAGTTGAGTACAAAAATTATAGGGTTTCCAGATGTCTACAATAAGGCAGTGATGATTTTTAATCCACAGGTTCAATCATAAAGTAGTGACAAATCAAAGTTGCATTTTTTAAAACGACATATTCATTCGCTCCACCATGCCATCCGATTGTGGGTGCAACGCCGTTGTCCTTGTCTTCTTGATCTTCAAGACATCGCAGACATACTGGAATAGCGTCGATTCGAAGTTTCTGCCATGGTCCGAATGCAGCTCCAACGGCACCGAAACGGCAAAACCATTCCTCAATCAAGACATCGGCAACGGTAGCCGCCTCCTGGTTTGGCAAGGCATACGCTCCAGCCCACTTGCTGAAGTAATCCATGGCGACCAAGATGTATTTATTTCCTTTGTCCGATTCAGGAAAGGGTCCAGCCACGTCGAATGCGATCCTTTCAAAGGGGCTTCCCACGTTGTATTGGCGCAGAGGAGCTTTTGGCCGTTTCTGGGGTCCGTTACTTGCCGCACATATGGCACATTTTCTGCAACATTCCTTTACATCGGCTTGACAGTTGACCCAGTTAAACCGTTCTCGCAGCTTTCCCAGCGTCTTGGTTACACCCAGATGTCCACCCGTGACGCCATCATGGACCTCTCTCATCATCTCTGCTTGTCTGTTTCCAGGAACGACTAACTGCCTCCGATCTTCTGGAATCCAGATTCTTCACCAGCCTCTTCGGGTTTCGTCATCAAGAACCATCGAGTACCATTAAGTCCAGTAGGACTTTACGGTGGCCGAGAGTCGCTCGACTTTTTGCCAGGTTGGTCGTTGGCCTGACAGTTTCCATCCGATGACAAGCTTTAGACCTGGATCTCTCACCTGGTCCTTGCGAAGCGCCTCAGACTGCCAGGAATCATCCACCAAAGTCGTCCTGCAAGTGCTCGCCTCCTTTTCCTCGGCTCTTTGACAGTGCTTACATTGTTCTGGACAAGGTCTCCTGGATAGGGCATCAGCGTTGTTGTGGATGGATCCAGCTCGATGTTCCGTGTCAAAGTTGAACTCTTGAAGTCTCTCAATCCAACGAGCAACTTGACCCTCCGGATTTTTGAACCGTAGGAGCCATTTGAGCGCGGCGTGGTCGGTTCTCAGCAGAAACTGTGACGTGCCCCGAGATTTTCCGGGTTTGATTCCCGACGGGGATGAGGGAATTTGTTGATGTAAAAAAAATGCTCGAGCGCCACCCCCTGTATTTATGTGGTAGAGGGCCTACAGTGCCTATCGGGTAGCTATTATACAGTGAAGAAAGTCCAGGCGTTCGTTATTTCCAAAACTCCGCAAATCTCCGCTTTAAAATGGATTACTGAACTTTCTTGAAATAAAAACACGGTGTTAATAAACATAAATCGGTCAGTCTATTTGTCCCACTTATTGTTACAATTGGACTGGTTCCCAACCAGTCAAATAAAATAAAAATAATAACAAAATCAAATCAACAATAATCTGATCTTCGATCAGCAAAATAAAAATCAAAAATATCACATAAGAGATAATACTGATACGTAGGTCTAATCTCTCCCGGGGAGAATCAAAATTTCAGTTGAGTAATTTGCAACTTAATGGCAGCCTCAAATCGGCAAATGTGTAACAAATCAATTTAAAAACGACGGATCGGGTTTTCACGGCGAAATAATAAACAGAAAATAACAGCGGTTTTGAAGAATTTAGACTTTTCCAACAACGTAGAGAAAATGTATCGGAAAAACCAACGCGAACGGGTTATTTCCACGAGGAGGAAAAACGGGTTCAGAGGCATAGTAAAACCTGTTCTTGCTTGCGCGGTAACTCCAGAAGCCTCTCTGTATTTATTTTGGTTCGCTCTGTTACATATTGGTTTAAACGATGCAAACGTCGCCACATCGCGTGTCAAATTCAAAACAAAAACAAAATGTTATTGACTCAAACAGATCGCCTACGTTCGGCTACGTTATGCTGATCCAAGTCGTTCAATTTCAGAACAGTAGGTATCTAAACAAAAGTTATTATGAGCGTAACGATTCTTGAAAAATAAACCACCCAAAGTAGGTATCTAAATAGTTATAAAAAGCCCAGAATTTACCTTTTTCAGATCGGTTTCGACGCTTTCTAATAATCGAACATCATATACACAGTGTCGCTGATATCTATGGGAACGGTCGATCATTGAGTAAGCTACACAAAAGGTATATCAAAAAAAGTTGAGTACAAAAATTATAGGGTTTCCAGATGTCTACAATAAGGCAGTGATGATTTTTAATCCACAGGTTCAATCATAAAGTAGTGACAAATCAAAGTTGCATTTTTTAAAACGACATATTCAATATATCAATAATTATTCTTCTTTCAATAATTGCAAGCAAAAGTGGTATAATAAACATAATGTAGAATGTAGGATGTAGTTACCTGAAGTCAACCGTTGTCAAGATATCGCGTTTTACATTTTTGCACCTTTGACATGCGATAAAACTCGAATGGTTCAAGATAGAAAAAAATAGTCTGTTTTTTTTTAAACATTTTGAAATTTTTTGACAAGACTTAATTTTATGATCTTAGATAGCTCTTGAAAAGTTAGTAAATCACCATGAAAATGTGTACCTACAATAAAATTCCTGTTTCTGTAAAATTCCCCGAAATACCCCGAAAAACCTCGAAATTTCTCGAGATTCCCCGGAATTTTACGAAATTTCCGGATAATCTCCATATGTTCTGCATAGTTTGGTGATGTCACAAGTGATATTTTTATATTAAATGGAAGATATAATCGAGGAAATAGTATACTACCCAAATGACTACTCTTATCAGGCAATAAGGGTTAATTCAACTTTTATCCACGTCAAATCAAGAATAACAAACAAAGTGTCAACGCCAACACAAACTGTATTCTTTGGTAACAATAAAAAAACACGACCTAAAAATAAATCACATACCTAAAAAAAAACAAAACATCGGAAGATATTGTTAGATCGTCAGATAATGACATAGTTGCTGATTGATTTTCTTGTCACTGAGATTTCCAACACTGAGGATAATAATATGATTGCTGAGCTCAAAAAATAAAAAATAAGCGACCGGACGTGTGCTAGGCATACCCAAGATTTCTTCGCAATATTGTCCGACCGGTTAATTTTTCTTAACAGATGACCGGCTTATGGGAGATTTTTGCCGGATTCCTGATGATATCATGATAATTTATTCTGTTGATTGCCATTAGCGAAAAAATGCATCATGCATCAGTAACCGAGTATTCTTTTACAAGATAGCGCCTTTATTTCAACTATCTAGGCTCGTGAAAACCTTAGCACTGTTTTCTTACTCATGGTTGTTATATTATTTTGATAAGTTGAAATGCCATACACGAGAGATTTAAACAAATAACCTATTTTTTTCTACAGAAAAAAAATTTGTTTACAGCTTAGACTAAAACTAAAATAGACAGAGGCAGTCATTCATAGTGATTTATTTAGTATTTACGGTCCGATAGGACCAAGTGGGTGGGGATAGTACGCTAGGACCAATGCTTTGGTACGAGATACGGTATTAGAAATATAAACCCTCATCTGTTATTCGATTATGATAAAGATTATATGTTAGATAATTTGTTCATCGATTAAATTCGCATGGGTGGCCTAGCAAAATCACGGGCCTTCACTGTTGAATGATATTTACTTGGATTATTTTTTTTTATCAACTTCTCTCTTTTTTTTATGAAAAATGATCATTAGTCGAAAGAAAATTGCACAAGGAATTGAAAAAATATAGGTTGCCCACTGAAAAAAAGCTATAATTATATACTTTTAGATTGCAAGGACTGGCAAGCAGACACAACGTGTATTTTTCGTCATTTCAACAAACAAGTTTGGTCTTTACTTGAAAAAGGTTTATCAGGGGGCTAGAAATAAAAATAGGTTGAGAGCTTTTTCTTGAAAAACTACTCCAAAACCACACTCCTAAATGTAACCTACATTATTGTGGTTTTTAAAATTTTCTGGAAAATTGTTTATTTCCTTAGAACCAATTATTCAATTAAAACGTATCATCTGATATTATATAACTTTTTGATTGGTTGACAAAAGACATTCTAGAACAACTCCAAAAGTAATGCCAATGCTGCACTATTATGATAATGTCTCTGCTTTTTGAACTCAATATTTTTTGCATGCGGATTGTTAGTTTCTGGTCCGATGTAATATGTATGTGTGTAATCTGTACAGCCCGCAATACGCAGCCATATAAGATGTGTAGCAAAAGACTTGACTTTGAATAATGCTTTTATTTGACCATGGGAGAAATACAATATGAAGTGGCATGAGACATCATTTTAAACATACTGTAACGAGTGAGTTTCGCTATAGAAAACACTTGTCCAGTTTTAATTAATTTATTTAAAGTCACTGACACAACCACAAATATTTATGTTCACAATCACAACGTATATTTATGTTTTAACGATTATAATTCGCGGCTAATCGATAACTAACTTCCTGTCCGAATGGCGGAGCTTATTATATAGATCCTCCTCAATGCCTAGATAGATGGCGAAAGTTCTCCAATATTCTAGGTGTAGGCAACCGAATAAACCTTGTTATTCTAGAAGTTAACAGTGGTTTGGGCTTGTGAAAAGCCGAGTTATTCGATGGCGGGATGCAATGATTCCACTGGGCATGTTTCGTCACATTGCTCTCTCCTTAGAGCATTTTGTCCCGAAACGTCCTCATGTCGATATTGGCAACTGTCCCCAAATCTGCAGTGTGATGTTCGGTGGAAATAGCAGTCCACTGTCTTCTGGTTCGTCCTTCTGAACGGATAGCAGCACACCAGGATGTCAACGCCACTCCCCTTGAAGATCACTCCCAGCATGCTTCTCACCATACGCCAGTCCACGCGGTCATTGGTCATCTTCGGAATGGCCAAATGAGTCAGGTCCTGTGACTGCATCAAGTCACGAAGATGACTTAGGGCTTCCCAGACATCACTGTAGGTGGTCAGATGATGTAGAAGCTTCTTCGTCACAAGGTAGAACAGATGTCGTGTACCTTTCATGATTTCCAGTACCCTCCCCACCTCTGGTTTTTGTCGTCGTAGATGTTCCAGTTGTCCAAATCTCCGCTTGAAAGCAGCAGCAAGACCACTCCCCATACCAAGGTCTCCAGTGACCCAGTGAGCCAACGAATATTCGGCCGGTGCTTTGAACAAATCCAGCTGCCTTTCTTGGACAACGCCATTCTGGACTTTCTGGCCATTGGAGTGTAGAGACATGAAAGTTTCCAATGACATGTCTTTCTTGGGTGACCTGATCTGCCTCACTTCAGCGTCCTGATCGTCATGGTTACCAGCATACCAAGCTAAACGGTTGAAATGAACAACCCTCGGCCTCCCTCGTGGTGATTCCTTTATCCGGTAGACGACGTCATTGATTCGCTCCAGAATCTCATACGGGCCCTCCCAAGAACTTTGCAGTTTTGGGGAGAAGCCACGTCGCCTCTGTGGGTTGTGAAGCCAAACCAGATCTCAAACCTGGAACCCGCATTCCTCGGCGTTTACGTCATAGGCCTCCTTCATTCGGTCGCTGGCACTCTGGATGTTCAAACGGACTCGTTGATGAATGTCGTCCATCTTTCTTCGTAGATTGCTTGCGTAATCTTCCCCAGCGACATCTTCACCAGGTGGACAGCCAAACTTCAGGTCGCAGGGCAGCCGGAGCTCACGACCTATGACGATCCTTGCTGGGGTTTCGCCTGTCGATTCGTGAACTGCAGATCGGTATGCCAAGAGGAATATGTGGAGGTGTTCGTTCCAGTCTCTTTGGTGGTAAGAGACAACTTTGGCCAAGTATCGGTTGATGATCCTGTTCATTCGCTCCACCATGCCATCCGATTGTGGGTGCAACGCCGTTGTCCTTGTCTTCTTGATCTTCAAGACATCGCAGACATACTGGAATAGCGTCGATTCGAAGTTTCTGCCATGGTCCGAATGCAGCTCCAACGGCACCGAAACGGCAAAACCATTCCTCAATCAAGACATCGGCAACGGTAGCCGCCTCCTGGTTTGGCAAGGCATACGCTCCAGCCCACTTGCTGAAGTAATCCATGGCGACCAAGATGTATTTATTTCCTTTGTCCGATTCAGGAAAGGGTCCAGCCACGTCGAATGCGATCCTTTCAAAGGGGCTTCCCACGTTGTATTGGCGCAGAGGAGCTTTTGGCCGTTTCTGGGGTCCGTTACTTGCCGCACATATGGCACATTTTCTGCAACATTCCTTTACATCGGCTTGACAGTTGACCCAGTTAAACCGTTCTCGCAGCTTTCCCAGCGTCTTGGTTACACCCAGATGTCCACCCGTGACGCCATCATGGACCTCTCTCATCATCTCTGCTTGTCTGTTTCCAGGAACGACTAACTGCCTCCGATCTTCTGGAATCCAGATTCTTCACCAGCCTCTTCGGGTTTCGTCATCAAGAACCATCGAGTACCATTAAGTCCAGTAGGACTTTACGGTGGCCGAGAGTCGCTCGACTTTTTGCCAGGTTGGTCGTTGGCCTGACAGTTTCCATCCGATGACAAGCTTTAGACCTGGATCTCTCACCTGGTCCTTGCGAAGCGCCTCAGACTGCCAGGAATCATCCACCAAAGTCGTCCTGCAAGTGCTCGCCTCCTTTTCCTCGGCTCTTTGACAGTGCTTACATTGTTCTGGACAAGGTCTACTGGATAGGGCATCAGCGTTGTTGTGGCTGGATCCAGCTCGATGTTCCGTGTCAAAGTTGAACTCTTGAAGTCTCTCAATCCAACGAGCAACTTGACCCTCCGGATTTTTGAACCGTAGGAGCCATTTGAGCGCGGCGTGGTCGGTTCTCAGCAGAAACTGTGACGTGCCCCGAGATTTTCCGGGTTTGATTCCCGACGGGGATGAGGGAATTTGTTGATGTAAAAAAAATGCTCGAGCGCCACCCCCTGTATTTATGTGGTAGAGGGCCTACAGTGCCTATCGGGTAGCTATTATACAGTGAAGAAAGTCCAGGCGTTCGTTATTTCCAAAACTCCGCAAATCTCCGCTTTAAAATGGATTACTGAACTTTCTTGAAATAAAAACACGGTGTTAATAAACATAAATCGGTCAGTCTATTTGTCCCACTTATTGTTACAATTGGACTGGTTCCCAACCAGTCAAATAAAAAAAAAATAATAACAAAATCAAATCAACAATAATCTGATCTTCGATCAGCAAAATAAAAATCAAAAATATCACATAAGAGATAATACTGATACGTAGGTCTAATCTCTCCCGGGGAGAATCAAAATTTCAGTTGAGTAATTTGCAACTTAATGGCAGCCTCAAATCGGCAAATGTGTAACAAATCAATTTAAAAACGACGGATCGGGTTTTCACGGCGAAATAATAAACAGAAAATAACAGCGGTTTTGAAGAATTTAGACTTTTCCAACAACGTAGAGAAAATGTATCGGAAAAACCAACGCGAACGGGTTATTTCCACGAGGAGGAAAAACGGGTTCAGAGGCATAGTAAAACCTGTTCTTGCTTGCGCGGTAACTCCAGAAGCCTCTCTGTATTTATTTTGGTTCGCTCGTAACTATCTCAAGAATCTTGTGTCAAAATTATTAAAATCCGGTTTCAAACGCGATACTGAATTTTCTATCTGAAATTATCCCACCCGGCAACTTTCGCTCCCCTGAAATTACATTATTCAAACAAAATAAAACCCCGTGAATTTTCTACAAACAGACCTACTATCACAATATAATTTAACACTGTGAAATTAATAGTCTGTTTCAAGAAAATTCACCTGAACGGAACTTGAAGAGTATTATTTAAATCCCAGCACATTATTCAAGAACATTCCATGAGCTCTCCCAGAAACAGACCTGCTCTTACGATATAATTTAACAGTGTGAAATCAAAAGTCTTGTTTCGAGAAAACTCACTTGAACGCAACCTGAACAAGTCTGAAATTTCCCACCCGGTTGATTATTTTACTTTAACGCGGCTTTACTTTGAGAGAGTTTCGACCAAAATCCGGCACATTTTACGGGTTCAGAACGTCTTACCTCGTGAAGATTAAAAGAAAAAGAATTTAGAAAATGTCGCGATAAGCTCTCGAAGCGGGTCGGGTCAGTCAATAGGTGCGGGTCGCGATGCAGTACTGCCAGTCTCGGTATACTCTGTACCCGTACTGACTATCATTTCGGCGCTTTCCACCTTCTGAATTCAGAACAAAAAGTGGGGACTGCTTGCTTGAATGTATGCGCGAAATTTGTCGTTGTCGGTTGGCTTGTGAGTTAAATGATTAATTGTTTTGACGCGGGAAAACTAAGAAAGAAAATTACGGACAGATTTTAATTAATAGATTATTAATTATCTCACGGTCAACATTATTATAGAAGAAATACGGGATCCATTGATAGATAAATGACTGAGTTATACGAAAATATGAATTAAATGAGCAGAGACGGAGAATCGATTAGAAATCTTGGAAATTACGGTAGAAAAAATCCGGAAATTTTGTAACTTCGTTACAAATCTTTCTCCCGTAAAGGTACTTGTAGAAGTGCTCTACCCCTTTGACTACAGCCAGTAGTTCCCTTCTCGTGACGCAGTAGTTCCGTTCCGGCTTCGACATGGTTTTGCTGAAATAGCCGATCACCCTTTCATGTCCCTGCTAGATCTGGGACAGCACTGCACCAAGTCCTACATTGCTGGCATCTGTATCCAGGATGTAGTTTCCCTCAGGTAGTGGATAGCCTAGAATGGGCGCGCTGTCAAGTGCCCTTTTAAGTGTGTCAAAGGCCCCCTGACAATCCTCGTCCCAGTGGAAGCGTCTCTGTGACTCTGTGAGCCTGTGAAAAATCCGGGCGATGTTCGCAATTCCCTGGACATAACGCCGGTAGTACGTGCACAGGTCCAGGAGACATCTTAGCTCGTGGAGTTTCTTTGGTACTGGCAACTCCTTAACTGCCTCCACCTTTTGCTGGTCAACGGCTACACCCTCAGCCGACACGATATGACGCAGGTATTGTACTTTCCTCCGGAACAGTTGGCATTTCTTTGGACTCAGCTTCAAACTGGAACTTCTGAGTCTCTAGAATACCTTCTCCATGTTCTTCAGATGGTCTTCAAATCATTTGCCAACCACAATTATGTCATCCAGGTATACCAGACATGTTGACCAGGATAGTCCTTTGAGCACAGTCTCCATCAGCCGCTCGAACGAAGCAAGTGCGTTGCAAAACCCAAATGGCATAACAGTGAACTGCCACAGCCCAGGTCCCACGCTGAAAGCAGTCTTCTCTCGATCTTCAGGGGCCATTTCTACCTGCCAATATCCGCTTTTGAGGTCCAGGGTTGAGAAGATCTTTGATCCGGCCAAGGTATCCAGGGTGTCGTCGATCCGTGGTAGCGGGTAGCTGTCCTTCTTCGTTAGTTGTTCAGCTAACGATAGTCCACACAGAATCGAGTTGAACCGTCCTTCTTTTTAACCAGAACAACTGGCGATGACCACGGACCACCAGAAGGCTCGATGACACCGCCTTTCTCCATGTCCTTGATGTCAGTTGGGGTCCTAAAGAGGTAACTATGGCGGTTTTCCTTGAGGCATACTGGCTACAGGTTGACGATTGCCCCTCCGCATCGACCCTCTCTAGTTTTCCGACGTCGAAGAAGGTGCCCGTCTCTCCTTCTTGCATCGGCTACGAATATGGCCAAGCTCACCACAGTTCCAGCATCGCACCTCCCTGCGTTTGGAGGACTCCACTTCCCTGATAACTCGCCTCACAGTAGCTTCGACGGTCTCCTCCTGTGCGGGATCCTGCTCTTCCATCCTCCGCACGTGCGCAGGTGTCTTCACGGACTGCTTTGCCGCTTCAAATTTCAAGGCTTTGGCCAGAGCGTCGACTAGTCTGTCGGGTCGATGAAGTATCAGGGACTGCCCTATCTCCTGATCCCGAAGACCATCCAAAAAGGCCTGGACTGCCAGCCTTTCCATCACATTTTCTGGCGTGGTTGGATAAGCCAGACTTGACAGGCGAGCGACATCCGCTTCAAACTCCTGCATGGTTTCGTTGGACTTTTGGATGCGGTTCTTCAACTGGGAATGGTAGACATGCTCCAAATGAGTTTGACCATACCGCAACTCCAGATGCTTGACGAGCACATCGTAGTCCTCTTGTTCCTGGGTGTTCAATGTCTGCAGGATCTCCGTTGCTTTCCCACGAAGCGCCAGAGTTAGTGCCAGAGCTTTCTCGGTTGCGGTCCATCCATTTGCCCTTGCTGCTGCCTCGAACTGGCGATGGTAATTGTTCCAGGACAGCTTGCCATCAAACTGATGGCTTTCATGTGGACTCGCACGGTATCAGACTCCATTTTAGCACCTTTGCCCTCGAATGGGACGTCTGGTTGCTTCATGATCACTGTTACTTGCCTTCGCACTTCCTCGATTTCTTCTTCCAAAGTCTTTATTGTATCTCCAAGTTTTGCTTCAATTCGTTGCTCAAGGTTCTCAATTTCTTCCGTTACCTGATCCTTCCAGAAGTTGTAGTTGTCGGACAGCTGTTCCTTGATTTTCTCCTCCATGGCTCTGGAAGATTCTTCCAGCTTTTCTTCCATAGCTCTGGAGGATTTTTCGAGCTTCTTTTCCATTTTCCTCGAATTCTCTTCCATGGCTCTAGAAGATTCATTAAACTTCTCTTCCAATTTTCCTTCCATGGCTCTAGAAGATTCTTCCAGTTGATCCTTCAAGTTCTTGGACAATTTCTCAACCACTGCTTGGGATCGGGAATCTCAAATTGGAACGTATCAGGATCCATGCCTTCTTCCATTAAAGCCTCCCGAAGCCTGGTTTGTAGATCGGTTTTCTTACCACCACTATCCGTCACGCTCCTCCAGCTCCCTCTTCAACTCGGCGACCTTCAATCCGGTTAAAAACACTGGTTTCGCAGCCATCACAGTGAATATTTATGTCCGTTTCTATAGCACACAATAAATCCCACTTTTGACACCAATGTAACGAGTTTCGCTATAGAAAACACTTGTCCAGTTTTAATTAATTTATTTAAAGTCACTGACACAACCACAAATATTTATGTTCACAATCGCAGCGTATAATTATGTTGTAACGATTATAATTCGCGGCTAATCGATAACTAACTCCCTGTCCGAATGGCGGAGCTTATTATATAGATCCTCTTCAATGCCTTGATAGATGGTGAAAGTTCTCCAATATTCTAGGTGTAGGCAACCGAATAAACCTTGTTATTCTAGAAGTTAACAGTGGTTTGGGCTTGTGACAAACGGGACAAAAGCCGAGTTATTCGATGGCGAGATGCAATGGTTGTATCGTCGTGTCCGCTGTCGACCGCCTTGGAAGTTTGTTCCACTGGGCATGTAACGTCACAATACACATTTGCATAGTGAAGTACAAGGAAGTTTCTTCTTATTACAACTGCAAGCACCCTTATTGTTTGCAGCTACACTTGGTTAATTTCTCAGAAGCTTTACTGACCTGAGGAATTGATATCCATTTTTGGATTAGTTTGCCCTCAGATGATCTCAGCCAGCCAAAACTGCATGGCTCTGGAGCATCAATAATTGATGGTTTGTTTGCAGAGATCCATATGCTTGCTTGATATACAGGGTGCCACAGATTCGAGTGCATGCATGGGGATCCCAGTGATTATAAGAGATACAGAGTCGGTTAAATGGATAATGGATGCAAAGTTGCGCATTTTTATGCTCAAGAAAATGCCATTTTGAAATTTGAAAAATTCCGACTACTTCCAAAAAGATTTAAAAAAAAAACGAAATTTCACAAAAAGGTCAATATTATTCCATGCGTTTGTCATATCTGCGTATATCTAACTCCACGAGGAAAACTTTTATTAAATACTTCACAGATGGTCTTTCACCTGCTGCTGCTAAGGATTTTCATGAATCCAACATAATCGCAAATTCTAATGATGAAACAGATATGGTCTCCACTCTAGCTAATGCAAGCCTTAATCCAACAGATCGTCAAATTTATAACCTTTATGACAAATGAAGGTAAGATCAGAATATAAGAAGTAGTACCTAGCAATATCCATATCTAATATTTCGATAACTAAAAGCGCAAAGGTGCTATGTCCACATTTTTCGAAATTGAGAATATTGACACCACTGGATTCCTTATTGAAAACCAAATATAATCCACATTAGTTCCAAGTCAAGTTTAGAATTATTATTATAAAGCATGAGAATGGTGGTTAACCGAAAATTCCATGTCCCAGCAATTTTGTTTATCTGGTGCTCGATCTGGTGCGTTCAGGTGCTATGTCGACATTTGCTTGTTGATTCTTATCTGATTAACAAGTGTTTTTGAAATTCGATTTTTGAAATATTTTGTGGATGTTTATTGAGAGCTTCCTTTGGTAATTTAAATCAGGTAGTTACATTCTTAAAATGTCTACCCTAAACATTAAAGTATGATTTGAGCCCCAAAAACAGACAAAAAACTACTTGTCTTTTAGTTATGCAAAATACAAAACTTATTTTGCGAATCACTACTAGGTAATTACCAAAATTGGACTTTATACTTTGGTAGTAAGGATGGTCAGTCACGGTAAAACTTTTTCGTGAAACTAATATATAGGTATCAAAATATTATGTCATAGCTCATTTTGTTTCTGATAGAGGTATTTTTAAAAAAGTTTTGTCTACAGGGTGCCTCCGATTAAGTCGGCACTATTGTCAACTGCTTTATTATTGAAGATACGAGGTCGTTTAAATGAGAGAATTGGTAGTATTTTTTCCGCTGATTAACATGGTATTAACAGAAAAACAATTGAACACCGTGTTCTCGATCTATTTGGACTTTTTTTTAAATGGGACACAGTGTATATTCTCATTATTATCGATTGCTCACTCTTCCCTGAACATAAATGGTTATTATGCATTTTGTCTTGGAACCAAAAATAACGGAGTTATGTATTTTTTAATTTTTTGGAAACTTTGCCATGAAAGTTAAAATTTTGACAAAATAATACATATATCGGATGCCATATTCGCTATTTAATTTATCATATCGTGCTAAACGTATTCTGTCTGTTAATCTCATCTTGAAACAATTAAATCATTGAAACTTGTTACTTTGACGTTTATAAATTAGTCGAGGAAAACAGTCATAGCTCCGTTATTTTTGGTTTCAGGGACACCATGTATATTTTTATCATAATTGATTAGCTACTTTTTTCTGAACATAAAAGGTTCCAATGATGTTTTTTCATAGGAACCTTTTATGTTCAGAAAAGAGTAGCTAATCAGTTATGATAAAAATATACATGGTGTCCCATTTAAAAAAAAACCTTTTTTGAAATAAATCGTGAACGCGTTGTTCAATTGTTTTTTTGTCAGCATAACGCTTATCCGCAAAAAAAATACTACCAGCTCTCTAATTTAAACGACCTCGTATCTTCAATAATAAAGAAGTTAGCAATAGTACCGACTTAATCAAAGGCACCCCGGTTTACGAAATACAACTTGTGGGTAATATAGATTTATAGATCATAATGGGATGTTTATAAATACATGAAAAAAAGACACCTACATGTTTGCGATACAGGATAAAAGAATGAGATAGTGATATAATTTTCTAAAATATAGCTTACTTAACAAAATCAGACAATGAGGTATTTTCTTGAGAAGTGAGATTGATATAAAATGTAGAGGGAAGTTCTGTTCGAAGCAGCTTCACAGTTTTGTGCTGTTTAGCTAATTCATTTTATATTTTATAAGTAGAAACTAAGTGAAATTTCAAGCACTCTTTACAATTCTATGCACCGTCCCTATTTATGTACCTATTTTCAGATTAACAAGATATGAGGTCTGTTCGTAGAACAATCACAAATCGATCAGCGCTTCATCGATTTGTCAAAATAATCAGAAATAGTTTGCAAACTGCAAATGCTGAATGCTGATTGGCTCTGACTGGTTTGTGATTGTTCTACGAACAGACCTATTGAGATCGAACAAATGAGAGCATTTTCGCAATCATAAGAAGTAACGAAGAACTATACAAATCAAAAGAAATTGCAGTTAATGTAATAGAAGATCCTATGATCATCTGTATCATTACACCCCTGATGAGACATGCTCACAAATTCAAGGTTTCCCAAGAAATTTGCTTCATAGATTCGACAGGTTCTTGTGATCAAGGGAATTCATCGGTTACATTTATTTTCACTGCCACTAAAGTCGATGCCTTACCTTTGGCTTGTGTAATACATACTTCACAAACCGAAGAAGAATATGTCAAAGTATTCAAATTGATTTTGAATACGGTCGGAAGCGACTCATTCTTTGGTAATGGATTTCCGAAAGTTAATTTAACAGATGATAGTTCGGCTCAGCGAAATGCTTCAAGAATCGTATTTCCAGAATCTTGCATGCTCTTATGCATTTTCCATTTTTGCCAGTCGATTTGGAGATGGCTGTGGAGTCTTAAACAGAGTATTCATAAAGATCACAGACCGCTCTTAATGAACTTGACTCGTAATGTCCTATTTGCAAACAACACAAATGATTAGGAGAAACAACACAAATAATTATGCAGAAAGCTCCATTAAACTATTCAAAGACGTTATTCTGGAAAGATGCAGAGTTTATAACGGAACGGCATGGCTCTGATAACTTTTGTGACAACCGGTTTGGAAGAACATCACTTAAAAAGACTTCTAAAGTTTGCAAACGGCCAAGTGACTAGTCTCAGCTACATGGATTTCATGAAAAATCCGAAGGATTTAACTGTCTTTAATGTGTCTGAGAATATTGACCATGTGACTTCTTCGTCTGATGAGCAGCTTCTCTATTCGGTCAATATAGAAAATGAGTCATGCGATTGTCTTGCAGGATTTAGCGGTAAGTTTTGCAAGCACATATTCGCCGTTCATTTGAAAACAAATTTGCAATTTATGTACCTACCGATATTACAAGCAAGTGATAAAGTCGAACATTCCTCAACATCTTTTTCTGGATATGGATAATAACCGAGATGGTGACTTAACTTTTAAAGAACCCAATATAAAAGATGGTAATTCATCAAAAAACAGTGCTAGAAATACTGTCACACATTCATTTGTCGAGCCTCAAGAGTTCAGAGAAGATAGTTTCCAAGACCAACATAATCTGTGCGTGAATGTGAAAAAATTATTGCTTTTGACAGAAAAATATAAAAGCAATCATATGTTGGAACTACTAACTCGCTTCAATAAGAAAATAGATAATATTGAGACGGAGCAGCAGCTGAAAACATTTATTTCAAACACTACAATAAGTTGTAAAAAGCAAGTAGGTATATTAAAGTGCAACCAACGGCCTTATCAAGAAGGGTTCATGGTTCTCACTAACAAAAAAGAAGGCAGTCAGGAAGACCATCAGGAGAGAGCAGACCCGAGAAGAAGAAGAGGTGCTTGAGCAAAAATATTGCCGAGAATACCCCAAATGCCAAGGGACATTAATACCTCATTATGATGTTTTGTTAGAAATTGTTATTTTGATTTGTTGCAAATCAAAACGTATTATTAAAAATTTGTTTTTTATTATTAAATCAATCTTGGCATGATTCATTGAATTTTTTTATTCTGATTTTGTTGAAAATAAATAAGTTTTCAGCTATTTATAATGGACAATTTGCATACACTTCCAAATGACTTGAAATTTTGTATACGTATTCTAGACATTATTTGAAAGTCACCACCGAAAACATTTTTCCGAAATACCCAAAAATATACTAAATGAATGAAAAAGAAGACGCGAATTTCACTGCATGATCGCAAAAAGGGTGGGACCATATTACCCTCCCGAGAGAGAGAGTGTCATCTCAGTCAATACATCAGACGGAGATAGATAGTGTATTCAGTGACGTATTGCATGTTGATTGGCGCTCTTTAATCGGTGATTACTACATTGAAAGGGGCCGTTGGTTGATTCTTCAAACATCAATGGCATCAGTACTTACTGATCCTCATATTTTTTATCTTTCCAAAAAATGTGCAAATTGTCCATTATTGTTTAATGTTGATATCTGTAGGTATTTGGCATATCAACAACGCCTATAACGCGATTACGTTCTATACCCCATTACGCTTTTTTTTTTTTTCATGGGATCCGGCCCAAGGGTGGAGAATCTGAAACCAGACACCCTATGATCCGAGACCATAGGGTAGTGTGGGGTTCGCCCACTAAACTCCACCCACGCATAAGGACGTCAGGAATAAGCCCTTTAGTGTCCCAATCTCTCACTTGAGTTTTAGCTCTTTGGTACCGGGTTACCTAGCGAAGCCCTCTTGGTCACAGGGTAGGATCGCGACAAAACTCGTCCTACCCGTGTGTCTCCGCACTAGTGGTAACGAAAAATAAAAGAGAATTAAATAAAAGGGGTAAAAATCTGGAGCCACTACCAGAGGTGAATGCACGGTTGCGGCGCGTTTGTCCTAACTCCGCTCTCGCTGCGGTGAATTCTAGACCGCTGTCTAGTTGTTTTGTGCATCCTTAAATGCGCACTCTTTTCTTGAATTCTGCGTCTACGCGAGTCTCAAACGCAGCTTGGGCTCTCTTTGACCAAAAAGCGTATGCTTTCGTCTTCTCTTCCCCTTTTTTGGGGTTCGTTTTGCCCATATACGATGGGCAGCCACGCCAGCTTGCGGGGTGGCCTTTCACCCCGCAAACCACGCAGCTCGCGTTGCGTTTACCGCTAGCGAGTCTCTCGAGCGTGCAGTCTCTGCTGCTGTGTGCACCGGCACACTTGACGCAGCGATGTGCATGGTGACACCTGCTTTGGGTGTGACCCCATCGCTGGCACCGGTAACACTGCCGTGGTTCCGGTGACTTCTTTTTGTGTTCCACTTTGACATCGACGCCGAGCAGCTCTTTGATCTCAAAGATCCGCCTAGCGTTGGTTTTCACCAACACTAGGGGCATGACTTGCCGGGTTTTCCGGCTAGTCATGCGGAGCGGCACAGTATCGATGCCAAAGCGGGTGGCGAGCTCTGACCTGACTGTTTCTAGGTCTGCGTTGGCCGGTAGTCCGCGAATGACTACCTGCAACGAACGCTCCTCTGGTCGAGAAAAGGTGTGGTAGTTCACTGCCATCTCATCCAGAACGTTCTGGATGTTTTTGTGACCATCCAGTGAAGTTGGAATGATCCTTACGTCGTCCCTCACAACGGAAGCCTTTGCGTACGGTATGCTGGCTGCTTGGAGCTTTGCACGCAGCTCACTCCACAAGTGGGTTCCCTCTAAAAAGATAGCGGGAGCCCTCTTGGAAGCTGCTGCGGCATAGTCCGTCGCGGTCGCCGGTGGGGGTACAAGCGGGACGTGTCCCGAACGTTCGTCGACGTGGGTCGGTACTGTGGGCTCCGTTGCCTCCTCTGCTGGGGAGGGCGTGGCGACATTTTTCCGGACATGCTTGCCCTTAGGCGAGCCGTCCGGAGACATGCCGTCACTGCCCCCAGCTTTTCTCTTGACTCCAGCATGGGGATCAACCTCCATGCCATCAGAGACCCTTGTATGGGTCTCGGAGACATGGACCTTTGACCCGGATACCTTTGTTTTTATCTTCTTAGCCGGCAAGGGGGGAAACGCGTCCTTCTCTCTTCCCGAGGCCGACATTTGGACATCCTCCACTTTAGGGGGGTCCGGGCGCTTTGCGATCACCTGTGCCTCCTTCCTTGAAGAAAGTGGAGGGACAGGTGAGTCTCTCTTTGTTTGTTCCGTCCGTTTCGTCTTTGAAGTAGGCTTCTCCTCCACCTTTGAAGAAGGTGAGGGGGCAGCCCTCTGTCCCTCCCCCTTTGATGAAGAGGGGAAGACAGCCTCCTCCTGCTTCACCACCTTTGAAGAAGGAGGAGGGGCAGGGGAGCCTTCTTTTGTGGCTTCGCGGGCAACTGTGCTGACTTCGCGGCTTTCTGCTCCTTCCCTTTTGAAGAAAGGGCAGGGGCAGGCTCCCGCTTCTCACACTTTGAGGAAGAGTTAGAAGCAAGAGCAAGCTGCAGCTGATTGCTAAGTTCGTCTACCTTAGCAGTCAACTGCTCGATAGTGGCGGTCAGTCTTTCAATGACTGCGTCTTTTCTTCGCAAATCCGCATTGTTTTCTTCCAAGTCGCGTTCCAGCTTAGCGAGCGATTTCGCTAGCTGTTCCTGAAGAGCCTCCATTGTCTTAAGGACAAAATTCCTTGAAGAGGACGGAATGGAGGGGCGTGTCGCGAGTTTTAGTCACGGAGGGACGAATCACACCAAGCTCAATCGGTGACCTACTACAGCCGGTTTTACCCGATCACGTAGGGGTTTCACGATCGAAGGAGCCTAATGTGGGGACAAAGCCTGGGTGATTCGATTCACAAGAGATTCTCTGTTCTATCAGTAACTCCCCTGGAAATAAAACCAAGCAGGTTAACTTTGCCCTTGATTTTACCTTTCCAAGAACCCTTAAAGACAAGCTACAGTGCAATAGGGTTTCACCAGCTTCTAAATGAACCTGAAACGTTAACAAAAGGGGGAGAACGAATTTTCTCTTCTTCGTAAAAACGAAGGATTCAGGGTACGGGTGGTTAGACCAAAGTCTAACTCCTCAACTCTAAATATTTACCAGGTTCCAGGTAGTACCTTCGGGTCTTCTCAGGTAGTTCTTGTCGCTCTCGGGTCAGGACCTCTCTTGACCGCAGTTGGGACGGAACTGTGACCCAATTACGCGCGCATTATGATTACATTCTATACCCCATTACAGACACTTTCAAAGCTGAACCAGCCTTGGGGGAGGGGCTTATAGACCTCATGTTCTCTACACGGTAAACAATGTAAATACGCCTCTGGGTTGTTATTTCGGTAGCAAAATATCTCCTTCCCGAGCTGCTTCAAATCACCCATATATCTATCGTTAATCATTCTAACAGATTATTCTTCTACACCATTTGTCAAGTGTATTTTAGACATATTCAAAAGTATTCTGGAAATAACAATTGTATTTTCGATAATACCAAATGTATTTTAGAAAAGCCACATGTATTTTAGATTGTAACAATAATTGTATTTTAGAAAGACCATATGAATTTTAGAAACTATCAATTGAATTTTAGATTCCAAATTGTGAGGACGATGCTCACGAACCTTTTCGTTGAGGTACAAAATCAGTGTGGAATGTTACAGTGCTGACAAAGGTATATTGATACGTACAGAAAAAATATCTAAGAAATAGAGCCATACATGATAATTCCAAACTACAATTGAAACTTTCTAAAATACATATGGTTTGATCTAAAATACAAATGACGGTTTTCCAAAAAGAATTGGCAATTCGAAAATACATTTGTTGCTTTCTTACATTAAATTGGTTCTTCTAAACTACATTTGAAGCTTTCCCAAATTAAAGTGGTTATTCCAAAATACAAATGATGTTTTCAAAAATACAATTGACTATTTCATTATTCATATGAAGGTGTCTTAAATACAAATGACTATTCTAAAATACATTTGGAAGTTTCTAAAGTACTGTTGGAAATGGTGTAGTTTGTCAAAAACTGAAGAGTACAATTCAAGGCTTGCAAATGACATAGAGGTCGTGAGAGATCCTTCAATTTTTCTTATTGAAGATGTGGAGTCACATTCCGTCAGAATGGTGAATAGAGGCAAAGCGCGACTAAGTTTTGGTTCCAAGGTATGGTCAAGGTTACCAATAAGCATAGGTATTTTTTTGGTTTCTTCTCATTCTATAACATAGCTATATCGAACGATCATTAGAAAAATGGTGATATCTTCAGATTCTTCAGAACTTTTTCTTTAGAGATTCATCCAAACCTTTTGTTTTCTCACGCAGAACTTGTTATTCATATTCATGGTATTGCTTCACTCCAGTTTTTTCGATGACCTGGATTGAATGTTTGTCTCAAGAAATTTCTCTATTCAAATCAACCAGCTCTCTCCCCACTTCGATGTGTAGACATAATTTTAGTGTCAAATTTTATCATTTGAATAATTGATTGTTGAAATTGTAGTATTCGACGTTATTCCTCACAAATCCTCAAAACAAGATGTTTTTTTCTGAATATTTATATAAAGGTTATGAACAATATACAGTGACAATTTTAAATTTTGAAATTTCCATATCTGGAGAACGAAAAACTGAATCAAAAAACGCTCACAACAGATTCTATAAAACGAAGGGAGAACAAAAAAAGCCTATAAACCCACCATTATCTGTTACCCCTAAAACCGGGTGAGATACACCCCAGAAATCTTTTTAAAAAAAGGGGTCGAATGATACCTCATTTTGAAAGCCCTTCGACCCTGACTACAACTGCCAAGTTTCAAGCCTTTGCTGTCTTTAATGTTGATATAACAGCTTGACAAAATTTTATTTTTTTTATTTTATTTTATCCAATGAATAATTCCCCTCAAGAGTTAATTTCTCTATACTGGGGATATGATGAGGGACTGAATACCTTCAAAACGAGGTATACAATTACTCCAAAGAAATATAAAAAAAAGTGAAAGAAATCCTCGTCAAAAGGCCTGACTGATAGCTCGTTTTGAAGGTCTTCAGTCCCTCATCATATCCTATTAGTATGGAGAAGTTAACTCTTGCGAGTAATTATTCATATACAGTGCTTTTCTTTAATGTCCCCCCCCCTTTTATTTTTTGAACGGCTCAACTTAGAGACTTGGAATGTTTTTTGAATAGGAATAGTGGTCATGTGACACCTCATTTTGAACATCCTTCATAACCCTGGAATATTGAGTCCATATCTTCAAGTACTACAAAGCAGCGGTACATTTAATTACTACATTGATACACACTTTTTGAGAAAATTCGTCAAGTTCAATACAAAAGATGCTTTTTTGACATTTTTGTCATCTATTCCTAACCCAAACTTTATGTCAAGAATATTTCCAGCATCTTTTGAATTGAATTTGACGATTTTTTTTTGGTGTATGTATCAATGTAGTAATTGAATGTACCGCCATTTTGTAGTACTTAAAGATATCGAATCAATATACAAGGGTTATAAAGTACTCAGCAGGACCTTCAAGATGAGGTCATGTGACAGACCCCTATTCCTATTCAAAAAAAACATTCCAAGATGGCGCCCACCCGCAATCTTGAATTTTTCATGTGTCAAGGAATGACAGCAGAGACTTGAAACTCGGCGGTTGTGATCAGTGTCGACCACCCTTCAAAATAAGGTATCACTCGACCCCCCTTTCTATTTAAGAATTCAGGGGGTATCGCACCCTGTCTTAGGGGTTACAGATAAGGGTGGGTTTATAGGCTGGAAATTTCAAGTTTTGAATTGTCACCCTGTATATACCAATCGATAGGAAAGCTTATGTTCTTGTGAGTTTAACCGTAAAATTGAAAAAACTAAAAAAATTTACCTTTGGGAGTGGTTTAAGGGTGTTTCTTCTCAAAGGATCTCTGGGACTTTATTCTACTTTTATTTCTAGCTCCCTGATATAGGTTTTTTAAGTAAAGGCCAAACTTTAACACGCACTGTAACATCACACTGTACTATTCATACTGTAATATTTTTCGCTATAGAAAACACTTGTCCAGTTTTAATCTATTCATTTTAAGTCATTACAGCACACGGTTTACAACACCACAAATATTTATGTTCACAAGCACAGCTTATCAAAATCTCTACTCGGAAAACTAGACTTTCCTACTGTGTACAATGTACCCGCTTATATAGGTAATCCGTAAATTCTAGAATATAAAAGTATACATCGGAATAAACAGCATGACTCATCGTGCAGGAATGCGGCTCTCCGGTAAACATGTAGTAAATTCCGGAATGACTACAGTGGGCTGGAATCTCGAATGGATGTTTACGCTACAATACCTTACCCAATGTGGTTTTCAATGGCAAATTTTTGAAAATAAACATGAGGGGCTTTGAAAACGGCGTTGACATGCTGATTTTGACGGTTTGATTTATTGTTCAATGTCTCTTGATAAAAAAAAATGATATAGTTTATAATTTTTTTAATTTTCTTATCATGTTTGTATTACTTTTTCATTTTTTCCATTTTTTCCAAAAGCGAAATTTTAAAAAATCGTTTTCATTTTTTTTACCACTCTCTTCTTCTCATGCCTAGCTGCAAGCTATTCCACTATTCCAATTAATTTGAATTAATTGCCTTTGATGTGTCAAAAACTAACAAAAACCAAGATAAAAAATTCAGGGCCGTATTCAAGAAAACAAAGTTGATGATAGCTGCACATAGACGAAACGTCGGATCTTCAATTTTATAACGCTGTCTTGTGAAGGGTAACAAGTGGCGATGAAAAAGTTCAATTTATTTTGAAATATCTCTTCAAATGAGGTCAGAAAAAATGAAAGCGATTTAGAAAAATTTCGGTTTTTTCGTGAGTTTGCTAGGCAACCCATGCGGTATTTATCATTGAACAAATTATCTAACATATAATCTTTATCACAATCAAATAACAGATGAGGGTATATTTCAAATACCGTACCTTAGACTACCTGCTTCTCGCCCGTTTACACCGTCTTGCAACGCGTGAACTGAATGTGTACGCGCGCAATTCGTCAAATGTCAAAAACAAATCGGAATTATTCATCAAAACCATTCGTTACCAAAAAAAACATAAAAAACAAACGCTCAGATTGCCGAAACTCAGAAATTTGGTTGAGAATGCAGACCAAATATAGATCGGTACCTCTGCTGGCGAATACCGAACCAAGAGCGGACCATCTTAGTTCGCAACTGTTCACACCATTCGAACCAAATATTTGGTTCTGATAAAGTACAAATTTAATACTTGGTCCGCGTACCAAGCTGTCGGTGTAAACTAGGCTACTTTGTAAATATGGAGCCGTGATTCCCCTACTTAAGGTGGGCGTTTCGCGGTCACGTGTCGGCAATGTAATTTGATGATTTGGCGGAAGCGTCAGAGGTAGATTATTCGAGGGATAATAAACCTGACGTGTCTGACACCACCTCGACGCCGACGGGGAAATTCCATAATTAGATATATTTTTTCAGGTACATACACAAAATGTTATTTTGTGGGCAAATCGTACACCCCCCCGCTATTACTTGGTTTATTCTGAGTGTGTATTGTTGTGAATATTATTTTCGGATGCGGATATTTTTTTGTAGTTGCCGTTGAGTTTCTGCTTTTTGTGAACTTTGCAAAGTTTTTATGGATCTTTGAATAAACATTAAAGACAATTAATTTTCACAAACATTGGAGTATTTCCCCCTGAGGTAAGTTTTTGAAAGAGTAATCATTAGATAACTAACATGATATCACTATTTATGAATATATATTTCATATGTATGTACGAGCACAATACATAAATATCGCAATTCATCAGTTTACGTGTCCTGGCGATTGTGTTTTGCTCTTTTTCTAAAAAAACTTTTTTCTATGTAATTTTTGATAAAAATGGCCATCGCCGTTCGAAATATACCATAAAATTATAAACTTTCTGAAAATTGCCATTTATTGAACAAAAGATAGTCTAGCAATAAAATTTTGAACTAGGCAAAAATAACCAATAATTATTCATATTTTTTTGAAAAATCTGTGTTGCTAAGATATTGAAGAATCCGGTTCAACGCAATGTAATTTTCATGAGACTTTGAACTTGAATATAGGGTTCAAAAAAAAATTACTCCATCAATTTTTTCAATGTTGCAAAAATTTTTTGTTCAAAAACGATACTACACGTGAAAAAACCTAAAACTTTTTCATTTAAAGTTTTTTTCTATCATTTATAATAAAGAGCTCTGTAGTTGGGTGTCAAAATATAATGTATAACCTTGTACCTTCTATGTCCTCGATGGTCATCTTGTTCATTGTCTATTCGATTACTTAGTTTTACTCAAGAATAAATTCGTATGAATGTTTTTTGATCCGTCAATGATTATAGGTATTTTAGTGTTGGGCGTTGGGCCATTATTTGCATGATAAATGGGGGTGACGCCACATAGCGCAGTCGAAAGTAACAATTAATTTTCCTGTAAAAATGAGCAAACTCATATAACTTATGATGATTTGTAAAGACATTTGTGAGAGAAAAAAGTGCGAAAACTGAATGTTTTTTATGGAGTTATGGACACGGAGCGAATAGGGGTGGTGCTGGGTGGGGTAAATAAACAACTGTATGAATAAAAATACATAATGCATACAGTAGGACTGCGCAAATGAAGTAAAACAGCCTGCAATTTGATTAAACTTGAATCCTGCATCAGTTACTTTTTCATGATTTCCTCAAAAATGGGACATTTTTTGCAAAGTCCAAAATTCCAAAGCTTACTATCCTTTGTTCATCTAAAGGGGTGGCAAATCATGAGAAAAAACCCTGTACCTAGGTGAACGCTCATTTTTATGAAAATAATCTATAACGAATATTTCTTTTTTCAGTTTTCCTATCAATTATTATTTTATTCGGCGACCTGTTCCACAGCAATTTATAATCAGAATCAAATCACGATAAAAATTGAAAAAAAAGAACAAAATATTTGAGGTGATGATACTTGCATTTAATCGTCATATTATTATCAAATCGTGGAAAATGTGAATAATAATATTCTTTTTTCATTCCTATAAATTAAATATGTAGGTACTTTAGTAATTTGGAAAAAAGTCAATACCTGGAACCATCGATTTGTAGTCCTGAATATAAATAGGTAACTGTCAAATATAAAGCTGAAGTACTAAGTCATTTTTATGGAAAAGTAATTCATATTTTTTTTATAGGCATACTGTTTAATTAAAAAGTTACCATCCACGTTGTACGAAACTAGACAGATTTTTGGAATTCGACGAAACAATTCACAAATCTATTGGGGGGAAGTTTTATTATTAAAAATTGGATGGTGCTAGTTCAACCTCGACCCTAACACCCAGTGCTTGCTGCCATTGGACGCGGGTGGTGATTTTTTTTAAAGGAAACCCTGTATTAGTATTCAGATTAGGTACAGAGTGTTTCATTATCTTTGATAACATTTCAATCAGCTGTAACTTCTTTGTTTTTGAAGGTATCGAAACGAAACAAATATCAGATTGTATAGTTCTCTAGCAAGTTTTTTTTCTGTACAAAAAATAATACAAAAGACTAACGATTTTCTGAAATATTGACCTGAATTATGTTTTTTTTTTTTTTAAATGGAATGCCCCGTATAATATTGGATATCTCGATTCCACACAAAATTCTAAGTATATTTTATAGAGCATCTCATATATACCTATCTTCAACGGTTTGGGAGAAAATGACGTCGAAACATTTTGCAAAAATTGAATGGTTCACATACAGACAATAGTGACAATCATAAAAACGTGTAATCACATAACACCTCGTGTAATGAGCAAACTCTGTGATTTGTCAAAGTATTTCAAAGGCGATATTGTAAAATCTAATTGATTTTTATTGTTCATGGCACACTTTGCGATCAATAAGAAGAAGAAGATAATTTTTGTGTGACAGGTTTCGACGCCATTTCCTCACAAACCGTCGAAGATAAGTAGGTATATGTTCGGCTTTATAAAATATACATAGAATATTGGGTAGAACAGGGGTAGACATTTCTAGTCCAATAATACAAATAGGTACAAGGGCATTTCATTTAAAAAAAATAAGTAAGGTTATTATCTCGGAAAAATGTCAGTCTTTTGTTTTATTTTTCAAACAGAAAACAACTTTCGAGATAACTATACAATATGGTATTTGTTCCGTTTCGATACATTCAAAAACAAACAAGCTCTATAGCTTATTGAATGTTATCAAAGATAATGAAACACCCTGTACCTACCTATATTATTTTTCTATGGCCGTCTCATAAAACGGCTCACTCAAGTACATTTTCTACTATTATAGGTAATTTCATCACAGCACACACAAAAAATATCATTTCTCTTGGGCGCCCATTCGTCTGTCTCGAGAATCAGGTCCCAAGCAAACCCATGTTCTGTACTGTAAATACAAAACGTACAATACAAACATAGGTAATACATGAATCTATGAATACGAATTTCCGAAACCCGCAAATCGATAATGTTCAAATTACAGTTTTCTCTACATCATCACTCGCCGCATCTATGAGTGAAAAGCTGAACCCCAGAAAAATGCCAAATCGTGGTTCCTACCTGACCTACCCAAAGATGATTCCTTTCCATCTCTGTTATCCTATGCAATATGCCCCATCTTCTTTCTTTGTCTACTGTAAACCTTGGAAAAATCCCAAAACATTTCACAAAAAGTTTCCCCATCCAAGAACGGATTGTTTGTTGATTAAAATCGCAATGTTATATTGATAAGCAAATCCATGTGCCTCGAATAAGTTATTTTGGTGATGAAAAATGAAGAAATAGCCGAGAAAACAGCGATTGATGTGACCGTTTCGATACATCCAAAAATAGGTCATTTTTGATTGCCCAGAAAACTCTTCAAATTGAATATAGCTAATTCATGTTACTTCATTGGAATAGTACATCATTGTACATCATGTACATAACATGATCGCGTCTCAAAGTTGTGTTGTTGTCCCGAATTAAAACATTTAGTGGGTCCATGTCGGGTATAGGAGAATAACATTGCGATACGCCCACCTTAAGCAACAGTCTATCATCTACGTTATGAATGAAAAAAATGAAAATAAAAACCGTTTAACTATACATTTTACTGTAGCCGCTTTCGGTTTAGATAGATTCGATAAACCAGTATCATCAGCTACCGATTTTTTCTTTTTGCTGCACGTTTATAAAAAGATGATCGAGTTGACCGAATTACCGTTTTCGTAAGCAACTACTTTATGGGGAGTGGCATTTGAAATCCCAGCTACGAGAAAATCAGTCACCAAAATATATCAGTATGCAGCCTGAGAGAGATGATATCGGCAGTGTATAGTTCTTAGTTGAATCGTACTCTATTACGTTTGTATAACCGAGGACTAGAGAATAAATAGTATAGCATTGCCGAAGCCATAATCAGCCGAGTGACGCGCCTGCTATTTATCCTGTAGCCTACAATTTTCAGAATCTTTGTGGTTTTTCAAAAATGGACATTTTCCTTTCTCACCTTGTATCTATACATAACGGTATTGATACAAAATAAAACAAAGGAAGAATATTTTTGGACATACAAATACACTTTTCTTCCATTCAAGTGACGTTGTTTCTCTTAACGTTTCCGAAATCTACATGTAGATACTTTTTTCCGGTACACCCTGTATAGAATATATCCGCGGATGCCATTAACAAGAGAACAAATAGACCAAAAATTAAAAGATACGATGAAATGTCATTCTTGATAAAAAAAAAGTCTGTTTGTTGAGAAAATAGGAGCCACGCTGATAAAATTGATAATTATTAAACAGGGAGCCTAAAAAATGTGAGAACATAAAATGAACCAAGAGAAAACAGTCATTTCCTGGCCTTTTCACACAAAATGAAAGATGAAAAACTTTTAATTCATGAGATTAAAAAAAAAATCAAAATTTTCGCATGTTGGCATTTAACTACTTACATTCCATGACTTTAAGGCTATGCGCATGTTGAGTCCCGACCCACGCGACGTGGCACATGGAAGGGCCAATTCATCTTTCAATATTTGAACTCCAATATCTCCTGAATGGTTCAACCGATTTGAATATTTTTGGCCTTATTTGAAAGAGCCTTTTTTGGTCTCCTAAAAGACATTTTTTGTTAAATCTTTTAGTTCAAAACAAATACGCTAGAGTCAGGAGATATTTGAAATCAGATATTGAAAGAGGCATTGGCCTCCTCCTTCCTTATTATGACAGATACGAAAAAATTTCATGAAGCAAAATGACCAAAACTATATAAAATCACGTTTTAAAAGTTATAGCTCATCGTGTATGTTTCCGGAACAGTGTTAATTTCATGTAATTATTACTATTATTATTGTTATTGTTCTCATGGGTTAGTCTCACATTTTCTATGTGGTAAAAGGTAATGAGGGCTTTCGCAAAACTCATACCTTGTTGACTATTTCACGATTTTCCTTTCTATCCGACATGTTTCTAGGATCACTGATTTTTGCATGTCCGTTATTAGTTGGTGGTATATTGTGTTTCTTGAATCCTGTGGGTAACTCCGATCGTATGAGGCCAGTGACTGAGATGACCACGGGGAGATGAGGACTTCCACTTTGATTTTATTTTCTCAGCTAGGTCCGTGTATTTTCGTATTTTCTCTGTGATTGTCTTCTGTATGTTGTGATCCAGAGGGTGTGCAATATCTATTAACGTTGTGATTTTGTTGATTTTGTCTATTAGTGTTATGTCTGGTCTATTGTTTATAGTTGTTTTATCAGTTATGATTCCTCGGTCCCAGTATATTTTATAATTTTGGTTATCGTTGACTTGGTCTGATGGGTATTTGTAGTACGGCTCCTCTATTGTTTTTATGTTATGTTTGTGGAGTAGGTATTTATGGAGGATCTTGGCTGTCAGATTGTGCCTGTCCAGGTATTCTGTCTGTGCTAAGCTAGCACATATCAAAATCAAAATCAAATCAAAATTGCTTTATTGTTTGAAATATAGAATATTTGTAACAAAGCCAAGTTAATAAGTAAAGTGAATACAAGGAGGACAAATTAATTACTAAAATAATAACACAACAAATACACAAATAAATAAATAATGACACAAATACAAAATCAAAAATCTCCAACGGAAGGACGAACTGTATAATCGGAACATGAAATTATCCTAATTATATCACAATAATATCTATTCAGATAAATCATCGGCATAGAATTCAGTGGTATCGTAGTAGGCCTTTTCTTTAAGAATCCGATTCACTCTTGCCTTGAACACACGAAGTGATGGCGACGTTCTAATGTCTCTTGGCAGATGGTTGAACATCTTGATAGACTCATAGATCAACGAGTTTTTCGACAGCGAGTATTTCGGAATGGGCAATGGAATCAGATCGGTCTCACGAAGCTTGTATCTGGTCTGTCTGTCCTGGATGCGGTCTTTCCTGAAGATCAGGCAAACAGACTCCAAGATGAAGATGCTTGGAAGCGTAAGTATAGCATGTTGTTTGAATAAGGGCCTGCAAGATTCTCTCATTCCCACTCCCTATAAAAATCGTACAGCTCTCTTCTGAAGAACAAAGACGGACTTGAACAAGGCTTGGCTGCAAAAACCCCAAAAAGGAACTCCATATCAAAGAAGACTGTCAATCAGAGCAAAATAGGCGGTCCGAGCAACCATTTCACCTAATTCGCTGGATATTATTTTGATGGCATAACAAGCCCTTGCTAGTTTCTTGCTCAGTTCTTCAATGTGGGCTGAGAACTTGAGCCCATATCACTCAAAATATAATATAGGAAACTTGAATGGGAGGGAGGGGAATAAAGTTTTAGGCAACCAGAAAATCAAGTCGGATTTGTTTAGACGACTACCCGTTGGATGGCGCTAGAGACGGAGGTTTTCCTTGACAACAGTTGCCATAAATAACCAATCCCTAACCCTAGGCGTCATTGTCTTTTCACGTGTAATTTGAATTTTGTGCCCTAAGTTTCTAATTTTCAGTACCTAGATCATCTTGAAATTTGTGTTTGAACCTTGGATTGGACTATAATGTAAGCTTATCGTGAGTTCTTTGAGGAATGTATCGTCCCCTGGATGTGTGGATATTTTTAACAAAACACAATCCACATCCTTTCCAATGAAAGTTTTTCCACTGTTTTAGAAAAATTGGTTAAGCATGTCAAAAATCCGATTTTGAACAACAAAACTAAAGCACAACTGGGTATACAAGTCCTAGATTTTGTGGTTTGCATTTTATAGACTCAACATTCGAAATTTAATTTAAATATTGATTCACATGTCTTATCAAAAGTTAAAAACTGAAAAATATGCATAGGTTGCATTTGTCCAGGACATAGTTTTTGGACATTATAAAATGAACGTTTTTAAAAAATAGTTATGCATTTTTTCAGAATAAACCATGTGATAAATATTTAAATTATAATTTCGAACTTGGTATAAATCCTATTTTATCCAATAGATGGCTCCGCATACAATAAAAACAGATCCACGTTTTTGAGAAAAAATAGTCAAAAGTACGAGGACTACCCGTTGTAGGGCGCTGGCGAATTTCATTTCAAACTTTTGTATGGGAGTTTCCTATATATTTTGAGTTGAGTGATATGTGTAAGCTACGACATCCTGATGATATGTGTTGTATCGTTTCGGGCATTGATTCACACATTCTACAGTTATCATTTTGTATGTTAGTTTTTGTGATATATTTTTGGTAATTTCTTGTCGGTACAACCTGTATGGAGTACATGAATCCTTCTGTTTCACCATACAGGTGTCCGAGTTCGATCCATTTGGTTGACAGCTGATGTTGTTTATCGAGGTCGTTCTTGAATCTGCCATGTAGTTTTTTGCTGTTCCATGTCTGTGTGATGTTTGTGAAGAATGTTTTCTTGTCTATCTGCTGTAGTTGTGTGTGTGTGCTGAGTGGTGTGTATCTTTTGTCTGCTTGTTTGATGGACGCGTGTAATGATGACTGACCCACACAACACAAGATCGTTCAGAAATATTTATGAAATATGTCAAACCTTTCATATGAGTTACACTACAAAAGGTAGATGTCTGAAACATTTCCCTTACATATCATCTGCAATATTTTAAAAACGATATTTCAGTAACATTACTAAAGTTATATTTCAAATAGGTTGATGCGTAATATTTCAGAACTCTTTCTGAAACGTTGGATTTTTTTTATGTACAATGAATATTATTATACAAAAGGCAAGCAAATCAATATACGTTCTTCAATTTTTTTGAACTGCAAGAGTACACATAACCGTTGTATGAGTAAAGGTTACTATACTCAAACAACGACATAACTCAAGAACTGCATGGTGTCGAGTATCGGGCAGATCGAGGTTGCATGCTATTTCCTATTCCTATTTCAATTCCAAATAAAGCATTATGGCTGCCCTTGCATCAAGACTCTCTAACTCTCAAGTGTCAAAAGAGTCTTTCCTTTCCAAGATTCCAAGCAGACTTCAGCAAATATAACAAATATCACGTGATACATATATAAACAACGTCGATCCGTATCACGTGATTTTATACTTTCTGAAGGGATCAGGTAAATCGATCGAAGCCTCTACTATAACCACAAAAATATTTTGCTTGCTGTTTCTCTGTTTCTATCATTTGTCTTTTGTCATCATTCCGTCACTGTCTGTGTTTGAGGTTTGAGTTGTTTGAGGTTTGAGTCGTTTGAGTGTTTGGTAAGAAAAGGACACTTTAGTGAGAAAGGACGCCATTGCCCTGTGATTGTGCCTCAAAATCAAATATATACTGTAGAAAGCGATATCATGATGGGCAATAAAGATGTGAGCCTTTTCTATAGCATGAGTTAAAATCCCCTATTATCTATCATTTGTGTGCTAACAGTTTATCCGCTTTTGAAAGGAAAAATGAGGTTATAAAAGGTTTGGGTCAGTGTCAGTGCACCCTTGGAGCTCAAGAGAACGAGAACAGTAAGTTATTGTTTAAAATGTCAGGACAACCAATTTAGCTGTTATATATTTTGATTTCCAGAAAACGATGGAGACATGACATTTTTTAGTATGTATCCAAAACGTTTTTATGAAGGAAATTTCTATTACCTATTTTATATTATATACATGATTTTATTGTTCAGTTGAGATGTTTTTTTACGTTTTCCATTAGTGATGATTTATTCTGTATTTTATTCAGAATACTGAGTTTTTTCATGACTTGAAATGTTTATCTCTCGGTTTATCTATATTAAAGGTATTGGGTGTTTGGCGAAGGGTTAGCCAAACTTGATGACCGTATAAATAGATCTCGGTATAGATAGATATTTTATTAATGGACCTGTGCCCTAATTGGGCCTTTCAATACGCCCAACTTGGTGGGAGTCTGCCCCTCCACCAAACACCCGGTTTATTTTTATTCAATGCTGTTTATATTTATATTATTTATTAATAAATTACTCATAATATGTATTACGGAGTTTCATTATCCGGAAATCTTTCATTGGTCGAAATTTACTTGGAATTTCAATCAATTCAAACTGTTTTCAAAGGATAACAGAACCATAAGAATCCGACCTATAATTGGTTTTAGCAATATGGATTAAATATTGCCAGAAAATCCTACTGAAACATTACACAGAAATGTCTGTGAAACATTACAAAATGCGACATTTTCACATATATATATGTTTCAGCAATATTACAAATATGTTTCAAAATATAAAGGAAATATTGTTATCTTACAAAGTAGTATTTCTGAAATATTTCCGAAACTATACTGTGCTGTGTGGGGAGTTGCCTTCAAGTTAAAGTATCTTTGTAAGCTGTGTATTTGAATGTTGTGTGTTAATTCTATATTGATTAGGCGTCTTCCTCCTTGTTTCCTAGGTATAGGTATAATATCTCAACAGCCGAGTTTGGATGTAGGGCTCCATTATCCGTGAGGATTTTTCATGTCAGTCTGTCTAGTGCTTGTACGTCTGTTATGGCCCACTGTATGACTCCGAATGAGTACGTTAATATCGGTATTGCCCAGGTATTTATGGCTTTGATTTTATTTTTTGCATTAAGTTGTGTATGCATGACTTGTTCTCAATGGTCTCTTAAATTTCTTTCGTTTTATGTGTGAGTGTTTCATTCACTCCTAAGTATTTGTATGTTTCGTTGTTAGGTAGTGTAGGGAATGATATGTTGTTAATAAGAAGCTCTATGGTGTTCGTTTTTGTTGTTTTTCCTTTTTTCGCTATAGTTGATGCGCATTTATCTAGTCCGAAGTTCATTCGTATGTCTTTAGAGAACGTGGCAGTGGTTTCTAATAGCAAGGATAGTTGATTTTCGTCCGGAGAATATAACTTTCGATCGTCCACGTAGAACAGGTCTGATATTTTGTAATCTTTTGTTGGACTGTATCCAATATTTGATGACTTTAAAAGGCTGCTTAGTGGGTTGAGTGCTAGGATAAACCATTTTGGGCTCCATGTGTCTCCTTGGAATATTCCTCTTCTGATCTTTATGTTATTTTTATTTTATTTTATTTTATTCCTATTTATTCGGACATTTCCGATTTACATAATATTTGATTTGACAAAAAGCTAAAATTATTTGGTACAGTAATTGATAATTGATAAGGGCACCTGGGTGTGTTGATGGACACTTGTGTGTGCCAGTGTTCCTAACCATAGTTCCTAACTAAACTACGTGACTAAATTAATCCTAGTGTAATGTCTATCGTGCCTACAGTATGTTCACAGTTTTCATGCATATGTTTTGGTTCAGGCTAGACAAGAAGTTCTTCAGATTATTACCGATATAAATTTTACTACAATTTGGAACAAAAATTGTGATACAACTAATGTTCCTAAATTCAACCGTTATCGAGATATCGCGTTTTAAAAATGGCATTTTTGCAACTTTGAAATGCTATAAAACTCAAACTATTCAAGTTAGAGGAAAATGGTTTGCACTTTCCTGTCTTAACTTTTCAAGAGCTCTTCTGTCATTTGGATAGAAGGTAACGTCAACTGTCAACTTTTTTCGGCACATTTTGACATTTTTTCACAATAATGGATTTAATCTCCTTGAATAGTTCTTGAAAAGTTAAGATAGGAATGTGCAATCCATTTTTCTCTAACTTGAATAGTTTGAGTTTTATAGCATGTCAAAGTTGCAAAAATGCCATTTTTAAAACGCGATATCTCGATAACGGTTGAATTCAGGAACATTAGTTGTATCACAATTTTTGTTCCAAATTGAAGAAAGAATTGAAATATCAATTAATATACAGGGAGTTCCATTTAAAAAAATCATACTTTTTCGTGCCATACTTTTGTGACGCACCCTGTATGTTTCCAAATATTTTCAGAATGTGCGCTATTTACACCCCTAACCTGTGATGCATATTGATATTGATATTTTTCATATCCTATATGATAAAACCTACTTTACTCTATCGTTGGGACACCCTGTATACTCTTAATATTGAAAACCATCCATATATTGATAAATTAGATATAATTATGCGTAAATTTCAAAGATCAATATTGAATGTAGAAATAGACATCACTTTTTGGAAAATTAAGAAATTGGAGGAACAACGATGCAGAATCAAAGATGCCATAACTAATTGCTTACCACCTGATATAATCGACAATTTTAATGATTTCAATAAGATACGTTATGATCGGATTTTCCTGACTAAATAATAAATAAATGATTTCTTATTATTGATGTAGGTCCTATACTATTAAAACAAAGAATTTAAAAAAGATATCAAAGCCCACATCTAGATCATCTACTTTCATAATCAAAACACATGATAATTTTCTTTACAACTATACCGATGTCACTTTACCTACTCCGGTTCAGCGGATGTTGAGTGCAGGGCCGAAATTTTCTTTACCTATATCTAAAAAGGAATTACCTATTCCGATAATTATCAAAGACCTGGAATACTGCATTGGATCATTAAACTTACCAGAGGAGGAAAAGAACTTGGCCAGGGGAGTTTCAATTAATATAATTACAAATCATATACATTCACCTGACAACTTACATGAATCGAGAGCCATCAGAAAGGATTTCATGGAATGTAAAAAATTTCTGAACACTAACAACAACCTTGTCGTGATGAGATCTGATAAAGGGTCTTCTACAGTCGTTATGATGAAAGATGAATATTTGCACTCCATGAATGAATTATTGAGTTATCCTAACATATACAGGGTTTTTCACTTAAAACTCCCCACGTCAATATATCGGAAACGAATAGGAATATTTGATTTCTGTAAAAAGTAGTCAATGTATGGGGTCGAGTACTTA
This sequence comes from Orchestes rusci, assembly GCA_958502075.1. NCBI lineage: Eukaryota > Metazoa > Arthropoda > Insecta > Coleoptera > Curculionidae > Orchestes > Orchestes rusci. Next base: position 23,113,398 of record OY293307.1, read on the forward strand.
TTTTTCACAGTTAAAAACATTCGACGCCTAGCAAGAGTAAAGCGTCGCGACGCATCGAAAATATTAATCGATTGCAGGAACTTTGAAATTACGCGCATGCAAAAGTACAAGCTATTCATAAACTTTTTTGTTATTCAGTCGAACTCATTTATTCTACTCGGTTTTGAGATATACAGTGTGTCCAAGATAAGAATGTCTATCATGGGGATCTTGAAAACCGTGAGAGATACAAGGTCGGTTAAATGGAGGCAAAGTTGCGTATTTTGATGCTTAACAAAATGCCGTTTTGAATGCCAAGAAATTCCGACTAAGTCCGAAATTATCCGAAAAAAAACCGAAATTTTTCAAAATTGTTTTCATTTTTTTCTGACCACATTTGAAGAGATATTTTGAAATGAATGGAACTTCTTCATTGCCACTTTTTGCCCTTTACAAGATAGCGTTATTGAATTGAAGAACCGACGTTTCGTCTATGAGCAGCCATCATCAACTTTGTTTTTTTAAATACGGTCCTGGATTTTTTATGACGGATTTTGAGGGCCTCTTATGTTCCTAAGCCAACAATGTATCGCACTCATTAAAAAAGAGGTGTGCGTTTTTGATCCTATTAAAAATGTATTTTTTGTCTCTCTCTAACACATGAGTTCTCATGGAAAAATCCATCAACATAATTTTTTTGAATAATTGCGATACATTGTTGGCTTAGGAACATAAGAGGCTCTCAAAATCCGTCATAAAAAATCCAGGACCGTATCTTAAAAAACAAAGTTGATGATGGCTGCTCATAGACGAAACGTCGGTTCTTCAATTTAATAACGCTATCTTGTAAAGGGCAAAAAGTGGCAATGAAGAAGTTCCATTCATTTCAAAATATCTCTTCAAATGTGGTCAGAAAAAAATGAAAACAAATTTGAAAAATTTCGGTTTTTTTCGGATAATTTCGGACTTAGTCGGAATTTCTTGGCATTCAAAACGGCATTTTGTTAAGCATCAAAATACGCAACTTTTCCTCCATTTAACCGACCTTGTGTCTCTCACGGTTTTCAAGATCCCCATGATAGACATCCTTATCTTGGACACACTGTATATCTCAAAACTGAGTAAAATAAATGAGTTCGACTGAATAACAAAAAAGTTTATGAATAACTTGTACTTTTGCATGCGCGTAATTTCAAAGTTCCTGCAATCGATTAATATTTTCGATGCGTCGCGACGCTTTACTCTTGGTAGGCGTCGAATTTTTTTAACTGTGAAAAATAACTTCTCGACCCCATACATTGACTACTTTTTACAGAAATCAAATATTCCTATTCGTTTCCGAGATATTGACGTGGGGAGTTTTAAGTGAAAAACCCTGTATAAGAAAATTTCTTCTGACCCTACATCTAAGTTTCAAGCTAAGTCTAATTCTTTTATGAAGAAACTACACAGTCTAGGATTTATAGATGACCGCCAATTAAGAGTCGTATGTAAGAATAACTGTGTCACCCCAAAACTGTATGGATTGAGGAAAACTCATAAAAGTACGTTGAGTATGAGACCAGTAGTCAGTTGCATTAATTCACCGTCCTATAACTTGGCAGTATTTCTGCATGGCATATTGAATTATAAATCAAGCACTTCCATTTATAACGTCAAAAATTCGTTCGAGTTCGTGGACTCGATCCGAGGTTTGGTTCTTCTGGACGACTTCATTTTGATATCTCTGGATGTAGTTTCTTTATTCACTAACATTCCAAAGGACCTTGTAATGAATATAATCAGGAAAAAATGGGCTCACATCGCAGCATACACAGATTTAACAAGGGATATATTTTGTGAATTGGTCCATATCCGGTTGGGGACTAGCTATTTTCAGTTTGATAATAGTTTTTATAAACAGCTTGATGGATCAGCGATGGGTAATCCAGCTAGCCCAGTATTGGCTAACCCAGTCATGAATGAATTGTTCACGGAAGTATTGAACATTTTACCATTTAACTTACCGTTTATAAAGTTATATGTGGATGATTCATTGTTGGCCTGCCCAAAAAACATGGTTAATGATGTACTCGCAGCGTTCAACAATTTCCATCAGAAAATCCAGTTCACGGTAGAAATGGAAAAAAACGGACGAATACCTTTTCTAGATGTTGAAGTGAATCGTGACTCGGATTGGAACATCACCACAAATTGGTATCGAAAACCGACGTCCTCAGGAAGGGTTTTGAACTATTTATCAGCCAACCCTCTCACCCATAAGATAGCTACCGTTAAAAGTTTGTGCCATAGGGCATTCCATCTTAGTAGTGAACAGTGTTGAAAAAGCCCCAAATAAAATGTCTATAGTTTTTATTATGTTGCTAGGCAATGTTAATAAATGTCAGTCTGTACTGAAAAGTTAACGAGTGAGCTTCATTTTTCAACAGGTTATGGGCCCAGACCCGCAAATTCCGCAAAATAAGTCGTTAATTTTTTTCTGATTTGTGCAATTATGACTGCAAACTATATGGTGGATATTCCGAAATTGAAGGGCCGAGAAAATTATTCGGATTGGGCGTTTGCTATTGAAAACTACCTGGTGCTTGAAGGGTTGTCAAAATGTGTATCGGAAATTGTGGAAGCTGATGATGCCAAAGCCAAAGCAAAGATAATACTGACGATTGATCCTTCATTGTATGTGCATATTAAGGAAGCTACAACTACAGTGGTACTTGTGGAAAAAATTGAAATCATTGTTTGATGATGCTGGCTTTACTAGAAAAATTGGATTGCTGCAAAGTTTGATTTCTGCAAGACTGGAAAACTGTGAATCTATGGGTGCCTATGTTAATCAAGTAGTGGAAACTGGACAAAAGTTACGTGGCACAGGATTTAATATAGATGACGAATGGATTGGTTCATTGTTGTTGGCGGGATTACCTGAAAAATTCTCACCAATGATAATGGCTATTGAACACTCCGGAATGGTCATTTCCACAGATGCTATCAAAACCAAATTATTGGAGATGGAAGGAAAAGTAGGTGAATCTGGTAATGCATTTGTTTCAAAAGGTTGCCATGGGAAACAGGAGAAAAACAAGAAAGACATGAGAGATGTCAAGTGCTACAAATGCAAACAAATGGGTCATTTCAAAAATAAATGTCCAAATGCCAATTTTTCGGAGTATAAGCAACGAAGGTCCCCAAATGCATTTAGTGCAGCTTTCTTGAGTGGCAAATTCAAGAAGACTGAATGGTATAGACTCTGGAGCGAGCGTTCATTTAACTGCGAACGAGAGCTGGATCGAGCAGCGATTGATGAGCAGAGATATAAATGAAATTATGGTGGCAAATCAATCAAAAATGTCCGTCATATGTTCAGGAAGTGTTAAGCTCGAAACAATTGTTGGTGGGAGTCATTATGACATTATTGTGAAGGACGTGTTATGTGCTCCGCAGTTGACCACCAATTTGTTGTCAGTAAGTAAATTGATTCAAAATGGGAATGTTGTCAATTTTAGCTCTGATGGTTGTCAAATATAGGTATAATGTACAAGGAGTGTTGGTGGCGACAGCTGATTTACAAGATGGTGTCTACAGATTAAACAATGTGAAGCCTGAAAATTGTTTGATAGCGTCATCAGTCGCACGACAAGTCTCAGCAACTACATGGCATCGAAGATTTGGGCATATAAATAGCCATATAAATAGCAGTTATTTGAATCAAATGAAGAAAAAGGAATTAGTAATTGGTGTCAAGTATCCAGGGATGACGGAAATTCAGAAGCAGAACTGTGAAGTATGCTGTGAAGGTAAGCAGTGTCGGCTGTCATTCACACACAAAGGTATGCGAGCTGAAAACCTACTGAAAGTGATACACGCAGATTTATGTGGTCCCATGGAAACTAAATCAATTGGTGGAGCCAAATATTTCCTTATCTTTAAAGATGACTGTAGCAGAATGGCATTTGTATATTTTCTGAAGACTAAATCTGATGTTTTAAGCTGTTTCAAAAACTTCAAGAGCTTGGTGGAAAACCAAAAAATGTGTAAGATCAAGGCATTCAGATCAGATAATGGAGGTGAGTTTTGTAACACTGAATTCAAATATTTTCTGGAATCCAATGGAATTGTGCATCAGCTGACAAACCCCTACTCACCTGAACAAAATGGTATGTCGGAGAGATTGAATCGTACTCTGGTTGAGAAGGCGAAGTGTTTGATATTTGATGCAAATTTGGAGAAGAAGTTTTGGGCTGAAGCAGTGAATACTGCAGTTTACCTAAGGAATAGATCGATTGCATCAGGTTTGCAGAAAACTCCATATGAAATCTGGACGGGGGACAAGCCTGACGTAAGCAATTTAAGGATTTTTGGTAGTCATGTGATGGTGCATATCCCAAAGCAGAGAAGATTGAAATGGGATAAGAAGGCTGAAATCAAATCCTGGTTGGCTACAGCGATAACACTAATGGTTATAGGGTTTATAACACAAAATCCAATATAGTAACCACCAGCAGAGATGTGATCATAATGGAAAATTTACAAGAAAATGAAACTATAGAGGACAGGGTTCAAAGTGCAGACTCACAAGTTTAGCTGCAAACGAGGACTCAGTGATAGACAATGCTATTCTTGGAATTGAATCAGATACTGCAGAAACCAAGGCAGAATCATTCAGTGAGGCTGGAGCAAGTGATGACAGTGAATTCGTTCCAGAACAGCCAGTGCAGCAGAATGAAACATTGAGACGGTCAACAAGAACGCCAAAACCAAGGATGTTCAAAGATGCTGAAACCTACATTTGCTCTGAAAGTTTTGATTTTGAAAGCGATCCAGTGACCATGCAGGATGCGTTATCAAGACCAGACAAGGAACAATGGGAAGAGGCGATTCATAGCAAAAGGCTTTACACAAAAAGAAGGTACCGATTTTTTTGAACGGTATTTTGAAAGAAGATGTATATATGATGTTACCTGAAGGTTTGAGTTATGATATTGGTCACAAAAAGGTCTTAAAATTAAAGAGAGCCATCTATGGTCTAAAGCAAGCTAGTAGAGCATGGTATGAAAGAGTAGACTTATTGCTTAGTAATTTTGGATATGTCAGGTCGAAACTAGAACCATGTTTATTCACAAAAAGGAATGGTGATAAAATGACAATAATTGCTTTATACGTTGATGATTTTTTTTATTTTTTTTAATGATTGTGAGGAAACGGGAACTTTGAAAAGTAACTTAGCTAAGGAATTCAAAATTAGAGACCTTGGTGAAATCAAGCAGTGTCTTGGGATGAGAGTTCGAGTAGATAAGGAAAATAAAATAATCACAATAGATCAGGAGCAATATATAAACCATGTTTTGAAGCGATTCAATATGTCAAATTGTAAACCTGTTGGTACACCAATGGAACAGAATGTTGATTTTAGTATAAATGTTAATGTTACAGATACAAAAATCAATGTTCTATATCAGGAATTAATTGGTAGTTTGATGTACTTAGCAGTACTAACTAGGCCAGATATTGCTTATTCTGTTAGTTTTTTGAGTCAGTTTAATAACTGTTATAGTGAAATCCATTGGAAACAAGTTCAATGTGTTTTAAGATATCTACAGGGAACAAAGAATTTTGGGTTGAAATTTATAAAAGATAATGAGAAACTAGAAGGTTTTGTAGATGCTGATTGGGCAGGTAATATAAGAGATCGTAAGTCCTATAGTGGCTTTTGTTTCAATTATTCTGGTTCAATCATTTCGTGGGAGAGTAGAAAACAGAAAACTGTTGCTCTTTCAAGTACTGAAGCAGAGTATATGGCAATTTCTGAAGCTTCAAAGGAATCCATTTATTTGAGGAATTTATTGAATGCATTGTTTGGTGATTTAAAATGTATAACTGTATTCAATGATAGTCAGAGTGCTCAAAAATTGTCAACAAATCCTATCTGCCATAAAAGATCAAAGCATATTGATATACGGCATCATTTCATTAGAGATTCTGTTGCACAGAATATGATCAGGTTGAAATATTTACAGACAGCTGAAATGCCTGCCGACATTTTTACGAAAAGCCTGTGCTCTGCGAAGCACTATAGTTTTTTGAAAATGCTGGGTCTTGTACCGGTGTTGTAGAGATATAGTCTGTTCATGGCTTTTCTGCGGTTACGTCATACTTTTCCGTCTTTCTCTTGCACATTGAAAAAAAAATCACGTTCGTCTGGAGGAGGGTCTTTCAGATCAATTTGACAAATGTCACATATGGAGCGATCAATCTACGACATACTGCCAAACGTCAAATACTGTGACGTGACCGCAGAAAAGCATTGAACAAGCTGTAGTTTTGTTATTGATTGTATTTTATATTGTGTGCTAGTGGGAGTGTTGAAAAAGCCCAAAATAAAATGTCTATAGTATTTATTATGTTGCTAGGCAATGTTAATAAATGTCAGTCTGTACTGAAAAGTTAACGAGTGAGCTTCATTTTTCAACAAACAGTACCGTGACAATAATTATAAGATAATTAAGGAGATCTTGAAATAATAATAATAATAATAATAATATCTTTATTTAGCAGCAGCTATAAAATTACAGTGTATAAAAATGTTGTATCTAATGGAATACAATAGTCATGAGCATTTATAAAATTTCAATAATCTAAGTAGTTTAAAAAGTAAAAATGTTTAAAATAACATATAAAGGTAAAAATATAAACAGTACAACACCACAGTTAAAATTTTAACAATACATGTTCCCTGAGCAGTCTTTTGAATACATTCAAGTTATCACAGTCTTTGATCTTTGGTGGCAGATTGTTAAATTCTTGCAGGCCCTTAAGATGGAATTTAACATTTGACTAGTATTACATTTGGTGTTCACTATAAAATCACTTTTGTGTCTTGTATTATGATCATGTACATCCCCAAAGTACTTGTCCTTTTCACAAATATACAATGGTGTCAATTTAATCCTAATTTTGAACAAGAATACATATAAGTTGAAAATAATTTTCTGGTTAACATTTAACAAATCCAAAACATCAAGCATTAGTCTAATCGGAGTATATCTATCACACTCCATTCTCATGGCTCTGTTTTGAATTTTTTGCATTTGGTCTATTTTAAACTAAGGTAACAGGAACAACAAAGATGAACAGAACTGCAAGTGAGGAGAGGCAATGGCATGGTATAATTTGATTTTTGTAGCTACAGATAATTGTTGACCTACTCTAGCCATAAAACGAACTTTTTGTGAAAATTTACGCATTACATAGTCAGCATGAGGAACAAAGGATAGGTGGGAATCAAAAATAATAATTATCCCTCTTTACTGATAAACGGTATAGTAAATCAGTTCAAGAGCAATATACTGAACCAACAGCCACGGGACCGAGACTTAATATTTTATACATTTCCATACATACAAGGTCTTTCAGAAAAAATCGGCAGTCAGATTTCCAGAACGGGCCCAACGTGTAAAATGGCGTTCTATAACACCAAAGTAGTGGGATCTATTTTCTCGAAGGTGAAAGATTCTATACCAAATAAAGATCGTTCAAATCTTGACAACAAAATACCATGTATTAACTGTGACAACTGTTATATCGGTCAAACACGACAATACTTGAACAAAAGACTATATCAACATCGATACGATTGCAAAGAAATAAGTAGGTACAAGAATGAAAAGACTGCACTCTCGGATTATCATTTCACAACCAACCACAACTTCGACTTTAATAATGTGGAAATCCTTGATTTTGAAAATAATTGGTACAAGCGTAATATCAGTGAAATGATCCACATATCAATAAATAAAACTATTAATAATAGAACCGATGTACAGGGATTGAACACTCAGTATAGTAATTTGCTGTATCTGTATAAAAATAAACATTAGAGATAGTAGAATGATTATGGTCGTCTTGAAACCCAATCGGACCAGCATTTGTACATTTTCTGTTGTTCTGTCCACATATACTTCAACATTTTAATATGTGTGTGACATATTATACAGGGTGTTTCAGAATAACATGCTAATAATAAAGGGGGTGATTCTTGGGCTCATTTTAAGAAAAAAAATTCATATGAACGTATGTCCTAAACGCCTTAACTTTTGAGATACAGGGTGTCAAAGTTTTGAAAAATAGATACTTTTTTTACAATAACTTTGTCATTACTGTAGATATCTTTATGAAATTTGGGTCAAAAACGTGTTGTAAACCAGAAAATGCGTTTTGATGAGTACATGGAAAGTGTGTAACAAATCTGAGCTTGCAGATTGTTTACTCCGAAGCTTTTGACTTTGCAGTAAAATCTATTTTATTTTTTAAGCGAAAACTATGCAGCTGACGAAAAAATACCAAGAGAGCAAATTTGTTCAAAAATGAATGAAGATTTCAAAAATGATTTTTATTTCAAGAAAAACCAGTGGTGTACTATTTTTTTCCCAAAAAATATGCAAACCAAAACCCGCATGGACGGCACTGGTCAGAATAATTAAATTGTTAGTGCATCAAAAAATGAGTATTAATGCCTAAAATACATGACCCAAATTTCATAAAGATATCTACAGTAATGACAAAGTTATTGTGAAAAAAGTATCTATTTTTTAAAACTTTGACACCCTGTATCTCAAAAGTTGAGGCGTTTAGGAAATACGTTCATATGAATTTTTTTTCTTAAAATGGGCCCAAGAATCACCCCCTTTATTATTAGCATGTTATTCTGAAACACCCTGTATATTTCATCTTCATCTTTTAATGCCGTGTGCTGTTATAATGTTAATCATTGTTTTATGCATGACATGGAACTTCTTCAATTGACCAAAAAGGTATGAATCCTATTTTGTTAACCTTTTCGCTTGTTTTGTTGTGTTTTTTTTCTTTTCTTTTTTCATGTACTTTGATAGTTTGTTTATATGAGTTATTTGCTTTATCCATTGTAATATTTAAATGTATCATCTGAGATTTTTGTTTTCTTGTTTTTTTTTTTATTGTCATATCAGACATTGTATGTGCATTTCTTTTGTAGCCTTGATAAAGACTCGAATTAGAAGTCGAAACGTCGGCAATTTGAAAATCTAAGGAGTTTCATTTAATGTCCTCAACCCCACTATTACGTTGCATCATCTGGGATTATGGTTAGTCTTCTTGACAATATTTCTCTGAGTAAATAAAATTTGTAAATATGTGTTCGAATTTTTTTTGTCAAATAGTTAATATGGTCTGTCCATTTGAGGTGTTGATCTATCATTAGATCAAGGTATTTTATGTTGGGTACGCTTGATATGTCCTCATTATTATCCAATGTCATGCGTTCAAAATTAGGTCTGTTTGCCGAGGTCAATGAAAATGCAATGTATTTAGTCTTTGTAACATTCAGCGACAGTTTATATGTGCCCAGCCAGTCTCCCACCATGTTTAGGAACCGGGTAGCTTTATTCTTTGCCTCGTCCCATGTTTGTCCGTTAAAGAGAAGTGTTGTGTCATCTGCATATGAAATTATTTTTCCATTTATTTCCAATTTTAATAATGAGTTTATATATGTTATTTTTCCATTTATTTCCAATTTCAATAATGAGTTTATATACAGTGTGACCCATTTGTTTTGGGAACACCCTGATGAAAAGTTTATTTCTCAACCGATTTGGTTCGTTTTTTTTTGGATTGTAGAGCTCGAAAAATTGTATATTCTTGGCAAAAAGTGACCTTCGCCATTTTGACTTCAAGGCCTACTATGTTAGTTTTTAGGAGCAAAATTTCAGGAAACCATATTAGCGATTTTTTTAGAAAAAATCTGTGTGCGCCACTGGATTCAGCATCCTTTAAAACGGGTCTATACAAATTTTCAACCGAAAATATCAAGTTGAAAAAAATTAAAAATTCGCACTTAAACAATCTTTGATTCTATCAAAACAAATAAAAATGACATAAAACTAAAAATTTGTAACTTCTACCAAACCACTATCAACTTCAATGCAAGTGCGAATTTTTAATTTTTTTCAACTTGATATTTTCGGTTGAAAATTTGTATAGACCCGTTTTAAAGGATGCTGAATCCAGTGGCGCACACAGATTTTTTCTAAAAAGATCGCTAATATGGTTTCCTGAAATTTTGCTCTTAAAAACTAACATAGTAGGCCTTGAAGTCAAAATGGCGAAGGTCACTTTTTGCCAAGAATATACAATTTTTCGAGCTCTACAATCCAAAAAAAAACCGAACCAAATCGGTTGAGAAATAAACTTTTTATCAGGGTGTTCCCAAAACAAATGGGTCACACTGTATGTTATGAAGAGTATCGGACCTAAGATTGTGCCTTGGGGTATGCCAATTTGTATAGCCAAGGGATCAGTAAGTATTGAGTTCAATGTAAGCATTTGCTGTCTGTCTGAAAGGTAATTCTCAAAAAGTTTAAGGACGTTTCCCTTTATGCCATATTTCATCAGGACATTTAAAAGGTTTTGATGAGCGACCGTGTCGAAAGTTTGGCCAAGTCTATAAACACAGCAATTGATTTTTTGTTGTTCAGATTATCTGAGATTTCTGATGTGAGGGCATACATTGCGTCTACTGTACTTGGGTTAAAAATAGAGATTTTGGTGTATTTTCAAGTATTTCATGAGATGTTCCAGGTGTTCCAATTCTTTTCTCCATTTCTAGTCCAACTGTGGTGTAATATTCACTGCAATAGTTTGCCATGTCCATGCCATTTGCAAAATTTCCACCGTCTTTGTTTTTTATAGATAGGGTCTGATCTTTGGCCTGATCTTTTTCGTTGGTTGCCTCTCTAATTATTTTGTAGACGTTTTTTATATTATCTTGGTAAGCCTCAATTTTATGTTTGTAGAAAGTGTTTTTCTGTTTTTTTCAGTAACTTGTTAAGTTCGTTTCGATATCTTTTATATTGTTTATTCAGTACGTCGGTGTAGTTGAATCTGAGTTTTCTCTTTAGTTTGTCTCTCGTTCTGATTGATGTAATCAGTCCTTGTGAAATCCAGTTCTTGATTTTTCTTTGTGTATTTTGTCTTGTATGTCTTTTTGTTGCTTTGAGTTTTACATACTGACATGAAGCGCTTGGTCGCCTCTTCTGGTTCTTCTGATTGGAGCACCGTCAGCCAATCTTGCTTGGATATTTCCTCTTTGAATGCTGCATGGTCAATGTATTGGTGATGGTTTTCGGAGTTGTTTTCACAGTCAAGGTTCATTTCTGTCGTTTTGTTGCAGGTGGTGATGTTTAGCATATTGGAATGTGGTCTGTTATGTCCGTGTCCAGTACAAATGATTTCAATTTTAGATTATTTGATTTGTTTTTCTGTCTGACAAAGATATGATCAATACATGATGAAGCATTTACAAAGTTTCTGGTTGTGGAGTTAATAAAACCATGACGTCCCATCAATGACAGATATTGGTTCACTCCAGCATCTTCACTGAGCTTGATGCTTATATTGTTATCCCCTTCCAGTGAATATCTCGATGCTCTTGTCTAAATTATTTTCAAAGTAATGCAAATCATTACAGAATGCAAGTTCATTAATTTTTGAGGACTTATATACACAGCATACTCCAAAAGATATATTGCTTAAACTAAAAGTTATTCTACTCATGGTCATTCTAGACAAATTCAGTATTTTGTGGTCTATTTTAACATTGAAATTAATTTAAAGGAGTATTAATATTCCATCATTCTTATTGAAGTTTTCATTATTATGGAAGGGACGATAGCCATCTAAGTTAAAATTGTCACATCATTCTATTTGATAGGATTCACTCAGTATAATTATGTCATTACAGTAATGTATAAATTGGTCAATGAAAACTGGTATCTGATCAAAGTTTTTTCTTACACTCGTTATATTCAGCTGTATCAAATTAATAATTTTACCTTCAAGTACTATCTGATCACTTAACAAGCACTAATCCACCATACTGTCGAGAGAACTGTCTTCGTTGATGTCCTCCAATATCTCGTCCTGTATGTTGTTAAACATTTTGATGAAAGTTGTAGTCTCTTTACCTTTTATTAATCCAGTATGGTACTTAAGAGATTGACAGCTCTCGTCAAGTGCACTATGATCTGTTCCATATTGCGTTTTATAAAGGTTGTTTGCGCTGACACAGTTGATGCATTTCTTTGTTTGACGGTCACATTCATTCGTTGGATGTTTTTCAGCACAATTGGCACAAGTTTGAGGTTTTTTGCAATTACTACCTTTATGTTGGTATCCCTGGCATTGAAAACATCTCGTGACAGTAAGGTCTTCATATATACTGGCAGCCGTTCCCATTCAATATAGATCTTCTCGTAGGCCATGATTTTAGAGAACATTCTGCAAAGATTGTAGATGTTGATTTGTTTTTGATTTTCTTGACGTAAGTTATCTTCAGGTCTTCAGGTAGTCAGAGTCATCCATCCATCTGTTTTGTTTTCTGATGCTGTCTTCCAGAATATTGATGGGTTTGTCTCCAGAATAGTTGACTATTTTTATCCTTGGTGGAAGTTTTTTTGGTATTTCAATATCATATTTTCCATTGAGTTTGATCTCGGCTTCTGTTTTTAGCTTCTCAATTTCTTGTTCTGTATCACATTTCAATTTAATTTCCTTTTTTTTTTTGTTTCATTGAAATTTCTCATTCCTATATTTACTCTACCAGAGTAGTTCCTGAACTTCCTCACGGCTAGCTTCTGTGTTCTGACTTATTTTTGGTTTAATAATCAGTGTGGGAAGACTTGAGTTTGTGGCATTTACAGCCACTGTCTCTTTAAGCTGGTCAACGTAACTCCTATTTGGCAGCTTTGTCTTCAACTCTTCTATGTCTTTCTTCATTGCCTCCATCAGTTTCATCATAAACGGCATTCTCGCAATATACTTTTTACAGTCTTCACAAATGAAGAGCCAAATTCTCTTTTGCAAGGGCATGCAACGCGCCTCCGATGATGTAAGGTTTGTACATTTCTTATGAATTTTCTGAAGGCATGAATCGCATTTGTAATAGTCAGAAACACAATTTTGTTTACATTTAGAACATATTTCGTTCTCCAGTTCATTGCCCTCCATGGATGACTATTTATCTGCTTGTTTATTTCTTGATTTGAAATTTAAACATTATACGTCCATACCATCAACCAGACCAAAAAAGTGAAATGTGAGTTGGTACCTTTTTTTCCCAGTTCCAACTGATGAGTGGTAATTATTGAATTGTGTAGTTGCAGTGGTTATTGGATGTTGCAAATTCACTCACTAGGTGTAGAAAGTTATCTTATGTCGGATTCCAAAAAATCACAATTTCCGACGCACTATTTTCATAGAAAAACTTAGATCTTTCACGAGTCAATTCTACACGTGCAGGCCACACCGTACTTCTTAGAAGTCCAACATTTATTGGTTTCAAGATCTATTTGAGGTAGAGTGAGTATTAAATTTGTTTCTCAATTTTCCATAGTTTGTTTCAGGAACCGTATGATGTTCAGATCGATCTTATAAATTTCTAAAATGCGAAGCAACCATGAATGAGGGATGGAGTCATAAGCTTTTTGATAGTCTATCTAGGGCCCGTATTTTCGTTCTCCAAAACGCTCAGCGCTTTCAAAGCGCATGGCATTTGACAGGCATGTCACCTGACAGAACAACAAATTTTTGTTGTTCTGTCAGGTGCTAAACGAAAATTCACGTCACAAATGCCAGGCGCTTCGAAAGCGCTGATGGTTTTGGAGAACCAAAAAAAACGGGCAACTGTTATGTTACTGCCGTTTGCTTCTGCTTGCCTCATTATCACCCTGTCTATTATCAGTTGCTCTTTGCAGCCTTTCGCTCCTTTTGTACATCCTTTCTGTTCTTCATGTTCGATTTTTTGCTCTGCGATATGTTTTGTTACTTTTTCGGCTATCGTTTTTGTGATAATTTTGTAAATAGTGTTCAGGCATGTAATTGGTCTGTAGTTTTTGGGGTCTTCTGTGTTCTCGTTTTTAGGTTTGAGATATGTTATGCCATGTGTTAAGGATGGTAGGACTTCTTTCTGGGTGGGTGATTACATGTTGGATTATTTGTGTCATTTTTCAATGTAGTGACGTCAGATGTTTCCAGAAATAATTATAAACTTAATCTGGCTCTGGTGCCTTCCAGTTTGGCAGCTTCTTTAGTATGAGTTTCAATTCATCCGTCGTTATTCCATATGGTACCATTGGCTCTACTGTCTCTGTTCTCTTTTGCTCTGTTTTGATCCACTTACCATTCTCGTGTTCCACTGGTTCTGACCATAGTGACTTCCAGTATTTTTCGACTTCTGCCTGTTTTGGCGCTTTAATATATTTTGCCTCCTCGTTTGTTTGTTCCAAATTTTTGTAAAAATGCTTTTCGTTTGATGTGAAGTTTATGTTGTCTTGTTTTCTTTTATAAGAAATGATGAACCTCTTCAATTTTTTACTTGATGCCATTAGTTTTTGTTTCAGTGTTACTATTGCTTCTGTTATTTGTCCTGTTCTTGTACCTGGGTTCGTATTTATGTTGAATTTTTTGTAAACTCTGTCATGTTTTTGTTTTGGGGCTACCAATGAATTATTCATTTGTGTAAGATCACTACGATTTTTACTTATTTTGTGTTCTTATCGTTTTTGCCATGGAGGCTTTTTGTTTGAATTTGTTTTGACTTTTTTATTATTTGGTTTATTTTTGTTGATTATTCCTAAGGTTACTGTGATTTATATGGCCGTGATATACGTTATGTCTATAAGATCTTCTACACTTTTTATGTCATTTTTGTATTCATTGATGTACTCATCATAGTTTTGGACTGTGCTCTTTGTGTTCCGGTTATATTTTAACCTAGGTAGACTTTTTCTGAGCTGGGATTACTTCCTTTGTATAGTAACATATTTTTGTTGAATGTTTGTTCCATTTCTGTTAGTAACTCTTGGTTGTCCGTTCCGTTTGTGTTTGTTTGTATGTATTCTTCAGCTGTATTGGTGTGTGTTTGATTTTTGTGAAAATGTAATTCGGTTTCAGTTGTCTTTGCGAGTTCATTCTCGTTTTGTGTTACCTGTTTTGTTTCTGGTGTATTTTTTTCCTGTATTTCTGATCTTATTTGTTCCTTGATGGTTGGTGTTCAGTTTTCCCTTTTTCTCTATCACTCTTTTTTTGTCACATATGTTTTGTTCGCTGGATTCAGATTCTGGATATATTTTCTTCCAATCTTTGTAAAAGTTTTTCCGGTGTCCTGTTGTTTGATTCTCGTAGTGGGCAGCTCTGAAAAAGGCTTTGAAAACATCCATGTTATTTTGTTTTGTCCAATTCAGCCTTTGTGCCCGTCTCGTGGGAGGAGCAGATTGAGACTGTCCTAAACCATGAGTGGGTAGAGCCGCTGTCGATACGTCATCATCGTTGGTTTTTGGAGTATTGCCTGTGTCGTCAACTTGATTGGTCGGCTGATTGATCCCGCGCCGGTCCCGACCGTGGCGACGCTCGTCCGAGGTTCGGTTCTTTCGTTGGGAACCCAATGTACTTATACCCTTGGCGGTTGTGCCGGTTTTGTCCACCCCAGGTATTTTATTTTCCTGATGCCCTTCAGCCTATTAAGGCTGACGAGCATCCACATCGCCAGGGACGGGCCCAGATAGCAGTCCGACATCAGCCACGGGTTATTATTATTATTATTATTATGCGGAATATTGCGATGCGGTTTTCACTAAAATTAAGCTAATTTTATGGCCCGTTAAGGAATTGGTACCGTTCAATTTGACTTTTTTCCAAAAATCGCAAAAATGTATACCTAATCGCTGCAAATATCGTCCTCCAGTGAAATTGTTTTGAACTAAGAGTTTCATCAAAAAATTTAATTTGTAAGATAATAAAATTCTTTTGCAAACAAGGTCAAAATTATTCAAATCGGTTGAAAGGTTCAGGCCAGGGTTCAGGAGATATTGGAATTCAAATATTAAAAGATGCACACACCGGCAAAATCAGGGGAACGCACAAAATGTATACAAAGTTTGACATCAATTTTCTCTAGAACTCAATGCTCGATTTCCATATGTTTTCTACTGGATTGTTGATCGGCTCATTCTTGTAGCATATACAGGGGCGAAAAGGAAGTAAGTATTTTTTGGGGTTATTTGAGACACTCTGTGGAGTGAACCGCTGACAGTTGAATATGGTCTTTAGCATCACATTGTAGCCTGATCTTTTCTTAACATTTCCGTTTTTATTTTCTGTGATATCTCAATTTTTAACGAAAATACAGGGTTTCTAAGAAAAGTCTGAAATTAGTCTTCATTTTTTACTATACATAATTACTTTTTGAATAACAATGAACGATTGAGGATCAAACAATAGATACACTAATTAAGTTACGCGTGTGACCTCCCTTATGACTGCACTCATCTGCCTTCCCATGCATCTGATGACATTGTCGATGAGCTCTTGTGGCAAATTGCCCCAGATCTCAACCAAAGCAGTCGTCGGCCTAACATGTCCCAGATATGTTCAATTGGATTAAGGTCCGGGGAACATGCAGGCCAGTTCATGGTTCTTACTCCTACGTTATCCACGAAACCAGAAACGCGACGAGCCACGTGAGAGCGTGCATTGTCGTGCATAAACTGAAAGTTCTCTCCGACAGTCTCCGATATGGGGGGCAAATGGTACAACATGCTGTTGCTGAACATCTTGGATGTATCCATCTGCATTTAAGGCACCAATAATAATCACTTAGTCTGTTCGTGCTCCTAAACATATCCCCCCACACCATTACTGAACCACCGCCAAAGGAGACCGTGAGAGTGAAATTAAATTGTTCATCTTTTTCTGCGCGGCGACGATATACCTACTTACTCTTTCTCTTCCATCAATCGAATTAATGCAAAGCCGGCTCTCATCTGTGAAAAGCACGTTGGCTCACGTGTGATAGCCCCAATTTTCATGATCCCTAGCAAATTCCAGTCTGTTCACTTGATGACGTCGTCCGCAACATACGCGTAAGATCTACCATTTTCAATCAACGCTACAGCCTTCGCCACATCAGTAGAAGCCATATCACCCATGTTGGCTTTTAAAAATGAACGATTGTTTCAAGTGATTTTTGCTTGACATTGACAATAATCAGAGGCAAATAAGACTGCATTGAGTAATCATGGCAACAAATCACGTTATTATAGGTATGTTCGTAGAACAATCACAAACCAGTCAGAGCCAATCAGCATTATTCATTTGCAGTTTGGAAACCATTTCTGATTATTTTGACAAATCGATGAAGCGCTGGTCGATTTTTGATTGTTCTACGAACAGACCTTATGAAAAGTAAAAAATGAAGACTAATTTCAGGCTTTTCTTAGAAACCCTGTATTTTCGTTAAAAATTGAGATATCACAGAAAATAAAAACCGGGAATGTTTAGAAAAGATCAGGCTACAATTCGATGCTTGAGAAAATGTACAACTGTCAGCGGTTCACTTCACAGAGTGTCTCAAAAAACACCAAAAATTCCTCACTTCCTTTTCGCCCTGTATGCTACAAAACCGAATAATTTTAAAACGAAAGTTAGTCAGATGTATTCTTGAAGAGCCGATCAACAATCCAGTAAAAAAATTATCGAAATTGAGCATTGAGTTCAAAAGAAAATTGATGTTGAACATTGTATACAATTTGTGCGTTCCCTTAATTTAGCCGGTGTGTGTACATTGGCCTCCCCCTCCCTTATTTTGACAGATACAAAAAGCGTCATGAAGCAAAATGATCCGGTATCTCCAAAGCTATAAAATGGCGTTTTCGAAGTTATTGCTTATCGTGTATCTTTTCGAGACAGCGTTAACTTTATGTTTCTTCATAGCAGTTACGCCCCCTCGCGGTCAAATTACGAACTTCAAAATAATTTCCAGTCATTTCTCTTGCCCACTTTATTCATGGAGGTCTTTTCCCAAGCCTCCAAGTCTTATCATTATTGAGATACAGCCGCTCCGGACACCCTGTACAGACTACGGACTAGTTTTATACTTATATTATGCTATTGCCAGAGACAAATGAGAAATTCAATATTGTCTTTGCTGGATTGCCAAATTGTGAAGAATTTGAATGTTTCAAAATTTATCTCGCCTTATGATGTCGGAAATTCCCCGAGAATCCTTGA
Organism: Orchestes rusci; assembly: GCA_958502075.1. Lineage (NCBI taxonomy): Eukaryota > Metazoa > Arthropoda > Insecta > Coleoptera > Curculionidae > Orchestes > Orchestes rusci. The sequence goes on from OY293307.1 coordinate 23,131,470, forward strand.
AATTCTCCGAAATTCCCCCAAATTCCTTGAACTTGCCTTTGTTCACTAAAATACCCGGTGATTTCCTCCTCGGTTAAAACTATAGAAAGTGCAGACCGTTTGTCTTTATATTCAATCGTTGGAGTTTTATAGCATGTTATACATGCGAAGCAAAAATGTCATTTATAAAACGCGATGGCTCAAAAACGTCTGAATTTGGGAAGATTATTATATTGTATGTCACTATCCATGACCAAAATTGGAGAAAGAATTGAAATATCCATCAATATACAGGGGGTTCTGTTTAAAAAAGTGCAACCGACTGTCCCGACTTAATGATCAAAGCTGTATCGTTACAGTTATCACTAACTTATAGGCATCTGAAATCATCAAAACTTTTGTATTTCACTTTTTCCGGTACCTCCTATAATATTTTACCCAATAATCGACCGTTTCCATATTATATCAGTGTGTATTTTGAAGTATTTTGCTAACCGATTTTCTCTTTAGCAAAAACTCCTGTATAAAAATTTTGACAAATCTTCTTATTTAGATAATAAAATCAAAGTATCTTCAATATTGTTCAATATAAAACTTTTAGAGCGAGGATCATATCTCGGCATAGTTAAACATTCGTATAATAATAAAAACTAAACATCAAGATGGGTTCTTTACAAAGAGGCGTATCAAAAATCAAAACAAAAAATGCTTTATTGTTTATACCAGTGGTGAGACCAGAGCCCACGTGCGGTATCTATGGAGAATCCTACTTGAAAAGTCTTATCAACTGAACTGTAACACAACACAAAAATCACAGGATGCTTATGATCGAACTGTGGTATGGGATGTAATCAAATCATAAGAAAGAGGGAGGAGCTAAGCGAAATCATGAGAATTTCTATAAGGACGTATATTCTCGAGACGCGGGATTATTCTCATGTGACTTTTTCGTGAGAAGTGATCATCGACTGGTTGCTAGTATGCGATCAAGCAAAAGCCATGAATAGTATCCTCAAAGATCGAACTGTTTTTGGTGTTTAACGTTGAACTATTTTGATAAGAACATACTGTAATAATTTTTCGCTATAGAAAACACTTGTCCAAGTTTAACTTATCTATTCACTGACAATTATTTATGTACAGTAAATTATTTATGTTTTCTTCAACACTGCCCTTCCACAATGAACAATTTGCACATTTGTTTGGAAATATGAAAAATATAAGGATCAGTGAGTGCTGATGCCATTGATGTTCGAAAAATCAATCTACGACCTCTAATAATGTAGTAATCACCAATTAAAGAGCGTCAATCAACATCCACTACGTCACAGAATACACTATCTATCTCTGTCTAGCGTATTGACTGAGATGACTCTCTCTCTCTCTCTCTCTCTCTTGGGAGGGTAATATGGCCACTCCCCGTTTTCGATCATACAGTGAAATATGCGTTTTCTTTTTTATTTATCTAGTATATTTCTTGGGTATTTTGGAAAAAAAACTCGCTGATGACTTTCTAATATTGTCTTGAATACGTATATAAAATTTCAAGTCATTTGAAAATGTATGCAAACTGTCCATTAATGCAACGATCGCTAAATCACTAGTGAACTGATGGCGGTAGTGACCCAATCTTATATACACTCCAGTGCCCCTTCGCCGAGAGTTCATGAATAGCGTAGAATTGTCTAGAATTCATCGATAGATGGCAAAGCTTCTAGTATAACAGAAAAGCTCGAAAGTTCGATGACAGCCCACAGTGTACCGACTTTGTTCCAAGAGGGACAAGATCCGCTAGACGTATTTCGTCCCAAATTGTCTTCATGTCGGTATCGACAATGGACAATTTGCATACATTTTCAAATGACTTGAAATTTTATATACGTATTCTAGACATTATTTGAAAGTCACCAGCGAAAAATTTTTTCCAAAATACACAAAAATATACTTAATAAATGGAAAAGAAGACGCGAATTTCACTGCATGAGCGCAAAATGGGTGGGGCCATATTACCCTCCCGAGAGAGAGAGAGTCATCTCAGACAATACGTCAGACGGAGATAGATAGTGTATTCTGTGACGTATTGGATGTTGATTGGCGCTCTTTAATCGGTGTTTACTACATTATTAGAGGTCGTAGGTTGATTTTTTAAGCATAAATGGCATCAGTACCTACTTATCGTTATATTGTTCATATTTTCCAAAAATGTGCAAATTGTCCATTGTCCCCAAACCTGCAGTGTGATGTACGGTGGAAATAGCAGGCCACTGTCCTCTGGTTCGTCTTTCGGGGAGAATAGCAGGACATCAGAATGTCGATGCCACTCCTCTTGAAAATCAGTTCCCGCATGCTTCTCACCAGTCTCCAGTCCACTCGGTCATTGGTCATCTTTGGAATTGCCAAATAAGTCTGTTCCTGTGACTGCATCAAGTCTCGAAGACTGAGGGCTTTTCCAGACATCACTGTAGGTGTTGAGATGTTGTGGAAGCTTCTTTGTGACTTGCCACAACCTTAGCTCATCTATACTAACGTGGATACCTCAATCACGTAAGAACTGAGCTACAACTATGGCCTCTCTGTTTTCTTCTATCACATTTTAACGGTATAGCCGCACTATCCTCGTGCAGTGCCCGTGACTACGATCAGAACTTTCGTGAGCTGTGCGACGTTGCCAAAGATGTAAATTTGTATTTTAATGCCTATCATTTTGTCCGTAGTTCGTGTAGCATCATTTGGGAAGTTCAGGCTCAGGCGATCAATTCCTCTTTGGTGTTTGGCGGCCATGATTTGCAGAACCTTCTTTATTGAAAAAGTGAGTTCATAAAATAATAACAGCAAATTAATGAAGTTTAACCACGATCTAGCTCAGGAATCTTATGATGAAATACCTCGGTACCTTTACATATTTCTGTTAAATTGTCTGTTGTTTTATTTTATAAATGTTGGTAAATACAATCTCAAATGAAGAATACCTATTATCCTGCCATTTTATAAAGACAGATAAAATTAAATTTTAAAGTTAAAGCAATAAAGAGTGAGGTTATGTTCATAGAATAACAAAATCTAATGTTATGGAAATAGCTTGGGAATAGCAAACAACAGCAACTTTCATTTTGTGATAATTTGTGGTGTTTCATTTTATTTTTGTGTATATATAGTGTAAATCATATTCCTATTTAGTATAATAGTCCTTGGAAAAGTTCAAGTGATAAATTCTGAAGAACATTTACAATGTGTTTATCTCTTTTTTATCAAATGATTGTTTTCAGGTTCCAGAGATGGGTTTTCAAACAAGACTCTCATTAACTATCCTGCAAAATATTGGATCATCCACAATGGAAAGCCAGCATCAACGATGCAAGTGGAAAGAGTTTACTAAGTTACCTTAAACTACCTAATTACGTTCGGTGATGGATGTGATGCGATGTGATTAAGTTGAACTGTTTCGAGAAAGTGAGATGTTTATTATGATAATTGATGAATCAAAATATTTAATTTGCTCTATAGTTAATATTGTGACGAAACATGCGTTCATCGGTGTTGGTGAATGCGCCAGGACCGCATTGTGTAGAATCGATTTGTACCTTCTGGTTCATTCTAGCGAAACCAGAGGACGGAGCAGACTTCTACTATATTCTACAGAGTTCTATACAATGCGGCGTTATTCGGGAAGTTTCAGCGAAAAGGGTATATAATGAGGTCCGCCATTCGGAGTAGAGTTGGTTATCGATTAGCCGCGAATTATAATCGTTACAACATAAATATATGCGATTGTGAACAATAATATTTGTGGTTGTGTTGGTGACTTTAAATAAATTAATTAAAACTGGACAAGTGTTTGCTATAGCGAAACTCGTTACAATGGTTTCAGAAGTGGGATTTATTGTGTGCTATAGAAACGGACATAAATATTCACTGTAATGGATGCGAAACTAGTTCTGCTAACCAGATTGAAGGTCGCCGAGTTGAAGAGGGAATTGGAGGAGCGTTACCTGGATACGAGCGGTAAGAAAACTGATCTACAACAAAGGCTTCGTGAGGCTTTAATGGAAGAAGGCATGGATCCAGATACTTTCCAATTCGAGATCCCTGATCCCTACGCAATCGAGAAAATGTCCAGAAAATTGGAGGAAAAGTTGGTTGAATCTTCGAGAGCTTTGGAGGATAAACTAGAAGAGAAGTTCGCAGAATCGTCGAGAACTATGGAGGAGAAGCTCGAAGAATCTTTTAGAGCAATAAAGGAAAAGTTTGAACAATCTTCTAGAGCGATGGAGGAGAAAATCAAAGAACAACTGGGAGACAACTACAACCAGACGAAGGAACACGTAGCTGAATAAATCGGCAACCTTGAGAAACGGTTTGAAGATGCAATGAGGACCCTTGAGGACGAAGTCGAGAAAGTAAGAAGGCAAGCAGCTACCTTCAAACAACCAGAGGTAACACTCGGAAACCAAGGTGCGAGTGCCAAGATAGAAGCTGATACAATCAGAATCCACATAAAAGCCCCACAGTTTGATGGCAAGCTGTCCTGGAACAATTACCATCGCCAGTTCGAGGCAGCAGCAAGGGCAAATGGATAGACTGGACCGGAAAAAGCCCTGGCATTGACTCTTGCACTTCGTGGGGAGGCTACAGAAATCCTGCAGACGCTCAACACCCAGGAGCAGGAGGACTACGATGTGCTCGTCCAGCATCTCTAGCTGCGGTATGGTCAAACTCATTTGGAGCATGTCTTCCATTCCCAATTGAAAAACCGCATAAAAAAGTCCAACAAAACCATGCAGCAGTTTGAAGCGGATGTTGCTCGCCTTGCACGACTGGCTTATCCAACCACGCCAGAGAACCTTATGGAAAGCCTTGCAGTTCAGGCCTTCTTGGATGGACTGCGGGAGGAGGAGATGAGGATGTCCTTGATTCTTCATCGTCCTGACAATCTGGTGGATGCGCTGGTAAAAGCGTTGGAACTCGAAGTGGCAAAGCAGTGCTGCAAGCTTCCTGTGCGAAGGATGGAGGAACAGGATGTTCCGGAAAAAGACAGTTTCGACGCAAATGTGAGGAGAGTCCTCAAGGAAATGGAGGTATCCAAGCAAAAGGAGCCGCGATGCTGGAATTGTCGAGAGCTTGGGCATATGCGTAGCCGCTGTAGGAAAGAGATACGGGCACCTGCGTTGGCATCGGAAAACAAGAATCATCGAGCGAGATCAAGCCTCAAGAGCTTTGATGGCTTGTCCAGGAGACCAGAGCTCGCTCACAAAGCCGAGGAAAAGGAAGCAAGCGTTGACAGGACGACTGTAATGGATGATTCCTGGCAGTCTAAGGCGCTTCGCGAGGACCAGGAGAAAGATTTGGATCCAAAGCTCATCATTGGATGGAAGCTAGCAGGCCAACGACCCACTTGGCAAGAAGTCCCACGATTTTCAACTACAGTGAAATCCTACTGGGCCTAATGGGACTCACTGGTTATTGGCGACGACATCCTGATGAGACTGGTGAAAAATACGGATGGCACGAATCGGAGGCAGATAGTGGTTCTTTGGAGCAGACAGACCTAGTTTATGAGAGAGGACCATGATGGCGTCACGAGTGGACATCTGGGAGTAACCAAGACGCTGGGAAAGCTGCGGGAAAGGTTTTTCTGGATCAACTGCCAGGCTGATATCCGGGAGTGGTGCAGGAAATGTGGTGTTCGTGCTGCAAGCAATGGACCACAGAAACGCCCAAAAGCTCCAATGCGCCAGTACAATGTTGAAAGCCCGTTTGAGAGGATCGCCATAGATATTGCTGGACCATTTCCTTAGTCGAACGGAGGAAATAAATACATCCTGGTCACGATGGATAACTTCAGTAAGTGGGCCGAAGCTTATGCATTGCCAAACCAAGAAGCGGCAGCGGTAGCTGATGTACTAGTCAAGGAATGGATCTGCCGTTTTGGTGTCTCATTGGAGCTGCATTCGGACCAGGGCAGAAACTTTGAATCGGCATTGTTCCAGAATGTTTGTGACGTCTTGAAGATCAAGAAGACAAGGACAACGGCGTTGCACCCACTATCGGATGGCATGGTGGAGCGAATGAACCGAACCATCAATCGACACTTGGCCAAAGTTGTCTCTGACCATCAAAGAGATTGGGATCAACATTTCCACCTGTTCCTCATGGCGTACAGGTCAGCAGTTCATAAATCGACGGGCGAAACACCCGCCAAGATCATCATGGGTCGTGAACTACGGCTGCCCTGCGACTTGAAGTTTGGCTGTCCACCTGGTGAAGATGTCGCTGGGGAAGACTACGCAACCGATCTTCGTCGAAAGATGGACGATATCCATCAACGAGTCCGACTAAACATCCAAAGTGCTAGCGACAGGATGAAGGAGGCATACGACGTGAAGGCCGGAGAAGGAGGGTTCCAGGTTGGGGATTTGGTTTGGCTTCACAACCCACAAAGGCGACGGGGCTCTCCCCAAAACTGCAAAGCTCCTGGGAGGGCCCGTATGAGATTCTTGAGCGAATCAACGACGTCGTCTACCGGATAAAGAAACCGCCACGAGGGAAGCCGAGGATTGTTCATTTCAACCGGTTTGGCCCCGTATGCTGGAGACCATCAGAAAGCTGACGTGAGGCGAATCAAGTCACCCGAGGTGGACATGTCCCTGAAAACCTTCATGTCCTTGTATTCCAATGGCCAGAAAGTCCTGAATAGCGTCGAGAACAGCAGCTGGATTTGTTCAACGCACCGGAGAAGTACGCGTTAGCTCACTCGGTCACTGAAGACCTCAGCATGAGGACTGGACTTGCTGCTGCCTTCAAGGGAAAATTTGGGCAAATGGACCATCTGCGACGACAAAGGCCAGATGTTGGGACGACACTTCAAGCCACGACAGGGACACGATTCCTGTTTTACCTGGTGACAAAGAAGCTAGCACAACATCGGACCAGCTATAGTGATGTTTGGAGGGCACTTTAGCTTAATGCTGTTACAGGACCTGACCCATCTGGCAATTCCGAAGATGACGAACGACCAACTGGACTGGAGAGTAGTTAGGGGCATGCTGGAGGTGATCTTCGAAGAAAGCGGTATTGACATCCTGGTGTGCTGCTATCCTTCCCGGAGGACGAACCAGAGGACAGTGGACTGCTACTTCCTTAGCACATCAGGCTGCCGGTTTTGGGACAGTTGCCGATACCGACATGAAGGCAATTCGGGACGAAATACCTTGAGATGGGGGCAATGTGACGAAACATGCGTTCAGTGCTGTTGGTGAATGCGCTAGGACCACATTGTGTAGAACCGATTTGTATCTTCTGGTACATTCTAGCGAAACCGGAGGGCGGAGCAGAGTTCTACTATATTCTACAGAGTTCCATACAATGCGGCGTTATTCGGGAAGTTTCAGCAAATGAGGTCCGCCATTTGAAGTAGAGTTAGTTATCGATTAGCCGCGAATTATGATCGTTACAACATAAATATACGCTGCGATTGTGAACATAAATATTTGTGGTTGTGTTAGTGACTTTAAATAAATTAATTAAAACTGGACAAGTGTTTTCCATAGCGAAACTCGTTACAATATCATCAGTTTTAATATAGTATCTAATGCTTATTTTACATTTTCTGTGATGTTGGTTATCACTATACTATATTAACCAAATATTTATTGGGGTTTTTAGCTCTTGGAAGTGGTACAAAAAGCGTTAATTTTAATTTGGACTTAAAGTGGGCTGTGATTACGGAAAGGTATTTTTTCACTAGAACATTACGCAAATACAAAAAATCACTCGAAGACTTCTGATGACTTTCTTCAAGTGAAGATAATATACTCATTTTTCCATCATGACAGTCTTTTTTAATGTCAAATTTCAATGTTTAGGTACATACGCTCGTTATAAAAACCACTTCCACTCTTTCAAAACTGTTGTCTTTATTGTTACTTTTTCACTGACGCATCAGAATTAACCACCTATTTTTTGATCTATGTACTTATATTCTTTATACTATTTTTATAATAAAATGAAAAGATCTTGTATCATATTTTAGGATTTTGCAAATATTTTACCAGATTGCCACAATAACGTGATTCGTGATAAATAAGAATCTCAAGGAATTAAGCTATTGGCTTTTTAACTTGAAAGTATTCAGATTCAGGTCTTCAAACATTTGGTATGCAATCACTATGCTTATTATTCCTAATCTTTGGAATCTTTGTTTATTAATTTACCTTGGCAAACGGATATATCATATATCTAATAGAAATATACAGGGTGATCGCTTGTAATAATTAATCCATCTCTTTGATTATTTTGGTTTCACCCTGAAGAATAAAATGGTTAATACAGTTATTTCATAGCGCAATTTGCGGCATATATTTTCATTCCTCCAACCCCTTGTATGTACGAAAGTTTATGCTGCAAATAGTTCACACTGAGCCCTAAAACTTTTGCATATAACATTTTTTTCTACAGTGTGAAACAAAAAAGAAAAAGGGGAGGTAATTACAAAACGGTCAACTTGTACAAAAAAAGTCTTGCCATTAGGGGCTGGTCCATGTAAACGTCAACGGAAAGATGTCATCGGGCAGTCAATGAACTAATACGGTAAATAGTAGACAAGGAGAAGTTGTCGGTATCTTGCCGTCAAGCGGCCGATAATGGGCCTCGCCGGCGATGTCCGGCAAAGTATCATGCTAAAGACCGCGCCCAGCCGCCATCTTGAATTTTTCATATTGTAACAAGTTTCGCTATAGAAAATACTGTTCAGCTTTAACTAATTTATTTTACAAGTCACTATGTTCAGAACTCACTATCCACATACAAAATCACAGCTTATTTATATTTTACGATTTATATTTCACGACGTAACTGACTGAACTAACTACTTGAAATGAGAGAACAATCCAGATATTTTTAGAAAAGCGAAGAATGTTCGACGCCATCTAGCCTTGCTAGAATGTACCAGAAGCCAATCGATTCCAAACAATTCTACACAATGTGGTGGCTTGCGGCGGCGCATTCACCATGTTTCGTCACATTGCCCCCTTCTTAAGGCAATTCGTCCCGAGTTGCCTTCATGTCGGTATCGGCAACTGTCCCCAAACCGGCAGCCCGATGTCCTATGGAAGTGGCAGTCCACTGTCCTCTGGTTCGTCCTCCGGGAAGGATAGCAGCACACCAGGATGACAATACCGCTTTCTTTGAAGATCACCTCCAGCATGCTTCTCACCACTCGCCAGTCCACTCGGTCATTAGTCATCTTCGGAATTGCCAAATGAGTCAGGTCCTGTGGCTGCATCAAGTCACGAAGATGACTGAGGGCTTTCCAGACTTCACTGTAGGTGGTCAGATGCTGTGGGAGCTTCTTCGTCACAAGGTAGAACAGGTGTCGTGTCCCATTCGTGATTTGGAGCGGCTTCCCTACCTCTGGCTTTTGTCGCCGCAGATGGTCCAATCGTCCAAATTTTCGTTTAAAAGCTGCAGCAAGTCCACTCCTTATACTCAGGTCTCCAGTGACCCAGTGAGCCAACGAGTATTCGGCCGGTGCTTCAAACAAATCCAGCTGCCTCTCTTGGACAACGCCATTCTGGACTTTCTGGCCATTGGAGTGTAGAGACATGAAAGTTTCCAATGACATGTCTTCCTTGGCTAACCTGATCTGCCTCACTTCAGCGTCCTGATCGTCGTGGTTCCCAGCATACCGAGCTAAACGATTGAAGTGAACAACCCTCGGTTTTCCTCGTGGTGGATTTCGAATCCTGTAGACGACGTCATTGATTCGCTCCAGAATCTCATACGGGCCCTCCCAAGAGCTTTGCAGTTTTGGGGAGAATCCATGTCGCCTCTGTGGGTTGTGAAGCTAAACCAAATCCCAAACCTGGAACCCTTCTTCTTCGGCCTTCACGTCGTACGCCTCCTTCATCCAGTCGCTGGCACTTTGGATGTTTAGTCGGACTCGTTGATGGATATCGTCCATTTTTCTACGAAGATCACTTGCGTAGTCTTCCCCAGCGACATCCTCACCAGGTGGACAGCCAAACTTCAAATCGCAGGGCAGCCGGAGTACACGATCCATGATGATCTTGGCAGGTGTTTCGCCCATCGATTGATGAACTGCCGACCTGTACGCCATGAGGAATAGGGGGAGATGTTGATCCCAGTCTCTTTGATGGTCAGAGACAACTTTGGCCAAGTGTCGATTGATGGTTGGGTTCATTCGCTCCACCATGCCATCGGATTGTGGGTGCAACGCCGTTGTCCTTGTCTTCTTGATCTTCAAGATATCGCAGACATTCTGGAATAGCGTCGATTCGAAGTTCCTGCCATGGTCCGAATGCAGCTCCAACGGGACACCGAAACGGCAAAACCATTCCTTAGTCAAGACATCGGCAACGGTAGCCGCCTCCTGGTTTGGCAAGGCATACGCTTCAGCCCACTTGCTGAAGTAATCCATGGCGACCAAGATGTATTTATTTCCTTTGTCCGATTCAGGAAAGGGTCCAGCCACGTCGATTGCGATCCTTTCAAAGGGGCTTCCCACGTTGTATTGGCGCATAGGAGCTTTTGGCCGTTTCTGGGGTCCGTTACTTGCCGCACATACGGCACATTTTCTGCACCATTCCTTCACATCGGCTCGACAGTTGACCCAGTAAAACCGTTCTCGCAGCTTTCCCAGCGTCTTGGTTACACCCAGATGTCCACCCGTGACGCCATCATCGACCTCTCTCATCACCTCTGCCTGTCTGTTTCCAGGAACGACTAACTGCCTCCGATCTTCCGTGCCATCCAGATTCTTCACCAGCATCTTCAGGATGCCGTCATCAAGAACCATCAAGTCCCATTGAGCCCAGTAGGACTTTACGGTGGCCGAGAATCGCGCGACTTTTTGCCAGGTTGGTCGTTGGCCTGCCAGTTTTCATCCGATGACAAGCTTCAGATCTGGATCTTTCTCCTGGTCCTTGCGAAGCGCCTCAGACTGCCAGGAATCATCCACCACAGTCGTCCTGCAAGTGCTCGCCTCCTTTTCCTCGGCTCTTTGACAGTGCTTACATTGTTCTGGACAAGGTCTCCTGGATAGGGCATCAGCGTTGTTGTGGCTGGATCCAGCTCGATGTTCCGTGGCAAAGTTGAACTCTTGAAGTCTCTCAATCAAGGTTTAGTGAAATTCCTCTAGCTACGAGAAGACAAATGCAATCTGTGAAATTTTTGTTCAACTTAGTTCACGATGAGGTTGACTGCCCATTTCTGTTGAATTGTTTGCAATTTCGGGTTCCAAGGCCTGGTACAAGACAGACTCCAACTTTCTATCTTGATACGATCAGATCCAACGTTATGAAGCAGAGTCCCATCTATCTTATGTGCAACGTATTTAACTCTATCTCTCACGTGAATGACTTAAGTGCAGACTCACTTCATAATATGTTAAATTCGATTATGAATATTGATCTCGGATAGGTCCTCTGAATCCTCGTTGTAGTTGCGTTCATTGTTTATGCTGATATTTATTATTTAAGTTGGGTTGTTAAGATTAAGTTACTACTTTTTTTTTATGTACTTGAATTTCCTGTAAGTGGGTATTTACCTGTTGGAAATAAAGGCTTATTTTATTTATCAATCCAACGAGCAACTTGACCCTCCGGATTAACTGTAGGAGCCATTTGAGCGCGGCGTGGTCGGTTCCCAGCAGAGACTTTCTCCCGTAAAGGTACTTGTAGAAGTGCTCTACCCCTTTGACTACTGCCAGTAGTTCCCTTCTCGTGACGCAGTAGTTCCGTTCCGGCTTCCACAAGGTTTTGCTGAAATAGCCGATCACCCTTTCATGTCCCTGCTAGATCTGGGTCAGCACTGCACCAAGTCCTACATTGCTGACATCTGTATCCAGGATGTAGTTTTCCTCAGGTAGTGGGTAGCCTAGGATGGGCGCGCTGGCAAGTGCCCTTTTAAGTGTGTCAAAGGCCTCCTGACAATCCTCGTCCCAGTGGTAGCGTCTCTGTGCCTCTGTGAGCCTGTGAAGAGGCCGGGTGATGTTCGCAAATCCTTGGACATAACGCCGGTAGTACGTGCACAGACCCAGGAAACTTCTTAGCTCGTGGAGGTTCTTTGGTACAGGCCACTCCTTAACTGCCTCCACCTTTTGCTGGTCAACGGCTACACCCTCAGCCGACACGATATGACCCAGGTATTGTACTTCCCTCCGGAACAGTTGGCATTTCTTTGGACTCAGCTTCAAACCGGAACTCCTGAGTCTCTGGAATACCTCCTCCAAGTTCTTCAGATGGTCTTCAAATGATTTGCCAACCACAATTATGTCATCCAGGTATACAAGACATGTTGACCAGGATAGTCCTTTGAGCACAGTCTCCATCAGCCGCTCGAACGTAGCAGGTGCGTTGCATAACCCAAATGCCATAACTGTCAAAGCCATGGGAAGTGTTATTCTTTAATTTTGTTAATTAATATCTCCACTTGAACGATTCTAAAGGAATGAACATTAGCATAAAAATCTATACTTGATAGGGAATGTATTCTATTCTTTCGCAGTGACATTGATTGTGTTGTGTCAGTACTGTCACTGTCAATGTAATGTACGTCAGGATTGAGTCTGTAATAGTGGCAGTACTAAATAATTGTTTTTCTGTTTGCTTGAGCTGATCAAGATCAAGGCAGTTTCTGAGATATTTTGTTAATTCTGTATGTATGAAGAGTCTTTTCGTTAAAAATAGAGTGTGATATTTGTTCCCGGGGTTTCATTTGAACGGGTAGTTTACTTGGACTCCTCATTTTGTGGCGACCGGTGACAGGACAGATATCACGGCGTGATCGGCGTGAATCAGACTTTTTGAACGTATTACGTGAATAACTCGGCGAAAAGATTCAGTAAATAGTTCCGGTTCCGTTCGGTTCGATTTTGGTGGACAGTTGTTCGAATTTAGCAAGTCTCTTGCCGTTAATATATTCATTTGTGAGACTACTGCTGGTTAGACCGATTCGAACTTGTTTTTGTCACAAAATAGCTGAGATAGGATGGAAAAATGGCGGACTTGGAAGTCAAGAAGAAACAGCGGGCAATCCTACGTGCATCCGTTACAAATCGGTCCAAGGAAGTTGAGGATTTATTGCTTGATCCTGGGCGCGATTCGGTTGATCTACAGGTGTCATGGGACTTGTTGCGCGATAAATACGATGAGTTAAATATTGTGAGTGCCGAGGTTTTTGAGCTTTTGTTGGAAAGTGACGCGAGTGAAAACGATTTAGCTCAAGATCAGGAGCAGTGTCACTTGTATAAGAAAAAGTACAAGACTCTGGATTTAAAGTGCTCTAAACTGCTACAAGAGATTGTTGTTCCCGAAAATATCGGTCATGGAAGTGCCAAAAGTTCAGTCAGTGAGAACCATCAAGTCAAAGGTAGGCGAAATTTTAAGTTACCCGAAATCCAGTTTAAAAAGTTTGATGGCAATATTCGGGAATGGTTATCTTTTTGGGCACAGTTCAAGAAAGTGCATGAAGACCCGAATATTGACACTGCAGACAAAGTAGACTATCTTGTACAGGCTACGATGCCAGGAAGTAGGGCAAGACAGTTAGTTGATAGTTTTCCGGCTACAGGGGACCATTATCCACAAATTATTGATTAAGATCTAGATTTGGGCTTGAGGACATGCAAATCGAGGTCTATGTCAGAGAACTATTGAAATTGGTTCTAAATAACGCTGTTTATAAAGGCAGAGTGGACATTTCTCGCTTATTTGATCAAATTGAGACACAATTGAGGGCTCTCGAAACACTAAGTTTAACTTCTGACAAATATGCTGCGATTCTCTTTCCACTTATTGAATCCTGTCTCCCGGACGAACTTCTTAGAATTTGGCAGAGATCTGCTGTTGGGTTGTGGTCCGAGAATAAACCACAGGGTGGCAAATTGGCTTTGGACGAAGGAGGTGAAGACGAGTCGGTGGTAAATAGCAGTAGTCACAAGAGCAATTCTTCAGGGATCTGTGAACCTGCAGGTAGGCTTGGAGCGAAGGGTTCCAATGTTACGTTGGAGAAGCGTTTGAAAGCTTTGATACAGTTTCTGCGCAACGAAGTGGAAAATGAACAGCGAGTCTCATTGGCGTCAGAAGGTTTCGGTATCAGGGACGTTTCTCAGGATTCGACCATGGGTGCTAGCAGGAAGAAAGCGCAAAGATTCGAGGAGAAATTGTCTCATATTCCTACAGCTGCGAACTTGATGAATGGTGAGGCTGCTAAGTTAATTTTTTGCGATGGTTTGCATGAGAGCGCAGAGTGTTTTAGGGCACAAAGTTTTCCAATAGACAAGAAGAGGGACCTCCTCAAGGTTAAAAGGGCGTGTTTCAGCTGCCTGAAAGTGGGACATTCGTCGAAAAAGTGTCGAGGTCGTCTCAAGTGTGTAGTATGTTCCAAAACACACGTCACATTAATGTGTCATGAGCTGAATGTGAATAGGGATGCCGGACGTGGTGATGTTGGGAAAGCTGAGACGGATAAAGCCCCGGAAGTCAACGCAGCCAACTACACAAGTAATCATGTTTTCCTGCAGACTTTGCGTGTTAAATTGATTGGGAAAAACGATTCATGTGATGCGCGTGTTTTGATAGACTCCGGTTCTCAGAGGTCTTATATTTTGAAGAGTACTGTTGAAAGACTGGGTCTGAATTTTGAGAGAAGGGAGCGAATCATGCATTGTCTATTTGGTGGAGCGTTATCGGAGCAGATGCATAGTCTTGTAACGCTTTTTGATTGGGTGATAGAATTTATTTAAGGGTTGGAAGGTGAAGCCTTCAAAGTCTCGAGCGCCACCCCCTGGATTTATGTGGTAGAGGGCCCACAGTGCCTTTCAGGTAGCCTTTAGACAGTGGAGAAAGTAATTCCAGGATTCATCTGCGATGAGGGTGTCTTCTGATGTTAAGGATGTTAAATATCATCACCATTGAAAAGGCAGTTTGGAATAGATGGTACTTTCCGCAAAGTTTGTTGGATGATTTTCCTTACCAGGAAAATAAGCAAAGGCAGATTGGATCAAAATAAACAGATCTATTTTCCATAAAAATGTTGGGACAAACTCCCCTGAATGCAGAAAAATAGATCAACTAAAATTAATATTACAATCAAAATAATGAAAATGAAAGAAAAGGTGTGTACCGGTTTTAAACGGGGAAGCGAATTAACCCCAAACGAAATGTTCAGAATATTACGATCGAGCAGTTTATGTCTGACGGGAAAGAACATGGAAAGTTAAGTAGGATGCGTAGAAAATGATCACTAAAAGAGGTTACATAGAAAATGAATGAAAATTACTACGGGCGCGAAAATGAAAGAAAAGCGTGACGTTGAATGAAATACAAGAAAATAGCTACGGCCGCGAAAATGGAAAGAAAAGGTGTGAGGTTTAAGATAAAGGCAATTAGAACGTGCATTGAAAATGAAGGAAATAGACGACGTGTGACAAAATAGCGAAAATAGGTAGATGCGTGCGAATTTTGAGATTATAAGGAAATAGATAAAACGTGCAATAAATTCAAAACCACGACACGGCGTACGTAACGATGATTAACTCCAAAAGCACCAAAAGCAAGCATTTCCAGATTTTCCCAAGCATTTAGACATTTAATTCCACTGTCTGTGGACCGGTTAAAACCCTCCCTTAATTACCCCTGACGATAAAATGAAGAAAAGAGAAGAGAAGCAAAACCCCATTTGAATTGACGTTAAAACCCACCCCTGTTAATTTTAGAATGAAATACTACAGATAAGAAACACTTGGGAACATTGGAAAGTATAATAGGAAAAATCCTACCTTGGAAAACTGCACGTGTTCACAAAAAAAAACGGTGGTACGGTGTTGGGCTGTTAGAGTCGAAAAATGGCACGTCTACACGGTTTAGATCTCGAGCGCTAACTCCCTGTCGAATCGTGATCTATTTATCACGCCGGAACCGTTTCCCTCGACAGTACCAAAATTCAGTCAAATCGCGCAGTTCACATTTCCTGACTGATGAACTAATTAATCCTCTATTCGGATAGAAAATTAACTAGCGCGGGCTTTGAATATTTTCAGTTGAGAGACGGTGTGCGCGGTACTCAAAATATTTTAGAAAAGACCAGATCTGAACATTCGTTGGATAATTAATTTCAGAAAATTGAAACACGGAAAAAATAAAGTAACTTCGTTACACACCCCCCATTCTAACAAGAAAAATGTTTAAGAATTAAACATTTTCCACGCTATGCATGACACCGTGAACATAAGTGAAAGAAAACAGAATTACAAAGGAAAACGGGTACTCTTCTCGAGTCCCGGATGGTGGTCAAATCCCACAAACGGGCATCCACCATACTCACAAGAAGTGTAGGTCCTCCGGTGTGGTCGGATTGTTCTGGAACGGGGACGGCTGCACTCGCCTCTTCCACGGCTCCTCGTCACGTCGTCCCATGGGTCCTGCACCATAGTCTCCAGCAATTTTGCTGGATGGACCGGCTTGTGGCGCTCGGACATCTTTAGAATAGAATAGAATAGAATAAAATAATTTATTAACGAACAAGTCATTTTACAAAGCAATTTATGCTAATATTGTATCAATTAGTGTAGTAAGATGTATCAAAAAACAATAAATATTTCAAATTTGTTTATATTCTAAGATAAAAATAAAAAAAAGCAAGGTACAGGTTAACAATATCACAGAGTTACATAAGATAATCAATTGATAATCTTTGATGGGATCCCTGCGTGACATTTCCAATTCTGGGAGAGAGGGCAACGACAGACTCGTCCATATCTACAACAGAACTCTACAGTACAACTATCTCGGCGATGTCCCGATTAAACCACATCTCCAGTACAAATAATGAACCATAGGCAGGGAGATGGCACCTGGTTCAGGTGTGGTGGGTCGGGGTGGTACTGATACAGCAACGGGTATCTTCTTTGCCAGCGACCTTCTAGCGACGGCTTTGTGAGTAGTGGGTTTGTGGGTTCGGAAAATGTTGACACCTTGGACGGAGTTTACTGGATCGTGAAGATGGTGTGCAGGTTTCTCAAGTTGAAAAGGGCATTGGATGGGTTTGAATGGCCACCTCTCTTCATAGGCAGGTTCACATTCGGTGTCCTTCTGAAAAATATGTAATTACGCAAACTTGCCCCCTGGCACTGGGCTGACAAATTTGGTAGACGGTTGTTATCCAGGTATACTACCTTTGTACTCAAAAGTCAATGACAATCATTTCGTGAGATAATATCCATATCCAGCACAATTCCTGCTGACCGTAGTGGAAAGTGACATAATACCTCAGAGGGTGGTCTCACCCAACTGTAGAGGCATCTGGTAGGCTTCCATAGCCAATGGCCACTCTAGCACCACGGACTGAGGATTGTATGGTCGGACACTTCTGACGACAATGTTCGGCAGCTTGCTTCCCCAGAAAAAAAAAATGAGCAGATCCAGGATTAAGGCCAGAAAAGGTTTTCCATCTGTGTGTCGACGCAGGCACGTGGACGGTCATCGGCTGCGAGGAAGGTACTAATGGATGGAACGGAAGCATGTTTCTGGGCTTCATCGCTGAACTGAGCTCCTATTGTGTCATTGGCGTGGGATTCATCTTCTTCGAGTTGTCGGACAAAAGGTATAAGCACAAAATGTTCGTAGAAAGTCTGTCGAATGAATTTGGATAAAACGACGTGATAAAAAAAAAATGTTTATAGCACAAAGTATTTTTGACCCTATTGGTTTCACCAGCCCAGTTACGGTTTGTCCAAAATTGCTTCTACAGAAAACATGGGAAATACGACTAAGCTGGGATCAGCCTGTAGAAGAGGATATGAAGTTGGAGTTTTTGAAGTGGGTTGAAGATTTGAGATACTTAAAACACATAGAAATACCTAGGTGGGTGATGGCTGGAGGTACTGAGAAAAAACTTAGTCTACACACTTTTTGCGATTCAAGCGGAAAGGCCTACGCTTGTGTCATCTTTTTAAGAATGGAGCATGATGAGCAAGTGTCACTTCACTTACTTGCCTCCAAATCAAGAGTAGTGCCCAAAAAGCAGATCAGTATGCCCCGTCTTGAGTTGCTGAGTGCCACCATAGGTGCAAGATTATACGCCTCTATTCTCCCAAACCTGGAGCAAAACATGGACTCTTACTTTTGGAGTGACTCCACTACAGGGTACGTAGAAAAGAAGAATGGGGAACCTTTGTGGGGAATAGAGCGTCTGAAATACGGTCATTAACTTGTGTGACGTCATGGAGACACGTGCCTGGAACAATGAATCCGGCTGATCTTCCCTCTCGTGGGTGCTCTGCTAAGTTTTTATTGGAGTCCAGATGGTGGGAGTGGCCGAAGTGGTTACGTTTATATTCAGATCTATGGCCTCAAGAAGAACAGATTTCCTGTGATGAAGAAGAGATTGCTCGTGAAAAGAAGAAAGGAATCGTGGTAGCTATGACCAATGCTGAGACTAACATGACGAAAGACCTTTGGAATTTCTCTCGTTTCGGAAAATATGAAAAGATTGTGCGTGTAACAGCCTGGATTTTTCGATTCATCTTCAATACAAAGAAGAAGAACAATGAAAATAGACGCATAGGACCTTTATCAGTTGGAGAATCAGAGAAAGCTGAGATATTTGTCTTTAAAATTGTGCAAAGGGAGGCCTTTGTCAAGGACGACCCAAAATTAAAAGGTTTGGATATAATTATGGATGAATCGGATATCATGAGGTTAAAATCCCGTATCTCCAATAGACCTGATAATGAGAACTTCAGATTCCCGATAATTTTACCCAGCAAACATGAAGTAATAAGGAAATTGGTTATGCAGATGCATCAGAAATCTTGTCATGTTGGAGTTCAAGCACTCATCAGTCTGATCAGGGAAAAATACTGGATTTTGGGTGGCAGACGCTATATAAGAGGAATAATTGGAAAGTGTCAAATATGTCGACGACTCAGTTGCAGACCGTGTCAGGTGAAGAGCCCTCCCCTTCCATTGAATCGTGTGAGAGATGCATCTGTCTTCGAGATAGTTGGTGTAGACTTGGCGGGTCCGCTTTACCTAAAAAATGGACAGAAGGTATGGATAGTGTTGTACACGTGTGCTGTTTATCGAGCAGTACACTTCGAATTGTGTATGTCCTTGTCCACGAATTGCTTCATTGCTGCCCTCAGACGTTTTATTTCGCGACGCGGTCGTCCGAAAACGATCTACAGCGACAACGGGACTAACTTTGTTAGGACAGAGAGTGCATTCTCAAGCCTAAATTGGAACCAAATTATAGAGTCCTCATCTACAGAAAGGATCTCTTGGAACTTCAACCCTCCTACGGCAGCATGGTGGGGTGGCTTCTGGGAGAGGCTCATCGGAGTTTTGAAGACGCTACTTCGTAAGATGCTTGGACGTTCGTGTTTGGATTATGAGGAGTTGATGACTGTGATCCTAGATTGTGAAGCAGTGATAAACTCAAGGCCGTTGACTTATCAGTCTGCCGACGCTAGTGACTTGGTGGCTCTGACACCTAATATGTTTCTTCGTGAGCTGAAAGACAGTGGCGTACCCGACTGTGACGCGGTGGACTCTCAATCTTTGTGCAAAAAGGTGAAAAATATGCAAAAACTAAGGGTGGACTTACGAAAACGTTTCAGAAATGAGTACCTGGGACAACTACAAGTGATGTGTCAGACAAAACCGTCGAGAAAAATCACGGTCGGTGAAGTCGTTCTTATAGGCAATGACAATAATAAGCGAATTGATTGACCTAACGGACGTGTTGTCGAGTTGTTACCGGGTAAAGATGGCTGCGTGAGATTGGTGCGTGTTATGACTTCAAAAGGACAGCTACTTCGTCCAGTGCAAAGACTTTTTCCATTGCAAATGGACCCTGTTGGTGGTGAGCCAGAGTATTTGCCTGATGCTGTCGAGGTGTTTGTACCGGATGGATCTTCGCTTGGTCTCCAAAGTTCTGACACCAAGGATGACGAGAACTCTCAACCTGACAGTGATTCGCCTAACGCGGACGGGAGTGTTTTGTGTAAAAGCAGAGTAATCGAAACGCACAAAACGCGCAGTGGTAGAGTAGTTAAACTTCCAAAGAGACTAGAGGATTGTGAGTAGTCTCGTGGCGACTAAGCTTTTGTAAATGATATATTGTTTTTACTTTTTGATTATGAGAAACTTTCTGAGGTGTTTTCTAGTTTCTCATGGTGGGAGGATGTCAAAGCCATGAGAAGTGTTATTCTTTAATTTTGTTAATTAATATCTCCACTTGAACGATTCTAAAGGAATGAACATTAGCATAAAAATCTATACTTGATAGGGAATGTATTCTATTCTTTCGCAGTGACATTGATTGTGTTGTGTCAGTACTGTCACTGTCAATGTAATGTACGTCAGGATTGAGTCTGTAATAGTGGCAGTACTAAATAATTGTTTTGCTGTTTGCTTGAGCTGATCAAGATCAAGGCAGTTTCTGAGATATTTTGTTAATTCTGTATGTATGAAGAGTCTTTTCGTTAAAAATAGAGTGTGATATCTGTTCCCGGAGTTTCATTTGAACGGGTAGTTTACTTGGACTCCTCAATAACAGTGAACTGCCACAGCCCAGCTGCAACGCTGAAAGCAGTCTTCTCTCGATCTTCAGGGGCCATTTTCACCTGCCAATATCCGCTTTTGAGGTCCAGGGTTGAGAAGATCTTCGATCCGGCCAAGGTATCCAAAGTGTCGTCGATCCGTGGTAGCGGGTAGCTGTCCTTCCTCGTCACGTTGTTCAGCTGACGATAGTCCACACAGAATCGAGTTGAACCGTCCTTCTTCTTAACCAGACCAACTGGCGATGACCACGGACTACTATAAGGCTCGATGACACCGCCTTTCTCCATGTCCTTGATGATCTTGTCCGCCTCCTCCTTCTTGGCCAAAGGTAGTCTTCTAGCTGTTTGGCGGATAGGTCGTGCTCCCTCTGTGTTGATGGTGTGCCGCACCACGTTTGTTCGGCCCTTTTCCCCAGTCCCGTTGTCGAAGATGTCGCCGTGATTCCTTATCAGGTTTCTCAATCGTTTTTTTGTCTCTCATCCAGATCTTTTGAAGAGGTGACAACTAACTTCTCCATCTCTCCGGTGAACTCAGAGATGGTTTGCTCAGTCTCACATACTTGTCGCACCACAGAGGAAATTGACAAGCAAAGCCCCAAAACTGTGTCCCTTGCCAAACTTACAGAGTGATAGTTGACGTTCATCACTCTCACGGGCACAGTCTTTCCCACATGTACCAGGCTCTTTCCACATGCAATGCCTCGTCCTACTTTAGAATCGTGTATTTTAGGCTCAAACATCACGATGCTTCCTTCTTTCATCTTCCCTTCCAGGCGAGCCCACAAAATCATCTCGCTCCTCTCAGGAATTGAAGAATCCCCAGCCAGCAAAACACGAACTGTCTCTTCCCCTCTACCATGCATTATCACCTTTTCGTTGTTGGTTTTCAGTGTTCCATATTTGAAATCTAATTGGAAGCCTTGGGTGTTCATGATGTCCATTCCAATTATGATTTCTTCCTCAATATCGGCAACCAGCATTGGATGTTCGAAGCTGGTGCTTCCCAGAGTCACTGCTGCCTCCACTTCACCATGTATCCTAGCCAAGTCTCCTGTTGCCGTCCGTAGTCGCCACTTTGTTGGTTTAATCATTGTCGGTGTTGTGACAATGTCGGGCCTGATGATAGACTTCGTCGCACCTGTATCCAGCAGCATGGTGCGTTTCTCTCCATTAACCCAGCCATCCACAAACACGCTATTCAGTTTGTGTCCTAAAGAGGCAACTATGGCGGTTTTCCTTGGGGCATACTGGCTACAGGTTGACGATTGCCCCTTCGCATCGACCCTCTCTAGTTTTCCGACGTCGAAGAAGGTGCCCGTCTCTCCTTCTTGCATCGGCTACGAATGTGGCCAAGCTCTCCACAGTTCCAGCATCGCAGCTCCCTTCGCTTGGACGCCTCTATCTCTTTGACGACCCTCCTCACAGTTGCTTCGACGGTGTCTTCTTCCAGAGGATCCTTCTGCTCCACCCTTCGCACGCGTGCAGGAATCTTCAGAGACTGCTTCGCCGCTTCGAATTCCAAGGCTTTGGCCAGTGCTTCAACCAGTCTATCGGGACGATGGAGTATCAGTGACTGCCGAATCTCTTGGTCTCGAAGTCCATCCAAGAAGGCCTGAACTGCAAGCCTCTCCATAACGTTCTCTGGCGTGGTTGGATAAGCCAGTCGTGCAAGGCGAGCAACATCCGCTTCAAACTCCTGCAAGGTCTCGTTGGTCTTCTGAATGCGATTTTTCAACTGAGAGTGGTAGACGTGCTCCAAGTGAGTTTGCCCATATCGCAGTTCCAGATGCTTGACTAGTACATCGTAGTCCTCCTGCTCCTGGGTGTTGAGCGTCTGCATGATTTCTGTAGCTTCCCCACGAAGTGTCAGAGTCAATGCCGGGCCAGGGCTTTTTCGGTTGCGGTCCATCCATTTGCCCTTGCCGCTGCCTCGAACTGACGATGGTAATTGTTCCAGGACAGCTTGCCATCAAACTGAGGGGCTTTCATGTGGACTCGCACGGTATCAGACTCCATTTTAGCACCTTTGCTCTCGAATGTCACTTCTGGTTGTTTCTTAATCACTGCTACTTGTCTTCGCACTTCCTCGATTTCTTCTTCCAAAGTCTTCATTGTATTTCCAAGTTTTGCTTCAAATCGTTGCTCAAGGTTCTCAATTTCTTCCGTTACCTGATCCTTCCAGAAGTAGTAGTTGACCGCCAGCTGTTCCTTGATTTTCTCCTCCATTATTCTAGAAGATTCTACAAACTTCTCTTCCATTTTTCTGGAGTTCTCTTCCTTCTTCTTCTGGACATCAAACAAGGGGGTATCTAGCAAAGGGGGGTATCTAACATTCATATTCGTTTTCGAGATATTGGCATGGTGCTATATCACTTTAGAGACAAACATAGATTAACAAATTCTCCTTGATGATTTCGACTGTACGATGTTTGTAGACATATAATATGTCGATAAGGTGAGGAAATGTCGAGAAAAGTGTTGGGAAACTAGGAAAATTTATGATACAAGCTAACAAGACTGGGAAGTTAATAGGGGTGCTGGGTGGTGCTGGGTAGGGTGATAATAACCTGGCCAGTATCCAGTACGGTAGATGTATATAATTGAAATAATTGCTTACTAACTCACACAAACGATATTTTCATTACCTATAAAAGAAAAAATCATAAAATATCATCATTCATTATCTTTTTCAATTTTGAAATATTTGTCAACTGTGTTGCTACAACCTTGTTGCTACGCTTTCAGTGTCATCGTCAAATTATTAATAGCGTTTTCCATTTGTTGTCTCAGTGCGTACCGGAGCTGCACTGGAGCTGTCAAATAGGTATATTGTCCAGTACAATATATCAAACTTGATGTCGCCTTAGCGACATCATATTGTGCATTGACTGAATACACTTAAAAATATGCAGCAGTTTGTTGGTTAGCAAAAGGTTAACATCACAATTATTATTGTGAATCATTATAATTGACGACGTGTTGTGTAAAGGTATAATGTGAATTAAGTTTGGGTTAGTTTGGATTAATTTGGGCGAGAATTTGGGTTAGTTTTGGTTAGTTTGGGTTGGCAATCAAACTTGATCTTTAGCGACATCACATAGTGCGTGAACTGAATACACTTTAAAATATGCAGCAGTTCGTTGGTTAGCAAAAAGGTTAACATAACAATCATTATTGTTGGGTTAGGAATGGTACTTTTGCTACACTAACACCGTCGTCGTAGTCGTCGGTAGTTTGCCATTTGTTTGTTTGTCTGGTAGTCTGGATGTTTGTCGTGGGGGCGTCCGCTACGCCGCCACCGCTGCCCCTACGCTTGACATGGTACCCGGCCCACCTGCTACACTTTCACCATCGACGTCGTTATAAGTTTGGCATTTGTTTGTTTGTCTGGTTGTGTGGAAGTCACACGTGGGGGAGACATGAAACTCCTGCCAAACTTACAATTCTCAATTATGTGTCTCCACCATACTAACCAGGTGATTACCCCACCCAGCACCCCTATAGGTATTCACTCCCCAGTCCCGTTAACTTGTACCATGAATTTTCCTAATTTCCCAACACTTTTCTCAAAATCTCCTCACCTAGATCGTCTTATTATAGCTCTACAAACGTCATGCTGGTCTAATGTGATATAGACCCTATTGGCATGCGGAGTTCTAAGTGAAAAACCATGTATACTAGTTTTAACATCGCATGTCTCTCTGATGCTGACGGATCCAAAATTTTGTCATAAAAGATAAAAAATATCTTTTATGACAAAATATACCTATTATAAGTGAATAATAAAAAAAAAGAAAATAATATCGAGCTTTTCGCTCGCAGGAAACAAGTCTACTTCGAAATGAAAGCACTATGGACTTGTTTCCTGCGAGCTATGAGCTCGATATTCTCTTTCCTTCTACTACATTTGTGAGGGCAATAATGATAACGCTTGCAAGAGAATACTATTATAGGTTGAAGGTTCTCTCTCTAATGAGCGATCGATGGAAACTTTCAACTAGTCCAAGTGCCCTGAGGTAGCGTAACAAATAAAGCTCCCGATTACACAAGCAAACCCCTTTTTTTTTTATAAATAAAATCACCTTCAAAAGTCTTGCACCCCCCATGTTTCCCCAATTTCTACAGATATAATATCAAAAATCTGGTCACACCAGTTTAGGTGCTCAGACTGTTTTTTTTTTGTTGAAAAGTCATAGTGCCTTTTTGACCTCTGAAAGAATCAAAAACACAAGTGCCATTTTTTCAAAATGGTTTTGGAAAAAAATTGGCCAACTTCATTAGAAAGAGGAGCAAAAATGATGTACTTTCTTTGGCAATAATTGAACAAAGGATATAGTCTAGCCCGATATTTTAAACTTGACAAAAATGACCCATTTTTGAAAAAAAAATGAAAAATGGGTCATTTTTGTGCATTTTTTCTAAAGGTCAAAAAGGAACAGTGACTTTTCAACAACAAAAAAACAGTCTGACCTAAACTGAGAAAAGAATACTTGCTTATGTGACCAGGTTTTTAATATCTGTAGAAATGGGGGAAAAACAGGAATGTCCAAGACTAAACAATAAGCATGATAAAAGCGCTGTTTTTTTATCAAGGTTAGGTCGGTATGAAAATAATAACAGAAAAAGTGATATTATCATAGCTGGTTGGAAAGTTTATAAAATTACAATCAAATTAACATAATAGAAATATGATCTTAGGAATTAAAAAAAATAGGTGCCTTTGTCTACTAAAAATAATAACATTCCGTTGGATGAAAATATAGTACCTAGTTGAGTATATTATATAAATATTAATACATAATAGAATTATTCGTTTCTTTTTTATTCGCGAATTTTGCTTTTTTTACCTTTATAGGTATTCGTATTGAGTTTTTTTTTTAATTTATTTTACGCTGGGATCGAGAGTTTTAATAAATTAATTCTAATGGTGGACGACGAAACTAAATTATTGGCTTTAGCAGGAAATTCATTAAATCACCACCTTCTTTTTGAATGGTTTTCATGAAGCAATAGTACAAAATCTGCCCAGGCATTATAATCTAGAACAATGAATTATGTTATCGAACTTGTTTCTTCTTTATTTCATTCCTGAAACTTACCAAAAATGCTCGCAAAAATGTTAATAACGTTGAAGAAAAAACAAAATGTTCAAATGTCGAATAGAAATCACGAACACAAAACTTGGTCTGGTGCACAACAAATGAAGTTTAAAACAGAAAAATTATCTGCTTGATCATTCCTGTGTCTTCTTTGAACAGGATATAACGTTTCAAAAGCACGAGCAAATGCATTTTTGATACTGCACCGGTTTCACAAAAAGTTTTGTTTATTTATATGTGTTACAGTAAATGTTAGGAATTCAGTGAAAGCTAGCTTTTACTAGTTGATGCTAGCAATAACTTGTACCGTTAGGAAATGTTAAATTTTGAAGAATATTGTACACTTTCACTAGTGAATGTTGGAGAAACTTTATCAAATCAACTTTTACTGAAAGCAGTTAGGGAAAGTTCTCTTTAAAACTTATTTCCGCCATTTAACTAACTCAAGGTGCACGGGGCACTAAATGATGTCGCTCACGCGACATCAAAATTTTTGCCAAACCCAAACTAACCCAAACGAACCCAGACTAACCCCTACTGAGAATAATTAAAAAATTTCTATAATACGGTATCTGAACAATGTTCACATTGTACACCTGCGATTCATAACTCTCGTATTTTCCAGAGCGTCTAATCTGTCGGCGAATTCCAACTCGGACCAAAAAGGATATTTGTAATGACGATAATAATTTTCAGTTTAACAGCTTTCACTAGAAAAGTTACGTGAATGCTAACAATTACTAGTAAAAGTATGATGAAGTCGATCGAATTCAACTTTCACTAGCTAAATGTTTCCAAATCAGGAAAAGCTTACTTTTCCTAGTAACAGTTAGCTTTTACTGATTACCAGGTTTTACTGTGACATATGCATGTGTTACATAACATCCTTCATAAACTTCTCTGGCACTTCTATCGTTACGTTCATTCAATCATGATACAAAACAATCAGAGACAAACTGTAATTATTGTTGCCGATAAATAGGTGATTTTACATTGACACTAATGCCCGATTGCACCAACCAATTTATCGAGATAGAATCATAAGAGTCGCTAAGGAACAATCCGAAATCCGACTGTGATAAAAAAATGGGATCGGTAGGTGGAGCTTAGAGTAGCTGCAATATGGCGACGTAGACAGGGGCGAATTGGCCCACAGATAGAAATACTTCAGAAATGTTACTCGAGATTTAGACTTTATTCGAATTTATTCACGGTAACTTTATCTTTTTGATTTATTTATCATAATTGTTTCAATTACTTTTTACTATTCTTTATATTATGTGTGAAGTATCATAAAACAATCCGTAAAAAGTTTTTCCCAATCGTGAAACCTAATTCAATATTATGTACAAAACGAAACAGTACTGGAGTAGATACTTGACAAAACAATAGGAAGTGAAACTTGAACAAAGCAACAAACAACATTCAACGTATAACAATGGGGAACTTGCATGAAAAATTAATTATATTTTTTCCAATTGCAAACTGAAGAAAATCGCATAAAAATCGATACGTATTTTTTTATTTCGTTGTTGTTTTTGTCATTAGTTATTGAAGTTTGAAGTTCTGAATATAGATATAATGATGGTATTACAATGTTATGACATCAAAGCATTGCAATTTTAGCATCTTTAGCGTTATATCTCCGTCAATTTTCGACTTACAACAAAAAGAAAAAATACGGGTCTCTTTATTTTTCATGGACTTTCGAATTCAACATTAAAAAAACTTAATGCAAGCTCCCCATTATCAGTTATGCTATAATAATACAAATCATGCAGTTATTGAGTCCGTCAGTATTACGAAGGTTAAGAGAAACACTCTGTAGAAATCATAAGATGGAAATACCAACTCGGTGAATGTCATCGCATAGAAGATTTTTATGGTAAATAAGTACAAATGACGAATTTCGAGTTGGGGTAAAGTGATAGAGGGGGTGGCAAAAGAACACAATTTGATGAAAGCGCGGTGTTATCGAACCGCGCCCCATGTTTGACAATGCAGTGTTCCAAAAATGGGATGGGGATGGGGATGGGACATTATTTAATTTTTTTGACATATCACTTCATATCACCTTTGAAAAAAAATATCGAATCAACCAAAAAAACAAAATTTTCAGAATGAATGAGACTTCAATATTTCAGCATAGAAGGAATTCCATTTCTGCCCGGAAACTCTATAAAGTGTTTCAAAATTTTGAAGTGAAACTAGCAATGCAATTAGCATTGGGTAGAATGTGCTGGAAATCCAAAACACTCTATAGAGTTTCCTGGTAGAAACGGAATTTCTTCTATACTAAAATATTGAAGTCACATTCATTCTGAACATTTTGCTTTTTTGGTTAATTTGATATTTTTTGTTTCAAAGGAGATAGGTATATGAAGCTTTGTATAAGGTCATGTTTACATTGAGACTTATGGGAAATAAGTCGGTGTAACACTTCTAATGTCACTGAGTATATAATAAACCAGCTGCTAAACATTCATGTAATGTGATTAAACATTTACAAATCTCAACCATATAAATATTTCAGTAAACTCGGCACAAATTTCATATCCCGGTCCTGTATTATACTATACTTACCTATGAAATGTGATTCCAGTCAATTTTTTCTTATCGATAGCGTTCCTACTCGCACAACTTCTCAGGGCACATGAAACCATTATTGAAAAATGTAATAAGACACAAAAATCACAATATTACCGTCACAACACAGCTAAAACTCAGAAAAACCGTTCTTCAAAAGTAAACAATCACTTTGACAGAACGAGCACGGTAAGATTGCGAAAGTGATCCCATTTTAGTCACGTGATGTCGTCTCCACCCCTTTCTACCACCATGCTTAACGCTAAGGAACCTGTAACTTGACAGTGACAGTTCTGCATGCAAAATTGTCAAGTTAAGGGTCCCTTAGCGTTAAGTATCCTCAAAATAGGTTGATGCAATCGGCCATAATTAGTTGCAACAAGTAACACATATAACTCAAAATATACATATACAGGGTGGCCCAACGAAAAGGTCCCACCCTTATTTATGACTTTTCTGGTATATTTTGCGAAAAACGCTCAGACACGTCAATTTTTATTTTTAGGGGAACGTCTTTTCGTGTATGACTATATAATACAGGGTGTTCCAAAAATAAGCATTACACTTGACATTTGTAAATGGAAACCTCCAATTTTTTTTCTATTTTTGGATTCTCCATGAAGTTTTTAGTAACTTTTGTCTAATACAGTTTATACCTATCTTCAACCGTTTTAAAGTTATTTGAATTTTTCATAAAATTCACCTCATTTAATTTAATACTGATAATAATGGATCGTACGGAGAAAATAATAATAACGGATACCAGCAAGAAATTTAGCATCAGTCAATGTCATCGTAAATCATCAATCAGAACAACTTTATCTTTGATTTGAAATCGTTAAGTTGCCTATAGTTCTATCATAATATTGCAATGCATTATTATAATATTTATTCAATTCAAGAAAGGGTCGAAATAACGAAACTGTATTATCAAAACGGAAGCATTGCAAGAGCTACCGCCCGGTTGTTTAATGCGTCGTTACATCCAGACAAACTATTAACCATAAGTAAGTATGTGGCTAAATTAATAAGAAAATATGAAGTAACTGGATCTGTATTTAATGTTCGCCGGAATCAGGAAAATCGTCCAATTAGAAATGAAGCCAGAGAAATAGCAGTTTTGGGACACGTGTCTCTTGACAACACCCAAAGTAGGTACTCGTGGTCTGGCTGCTTCTTCAGGATTTACACGCTCAACAGTGCAAAGAATTTTGAAATCCTATAAATTTCACCCGTACAAAATTAAACTTGTCCATGAGCTTAATAAAGACGATTATGATAGAAGGTTGGAGTTTTGCGAATTAATGACACAACGTTTAATCAATAACCCAAATTTGTCATTTAACATTTGTTTTTCGGATGAATGTACCTTCTATTTATATGGTGCTGTAAATAGACATAATAGTCGATATTGGAGCGACTCGAATCCACATTTGTTTCGAGAGGTACATTCGCAATACCCTCAAAAAATTAATGTCTGGGCCGGCATTTTCGGAAATCATATTGTAGGACCTTTCTTTATTCCTGGAAACTTGACGGGGGAGACGTACTTGGACATGTTGGAAAATACAATAGAGCCACGAATAACCGAAATAATAGAAAATGAGGCTAATTATAATGAAAATTTTCTTCATTTCCAACAAGATGCTGCACCACCGCACTTTGTAGCTCCAGGGGTGCGTTCACAAATGTCGTCGGGCGATCGCACGGCGACGCTCTGACGTTTCCCGGCTGTTCACAATTCTCGCCGAGTAACATTCAAACTCATTCACAATTCGGGTAAATATTCTCCGGGCGATCAACTTTTCAACCCACTTTTTAGCTGGTGAAGATTTGTCGCGCCTGCGTTGTGTGTACAAACAAATTGACATGTGTGATCCTAACCAAAAACTAAAAACAACAAACCACTCGGCTGATCGTTGATACATTAGGGCTGGTGATAATTTAATTAAAAAATGAATATTATGTCGTTAGAATCGCACAATCTTATGCTAGATGCGGATACCAATCTTCCAATTATGTCAGACGATGGAAAAAATGGTATTATTAAACCGAATCGAAGGTACAAGATTGTAAGCTAAGAAAACAAAACAAAAATGGTTGTATTATTATTCAATGACCATAACAGTCATATCACTTTCAAATTTTAAAGGTTATGATAAACAATAACAAGTCGAACAATCGTGAACAAGGATAATTTACCATACGTCATCTGTCACATGAAACTGACATTAAATTTGACGAAAGTTCCGGGTTAATAATTGTGAACGCACCCCAGTACGACAGTTTTTGGACACCCATTTCCCAAACCAGTGGATCGACATTGAGTGGCCAACAAGATCTCCGGACTTGAGTCCTTTAGATTACTTTCTTTGGGGACATTTAAAAAGTAAGGTTTTTAGTACGAAGCCAGACTCCATCCAAGATCTTCGGGAGCGGATCACGGCGGAATGCAGACAAATAACTCCAGAAATGTGTGAACATGTTAGGCATAGATTTGAGCAAAATCTTTATTATTGCATGGAGGTAAACGGACACCACTTTCAACATTAATTACCACATTGACTTTTTGACACATTATAGCTAAGTAATTAATTTTTGTTTAAATTTTATAAATAAACGGTTGAAGATAGGTATAAACTGTATTATACAAAAGTTACTAAAAACTTCATGTAGAATCCAAAAATAGAAAAAAAATTGGGTGTTTTCATTTAAAAATGTCAAGTGTAATGCGATATCTTATTTTTGGAACACCCTGTATTATACAGCCAAAATATACCAGAAAAGTAATAAATAAGGGTGGGACCTTTTCGTTGGGCCACCCTGTAGGAAACTCCCATACAATAGTTTGAAACGCAATTCGCCAGCGCTCTACAACGGGTAGTCCTCGTACTTTTGACTTTTTTTTCTCAAAAACGTGAAGACATCTGTTTTTATTGCATACGGTGGAGCCATCTATTGGGTAAAATACGATTTATACCACGTTCGAAATTATGATTCAAATATTTATCACATAAAGTCCGTTTTTTTTTTTAAATGCCTGACATGTGCCAAAATTGTAGGTTAAAGGTTGGCAATCTTGTATAGATTACTCGCAATTTGAAATGGAATAAATGGTAGACTGGGTAAGAATTTACGGAACACCGAACTTCACCTTGACTATGATAATAATAATATGTCAAAATTTTATAAAATTTCATCATGCCGTATGGTAAACATTTATCTGCAGAGATAAAAGCTGCGATTAACAATGCGTATCGGGCGTTTGGAGACATATTATTATGCAAGGACCGGAATGACTGCATAGATAGATTATCAAGAACATTCAAGGTAATATTTATTGGAAAACGAGTAATATTGTTTTAATACTACTTTTTGATGTTTTTTGTCATTGATTTCGCTTTCATCCATTATAGAGCCGTGAGCCATTACTAAATCTCATTGGTTCGAATAATGTCTAGGCACTATAGAAATACATAATATGTTAATATTGTAGATCATAATATATATTATTTTCTAGATTCATCAGAAGACTATTTTAAAAGTTCTTGAAGAAAAGGAAACAACCGCAGAGAAAAGAAGCGTGAAAAGGGGAAGAAAAAAGAAAGGGTCATGGTTTAAACACATTTTTTTAAAGGAGGAAATTGGGAGATATATTTTTAAAAGTTTGGAAGAGGGGCTAAATTTTTGTTTGACAGAAATATTAGGTCACGTGCGGGAAGTGGTTGATTTTGATGGATCGAGAAGTCTTCTGCACAAAATTATTAGGGATATGGGTTTTAAATTTAAAAAAATAGATGGACGGAAATTTTATGCGAAATAAGTCATGTAAAACGTTTAAAAATAACTTTTTTGCGAAAATATTTGGAATATGAAAATTCTAGTGAAAACGTGGTTTTTATTTTTTTGGACGAGACGTGGATCTATCGGAATGGAAGTCAGATTAGAAAGTGGGTAAAAGAAGATGATCGCAGGATGGAGGGCGAAAGATTCACAATTTTACATGCTGGGTATAGGGGCGGGTTTCTTCCAAATTGTGGGTTACTTTTTTCTAGTAAAAATAATGACAGGGATTATCATAAAACAATGAATGGAGATATCTTTATGGATTGGGTTAAAAATAAATTGGTTCCGGATCTGGCCAAAATTAAAGAGAAATGTGTCGTTGTGATGGATAATGCGCCATACCACTCAGTACTTTCGGAAAAACCGGTTACCAAATTTTCAAACAAATCGACCCTCTCGGCTTTTTGGAAAAACATAAAATTGAATGCAGTCCCGATTGTACCAGAATGCAATTGTGGAATTTGGCAGAACCTTTGGCTAAAAATTCTTGTGGTAAAAAGTACGTAGTCGACGAGTTTCTTAAGTCGCAAGGCTATGAAATTCTTCGACTGCCCCCATATCATTGTCAGCATAACCCCATTGAAATGGTATGGGCATTTTGTAAAACTTATTACAAGCACATAACAAATTCTAAATTAGTCGGTAGTGATAAAGTTTTACAAGTGTGGTCCGAGTCATTATCCAAATTCAGTATAGATATGTGGAATAATTGTGTTGACCATACAGAAAAATTAATTAGAGACGACTGGACAAAAGACATGGGTGAAACTAGTATTAACGAAGTACCTCCTTTAATAATATCATTTGAAGAGGATTCATCATCTGATTCTGATAATGACTATTTATCTTCTGAAGATGAGGACTGATTTTCAAATGATATGATCGAAGATGTCTTTTGAAGTCATATCCTCAATAAATTTTTTATTTCTGCCCAACTAGCACAACAATAATTTTCAACTATTGGTGCTATTTTGTTTTATAACTGCTTTTCCAACACCATTTTGTTTTATATAAACATTGCAAGTAAAATATTTAGCTCTTGAGAAAGATTTTGCTTTATAATGTGTACTCGTAAGAACATTATTGGGACAAAAATACAAAAATGTTTTACATGGTTTTACGACAAATTCTGATACTGTTTTATAAACGTTTACACAACAGATTCTATACGATATTTTTGCTTATCGAACATAATATTTGTTTTATAATATATTTATACCGGTATCATCTGATACAAGGTCATTCTTTTGCGAACGAATGAAATTATTGTATAACATGGAAGCCTTTTTTTTTGTTATTTTGACTGCCCATCAGTGAGTCGTCCATTTTCAAAATTGTTACAAAAAAATCATTTAACCAATGATAGAATGCTGTGGATAACTATTTAGTATTTTATAATGATTCAAGATGGATCATCTGAATCATTCTATCACAATACAGTCCAAATGAAAAAAAAAACATTTGTCAAAAAACATGCGATATTTAGCTTTTTAGTTATGTTGAGGACCATCAAAAAATACATTATTCTCAGTGGGTACAATTCCACAACAAAACTTCACTTTTATGGTGTTGGTTAAAACAAAAAAGCTACCCATGATATTATAACAACACAACTTTTATAAAACCTTTTTATTATAAAATTGTTTCACAGTACATGTTTTATAATAATTATTCCATACATTTTTATAAAACTGTCCGATGAAAGCTTTGGAAGCCATAATTAAACAAATTGAGCAAATTTCTGCACAAAAGTGCGCCCTTTTTGTGTTTATAAGCTTTGTATAAACGTTTTTAGCGACACTGTTGTTGCATAAAAATAGTTCTGCGTTAATGTTCTTAGGGCATCTATAAAACAGATAATTGTTAGTTGAGTGGTTAACACGTTATACCGCATAGCTGTACGTCTTATCATAATGAATCATATTTTTCCTGGGAGTAGTTCGGCTAACTAGAATTACCTATATAATTATTGTTTAAATATCGTTTAATATCATAACATGGCGAATCATATTCGAGAAAGCAGACACTCTGTGGTAATATCACATGAATACGTCCCCCTCCCCACCAAGGGCCCCAGTCCACAGAGACTCGTCTTCCAGACCGCAACAAGCCGTCTGCCGTCACCAGCCAGTCCACAGAGACTCGCTGTTCAACCATCCATACAAGGACAGTCCATAGAGGCTCGCTGGTCATTCATCCTGATCAACTCTCAATAAAGCTACCAGTCAAACACAATGGCAGACAAGAACGAGCTCGACCGCCTTGCACTAGAACAAGAAAATGTGACGATGAACAACAGCAAAAAAGACTCACAAACCAGAAAAACAGAATCCCACATCCAAAAACATAAATGAAAACAACTGGAAAAATTATGGGAAGAACGACAATTCAATCAGAAAACTAAAGGACTTCGAGCATCCCTAAAAAACCAAATCATATTTTCAACAAGTGTTTGCCAAATATGACGAATTCTGGACCTACTTTTTACTAACATGCCCAGAGACCGCAGCTACATCCACCACCCAATCTGATCCCACTTTCTCCAGCAGCCAACAAAAACGGATAAAAATAAAAGAGTTCAAAATGGAACAACTGAAAGACTCACTTATGCAAATACAATCAGAGTTGGAACAAAACAAAGCAGAGTATCACCACAAGCATCTTATAGATAAAGTTAGCCAAGAATGGGATGTGATCCAGTACCTCCATGAAGCAATCTTAGTCAACGAAAAAGAACATGAAAACGAATATTGCACTCAAAACGTATTAGAAGAGATCCGCAGACAATTCGAACAAGTGGTTGACGATCTGACCATCAAACTCTAGCAAAACGTCATAGCACCGATTCAACAAGTACAACTTAATCAACTCCAACAGCATCTACAGATTCCAATGTTCTATGTCAAATATGATTTGTGACATTTTCAAAAACATCATCCATGAAAAATCTGCATTGACTAGAACAGACAAAATGAATTACTTAAAGACGGATGGACCTGGTACCTATCAGACGAGTGCACAGCAGTCGATCATGACACTTAATTATATTTTCAGCTTCAAGAAAGTGAACTCCAACAGTGTATCCACTCCATCCGCAAAAGCTCGTCTGCTCTCTTGTCTCCATACGAAGCATTGAATCAAACCCGTCTTGCGTCATCGATGAAGTATACGAACGACCACTTCTCAGACATTGTCACATCCAACAGCCAACAGCACAGAACAAACGGCATACTTTGAAATTATGCGCAACGAATACTTGGATGTTCATGGCAAATTCTTCAACAGTCGCAGTGATTTTCAACGGCGCGCCGGCATCCGGAAAGATTTGGTATTGAATACAACCGAAAAAGTCCAAATACCCCAAGAATGCATCATCCAGACAGAGCCCAACATCTTGACACACACTAGAAGCGGAAGCGTTCCTGTTATAGGCAGTTACTCCAAAATAGTGTCCATCATCTTCAATGGCAGCCTGATCAACCAAAAATCTCCATACCAAGCCACCGAGCCCATACTCAAGTAAACAGATAGCTTTGGAGAGTTGATAAAAAAAGATTGGGACCTCAAAGATCGTCTCCATGACACGGAATGGCGTATGGCGTAGCGTTCATCAGCAGTATTACGACAATAGCCTAATGGTGATCATATATAGCAGGATGTCGTGCAGTGAAACTGATCATCACGAAAAGACAGAAGAGACGAAACCAGAAAGCGGACAAACATAGAGGCCAAAACGAAGACATGATGTCTCTACGTTCGTCCATCAATTGTGGAGAGGCGGTAGAATGTTTAATTGCAACAATCATACATCAAATTATTCTAACCATTACATAATATCACTAAATGCATGTTTTTTACTTAGTATTATATTATTATTCAAGCGAAAAAAATAATAAAAGTTTATTGTTGAAATTGTTGGAAAACCCTAAATAAAGCATTTCGGTTCACCTGGTACACATACGATGCAGATCATTTCATTTTTCGAGTACGTTATTAGTATCAATACGCGACGTTTTTGAAAACGTCACAGGCACCATATGATTGGTCGTGGCCGAATTTGGTATCCAAACAAGCTTTTGTGACTTGTGGTTTAGTCTTGTGTGAGTTTGAAATCAGTGTTTGTGTTTAATTTGGACTTCTTTGGACTATATTTTTATGTATATTAAATATATGTTGTGTCCCGTTAGTGCGTATTTGATTAGCCGAGTGGAAAGTCAGCTTTTGAGGTGATAAAAAATAGTTTGTTTGGATATTTCCGTCTGACAGCTGACGTCATGACGTCACAGAAACCTAGCGTATAGTGCCAATACTTCAAAACTAAAATTGATGTATGTCAGGCATTTTAAAAAAAAAACGGACCTTAGGTATGGTACATCAAAAGTTTTTCTGAAAAATGCATAACTATTTGTCAAAAACGTTCATTTTATAATGTCTAAAACCTATGTCCTGGGCAAATACAACCTATGCATATTTTTCAGTTCATAACTTTTTATAAGCCATGTGAATCAATATTTAAATTAAATTTTGAATGTTGAGTCTGTAAAATGCAAACCTCAAAATTATCAATAGGACTTGTATAGCCAGTTGTGCTTTAGTTTTATTGTTTAAAATCGGATTTTAAACATGCTGAACCAATTTTTCTAAAACAGTGGAAGAACTTTTATTGGAAATGATGTGTTTTGTTGAAAATTTCCACACATCCAAGGGACGATACATTTCTCAAAGAACTCACGATAAGCTTACATTATAGTCCAATCAAAGGTTCAAACACAAATTTCAAGATAATCCAGGTACTGAAAATTAGATCTTTCGGCACAAAATTCAAATTACACGTGAAATGACAATGACGTCTAGGGTTAGGGATTGGTTATTTATGGCAAGCGTTGTTATGGAAAACCTCCGTCTCTATAGCGCCATCCAACGGGTAGTCCTCTAAACAAATCCGACTTGATTAACTGGTTGCCTAAAACTTCATTTACATTGGCTCACATTAAAGTTTCCCATATATTTTAAGCGATATGTGACAAGTAACTCCATCTTCATGGCAACTTTTGATGCAGGGTGTTTTTTGTGACCGTTGGCTTCGAAAATGTATGAATTTGGAGTTGTCATAACTAAATATTGTTATCAATGAATATATTCGTATCAAATTTTGGTCACAGCTATTTGAAAGCATTCCAAATCCAATAGCGTATTCATTTATGTGATAAAAAAATCGCTAATAAAAATTCTTCATTTTCTAGCACGAAAAAGTACCGTATAATATGTCCCAAAAATTGAAATAAACAATTTCAAAATTTGTTGATTTTTTTGCTCAACAAATTGTCATTTTGTTGTTTGAAGAATTGATGATTAGTAATCAGGTTTATTATTGAAAACGCACCAAATAGTATAGATATTCTCACTTTATTCTATAGAAAAAATATATTCCCACAGCAAATATCAAGACATTTCTATAAAAAATTCGCTATGTCCA
This sequence comes from Orchestes rusci, assembly GCA_958502075.1. Lineage (NCBI taxonomy): Eukaryota > Metazoa > Arthropoda > Insecta > Coleoptera > Curculionidae > Orchestes > Orchestes rusci. The sequence goes on from OY293307.1 coordinate 23,169,037, forward strand.
ATTGCCATAAAGTGATATAGACCCTGAAACCTGTCTGGAGATCATAATAATTATCCAAAAGTATCATTGAAATTATCTGACTACTTCCGCAGAGGAATAGGAGGCCCATTTCCTGACCCCAACATAGTTGCCAGCTGTATGATATCAATGGTCGAGTCGAGATACTTTGAACCAATAGCCTAGTTTATACCGACAACTTGGTCCGCGGACCAAGTACCAAATTCGGACTATATCCGAACCAACTATTTGGTTCGAATGGTGTAAACAGTTGCGGACTAAGCTGGTCCGCTCTTGGTTCGGTACTCGCCAGCAAGAGTACCGAACTAAATTTGGTTCGATCTGGATTAAAATTTTGAGGTTATATTGATTGTTATTATTGTGAATTGTGTTGGTTCTGAGTTTCTAAGGCAATCTGAGCGTACTTACTTATGTTTTTTTTGTTTACGAATTGTGTTGATAAATAACTCCGACTTTTTTTTGACATTTGACGAATTGCGCGCGTACTCATTTAGTTCAGGCGTTGCAAGACGGTGTAAACGGGCGAGAAGCAATCATTGGTCCTACCGTACTATCCCCACCCAGTTGGTCCTATCGGACCGAACTAAACGAGTTATCGGTGTAAACTAGGCTATTGAACTCGATACTACGTAACTGGAAGGGCCCCTGTCGTGTCGACAACTGAGGCAATTTTAGTCGTATTTTTTTGGCGCATAGGTATATTTTGATTGGACTAAAAAGGGGATGCTATCTTTGTCACACTCATTGTCCTTATGCGAAGTCGGAGGTTTTCAAATAGTTTGAAGATAAATTGAAAAAGCGGTTGATTTGCTTGGAAAAAATGACTACAATTCTGTGCATACTTAGTAGTCTTAATTATCATGATATGATGGATCTATATATTTCAAATAACTATCTGGAAAAATGCAAAATAAGAAACAAATTAGTAAATAATGAAGTATACTTAGATGATCCGTAATTCGATTAAATAGTTGAAAAAATACAGGGTGGGTAGTAGGTGCAGGGTGATTTATATGTTTAACCTGTGTATTGAGTAAAGTAAAGGTTTTAAGGTATAAACTTGGAAAACTATAATAGCTTAAAATAAAAATGAAAATACTTTTATTTTTGAGGTCACATTAAAACTATTTTGATAGGGGGCTTGAGGAATGTCCGAATAGAACTTTTGCATTTCTTGGAGTGTGTACCATCGTCAATTCCTAAAGGGCCCTACTCACACGCCTGCAGCAGGGGCAATCTAGGAGGCAGGGCGATTGGGGCAATTTCCTAGATCGCCTTCTAAGCAGGGCGGTAAGGGCCCCTTCATACCTTCCTAGCATTATTTCAAGCAAGATATGAGAAAACAAACTTTGGAAATGATGTTAGTAGCAGAGAACTAGATAACGACGAGAAGCGACAAAAACTTTCCCGCCAAAAAAATTAGATGGGGGATCTGATACTTTATGTCAAAAGATTTGTCAGCTGTTTATTAGTCCGAGTGTTTAATCAGTTTCGACTGTCGAATTCAACGGTTACCTTGGTTACCATAATGTAGTTTATCGTTAGCTACGGTCGTTCAGTGGATCAATCGTGGTTTGAGAGATTAAAAGCTAAGTTAATCTGCTTAATCGAATCTATTTCGAAAAGTTATGTTAATGCCTGGAAGAAGTTGTGCTTTTCGCGGGTGTCGTTGGAAAGGAGGGGAAGGAATCACCTTCTTTGGATTTCCCAAAGATCCCGAACGGTAAGTAATTCATATTTATCATTATATTGATTCTTTATTTGTGCTGATGTTGAGCATTTATGTTTACGAAAACAGTAATGAATAATTTTGATCTTTGAGAAATCTTCTGTTTTTTTTATTAGTGGAATATGAGGTGAAAATGTGTAGATTCTGTTAGTCTGAATACCTGCTAGGATATAATTATTTACATCGGAGTTATTTCAGGGGTGTATTATACCACCATAAACCATAATATGTTTTTTTACACTGTTTTATAACTCACTTCTGAAATTTGGTCCGTTCGTCCCGTCTCACCCTGTATACAGGATATCAATTAAGAACTTGTGAAAACTTTTAAGGGTGAATCTTTGACTAATTATTTCAAGACAATATGTTCATATGAACATGGGTTCACAACAGCTTGGTTTCTGAGATACAAGGCGTCCAAAAAAAACTACTTTATTTGGTTTCTAGCTTATATTTTTGTTAACTAATATGGCAATTGGACAAAATTCGGGACACTGGGAATATTGATGACGAGAAACTTGAATATTAACTTGGTTTTAAAAAATTAAAAAATAAAATAAAATAAAACAAGTTGTTGTGGACCTATGTTCATATAAACTTTTGGTCTTAAAATTAGTCAAAGATTCACCCCTAAATATTTTTACAAGTACTTAATATACACTCTGTATATAGTACAGAATTAAATCTCACCAGCTTGTTCAAACAAATTTTAATAAAACCATTCCGAAAATCATAAATGACAATAATATGTAGGCATACTGAATAAGTCTAGATACCTGACAAAAGTATGATTATTCAGATCGGAATTTTTCAGCTAGTGGCGACTTCAATTATTGCTTTCCTGAAGTATACAGGGTTTTTCACTTAAAACTCCCCACGTCAATATCTCGGAAACGAATAGGAATATTTGATTTCTGTAAAAAGTAGTCAATGTATGGGGTCGAGTACTTATTTTTCACAGTTAAAAAAATTCGACGCCTACCAAGAGTAAAGCGTCGCGACGCATCGAAAATATTAATCGATTGCAGGAACTTTGAAATTACGCGCATGCAAAAGTACAAGTTATTCATAAACTTTTTTGTTATTCAGTCGAACTCATTTATTCCACTCAGTTTTGAGATATACAGTGTGTCCAAGATAAGAATGTCTATCATGGGGATCTTGAAAACCGTGAGAGATACAAGGTCGGTTAAATGGAGGCAAAGTTGCGTATTTTGATGCTTAACAAAATGCCGTTTTGAATGCCAAGAAATTCCGACTAAGTCCGAAATTATCCGAAAAAAACCGAAATTTTTCAAAATTGTTTTCATTTTTTTCTGACCACATTTGAAGAGATATTTTGAAATGAATGGAACTTCTTCATTGCTACTTTTTGCCCTTTACAAGATAGCGTTATTAAATTGAAGAACCGACGTTTCGTCTATGATCAGCCATCATCAACTTTTTTTTTTAAATACGGTCCTGGATTTTTTATGACGGATTTTGAGGGCCTCTTATGTTCCTAAGCCAACAATGTATCGCAATTATTCAAAAAAATTATGTTGATGGATTTTTCCATGAGAACTCATGTGTTAGAGAGAGACAAAAAATACATTTTTAATAGGATCAAAAACGCACACCTCTTTTTTAATGAGTGCGATACATCGTCGGTTGAGGTACATGAGAGACTCTTAAAATCCGTAATAAAAAATCCAGGACCGTATTTAAAAAAACAAAGTTGATGATGGCTGCTCATAGACGAAACGTCGGTTCTTCAATTTAATAACGCTATCTTGTAAAGGGCAAAAAGTGGCAATGAAGAAGTTCCATTCATTTCAAAATATCTCTTCAAATGTGGTCAGAAAAAAATGAAAACAATTTTGAAAAATTTCGGTTTTTTTCGGATAATTTCGGACTTAGTCGGAATTTCTTGGCATTCAAAACGGCATTTTGTTAAGCATCAAAATACGCAACTTTGCCTCCATTTAACCGACCTTGTATCTCTCACGGTTTTCAAGATCCTCATGATAGACATTCTTATCTTGGACACACTGTATATCTCAAAACTGAGTAGAATAAATGAGTTCGACTGAATAACAAAAAAGTTTATGAATAACTTGTACTTTTGCATGCGCGTGATTACAAAGTTCCTGCAATCGATTAATATTTTCGATGCGTCGCGACGCTTTACTCTTGGTAGGCGTCGAATTTTTTTAACCGTGAAAAATAAGTACTCGACCCCATACATTGACTACTTTTTACAGAAATCAAATATTCCTATTCGTTTCCGAGATATTGACGTGGGGAGTTTTAAGTGAAAAACCCTGTAGAAAGTATTCCGAAAATCGTGAATAATTACATGTCATTGTATATTATGATGAATACAGTGTTCTAGGAAACCGTGGCGTCAACAAATACAATTTTTTCAAATAGCTTCCCCAACTTTTAATTAGAGAATTGGATTCAGCGCAAAAAGAAAGAATTTAAAATTGAGCATTAACATTTTTTAAAAGTTATTTACATGACAAAACTGAAAATATTTTTTTGTTTCAGAGCCAAAATTTGGATAAATGCTTGTTTTCGAACTGATTTGCTACCCAAAGTGGCATTGTTGTTCAAATCCTTCAAATTATGTGAACTTCATTTTGAAAAATATCTTATTTTGGAGAAAGGTAAAAGAAAGTTTTTGGCACCCAACGCGTTACCTACATTATTTCTCAAAAGGATTAGAGATATTGAGGAAGGTACCACGGAAGAACCTCCCAAGAAAGTTGTTATCTTATCAGGTTGGTTTCCATGTTTTTATATACCTATAATGGTTGTCTGCATTTCTTCAATAATTTGTATGCCCATTTCAGTTTGTTTAGGTACATAGATTCTATTTTTTTTCCAGATGTCATCATTGCTGCTCCGTTGGATGCTCAATCGAAAAGCAGTCCCTCTATAGAACCGCATCATAGCAAACCTGATTTTGAACAGCCTTTTTTGAAAACATATTGTAAGAACTTACCTGCATTCACGAATTATGTTTGCTACAATTAAATATCTACAGGGTATTTCACTAAGGGTGAGTACCGGCCATATCTCGGAATTTAATTAACTTGGAAGTTCAGGAAAATGAAATTATCACTAATGTGGCTACGAGATAATGCTGGAATATAGCCACTTGGAGAATAATTACACTTTCACTACCTTCGATCCCCTACTCAAATGAAGGTCGGTACGTCAATGAGCCTTAAACCAATATGATGAGAAATTGTCCAAGCTTTCTAACTGAGTTGATAGAGACATACCTACCTTGATTTGAGAATTCCCGCAGGAATTTATAATTTCAATTTCTACCTTTCAAATGAGCAGTAGAAAAATGTCGAACTTGGTAATTATTTCCAGAATTTTCTTTCGGCCACTTTGGTGATAATATGTTTTTCATGAACTTTTAAGTCGGGCAGTTTTGGAGATATGGCCGGGGTCCATGCTTACTGAAACACCCTGTATATACCGGTGCTACAAATCTCGTATACCGTAATAGATAGAAATTCGTTTAATTGTGGGCAAAGCTGTGTATTTTGATGCTCAACAAAATGCCGAAATTTTTCAAAACCGTTTTCAATTTTTTACGCAACTTTGCACTCATTTAAACGAATTTGTATCTCTTACGGTTTACGAGATCCCCATTCTTAGCCTCGAATTCGTAGCAACCTCATGCTTGGTTCTAAAATGAACTAAGAGTGATTTTTATTTCAGTTTCAGGTCCCAGTACTTCCAAAGATACTGTTTGTGACCCACTTGTTCTTTCTCAAAGTGAACTCCAAAAAACACCTCCCCTCACTTCGTCAACATTTTGCAGTCAGACCCCCCTTCATCTGAGCTCCAACTCCCCAAGAAAGAAAAAACTGAAAGACAAAGTAAGGATTTTGAAACAAACCATGGCAAGAAACAAAGTCTTGAAGAAAAAACAGCATGATTGTACCGTTGAAGAATTCTGCAAATTGTGTGACGTCTTTCTTGATGAACCTCTCGCAGAAATAATCAAGACGAATGTTGATCTAAAAAAGAAAAAACGAATATCTCACCGGTATTCCATGGAGTTGAAGCAGTTTGCCCTGACACTTTATTTTTTAAGCCCTCGAGCATATCACTACCTCCGCCAAATGCTGACGCTTCCAACAAAACGAAGCTTAGAACGCCTCACTAAACGACTGACATGTAAACCAGGACTTGAAAATACTTCAATATTCAAAGCCCTGGAAATAAAAGTGAGAACTATGTTAGAGCAAGACAAACGTGTCATTTTGTGTATAGATGAGGTTTCCCTGAAATCTAATCTGACATATTGTCCAGGTACTGATGAAATTGTGGGCTTTGAAGACATCGGTAATAGGAATAGCAGCACCGTAATTTGCAAAAATGCTTTGGTGATCATGGCCAGGGGTTTATATTCGTCATGGAAACAGCCATTAGCATTTTTCTTCGTAGGATCTGTGAAAAGTGCATTCACAAACTATCAGATATTGGTTTGAACGTCGAAGGAATTTCGAGCGACATGGGTACAAATTTCATCCAGCTCGCAAATGCTTTTGTTGTAACCCCAAACAATCCAGAATTCCAGGTAGGAGAACGTAGCTGCCTTTATATATTTGATCCATGCCATTTGATAAAAGCTACGAGGAATAATTTATTGAAGCATACTTTTCATTTTGATGGAAAAGAAACGCGTTGGTCTCATATCGAGAAATTTTACAACATAGAAAAAGAACAATTCTATAGATGTGCTCCAAAACTCACAAATGCACACCTCAACCCATCAAATTTTGAAAAAATGAAGGTTAGTCTTGCAAGCCAAATTTTAAGTAACAGTGTGGCGTGTGGAATGAACACGCACATTGCAGTGGGTGCTCTGCCTCCAGAAGCCGTTGCGACAGCAGAGGTGGTCGAAAGATTCAACAATCTTTTTGACATAGTGAACTCGTGTTCACTAAGAAACCCAGCGAAATTTAAAAATGTGTTTGATGGATCTACATTTCAAGTGGAATTCCTAGATAACACATTGGGATTTTTGGATCAACTTCGAGTAACAAACAAGCAAAATGAAGACATTACCAACAAAACAAAATTTATCACATGCTGGAAGATTACCATCAATAGTCTCAAAAAGCTATGGGAGAAGCTGTCAACGTTATTTGACAGGTATTTGAAGACAAGGCGATTGAATACAGATTGCATCGAAAACTTCTTTGGCAGTATAAGGCAGCAGAGTGGAAATAACGTTAATCCAACGCCCATACAGTTCCAGAGAGCGTTTAGGAAAATCTTTTGTCAAAACTATATGCACAGCCATAATATTAACTGTAACAATGATTTAGACAAAGTTTTAATCGATTTAAGATCAACAAAACTAATGACCAACATTATTGACCAAGGATCTCAAATGAAACCTGTAACAGCGCTTACCCTTCCTGACTACGATTACAGAACGAAAAGCATTCCAACCATTGAGTTTTATAAGGCTTTAGAGAAGGAAACCTTCAAAAATAATGGCACCATCATCCAATTTTGGACGTATGTCTTGAGAAATTCACTGTATCGCTATCCTTGTCGAGCTATATCTATCTGCGTCGCCGATAACTGACCTGCTTTGGACGCGGTTGCCGATTTGGGCAAATCTTCATCAATGAAAATTCCTCTGTGTACGAAATTGATTGATAAGACATGATACAATGAAAATTAAGGAGGATTGAGTATTGTTCATTTTTCAAGAAGGTGCATCAAGGTTCACTATTCGAGATTATCGCATAATCAGACACATTTACAACCATGATTTCGTGTGAATCAACTCAATGTTGAACAACGGTGATAGTGTCTATTGATGATATTATTTCATATCATAAATAATGTGAAACATTTTTGTGCTACTCAAAGCTCAATTACTAACATTCATTAAATAATGATTTTTTGTGCATTGGATACAGGCGATACATAGTAAATATTAGTCCTAGTACACGGCAACGCTGCCTTCAAACAGCTGGTTTCGATTTTGAAGGTAGTGCGGTGATGCCATGGGGTTTCAACTTGAGAACTTCTACTTTCGTGCTTGTGAAGTGTTGTATTGTGTCTTTATTTGTGAAAAATGGTAAGATTGTGCTTGCTGTGTCAAAAACTGGACCATTCGGATCCAGAAATCACCATTCACAGGTAAGTGTCAAATTTGCATTGAGCATTGACTGGAGAGAGATCCAGTGGTGTAGAGTGTAGGCATCATCATATTTCATTCATGAAAATGAGGATTTTTCAATCTTCAGGAAGTTTAAATGTTTGTTTTTATTCGTGAATAGGTAACAACGAAAAAATGAAACTGATTTGGATAGCCTGAATGGTAGTGTTTTAGGCAATAGGAACCGATTGTTCTCAAATAAGAAAGGATATTCATATTACTTGAATACCTATTCCATTATTTTCTCGATTATTTCATACACAGTCAAGATGAATTATTTATTGGATACTTCCTCAACTGTCTTATTTTCGTTTTTTTTTATTACAATACGGTTGAAGTCTTCAGTAAGAATGCTTACTTTTACAATTATTATTATCATAATCACTTTTTAGAGCTCTTAAAACCTCGCGTTTGTCTCGAAATTAACTTTTTGACATATCGCCCTCTTTGCCTGTACCTTTCAATTGGAATTAAAAATTTTGACGACGCCCAGTCTTTCTTCCTGTTAAAGCGAAATATAGTTTTTCCAACAATTTGCTCGAAACCAATCAATAGACTTTTATGAAGGGACATTTTTGTCAGAAACATCAAATAAAAAAGATAAAGGGGGTCTAAATTAATATATAAAAAAACCTTGTATAGGGCACAGCTAAATGGACCCCGCAATTCACTTTTTAATTTGACGTTTGGAAAAAAGTTTTAAATTAAAGTTCAATGGTTGAAAATAGATATTTACCCTGTTCCCAAGGCTTCCGAATAAACCTTCACATTTTTAAACGTGCCAGAAAAAATGGCAATTTTATTTTTAAGGTAGGTATAGGATATATAAAAAATGTTTAATTTTCTGGAGAATGCGAAAAGTGAATAGAAACTGCAAATATTGGTACTTGCAAATTGAACCAGGGTACCTACGCATTATGTATTGTTTATTTGCCCATACTTCTTTGAATGTATATCTAGACATAAATGTTTTTGGGCCAAATTTATGTCTAAACATACAAAATTAAATTTATGTCTAGACATTAATTTAAAGAAGAATAGACCAATAAACAATATTGCTTACCTGCTTCAATTTGCAGGTATACCAATATTTGCGGTCTTTGTTTAGTATGACTCCTGCACCATATTTCTTTGAATTTATCTCCACTCACTTTCCAGCACTGATAATCATTTTGGTATAGTTAAAAATAGTTTTTCGGCCATTTATTTATAATACTTTTTGCCTGTACATATACTTATGTATTAGAAACAAGAAAAGTAAAACGTTGCTGTTTCCTATTTTTTATATTTTTTTCTTGTTATCCAATTTTAGATTTCCAAAAAATGAAGAGCTGCGAAATATTTGGTGTTCTTTGGTGAGGATTGACGAGGACCGACTTCGAATCAAACCTCCCTTTTTGTGTTCGGCCAATTTTAACCCACAAGACTTTTATTTACGTGACATTGATGGAATCAAATATTTAAAACCGGGAAGCTTGCCAATCATGACTCACCGGCAGACCATACAGTTTCCCGTCTCCAAAAACAAAAATCATATGGCAAATTGAGTAAAATGGCCTTAGAGATATGTAAGAAAGACGAAATATATTTTGTATTTTGGTTGTCATTTTATTCGGAACCGTAATTCATTATTGTCGGAAGAACAGCAGGAGATTTAATTTTTAATGTTATGAAAATTTCAATTTTTATTGATTCAGAAAGTCAAAAATGTGATATACTGTCATATAACAATAACGACATAGGTACCTACCCAAATTAATATTCATTTATATTTTTCATACAAAACGGTTGAGACTCGAAATGTGCCGCCGCTGTTCCAGATGAAAATCGAGTTCGGACGTACGTATTATAAGAATCACATGTTCTCATGCGGTGTTGCCCGATGGGTTCGGATTCCTCGTTTTATCTCTTTCCACTCATAGTGTTGTCTCTTTCGCACTTATTGTGATGTTGGCGTCAAGACTAATACCATTTTATGAATGGGATGCCCAGTCTATAGTATTTAAAGTCAATGATTCCAACACAGAATGCGTTTACCTATGTGTGTGGCTATATTGTAAAACGAGCACACGGATATCCACAATAATTGTTATAATTGTCAACTCTTTGGCAGACAATGCCAAGAGTTAGACATTAACAATTTATTGTCCACCTTCAAAGGATTTGACAACGGGAAAGGAATTTTCGGTGGACTACAATCTCCGCCAGAAGATTTTATAAATTATTTATATCAATTGGAAAACATTTTTATCAGTAATTTTGAAGAAATTTGCAGATTTCACATAATTTATTTAATCTGATGAACCCTGTGGAGTTCAATTATCCATGTCCCCGGTTTCCCAAAGATTTTGTCTTAAAATTATTCATCAGAATGCGCATTTTTTATACCATCAAATATTTTAACAGAGAGCTAAAAGACGACAAAAAAAATATTAGAAAATTAAATATCTTATCACATATTTGATATTATGAATATTATGTAGATTTATTGTAGAATATCTTTATGTTTATTTGGTGTACTGGGTTTTTCCTTATAATTTGTCACTCCTTTAGAAACTCTACATAGATACAAACAAATTGTTGGTATGAAAGTTTCATGATTTTTTCCTGAATATTTCATAATACTAAGCGAAAGAACAAATCGCCATTGAAGATCAGAAAACTTTGAAAGGTCTAATTTTTTTGAATGGAATGCCCCATATTTTATCACATAATATTCAAGATCTCCTCATTTTCCTCTTTTTTGAAAAAGTTAAACTTTTCCACATTTGCCCGATTTCCAAGGGAGATATTATGTTCTTTCTCTTTTAGTTATTATAAAATCTTCAGGAAAAATCATGCAACTTTCATTTGAACACTTTTTTTGTACCTTTGTTAATAGGGTTTCTAAAGTGGTAGCAAATTATAAGGAAAAACCCTGTACACATGAGTTCATATTTTTAATTATTAGACGAGTGTGGTTAATTTGTTGGGTTTGAGGATCAGTGAAATTAAAGTCCAATTTGTTTTAAAATGGCCGACGTTTCGCAATATATAATTGCATCATCAGGGCGCTGAAAGTATATATTTATTTTATTTCAATGGAATTCACATTGGGGTACATTTCACACGTTACAGATAATAAAAACAGTTTTTTTTTTTTTTAATATATGTAAATACAAATGAGTGAAGCTTAACTCTATCAAAACAGCCAAGAAAGAAAGAAATCAGACTACAAACAAACTTATACAATACTCACATTTTAACACTCTGGACTCAAGTTGCAAGAATACATATTTACACGACACACAAACAGGAAAACTTTTAGGTACATGGGACAAAATGCGAAAATACAGACAACTTATCTCCATCAAAGGTAGTGCAGTATTGAAGCTTGATAATAGTTTTGCTTATCGAGATTGCCTGTGTTTATTTTGGTAGTTTTTTTTTTCCCTCGGTATATCTGGTGAATTTGATAAGAGTTTTAGCATCGACATATTATTATTCAATTTAATTGATTGAGTATATTGAAATAGGCTGAATTGAGGTTTTCTATATCAGTCCTTTTGTTTACGGTGTTATGTCTCTTTATATGTATCATTTCTGAGACTATTCTTTTTTTGTAATTAGTCTGTTTGTCCAGAATCGACGTACTCTCAAAATCAAATGTGTGCCCCGTGTCCCATGTACCTAAAAGTTTTCCTGTTTGTGTGTCGTGTAAATATGTATTCTTGCGACTTGAGTCCAGAGTGTTAAAATGTGAGTATTGTATAAGTTTGTTTGTAGTCTGATTTCTTTCTTTCTTGGCTGTTTTGATAGAGTTAAGCTTCACCCATTTGTATTTACATATATTAAAAAAAAAAAAATCTGTTTTTATTATCTGTAACGTGTGAAATGTACCCCAATGTGAATTCCATTGAAATAAAATAAATATATACTTTCAGCGCCCTGATGATGCAATTATATATTGCGAAACGTCGGCCATTTTGAAACAAATTGGACTTTAATTTCACTGATCCTCAAACCCAACAAATTAACCACACTCGTCTACAAATTTGCTGGATCGTTAAATAAACAAAAGTTTTTTAATTATTGTCAAATAAACGTTTGATTTTTCAATCATGCTTTATGTTTGTTTTTGTTGAATGTTTTTGAGTACCTAACCTAGTATAAAAAACACATATCAGGCATTTTTTTTAGGATTGGCCCACGTCTTATTTTTGTTAAACAGGATCAAAAATCCTCCTATATTATTATCAGACTTCAGAATATCTCACAATTTTTATTCTGGGCCTGGACGCTCGGACTATAAGTATTCGTTGCCCCGCGTTTGACAGCTCTCATCGTATCAGCATAACTTGGATGTGATCATTGACTTTAAATACTATAGACTAGGCATCCCATTCATAAAATGGTATTAGTCTTGACGCCAACATCACAATAAGTGCGAAAGAGACAACACTATGAGTGGAAAGAGATAAAACGAGGAATCCGAACCCATCGGGCAACAGCGCATGAGAACATGTGATTCTTATAATACGTACGTCCGAACTCGATTTTCATCTGGAACAGCGGCGGCACATTTCGAGTTTCTACCGTTTTAATGAAAAATATAAATGAATATTAATTTGGGTAGGTATAACTATGTCGTTATTGTTATATGACAGTATATCACATTTTTGACTTTTTGAATCAATAAAAATTGAAATTTTCATAACATTAAAAATTAAATCTCCTGCTGTTCTTCCGACAATAATGAATTACGGTTCCGAATAAAATGACAACCAAAATACAAAATATTTTTCGACTTTCTTACATATCTCTAGGGCCATTTTACTCAATTTGCCATATGATTTTTGTTTTTGGAGACGGGAAACTGTATGGTCTGCCGGTGAGTCATGAGTCATGATTGGCAAGCTTCCCGGTTTTAAATATTTGATTCCATCAATGTCACGTAAATAGTCTTGTGGGTTAAAATGGGCCGAACACAAAAAAGGAGGTTTGATTCGAAGTCGGTCCTCGTCAATCCTCACCAAAGAACACCAAATATTTCGCAGCTCTTCATTTTTTGGAAATCTAAAATTGGATAACAAGAAAAAAATATAAAAAATAGGAAACAGCAACGTTTTACTTTTCTTGTTTCTAATACATAAGTATATGTACAGGCGAAAAGTATTATAAATAAATGGCCGAAAAACTATTTTTAACTATACCAAAATGATTATCAGTGCTGGAAAGTGAGTGGAGATAAATTCAAAGAAATATGGTGCAGGAGTCATACTAAACAAAGACCGCTAATATTGGTATACCTGCAAATTGAAGCAGGTAAGCAATATTGTTTATTGGTCTATTCTTCTTTAAATTAATGTCTAGACATAAATTTAATTTTGTATGTTTAGACATAAATTTGGCCCAAAAACATTTATGTCTAGATATACATTTAAAGAAGTATGGGCAAATAAACAATACATAATGCGTTGGTACCCTGCTCCAATTTGCAAGTACCAATATTTGCAGTTTCTATTCACTTTTCGCATTCTCCAGAAAATTAAACATTTTTTATATATCCTATACCTACCTTAAAAACAAAATTGCCATTTTTTCTGGCACGTTTTAAAAAAGTAAAGGTTTATTCGGAAGCCTTTGGAACAGGGTAAATATCTATTTTCAACCATTGAACTTTTATTTAAAACTTTTTTGCAAACGTCAAATTAAAAAGTGAATTGCGGGGTCCATTTAGCTGTGCCCTGTACAAGGTTTTTTTATATATTAATTTAGACCCCCTTTATCTTTTTTATTTGACGTTTCTGACAAAAATGTCCCTTCATAAAAGTCTATTGATTGGTTTCGAGCAAATTGTTGGAAAAACTATATTTCGCTTTAACAGGAAGAAAGACTGGGCGTCGTCAAAATTTTTTATTCCAATTGAAAGGTACAAGCAGAGAGGGCGATATGTCAAAAAGTTAATTTCGAGATAAACGCGAGGTTTTAAGAGCTCTAAAAAGTGATTATAATAATAATAATTGTAAAAGTAAGCATTCTTACTGAAGACTTCAACCTTATTGTAATAAAAAAAAACGAAAATAAGACTGTTGAGGAAGTATCCAATAAATAATTCATCTTTACTGTGTATGAAATAATCGAGGAAATAATGGAATAGGTATTCAAGTAATATGAATATCCTTTCTTATTTGAGAACAATCGGTTCCTATTGCATAAAACACTACCATTCAGGCTCTTTTTCCAAATCAGTTTCATTTTTTCGTTGTTACCTATTCACGAATCAAAACAAACATTTAAACTTCCTGAAGATTGAAAAATCCTCATTTTCATGAATGAAATAAGATGATGTCTACACTCTACACCACTGGATCCCTCTCCAGTCAATGATCAATGCAAATTTGACACTTACCTGTGAATGGTGATTTCTGGATCCGAATGGTCCAGTTTTTGACACAAAAAGCACAATCTTACCATTTTTCACAAATTAAGTCACAATACAACACTTCACAAGCACGAAAGTAAAAGTTTTCAAGTTGAAACCCCATGGCATCACCGCACTACCTTCAAAATCGATACCTGCTGTTTAAAGGCAGTGTTGCCGTGTACTAGGACTGATATTTACTATGTATCGCCTGTATCCAATGCACAAAAAATCATTATTTAATGAATGTTAGTAATTAAGCTTTGAGTAGCACAAAAATGTTTCACATTATTTATGATATGAAATAATATCATCATTAGACACCATCACCGTTGTTCAACATTGAGTTGATTCACACGAAATCATGGTTGTAAATGTGTCTGATTATGCGATAATCCAGAATTGTGAACCTTGATGCACCTTCTTGAAAAATGAACAATACTCAATCCTCCTTAATTTTCATTGTATCATGTCTTATCAATCAATTTCGTATTTGCCCAAATCGGCAACCGCGTCCAAAGCAGGTCAGTTTTCGGCGACGCAGATAGATATAACTCGACAAGGATAGCGCTACAGTGAATTTCTCAAGACATACGTCCAAAATTGGCTGATGGTGCCATTACTTTTGAAGGTTTCCTTCTCTAAAGCCTTATAAAACTCAATGGATGTGATACTAGTTGTCAAAAATTTCAATGTCAAGGCCAAATAAATGTGTTCTCATTAAAGCAATGGGAAAAACAAGTTTTTGTCGCTTCTCGTCGTTATCTAGTTCTCTGGTTAGTAGTACCAACGAACTCGAACAGGATGTGAAATTATCACATTTTCAAAACAAAACGTACTTTACAAGGAAGTTTCTCCTGCGGCAGGCCTAGATTGCCCCTGCTGCAGGAGTGTGAGTAGGGCCCTCGGTAGGGCCCTTTTAACTAGGACAATCTCGTGTAGGTATACTTAAGGTGCATGCCCTTGTCCTTAATAATTGGAGTTATATCACTTTTAGCCAAAAAATGAAATCTGCTTTTCTGGAGTGTATTTATTACCACACCTAAATGCACTGCAGAAATTAACCATTTTGTTTGGCACCCAAACTATAGAAAGCTACATATTGATTGAACATAATATTGGCTGCAACACTCAGTGTGGCTTTCTTCGTGAAATGTTTGTCTGGTTTTTAGGATAGAATATCTTTACTAAAGGTACTAAGATTCTATCCTAAAAAACAGACAAACAAAGGCACACTGAGTGTTGCAGTGTGAAAAAGTGTGCACTAGTGGTGCACAACAAACACAGCTAATATATTATGTCAACAGATATGACAAAGATAGACACCCCTTTCTGTCTCTATCTCTTTCTAGTCGAAAATTTGTCTTCAGTCAACTCGATGTAAACTGCACGGATGGGTCCTTTCCAGGTACGGTAGTATAGAGTTCAATGCTTTGAACTTTGAACATAACCTCAATCAAAAGTAAGGTGACAGCACAAAACATGGTGACAGTAAATTTTCTTTTAATTTGAATTTGCGTTTTTCCAGATCATAGATCTGTTGTTCACACTACTAATTACTAATATTAACTACGAATTAAGAAGTTTTTGCTGGAATCTATTAAAATGTTTGCAAGGGTATTAAAAAAGGTAATACACTTTTTTACTACTGAGAATAGTTGGATAGTACCTATGATGATAATCAAGAATTTCATAACATTTAATTAGTAAATTCAGCATAATTATGGATCTAGGGAATGACTGTGTAAAATGTTAATGTTTTTTAGTTGCAGGCACCACAACTCATGAGGATAGCATCCACTCAAAGCAGAACTAGTATCGTCTCCAGGAATCTGTCTGTTTGTAAGTAAGAAAAAAAAAATAGTTTTCCCGATAACTGCATGAGTAAAGTCATAATCTGGATAATGAGGAAGTATGATGGATGATACATATTGTCAGTGGAGTGAAAAAATATACAAAAGGTTTCCCAATGTTCAAGCCCCCACTTTTCTTCAACATTTATTTATTTCTATTAATATTTTAATATGCCATGATTATTTGACATAATGAAGTATGCGAAGTAACCCAATATCTGATTATTTTAATTAGTTAGTTTCAAAATGCAAACTACATAGTGCAGTAATAGACCATCAGATAACGACATGTTATTATTTTCTCGCTTCAGGGATTTTATCGAGGATTTTATCTACTAAAAAATATGCCAGTGTTGACAACAAAAAATCAAAATTTAGCGAGCGCAAGTGTGCTAGGTAATACCCAAAATATTCGAAATACCTATCGTCCGACAGGTATTTTTTTTTCTCAACGGCTGACTTTATGAGAAATTTTTGCCGGGTTCTTGATGATATCATAATTATAATTCATCCTGTTGATTGGCATATAAGCGAAAAAAATACATCAGCAACCGAGTATTCTTTCACAAGATGGCGCCTTTATAGTCATTTTTCAGTTTGCCAACCAGGTATTCAATTACAGGCTTAAAATAACTACTTACTTATTCTCAAGAACATCCAGAATACGATTTATACGGTGTGTCCACTCTGAAGTCGCCCACCCTGTATTAGGGTATCGATGATTTTTTGTTTAAAACACACATTCTGGGATTTTATTAACAAATTAGAGCGTACAGGAAGACTTAATAAGCAGTATAAGTATCAAATTAAGAAAAAAAAAATAACCAAAACAGTAACTTTTTTTTTTGAAAGTGTGAAGAGGAAGGTTTTTGGTCATTGATTGAGATTCCGTTGTCAGTTTTTTTCTAAAAAATCCCCTAATACGATTTTCTGAAATTTTACCCACTTTGAACCCCCATAATCACCCAAAAGTACGTCCCTGGAACTGATTTGGTATAATGATCAAAAAGTGTTTGACGAGACCTAACAAACAAAAAAAAAATTAAAATCGGTTAATAAACAAAAATGTTACAGGGGTGGGTCACTTCAGAGTGGACACCCTGTATATTCATATGCTTCGCAAATGTTTATAAAAACAATAAAAACAATTAGGTATTTCTTTTTGACATTTTTTCCCTGACTTCAAATATTTATTCCAGTTTTTGCCAATTGTGTAGAAAACTTTGTACCTTAATTTTATTTTATTGAAGCAAACAAGGGTAATTATTGCATATATATACGATTTTCTGCTATTTTTCGATGGTTTCAACTTTTTTTATACAGGGTTATTCGACACGAAACATTATGGCTGAAGTACCTGATTTTGAAAAAGTTTTTTTTGGATAGGGACCCCTTAAGGCTACAATTTAAAAATATTTTCCTGTTATACAGGGTGTCCCTAAAACACGAAACTTATCAAAGTTGTATTTTGAGTTGAATACCTTGTATATTATTTCATTTTTGGTTTGTATGATCAAAATTAAGGTAAGTTTGATTGAGGTTTAATACACCTAAACCTTATGGTTTTTGAAATATCTTCAATTTTGCGAAAATGTAGTATTCATTTTAATGCTTAATTTCTCAGCTGTTGTTTTCTTTTTTTTAACCAAATTAATAATCAAGTCTACCAATTGATCAAGTTTGAAGTCACACTTATGAAACTTTTAATAACTTATACAGAGTGTCTAAAAATTATGGTTAAATAATCAATATCTTTAAACGGTAATAGCTTGTTTAATTTAAATGGGATACCCTGTATTTTATGTCAACAACAGATGTAGAATTTAATTATCTATCAATTATTATTTTACGTTCCTATAGCTAGTTTCTCACGTTTTCAAGTAAAGCGAAGAAAAAGAAAAAAAATAGGTTTCTCATTAACACCAATAGATGGAGATGCCGTCTCCAAACCCTCGTTAGGAACAGTATTTCACCTATGGTATTTTGACAACTTCTATTATTTTTTCCTTAAAGTTGACAGTTATTAATTAATATTTTCAAATACTAATCGATATTTTGCGCAATTTGGTTTTGACTTATATGGGGATTTTCGATTACGGAGGATCACCGCAAATTGAGTATCTTCATCTCCAGTCACAGGTTTCCTTTTGATGGGTTTTTCATACTGAACACTTCCAGTTTCTCTTAATTGTGTTAACAGTCTCTCAAATACTGCCTTATTTGGATGGTTTCTGTTTGTAAATCTTTCAGAGTAAACTCTTGATGCCAAGAGGTACTTTTGATGGCATTCTCCCAGTCTAAAAATCATGTCGATCCGTTCTTCTTTTGGATAAATTAGCATTAGCACAAAGATCACAAGCTATTGCTAGCACTAATAGAACGATTAGTAATTGAAAATATTAATTGATAACTGACAACTTTAAGGAAATAATAATAGAAGTTGTCAAAATACCATAGGTGAAATAATGTTCCTAACGAGGCTTTGGAGACGGCATCTCCATCTATTGGTGTTAATGAGAAACCTATTTTTTATCTTTTTCTTCGCTTTACTTGAAAACGTGAGAAGTTAGCTATAGGAACGTATAATAATAATTGATAGATAATTAAATTCTACATCTGTTGTTGACATAAAATACAGGGTATCCCATTTAAATTAAACAAGCTATTACCGTTTAAAGATATTGATTATTTAACCATAATTTTTTGACACCCTGTATATGTTATTAAAAGTTTCATAAGTTTGACATCAAACTTGATCAATTGGTAGACTTGATTATTAATTTGGTTTAAAGTTGAGTTATTTTTTTTTTCTGGCATTATTGGATGCCGCATGAGCGGAATCCTCAAATACGTCATTTATAATAAAATCAAATGACATAATCTTTCATCCGCCAGTAAATTTGCCAAGAAATTTGCAATCAAGTTTGCAATCCTTAAAGACACTAGGATGTGCATGACTATACAGGGTTATTCACGTTATTCGACACGAGACATTATGGGTAGAGTATCTGATTTCAAAGATTTTTTTTTCTGAATGGATAGGAACCCTTTAGGGCTACATTTTAAAAATATTTTCATGTAATACAGGGTGTCCCTAAAACACGAAATGTATGAAAGTTGTATTTTTTTAAATGGAATACCTTGTATATTATTTCATTTTTGTTTTGCATGATCAAAATAAAGGTAAGTTTGATTGAGGTTTAATACACCTAAACCTTATGGTTTTTGAAATATCTATTTTGCGAAAATGTAGTGTTCATTTTGATGCTTAATTTCTCAGCTGTTGTTTTTTTTTTTTTAACCAAATTAATAATCAAGTCTACCAATTGATCAAGTTTGAAGTCACACTTATGAAACTTTTAATAACTTATACGGAGTGTCTAAAAATTATGGTTACATGACCAATATCTTTAAACGGTAATAGCTTGTTTAATTTAAATGGGATACCCTGTATTTTATGTCAACAACAGATGTAGAATTTAATTATCTATCAATTATTATTATACGTTCCTATAGCTAACTTCTCACGTTTTCAAGTAAAGCGAAGACAAAGAAAAAAAATAGGTTTCTCATTAACACCAATAGATGGAGATGGACCTATGGTATTTTGACAACTTCTATTATTATTTCCTTAAAGTTGTCAGTTATTAATTAATATTTTCAATTACTAATCGTTCTATTAGTGCTAGCAATAGCTTGTGATCTTTGTATAAAAAATGCTAATTTATTCAAAAGAAGAACGGATCGACATGATTTTTATACTGGGAGAATGCCATCAAAACTACCTCTTAGCATCAAGAGCTTACTTTGAAAGATTTCCAAACGAAAACCATCCAAATAAGGCAGTATTTGAGAGACTGTTAACACAATTTAGAGAAACTGGATGTGTTCAGTATGAAAAACCCATCAAAAGGAAACCTGTGAGGGGAAATGAAGATACTCAATTTGCGGTGATCACCTCCGTAATCGAAAATCCCCATATAAGTCAAAACCAAATTTCGCAAAATATCGATTAGTAATTGAAAATATTAATTAATAACTGACAACTTTAAGGAAATAATAATAGAAGTTGTCAAAATACCATAGGTGAAATAATGTTCCTAACGAGGGTTTGGAGACGGCATCTCCATCTATTGGTGTTAATGAGTAACTTATTTTTTTTCTTTTTCTTCGCTTTGCTTGAAAACGTGAGAAGTTAGCTATAGGAACGTATAATAATGATTGATAGATAATTGAATTCTACATCTGTTCTTGACATAAAATACAGGGTATCCCATTTAAATTAAACAAGCTTTTACCGTTTAAAGATATTGATTATTTAACCATAATTTTTAGACACTCTGTATAAGTTATTAAAAGTTTCATAAGTGTGACTTCAAACTTGATCAATTGGTAGACTTGATCATTAATTTGGTTAAAGAAAAGAAAACAACAGCTGAGAAATTAAGCATTAAAATGAATACTACATTTTCGCAAAATTGAAGATATTTCAAAAACCATAAGGTTTAGGTGTATTTAACCTCAATCAAACTTACCTTAATTTTGATCATACAAACCAAAAATGAAATAATATACAAGGTATTCTATATAAAAAAAATACAACTTTGATAAGTTTCGTGTTTTAGGGACACCCTGTATAACAGGAAAATATTTTTAAAATGTAGCCTTGAGGGGTCCCTATCCATCCAGAAAAAAAAACTTCTTCAAAATCAGATACTTCAGCCATAATGTTTCGTGTCGAATAACGTGAATAACCCTGTATAATATAAAAGAAATTTTGAAAAACATCAAAAAATAGCAGAAAACCGTAAAAGCAATTGTTACTCAAAAAAAGACAGTGGAATGTGAGTTTGGGTTAGGTTGGGTTAGTTTGGGATAGTAGTTCACAATAATTTAATCAAAATTTTGCGTTTTCTCTACGATTTTTGAGCTTTTCTTCACCTACACAGCACCCCTATTCGCTCCCAGTCTCGTATGATTGTCAGATAACCACACACTTGCGCAACATTTCAATGGTTGCAAACACCTTCTAGAAGGGTCCTAATAAAGGTAATACAAAAAAAAAAATGGAAAAGTAAAAAAAAATCCGACTTTATTTCAACAATATAAGTTCGTGCAAACTTTATTGCACTGTTTTTTTTACTCTTAGATTGTTATATTATTTTAATGTGTTGAAATCGAGGTTGAAATGCAATACACGAGAAATTAAAAAAAAAAATCTTTTTCTGCAGAAGGAAAAACCCGAGGAAAAACCAATTTTTTCATATGCCTAGCACACTTGCGGTTGCTGAATCTTCATTTTTTGAGCTCAAGAATGATATTATTTCAAGTGGTTAAAATCCCAGCGACGAGAAAATCAGTCAGCAAAATATGTCTTTAATTGACGGTCAATAATCCAAGGTTCAGATATCTTCAGAAACGGCACCGGCGTTTCCAGGACAAAAAAGTAGAAGTTTTTTCTCACTGGTTCTATTTGGTTTTTGGTCAGCTGAATCCGGATATGACATTTGCTTCCTCGCCAGGTGTCGGTTTCACAACGAAAATTGCAAAAAACCTCATAATTTCGGCACTTTTTTTAATTTTTCAAGAACAATTCGAAAACTAATCGTTTTTTGATGATAACTATGAAATACCAAATCAGAGTAGGCAAAATATCCTACAAATACGTATATGTAATTACTTCAAACCCTGGACATTCCATGACGTCGATAGATCGGGTAGAAAGAATGGCATCTTTTTTTTGTTTAATATCATAGGTAGACTCTCCTTTGTTCAATTATTGTGAAATTTTTAGGAAGTACAGTGGAAAGCATAATATGAATTCGCACAAACAGTTATTTCTTGACAACCCTCGTAATATGCACAGGTGAAATGAACCAACACAATGTGATCTCTGATCACGTGTCGTTTGTTCACTTCGATGATTTTTGGTTTTAAACCATGAAAAACGAAAACGTTCAAGCCACTGCGGTGAGTATTGTGTAGTATTTGCGCTGGGATTTGTTTGAGGTGATATATATTTAGTAATCTGATGTAAAAAAGATGCAATCAATGTATTTTTCATTACCTTCTTATATTTTGTTTTCTACATAAATATCTTACATACTAGCCAATAATTCAATTGCCCTTCGCCCTCCGCATCACTGGATAATATCAAGGATAATATATTTGAGAAACCATGCATCTTGTTGTATCAAGATTATTTGAACTAAGCTGAAATAATCATTCCCAAAACCAAAATCTATGACCAAAATCCAGCTCTTTTGTTTACTTATGACTTGTCATTTTGACAAAAGTAATGTGTTACTATGACAAAGTTTGGCATTTTACGTGGGTTGTTTAAAATATTGTGTGCGAATTCATATGCTTTCCACTGAACATATAGCAAATGCCAAACAACTTTCGATCTACGTCATAATTGCCACCAAGCAGGTTGTTATGAAGTTTGCTGGTGGTCAAATTTGGTCACCAGCAAATCACATAACACGCTTGGTGGCAATTATGACATGAATCGAAAGTTGTTTGGCATTTGCTGTACAGTGGCGAACATGAGTATGGAAAGGGCCTTAAATTTGGTAAAACTCTGATCCTGTATCAGTTATCAAAGAAGTGAGGGTGCATTTAAAAAATCAATCCATTTGTCAGTTTACTTAATGTCCTGGCGGTTATTTTCGAAAAAAATTCTAGGACCCTCTTTTAACCTGTCTTTTACCAGTTTTTTTTGGGTATTTCGCCACACCCCCTTTTCACGATAAAAAAAAGGCTACTCTTCTAACTTTTTCCTCTGTAACTTTTGATAAAAATGGCCAGCACCATTCAAAAGAGGGACAAAAGGTATGTACTTCCTGGAAATTTCATAATAATTGAACAAAGGATAGTCTAGTTCAAGGCTCGACTCAAGGTCTCTATTGAATGGTGAACTTGGCAAAAATTACTTATATTGCATGATTTCTTAAAAAATGGTTCTTATTTGCCAAGTTCAAAATTGTATAGCTTGAATAACCCTTTGTTCAATTATTATAAAATTTCCAGAAAGTAGGTACGTAACTTTTGCCCCTCATTTTAATGGTGCTAGCCATTTTTATAAAAAGTCACGTGGAAATTTTCGTGACCGGCTTGTAATTACGAAGGAAAAGGTGGTGGGAAGCAGTAAAAAAAGAGAGACCTAAGATGCGTGAGTTCTCATCTATTGTTTATTCAAGCTTTTGGAACCGATTTGTTCCTTCTTCAGGAAAGACAATTAGAGAAACATAAAGATAGGACTTACAGAAATAAAGGATTAACATGTTCATTTTTTATTTAAAGTTACAGTGACAGATCAAAATTATAGGTTAAAGGTTGGCAAACATGTTCTTTCACGATAGTCATAGATTGAACTGTGATTCACTTTATTTTGCTATGTTCAAAATGTATTTGATTTGATAGAAAAAAACGTTCGAGCATAGACAGTGATGATAATTTTGAAATTGATGATAAAAAACCTTCTTTAATCGAGAAAATAAAGTTATAATCAAATATTTTATCATTTCATTCCAATTAGCGAGCACTTATGACATTTAATTTTTTTTTGCCAACATTCAACCTCCAATTTTGATCTGTCACTGTAACTTTGAATAAAAAATGAACTGTACGAGTTGTTCACTCAAGACAAAAACTTGGATCATAGTTAGACTTATGCATACATCACTCTAAGTAGAAGGCGAAGTAGTAGGGAAGCAGTCGATGATAAAGTTGGGCAGTTAGATGCTCAGTTTATTGCTCGTCAAGCTTTCGGGAGACATTTCCTCCCTTCATCAGGACAACTAGTAGTTATATACGGGTAATAGTACCATCACAAAATAAAATATAGAGGGCACTTACCAAATTGTGATTTAAAGAAAAAAGCACTTATCACTCATATAGGACACAGGTTAATTATTATAAAGTTGTACATTACGTATTTAGTGTGTGAATTTAAAAGGAACATAGAATTATGATTAACAGAACATAGCTAGCCTAATTAGTATTTTGAAATAATGGATAGTGAATTAATGGAATAAAATAATATAATATTAAAATGTTCGAATGTAAAAGATGAATGTGACTAGAATTATGTTGAGATTTAAAATGGTTTAAAATGAATAAATAGATTATGAGATAAAAGAGTTAAAAATTATGAATAAAATGACTGGGAATAAAATGGATAAAACTGGTAAAAGGGACTATGCACAACGTTAAATGACAGACATTCTGGTACAAACTGAGAACAAGGAGAATTATCAACAATAAAAAATCACCAACCAAAAACTGCAAACTAATCCTCGATATCGATATATTGTTATAAAAGTCTCTTGACAAATTATTGACAAGCAATAAACGTTAACATGACATTGAATAAATAAAAGCGCTTCTAGCAACAGCGCCCTCAAATGAACTAACAAAAAAGAGGTACAGACTTTCAAGTATATTCGTATGTCGATTCGTCTCCTAGTTATAGTCCTCCATAGCCAGTTATTAGATTTTTACGAACACTTGCCTTCATTTCGACAACTCGACTATTTAGGTATGTGAACATCCTATATAATTTGAAAGGGAATTCAATTTTCTTCAAGAAAATTTGAAAATACACAGTGTGATCGATTTGAAAAAAATTAGTTTTCGACATTTTTATATCTAACGGTAGTCACTTAGTTTTAAAGACTGTACAACGCAGAACTAAGTGCTATACACACAACAAGAACACAGGAAATTGGTGGACTATTCCCAAAATTTCAACTTCCTATGAATCCAAATACCGTTGTTACAGACATTTAATTGAAGCATTTTTTTAATGAAAAAATATGAAAATAATCAATTTCTCGAAAACAGCTAAAGATAGGTATAGGAAGGTATTATGAAAAAATAATCAAAAAACAATAGAGAAGCGGAAAATACAATAATATACAGAGTGTCTTATTCAAAATAGCAAAGTTGTCACTATGGCAACGGCAATCAAAACATTTTAAATCGATAAATCATCACGTCTTATGTATATGATCAAATTTTCAGAACAATCTCATAGCTGGCTCCTCGTAAACGTCTAGGGTACCATCGACCGTGAATCACCCTGTATATTGTCGTTTTTGCTCCTTACCTACTGCAGGAAATCACTTAATATGTATTTCTAGTTACATAAAGTAGATCATTGTCAAAAGTGATCGATTTTTCATGTATTACTAGTGTCACATCCAATTTTACGTATTCACTTTATACTTACGTTGCAAAAGTTTCTTTGACTACTGACTAAGAAAGGACATCAATTTTAATTTTGTAACTTCAAATTAGTAGTCCATGGAATTGGTACATTTTATATTGCATGAAATGAGGTAGTTCTGATTTTTTCATATGTTATATATGATGAAGTAATAAAGACAAATCCGAGTTTTCGACCTCGAAGGCCCTCTGGATCATTGCTAAATTCTACAAAAATCGCTATATTCTGTCACTTTTTTGAATTTTCTCAAATTTGACCAGTAAGGACTAATTTTATGGCAAAAGTCGTTATGTACAATTTTAAAGTGATCAAAATCTTGAAAAAAGCGAGATTAATTTGGTTTTTGTAGATGAAGTACTTTCTGAGATACAGCAGTTTGAAGTTTTACATTTCTGAAAAAAATACATTTTACATTTTTTTCCAGCTTTTTTCAATATTGACCACTAAGGACCCATTAAACGGTATAAGTGATCATTAGTAATAAGGACCAGCTGTCCAAAGTTGATGAGGTCGGTGAGCAAATATTTGAAAAAGGGTTTGTGAAAACTACAACTGAAGAATTTTTTTGCAATATGAAATACTTGAATATATATGTACTTATGTACTTATGTACAATTGCTCTTTTTAATTCTCGTACATTTTTGATGGACCAGGCTGGCCCTCTAGATCCACAGTACTTCTTTTTGGGGCAGTTTGTTTCGTTAGTATTTCTTCATCGCTTGGATCAGGCAAGTAGAAATCGTTATCTGATACTGGATCATCGTTGAGTGATTATTTAATGTCGTCACAAGGTCTGATATGTTTTCACAAGATTGACCGCCACAGTGGCAGCAAACAGCCGAGCGTTTGAGTCCTGCTTTCCTACAACAATAATTGTCGGTTCAACCATTTTTGCAGTTGCAGGAAATCATGTTTAGTAAGGGCTAAAGCTGGTGGTTTTATCAGCAGTTGCGGAATGAGGCCTGGTCTACTTCGCATCCAGCATCCAGCCCCAATCAAGTGGATTCTTCTCATTTCCCAGCCACTTCTGTATCTGAAAAAAAACCAACAACAAAATTAAGAACAAGAACAAAAGAACAATATTTCAAGTCAATATTCGACTCTCTGCGAACCTACCACCAAGTAAAAAAAATGTTTTTTCAACCCCCAACGCAGAGGGTTTTGAAAATATCTGATTTTACTTGTTGTCACTATTGATTTTCCTAAAATATTGTTTTTAATTCTGTTGTTGGAGAATCCGCTCGATTGGGACTGGATGAGAAGTACATAAGGCCTCATTCCGCAACTGATGACGAAATCACCAGCTCCTGAGCCCCTGCCAAACATGATTTCCCGTAACTGCAAAAAACGTTATATCAACAATTATTACGGTTGTAGAAGACGACTCAAATGCTCGGCTGTTTGCAGCCACTCTAGCGGTTGATCTTGTAAAAACATGCCAGATCTTGTGACTACATTGATGAATCACTCACTGATGATCCAGTATTAGAAAACGTTTTGACCTACCTGATCCGCTCGATGAAAAAATACTTACGAAACAAACTGCCCCAAAAAGAATTGTTGTGGATTTGGAAGACCAGTAAAGAAGAATCAAAAAGAGCAATCGTGCATGAGTACTGAATATATTCAATGAAGTATTGCATATTACAAAAAGTTTTCTTCAACAGTCGTAGTCTATTTCACAACCCCTTTTTAAATATTTGCTTTACGACCTCATCAACTCTGGACAGCCAGTCCTTATTAATCGTGTATATGATCACTATTACCGTTAAATGGGTCCTTAGTGGTCAATATTGAGAAAAACTGAAAAAAAAACTTAATTTTTTTATAAATGTTTCAAAACTTCAGAATGCTGTATCTTAGAAACTAGTTCATGTACAAAGACCAGATTATTCTCGTTTTTTCAAAAAAATTGTCTACTTTATAATTGTACAGCTGGTTCGTAAAGAAACTGGTATTGCTCATAGAAATGTTCAAAAAATTGAGCAGTGTAATATTGGTTTTGACAAAACAAAAAAGTATGACGTCATATTTTTTTCAAATGAATCCTCACATGAGTACAGGAACTAATAGACCGTCAGATAACGACAGATTTTGCTGACTGATTTTCTTGCTTTAGGGATTTTAACCACTGAAAAGTATGTCAGTGTTGAGCACAAAAAATGAAAATCAAGCGACCGCAAGTGTGCTAGGCATATGGAAAATTAACATTTTTTTTGCAAAAAAAAAATTTTTTTTTCATTCTCTCGTTTATGGCATATTAACACATCAACAAATATAACTATGTAATAGTGGAAAAAAACCCATAAGGATTGGACGTGCTTAAAGGGTTGAAATAAGGGTGCCATCTTGTAAAAGAATACTTGGCTGCTAATGAATTTTCTCGCTTATGGCAAACGATAGAATGAATTTTGATATCATAAGGAACCCGAAAAAATTTTCCCATAAGCCGATCGACTGTTGAAGTAAGTTTTCCCGACGGAAAATGTTGCGAAAATGTTTTTCGTCGTCCGGCAAACTTTCTCATTTATGGCATTCAAACAGTATGATTTTAATAATTGATAAACATCATACAAAAAATCCCATAAGCTTTTAATGTGTTTCAAAAGAAGCCATAAGTTGTGAAGTTGTAGGAAAATTTGTGTTTTTTTTTTTCATTTTCTCGTTTATGGCAATTGGCATGTGGGAAGGGAAATTGGTTTCAAGACCAGAAATAAAAAGCCATAAGTCGGGAATATGATATCGACGTTTTATATAAATAAACATTTATACAGGGTGTTTACGGTCTTGTGATTTTTTCTTTAATGTTCTTTTCTACACGTTAAAAGAATATGATTAACGCTAAAACGCCTTAGCAAAAGTCGAATAATAATAATAATTATAATAATAATAATAATAATTCATGGATACGTCGAGCGAGACTTTGCGTTCAACAACAGGGCGATAACTTTGAACAACTGCTGTAAAGCAGTAATTTTGCAATTTAGTGTCATCATTTTTGAAAATAAAATCGTACAAAAAATTCATTATCTCTCTTATTATTCAACTTTTGCTAAGGCGTTTTAGCGTTAATCATATTCTTTTAACGTGTAGAAAAAAACATTAAAGAAAAAATCACAAGACCGTAAACACCTGTATAGTGCGTGGTGACAACCAATTTCCTAACGTGTCAAACTCCATTGTCAATTTTTTTAACTAAATAATTACATTTCAATTTTTATAACCGTTTAGAATATTGTCAGTGAATGGGGAGCACTTCGAACAGTTCATCCAAGAAATAATGTTAAATTTTTGCAATTGTATTGGGTATACATGATAAATGTAATTACAATTTGACAATGAAATTATTGGTTGACAGTGGCTTATACAAGGCATGTAAAAAACTATTATTTTCCAATTATTGATAAAAGCATTTTTTCAATTTTTTTTCTCAAGTTATTCTGTACTAACTAGTGAATAATCTCTATGCACCAAAGTTCATCTACTGTAAGTTTCAGCTGTGTAATTTGATTAAAACTACTGCTAACATGGGATTGAAAATTTAACATAAAATTATTTAAAAATACTGCGGCGAGACAATAATTGGAAACAAATTGCTTATTTTTTCATGGGATTTGGCGTGTACATTGCAAACTTTATTCTTGAGAGCCATTAGGCGGAGGCATGATGATGATGTAAAATACAGGATACAGGCAGAACTTATTTGATTAAATATTTTTTTGAGAGTGACAATTATGTATCCAAAATTACCATGAGCAGCAATGTTTTTTCCAGTCACAAAACGGAACTTTTAAATGCGTCTTTTTGTTATTTTAGGGATTTACGTATTCATTAAATTGTCTTACCGAATTATACTCAAGTCATCATGTCCTCGGATTAAACTTAGCAGTTTAATTTAATTTAACTCAAAAATCATAATCCTATCCTATCAGTCTTTTTCGTTGAATTGTCAGGTAACAGAATTTTTATTGAAATGTCAAGTTTAGTGCGACAAAAAATAGTTTTAGTGTAATTGAAATATGTGAAAAAAAAATAGTTATGGACTTGAGTCGTATAAAATGTTGACCAAAGAATAATAATAAATAAAGGATGCATTCAATTTATTCAATTTCTACATCATACTTAAAAAAAAAGATATTCTTGAAGGATAAAAAATAATATGCTTTATTCGTGGAAATTCTCGCTAAATAATGATTCATCGTCTGAATCCTGATAGAATATAGAAATAGAATAATGTGTAGTAAACTCGTAATTAATGCCATTTTTACCAATACCAATAAGTGGCAATATTCGCTACTTATCAGCATTTCTTATTGACTAAGCTTTTTGAGGGGTTTTGGATTTTCATTCACAGAGTCGTTCTGTTGCTGTGATCTCCTAGACTTCAAAGAAAAATGAGCAGATTTTTTCAATTTTCTCACAGCATCATTTTCAAATGATTGTATGTATTTATTTGAATAAAATGTCGATATCATGTTTCCGACTTATGGCTTTTTTTGTCCGATCTTGAAATCAGTATTTCATCCCACATGCCAATTCCCATAAACGAGAAAATTTGAAAAATTTTCTCTGACTTTCCTGCAAGTTGGGTAGCTTCACAAACTATGATAAGCACGAGCTAGACTTATGGGTTTTTTTTATAACAGAGTTTTGGATTGAGACATTTTCATTGCTTTTTATTTCGTTCACGAGAAAATCTGCCGGAATAGGAAGAAAAAATTTACCTCAACATCCAATCGGCTTATGGGAAATTTTTGTCGGTTTCCTTAAGATATTAAAATTCATTCTTTCGATTGCCATAAGCGAGAAAATGCATCAGCAGCCAAGTATTCTCTTACAAGATGGCACCCTTATTTCAACCCTTTAAGCACGTCCAATCCTTATGGTTTTTATTTTTTCACTATTACATTGTGATATTTGTTGATGTGTTAAAATGACATAAACGAGAAAATAAAAAAAAAACCTTTTTTTTGCAGAAGAAATCTTAATTTTCCATATGCCTAGCACACTTGCGGTCGCTAAATTTTCATTTTTTGTGCTCAACACTGACATACTTTTCAGTGGTTGAAATCCCTAAAGCGAGAAAATCAGTCAGCAAAATCTGTCGTTATCTGACGATCTATAAAGCGAAAATATCAAATTGATCGATTGTGTGTATCAAAATTTGCAAATCTACCTGATTCAAATCAATTATTCACATACATACATCATAACATACCCAAACTTTTCACTTGAATGACATGTCACTGTCATATAGTTTTGTCAAAACAAATATTACACTGCTCAAATTTGTAAACATTCCTATGAGCAATACCAGTTTTTTGCTTTTTTCACGAACCAGCTGTACATAACGACTTTTGCCATAAAATCAGTCCTTGCTGGACAAAACTGAGAATATGTCAAAAACGTGACAAAATTAAGCGGTTTTTGTAGAATTTAGCAATGATCCGGAGGGCTTTCGAGCTCGAAAAATCGGATTTGTCATCATCACTCCATCAGATACAACATATCAAAAAATCAGAACTACCTCATTTCATGCAAGGTAACACCCCTTCTTTAGTACGATTTCCATGTACTATAGGGAATCATCTATAGCTGCGATTAATTTTTAAAATCCACATATAAAGGGTTTTCCAATAAGAGGTGTTATTTTGATATTCAAAGAAAAATGCTAGATAAATGATCGGATGTTTATATCATTATAAAGAGGAAGGTATGCCGTTAATAATGTAAAACAACTTCAGCCAAATGACAACCACGACCACTCCTACTTACAGGACCATATCCTTTTCATGATAATTTCCATAATCAAATCGCAAAGTTGCTGCCCTATGTCCTCGATAGCCTCACGAATTCCATCTTTGAGGACTTGGCCCCAAAGGAAGAAGTCGCAGGGTCAATAACATCCAATTTCGGACATAAAACATCATTGTGGAATGCCTTATTCCAAGGAACGACGAGGAATGGAGAAACCTGGGTTTTTTTTCAACACTTTGGCCTACAGCAGCAATATTCTCGGCTGATCTTGAGCCACGTGCACGGGTTTTATTGATCACATCACTTACTTGTCCCAACAGCTCGAATTTGTCCACCAATTTCTGCATTGCGGTCCGACAAAGAGCTTCACGACGACCCAAAAATGTTCGAGTGTTACGAACCGAATTTCAATAATTTCAATGCATTGTTGAAGCGTGTATCGTTCCATTCTTATCAACGCCGTAGTTTCTACTTGTCAAATGTCAAAAAATGACAGCTTCAAAAGTGACATCTACCAAAATAGCGGGCACCTTGAACATATTCATATATTCATCAAAATCAAATTAGCTTCGCATAACTTTGTCCAAATTCAAGCATTGAGCATTTTTGTGAAATTCATTTGGATTTTTATTTTTTAGGGAATCACATTACTTCATCTTTGTTGCAACGATAAACACAACTTCGAAATTCGGCAAAACACGATAAACATTAGTAATCACAATATGCTGATCAAAAAACTCTTATTCAATGGCAATTTTTGTATTTTATACCCTTATACCTGAGTCTACTATTTCATGGAGAAGAAAAAAAATTTTTTTAGGGTCCTTTGTTTTTGGTATTTAGGCAAAACTTCAAATTCTGAACAACTTGCCCTCATAACATTTTGTTGATTTTTTTGAAAAAAGGATACTTCACTCTTGCACAAGTTTTATATTTTTTGACCCACCGTGTATGTTGTTAGACCATCCTAATTGCCGCTAATAAGTTTATCTGCAATTAATTACAAAAATCTCATGCACACTTGAATGAACACACTGTATACATATTATAGTCACTGTATTCAGAGAGTGCTCGAATTGCCATCGAGTTTGAACCCATTGCATTGGTCGTCGCATAACTAAAGGGCTTTCCAGGAACGGTCTTTGGCGCACCTGGTGCGCACCCAGAACGACTCACACTTGATTTTGATCGTTCCTGTCATCGGGGCGTGAGACACCAATCTTACCTTCCCCTTTTCCCCTGGAGCAACCCCATATTGACAGTGGATAAATGCCAAATGTGACAAGTTTCGAAATATCTATTTGATTTTACGGTTTTTTTCATGTTTATGATAAATATTAATAATGATGAAAATTACAAAAACAATTAACACCAAGGACGAGAAAGGATAGGTGAAAGTTGCACTACTTATAAAAATAATTGACACTGTCAACTTGACTTAAAGTCCCACTGACGCCCTGTTGCGTTCCCGTGAACATGACGGCTTGAAGACTCGGTGCGTCACGCACTTGAGCTGTACCAGGGTCACTCACTCGTTCCTGGAAAGCAACTCTAGTTGAATATGGTGTCAAATGTTGAGAAACCGGCCATGAAATGACCAAAAGAAAACGCTGGAAATTATTTTCAAGTTTATGACTCCACCGCTAAGGTGTACTAGCGATGGTCCAGTAGAAAAAAATAATTGTACTCAAATGTTTTATTATAAGTTGCTAAAAGAATACCACCATTATAATCATCGTGAAATTCTGCATTTTTTTGGTTTAACATTTTTGATTGTGGAACATAAATTGAAGACGGGGGAGAAGGGTGAATTCTGACCTGATCTAATAGGAGGCCTTGTTTATTGAGAGCAAAATATAGTCATGAGAGATTGGTTTACGCTACTTTCTCTGGGGGCTCCATGAAGTATGACAATGATACCATTAAACTCGATACCAAAGAATATTAAGAATATCCCATTGTATGCCATTTTTAAAAATGTTTGATATAGTACCTAAGAAACAAAGATCACTTATGCTGATTAAAGTATATATTGGGTTGCCTAGTTTGATATCTTACCTACCTCATAAAACTTTAATTGTTCCAAAAAGTGATGAAATGAAAAATGGCACATTCCAGAATAAATGCTTGCATCGAGTAAAATTTCAGACCGGATGAATCCCCTTAAACCTTAAATTAATCGATTTTATAATGTGATCCCAATTTTAGTGACTTATACAGGGTGTCCGGAAAGTCAACGATAATACTGAAAGGGGTGATAGGCCAACTCATAAGCTTTCAAAAAAACATGATATGACCTTGGTAAAACTTTATTTTTTTCGAGATGCCACTTTAATAAAATTCGTTAAAATCGTATCCTTAGATCAGATTTTCGTTTGTCACTCCTAGAAAAATGTATAACTCTAAGATTCTGATTTAGGTTTTGCAACTGTGAATAGCCATTTCATTAAACAAAGACCAACATTGAACAAAAAGTTCTTATTATTCAATAAGAAATCTTATTTTACAGAGAAATAATTTATTTTTATTTTCCATCACTCAAGTTTAACACCTCATACTGTACAAAAAAAGATCTACACTAGCTGGCTAGTGATTGGAGAAGTTTGCTCATTCAATGTACTTTTAAAAACTACCCATTGTTCTAATAAACAGTTTACTTTCATTGACTGACAGTGAAGGATATACCTAATTTACCTTATGAGAAGATTCTTAAAATCAAACAAAATTAAATCATGTTAATAAAAAATGTATTTAACTTAAGAAAAATAAAAAAATCAAACAATATGTTCAAAGTGACCTCCACAAACGCGAATGCAGGCGCGGCATCTTTTTAAAAATGCCCTCTTTATCCTTCTTGCATTTCTTGCCAAGTTTACCTCTTTGGCTGCGTCACATTATTCGGCGTGCGGCCAAAGGAACATCTTCCAAAAGAAGCGGTAGTTCGTTTTCACAAAAATGAAGATAGGCTTGCCAGGTTAGGTTTTCTGGTAGTTCGAATGGACCAATTCCATGTCCGTTTAGGAGACCAGTCCACAGGTTTACTTTGAAACGGTAATGAGACTTTTCTTCTCGAATGGAGTGGGGATTTTGCAACGCATAAGAATGCAAATTGTGCATGTTCATGAAGCCATCCTTTTTAAGTCTTCTCTCATCCGACCACAGTACTTTGTTTATAAAGAGTTTTTGTAACATTCTGCGGCAAAACTGTACGCGTTGTTCGTAGTCCCGAGGCAAAGGATAAAGAGGACATTTTTAAGAAGATGCCGCGCCTGCATTCGCGTTGGTGGTGGTCACTTTGAACATATTGTTTGATTTTTTAATTTTTTTTAATCTAAATACATTTCTTATAACATTTAATTTTGTTCGATTTTTAGAATCTTCTCATAACTTAAATTAGGTATATCCTTCACCTACAAGTCAATAACAGTAAACTGTTTATTAGAACAATGGGTAGTTTTTA
Organism: Orchestes rusci; assembly: GCA_958502075.1. Lineage (NCBI taxonomy): Eukaryota > Metazoa > Arthropoda > Insecta > Coleoptera > Curculionidae > Orchestes > Orchestes rusci. Next base: position 23,203,679 of record OY293307.1, read on the forward strand.
AAAGTATATTAAATGGGCAAACTTTTCAAATCACTAGCCAGCTAGTTTAGATCTTTTTTTGCACAGTATGAGGTGTTGAACTTGGGTGATGGAAAATAAAAATAAATTATTTTTCTCTAAAATAAGATTTCTTATTGAATATTTTGAACTTTTAGTTCAATGTTGGTCTTTGTTTAATGAAATGGCTATTCAGAGTTGCAAAACCTAAATCAGAATCTCAGAATTATACATTTTTTTAGGAGTGACTCACGAAAATCTGATCTAAGGGGACGATTTTAACGAATGTTATTAAAGTGGCAATATCTCGAGAACCATACATTTTTTACTAAGGTCATATTATGTTTTTCTGGAAGCTTATGAGTTGGTTCATCACCCCTCTCAGTATTATCGTTGACTTTCCGGACACCCTGTATAGCTACATATTTATATTGTTATGTTTATTACATTTTTTGTTGTTATTATCTCATTTCAATAAAAAAAAGCATAAAATTTTGATATCGAAAATTTTCAAATACAATCGGCAACTTCCCAGTACGTTACCCAGAAACTTACTCTTCTGAAAGAATTTTCAAGCTCCCCTTCCAACTTTCACTCAAATGACAATTTTTGCAGAATGATTGACATTAATAAATCATAGATTAAACAAGAAAGACTTAACTGTATCTAACCCGAATCAATAGAATCCTTAGTTTTAATTTTTTACTCTTTTTCCCACAGTTTAATTTCAAGTTTTAATATATTTTTTTTTAGCATTTTTCTAATAATTCGATGGCTACTTATCACGCTCGACAATACTTGATCACATGCACTAATTCATTTATAATATTTGCTATCTACATATCTGAAGTCCGTTCAATCTTGTGATATCAATATACCATGTGATATTTACTTGAAAAGAGTCAGAATTGAGTAATCTGTTGTTTATTCTTTGCCCTTAATCAGAATGATTTGCTGTGTTGTGTGTGACTTGCACATAATATTGTCTAATCGCTGATGGATTTCATTTTTTCCGAAGAGGGATCGAATGATCTTTTTCGTCATAGGTTTGTCTAAATTTCTTTGATAAGTCGGGATTGTGAGACTAATACTTCAAAATTAACCCAAACTGATGGTACATGCCCAAGCAGATCGTTGATGGTTTGATTCATTTCTGAATTTAACCCTTAACGTTCGCAGAGTGAGCAAATATTTTGGATGGATGCGTCACGAGTGAGTAGACAGTCAATCTACGTCATATCAGTCAAACGTATTTCCATTGAACAAACTTTTAGCTAACTACTATCAATTCTTTTATTAATCTATCATTCTCTATTCTTTTCTTGTTATCTTTTCAGCATCTACTTGCTTTGGCCCTAGAGTACAAGAACCAGCACCAGATTTTGCTGGAATAGCCGTAGTCAATAATACTTTCAAGGAAATCAGTCTAAGTGACTACAAAGGAAAATACGTTGTCCTGGTATTCTACCCACTTGACTTGTAAGTTGACAATCTGGAGATAGGAATAATAAGTATTATATTTATTATAAACTTGATATTTTTATTATTTTTTCCAGTACATTTGTTTGTCCAACTGAGTTGATTGCACTAGATGAAAGAATCGAGGATTTCAAAAAGTTGAATGCTGAAGTGATAGGCTGCTCCATCGACTCTCAATTCAGTCATTTGGGTTGGATGAATACTCCAAGAGATGTGAGTTCTTGAATTAGTTTTTGAGTGACCCTAATTTTGACAAATGAATTGTTTATTCCCAGAAAGGAGGTTTGGGCCCACTCAGATATCCACTTCTGTCAGACATCAACAAATACATATCCCGAGATTATGACGTGCTATTGGAAACGGAAGGGATTGCCCTGAGAGGAATGTTCATCATCGATCCCAATGGAATCTTGAGACAAATCACCATAAACGATTTGCCCATTGGACGGTCCGTTGATGAAATTTTGAGGTTGATTGAAGCGCTCAGATTCGTTGAGGAACACGGTGAAGGTTAGTCAAAATATAGCTATTTTTTTACGTGTTGTATTAATCCAACTTGTATGGTCTACCTAGAAATTTATTGGGTGTTACATTTGAAATACGTATAGGGGATGATTTATGAATATATGTCAATACTTCAGGTACGTATTCAGGGCTCAAAAGATTAGATTCGAATTAATGCGTCATACCAAAAAAAAAACCGGATACCAATAATTTTTGCTCCAATATTTAAGTTATCATAGATTTTCTTTAAAAAATTGGGGGGAATTAAATTCAAACTATAACAACCTGTATTTTAACGAAGGCCTTGCGGACCTATGTTTATACTGGGTGTAACAAATTCGACTATATAGCTCTGGAAACTTGTTAACCAAAAGGAATACAGCATCGGTTAAATGGAGGCAAAGTTGCGTAATTTGACTCTAAAAACTCTAAACGACTCTCGAAACTCGAAAAATTCCGTAGACTTCCGGAGATATCCGGCAATAACCGATTTTTTCAAATTCCTTCTTTATTTTGTCCTGAATTTATTTGAAGGGATAATTGAAACCGAATGACACATGGCCAATTTTTCTGCTCTTCAAGATGGAATGGTCAAAACTGATATCCGACGTTTCGAATTCTGGTAACTATCATCAACTTTTTTTTCAAATACGGACTCAACTTTTTTTATTCAGCTTTAGGTTACTCTTCGCTCCCTGAAAATTATGATTCATCATAACTAACTTTTTTCATCTATTTATTTCAATATATTTTTTTTGAATTTGTATGTGTTTTCAAACATTTTTTAACGTGCAACTTTATTCAAGCTCAAAAAGTCACAAGTTATTTATTGTTACCATGACCAAGATCCGCGTGACTCGTTCTGAAATTATCAAAAACTTTATTTTTGATAACTCTCGTATTAGGTAGGTACTTAACTTTCTACAATATTTCAAAATGGCAAGTGTGACATATCATTATTTTCAGAAAGCAGAAAGATTTAAAAATGAAATAAAAAAATTGGGTCGTATTGAAGAAAAAAAAAGTTGATGATGCTCGCAAGAATTCGAAACGTTGGAATTAAATTTCGACCATGCTATCTTGAAGAGCAGGAAAAGTGGATATGAAAATGTATCATTCGTTTTCAATTATCTCTTCAAATAAACTCTGGACAAATTAAAAAGAATTTAGAAAAAAATCAGTTATTGCCGGATATCTCCAGAAGTCCTCGGATTTTGCCAAATTTCAAAGCGGCATTCTTTTGAGATTCAAATTGCGCAACTTTGCCTCCATTCAACCGATGTTGTATCTCTTATGGTTAACGAGTTACCAATGCTATATACTCGAATTTGTTGCATCCTGTATAGTTGGCCTATGTTGGTTTCTAGCCGTTTTTGAGTCCTTTTACTTTGAACTCATTATTAATTCGCGGGGCTCACATACAAGTGCTTCGTGAGAATTTGCGATTCCATTCCACATCAATTAATACTACACGATTGGATGCTAGACTACGATTCAACTATGAACTTCACACCGACGATGTCGCCGTCTCTCTCAGGCTATATGGGGCCCCCGCGCAGTCTGGTAGAGGGGGAGACATCGGCGGTGTATAGTTCTTACTTGAATCGTACTCTACTCAAACTCATACGTAACGAGACCACGCGGCTTTAGGAAGTAGTTTTCTGAATTATTAATAAGGAACTCGGATCATTTTTTTTATCGCTGGATTTGAATAAAGTGACTAGATAAACCACAGTGACGCCATTCAGCCTGTTATCCGCCATGTTCAGGCGAACGCTGTGGCGCGTTCAGGAACGCCTCAATTTTTGAAAAATAAGAATAAGTAAATAATATAATGAATAAGTACGTACCTTATGAACAGATAATCAAATGACAAAGGATTTTTTGTAAAAAAATATTTTTAATCAGAAAATGATCAATTTTCACAAACCACAACTTTATAACATTTCGAACTCTCAATGGTTGTCAATCGCAACACAACAATCAACATTGACCCCTACGCTCCGGGAGCGCTCTTTGGCAACTGACAGTTGACTGTCGGGTCTTATGAAACTGCTACCAAAGTAGCGCCTCATTCATAAGAAAGAGCGGTAATGGAACTGTTACCATACCATGCTCAGTATAATATCCGAACTTAAATCCTAAATAACTTTTGGAAAAATCATATTTGAACAAAATTTTTAAAAAATCGTATCGTTTTTTTTGCTATTTTCTACAGTTTGCAATAAAAAAAACGATTTTTCTCATGCAAGTTTCACATTCAGAAAGTATGGCGGCATCACTTAGAAAGTGTTTCTAGGTAGCAGGAAGTACAAAATTCCCAAATTCTTCCATATAAAAATTGTGTTTGTTTCTGACGGAATGTGAGTTTCTTTCTCGAAATAGTGCTGTCTCACAATCGAACAAACCATGTTAAAGAGACAACAATTATTGACGAGTGAGTAGTAGAAGATATGGGAAAGAAAAAGGGTACTTCATAATAACTTGATGAAGACTAGTCCAAATCAAGCTAATATCTTAAGAATAATCTCTCAAAGCTACTTGCAGCGTCAGCAGAAATGAACAAAGTGAAATTTCAAAATAAACATTAGTCGAAAGTAAAAAAACTGAGTTTGAGTTTAAATAGCAGAACTAATAATTGAAATGATCTCGCATCATTGTCAACTGTCCCATTGAATAAGCAAACATCGATTCAGCTTTCATAGACTTAAAAATTGTATGAATTGATAAAGTTTAAAAAACTTGTTTAACGCTTGAAAGAATCTCAAAATTCATAATAGACATCTTCACTGCTCATTTAATTCATGTATTTCTCTAATTATTTATTTTCAATTCAGTAGTCAAAAAATTTTGATCGTAACCAAAATATCAAGAATTTACCCTCGTTTGTTATATACATCTAAAATGAGAATGAATTCTGACGTACCACTACAAGTGGTAGGATTCTGTATCTTTCGCTACAGTGACGAAACGAAGCGAATCTATGACGAAAATGAATCGTAACTCAATTCCATAAGTTGTTTGCTTCGCTTCGTGTAGCTATATCAAAATACGAAATAGGAATGTTGCAAATCGGCAAATACCATTGTTTTTATAAATAAAAAGAAGAGAACTGAGATGAAATATAACCTAGATTATGTGACTTTTGACATAATTTTGTTTTGAATGTTCATGTCTTAAAACATATTTATTTGTTTTTGAAGTAAAATGTTGCCTACTCAAATTTTATCACACGCAGGAGTTGGACGTCAATCAGAGTTTGTCTCGCACGTGAGGAAATAGTATTTTTACGAGAAAGAGGTGATCCTTTCAGTTTAAATGATCGATTTATTTCTACTCAATAAAGACTTGTGTATTTTTCATATCAAGAACTTGAAGGTAACATGAGCAGCTCAATAAGAAATTCAAGTGTGGTGTGTATCAACGAAGGATAAATAGCATTACGGCTACAACAATGGAAGACCATTTTTTTCTGTCGATTTTTGAAATAAAAACATAGTATTCAAAATCACTTTTACTTTAGTCCATAATTCATCATAATATTTCTTTTTACCACTAACAGAAGCATACTTTTTTTCGGGTTTATATCACATTAGACAAACTAACAAATGTTCATGTCGTGTCGTGAGGGCGGCGCGTGACATCCACTCACACAACCAGACAGACAAACAAATGCCAAACTTATAACGGCGACGATGGTGAAAGTGTAGCAGGCGGGGTACCATGTCAAGCGTAAGGGCGTAGCCCCCACGACAAACATCCAGACTAACAGACAAATGCCAAACTTACGACAACGACGTCGACGACGGTGTTAGTGTAGCGGAAGTACCATTCCTAACCCAACAATAATAATTGTTATGTTAACCTTTTGCTAACCAACGAACTGCTGCATACTTCCAAGTGTATTCAGTTCACGCACAATGTGATGTCGCTAAGGCGACATCAAGTTTGATTGCCAACCCAAACTAACCAAAACTAACCCAAACTTAATTCACATTATACCTTTACACAACACGTCGTCAATTATTATGATTTACAATAATAACTGTGATGTTAACCTTTTGCTAACCAACGAACTGCTGCATATTTTTAAGTGTATTCAGTTAATGCACTATGTGATGTCGCTAAGGCGACATAAAGTTTGATTGTACTGGACAATATACCTATTTGACAGCTCCAGTGCAGCTCCGGTGCACACTGAGACAACAAATGGAAAACGCTATAAACAATTTGACAATGACAGGTGAAAGCGTAGCAACAAGGTTGTGGCAACACAGTTGACAAATATGTCAAAATTAAAAAAGATGATGATTGATGATATTTTATGATTTTTTTTTTTAGAATGAAAATATCGTTTGTGTGGGTTACTAAGCAGTAAGCGATCATTTCAATTATATATATCCACCATACTGATTACTGGCCAGGTTATTATTACTCCACCCAGCACCCCTATACACTCCCCAGTCCCGTTAGCTTGTATCATGAATTTTCCTAGTTTCCCACACGAAATTTTCTCACCTATATCGACATATTATATGTCTACAAACATCGTACAGTCGAAATCATCAAGGAGAATTTGTTAATTTATGTTTGTCCAAAGTGATATAGCACCTTTTTTTAATCTAAAAAAGTTGTCCACTGGAATAGTCCACTGTCCTTGAAACATAAGAAATAAAACAGCTTAATGCGCGAGACCCAAATCAGTCGGCGGTGATAACGACATTCAAAATTTCTCGTTATCGCTTTCGTAAAAGGTTGATTTATAAACTTGCCGTCCGCCGATACGGTTGACGTTCGCCGGTGCCGCTGACGTTGCCGTCGCCCAATGCATTTATAAACTTTTATACCGTGGATTGTCGTCGAAGATTTTCAAATTTTTTTTTTACTTACTTTGAAGTTAATTTGTTTGAGTTTAGTGAGATTTGGTGACTGACCCGAGTATATTTTGGTACAAATCCTAATTTTATGATAAATATATGAATTATGGGAACAACAACCTATTGAGCCATTTTCCTATGGCTTGAGCTACAAACGGTGGACGGCAAAATATGGAGATGAACGATCTCTAGCGGTGCAACTACGGCAGACGGCATGATATAAATGTATGCAGGCGCGTCCATGTGTTTATCTCGAACGTCAAACGTCATCGTTAACGGTAACGGCAAACGGCGAGTTTATAAATCCCACTAAAGGCTTCGTATGTTTCCGCGTGTCTCCGAGCAGTTACAGAATCTCATAACGACGAATAGAATCCCCCCACAGGTCATCTATACAGGGTGTTACTTAATGGTTTGTCATATTTTTAAGGGGGAGTTCCTGGATAAATTTTAAGTCGAAAAGGTCATATAAACTTGGGTCTAAAAAATAAAATGAAATAAAATAAAAATTGAAATAAAAAAAAGTGTGTTCCTATATCATAATATCCTGTGGCAAAAATCCTTTTTTTTATTGTTGTTGATTCTCTTTGTTCTTAGTTGTACTAAAATGTCTGTCAGTTAACGTTGTGCACGGTCTCTTTTACTAGTTTTATCCATTTTATTCCTGTTCATTTTACCCCATAATCATTTATTTCCTTTTTGTTTTAATCTATTTATTCATTTTAAACCATTTTAAATCTTAACTCAATTCTAGTCACACTTACTTCTCACATCCTAACATTTTATCTATTTATTATCTATTATTATGAACTACTAATTGCTAGCTATGTCCTGTTAATCACAAGTCCATGTTCCTTTTCATTTCACACACCTATGTAATGTATAGCTTTAAAATTAATCTGTCTCCTGAGTGATAAGTGCTTATTGTTGTCCTGATGAAGGTAGGAAATGTCTCCCGAAAGCTTTACGAACAATAAACTGAGCATCTGGCTGCCCAACAGCAAGTCAATGATACAGACTGCTTTCCTACCACTCTGCCTTTCACTTTTTATAAGTCACTGTACTTTTTCGGTGAAAATAAAATTAAATGTGATTGAAATAGTAAAATTATGATGAAAATTCACTCAAACAAGAAATGTATCTATTTATTCACACTAGTGACACTAAGCATATTTTTGGGGCATTCCGTCAGTTTATGTTGAGGAAGTTTGCGTTCTGTTTCAATAACTTTTCATAGAGTGGAGTTTTTTAGTTTTTCGACTTGGTTACTTTTGAATATATTTGAATACAGTTTGAGGCTCTCTATTAATTATTGTATACAGGGTGAGTTGGGAAGAACGGACGAGATCTCAGGAGTGTATTATACACGCAAAACAATGTGAAAAACCCATTTGTTCTTATCCGATATTCATTTGTTTTCAAGTTATAGCGTGATACCTTATAAAAAAATATACGTTTATCGTGGTTTAATTACTGCATAGTTGTCAAATAGTTTGGAGTCTTGAGCATAAAAGATTAAAAAAAAGCAATAAAAAATAAAAATATGTATTAAAATTTTGTATTTTGTTTAACGAAGAAAAAAAGAAAAAAATGAATATCGTATAAGGTCATATCGGTTTTTTCACATTGTTTTTGGGTGTATAAGTAATACACTCCCGAAATTTGGTCCGTTCCTCCCGACTTATCCTGTATATCAATGATCTAATAACTATAGATGAAACATAGCGAGATAAACATGAGGACAACATCGAACTGTGCACTCGGGTGCAGAGATTCTCCCACCACGTTGTTTGCCAAACTTACTCTATTAAAAGTATTACTACGCAGCAAAAAGATCAAAACATTGTTTGGAATCATTTTTCAAACCATTTTATATTTTATGTATGAATTTAATCAAATATAAGTTGATGGTAACCTTTTTGTTAAAATTGTAACATCTCTTCAAGATTTGTTTAGGTATTTAGGATTAAGAAAAACCAGTATTTTCTTCTGAAAATTAAAAAAGCTGAAGTACGGCAACACACCAAAATTGGGTACGCCCCTATCGATCGGATTTTGTCTACACGTTTCATTCCCATTTCGTCTCATTGGCGTCTCTTGTTTTTTGAGTGGGGTTTGGTGTTGATTTTGTGAATGTTTGTTGTGTTTTTATTCTGGTTTACTTTGTAGTGCTTCATTTTTTAATTATATGGTGTATTGAAATGACTCGCAAGTGTCAAGCTTGCAGTAAATAAGAATTTAAGAATTCTGTAAAATAGTTACGCCACTGGCAGCCTCGCGTGTAGTAACCGAAGCACATTCTAGTGAGGTGCAAACGTATCCCCACTCAGTGGTCCCGCTCAACTCCTCCTCACGTCTCTTCTATGTTAGATGTTGTCTACACAATTTTTCACAGTTTATAAATGAAATGTTTCATCTATAGTTATTAGATCATTGCTGTATATCCATACCTATATTATACAGTGACCGGCTAAGATATGGAAAAAATTCATTTTAAATTCAGGATTTCTATTTTTTGAGAAACGCTCGGACACGTCGATTTGCATTTTTAGATACGGTATTTTTCATGTCAAATTAATGTATTCAGGGTGCACCAAAAATAAGTTACGACTATCAACTTCTTTTTTTCAAATGGAAACACCTCTTTTTTATTCCTTTTTTTGAATTCTGCGTTGAATTCGAAGTACATTTTAGATAATACACCCCATACTTTTATCCAAGAAAATGGGCTTATAAATCCATAATGTTTTAAAAAACAGGTTATTGTTCTTAATAATTCAATAATCGAATTGAATGTCCAATCAGCGACGTGAAGAAGTAGTAACTAAGCAACTTAAACAAACAGAATTGCGTAGTTGTTTTTTTTTAAATTCACCGGCAAAAGGTAGCAATAAACAATAGATTGCTATAGTAAACGCCAAACTACTTTGAATCTACGTCATCGTTGACACCATGCGCGTTGTATGAAGTATGCTGGTATCCACATTTGGTCACCAGCAAATCACATAACAACGCGCTTGGTGCAATCGATGACGTAGATCCAAAGTTGTTTGGCGTTTACCATACGCGATTACTTTTTTTTAGGTTGTTCCCACTTATTTACATTGCTGTATATCAACTGATAAAAACAATAACCAGCTTTCAAATAATTAAAATTATGGATTTAAAATGCAATTTTCTCAGGAAATTCACGAAGAAAATAAAAGAAGTTAATGGCCGTAACATATTTTTGGTCCACCCTGTTTTCATCAATTTGCCAGTAAACAAACCGCATCCACAAATAAAAATCGACGTGTCCAAGCATTTTCCGAAAAATCAAAACGCCGAATTTAAAATGAATTTGTTCCATATTTTAACCGCTCAACCGTATAACTAAATAGTATTGTGTGACTATTATTATAGGTGATAGTGATAATATAAAGTATGTCCCCGGTGTTTAGAGAGGCAAATGGAATAACAATTCAAAGATACGACGAAAGTCATTTTTGAAAAAATATGTTGCTTGGTTTAAAAATAACATCTGTTTAATAAAAAATCTTCTAATATACATAAAGACAAAAAACTAACAAAATGTAAAAACTACTCAGAAGAAACTGCTGATATTTATTATAATTCTTTTAATTTTGGTCAATACGGGGCTGGTCAAAAAATTCAGAATTGTTATTTTGTGTAAAAGAAAAATACACTTAAGGAATACACTCTTATATTTTTGACTATATCTGTAAATCCAAATGCCCTCTCCTAACATCTATCCGGGGACATATTGTATACCAGGTGGGGCACGGAAATCTTTATTTTTTGGTGTTTTGGCCACCTACCCCATCAACCCCTAAGCGGGAGTGACAGGTACCCAAGAAATTTAAATGGAAAGGGGGTCGAGTAATACGTCATTTGATAGGTATTTCCACCAAGATTTTTACGAAAGTCTCAAGTTGCTGCTATTTATTAAATTTTTTTGTCATTTGTCATTTTTTATTTTTTTTTAGGGGGGAGAAAATCCCCTTTTAGAGGTTGACGGGAATGTCACTATTGTGCAATCGATATCGATTAGGAAACGTAGCACATTGTGCAACCGTAGGAAATGAAACTATTCCCTACTGGTTGCCTAGCAACCCGTGGGAAATGCTTTCATTTTCTACGGTGTGCTACGTGTACACCCAATATCGATTTCACGGTGGTAATGGGGTCGTTGCACTATATCAAAATCAAAGCTGATTTTGTGTAGAATATATAACTGTGGGTTTCTTAATAAAATGGGTTACATGAATTGGCCAAAATAATGCACAACATTTAAACTAGGCCTCTTTAAAATAAATAAGTCCATCAACCTGGGCCCATCGTCGCATTGACGTCACAGATCAATATCCTTTATCCGCTTGACACTGAAATGCACGCGCGCTGCTTGATACAAATGCGGCGTTGCGAGATGTACTATTGATGGTATTTTAACAAGAATTACTAGCTCAATATGATGAACGAAAGATAATCGATACATTTAGGTTAACTTTGAAATGGATGGTGAATAATGTGATTTAATACAAAAATTAACCAGGAAATTATACGACACCACCCAGACTGGGTTTTTATGATACCTTTGACCGTATCATAAAACCCTCAAGATATTTATTTTTCTCAGACCCAAATTAATGCAGACGCATAGAATAGTTATTTATCAGACGTAGGGATAAACTCAAAGACACAATTCTTTGAATTTATCCCTACGTCTGATAAATAACTACCAGGAGCGTTGCATACTAAACAAAAACTGCAAATATTGGTACCTGCAAATTAAAGCTGGTAGGCAATATTATTTATTGGCCCATTCTTTTTTGACGATATTGAATCGTATATAAGCAAAGTTGATCCAAACCACGAACGTGAATTCGAAATTGAGAAATCCCTAGAATAAAACACGCTTTACACTCGACCCCAAGCAAAAAGCATCTCGGCAACGTTGCGTTCTCTACAGTTATCGACCCACGGGAAGAGGTGCGCCGGATCCAAGAAGCGACGCCATATTTTGCCGTACACGCGTCATCATTTAAAAGGCTTAAAAGGACTGTTGACAAACTTCGACGCTAGTTTATGCCCTTAAAAATCGATCAAAAAAAAAAAAAAAATACGGGTCTAATATTTTTGATTATATTTTCAGAATATGCAATAAAAAAAGTACGTGCAACGACCCCATTGACAATCTTAGAAAAAGTATAGTGTAAAACTTGCATGGAATGACCATTTCCTACTCGGATGAATTACAAACCTTCATACTCGTAGGAAATGAGTATCATTCCATGCTTGTTGTACAATATACTATTTTGTGTCAGTCATGTGAACTGTTTACAAGAATCAAAATAATGTTTTTTCAGTTTGCCCAGCCAACTGGAAGAAAGGTAGCAAAACCATCAAACCCGACCCCGAAGGATCCAAGGAGTATTTCTGCACAGTAAAATAAACTAGGTATGTAAGTCTATTTTCTTGTTGTGTTGTTCATGTTACTCACTCATAGTAAATGAGTTGTATTTCTCGTTTTTTGTTAATCTCGAATAAAGTTATTGGGTAGTCATATTTCGTCGTATATTTATTAATAATTGAACAGCCTCGAAAACTGCTTTATCTGCAGACATGGTTTTCACAAGATACAAGGTGACCTCGCTCAACTGGTCAAAACTTCTAGAGTTCATTGATCAACCATACAACCATAGAGAAGGAATTTGAGTTAGGACACGGATGGTCAGAAGTGCATCGTTACCAAAATACAGGGTGTTGAAATTTAAATGAAAAATCGAGTTTTTCCTACTGTATTGAAATATTTATATTTACAGTTTTTTTTTTTAAATCGATGAGGTCCGACCCCGGGGATAATCAAGCACAAGTCGGCCACCGAGATTCCTTGGATTATTGCATCCTCGCATCATCGTTTGATTTTTGTAAATCGCACATCACGATATGTGTCGTTCCATAAACATTCACAAACAACCATGTCTTTCCCGGAACTTGAATGGATATTTGGAATAAAATATATACTTCCTTTCCAAAAAAACAGTGGCGTGCAATTTTATTCTACAAAAACAACATGCACCCTGTATCATGGCCGCATTTGCGGCCATAGGGGTCACATCTCAAATCACTTCTCTAAGGTTCCTCCTCGGGTTCCTCAATATACTCTAGAAGTCTTGACCAGTTGAGAGAGGACATCCTGTATTATTTGTAACTTTATCATCAATCAATCAGTAAATCAATGATTGAAGCCAATTTATGAAAAAGTAACTTTCTAGTTGTTAATACTGTGAGAAAAGGCAGCTCGTTATCAATGGACCAACATCATAAACGAAGGCAATGTACTTCTTTTCTTGCCATCATCAAAAGATGAAACATTTAAAAGAATATTATGCGATATAGAAGTAGCAGAATGGCGTCGGCTACACACTGTCCGGCAGGCCTGACAGTTTGACAGAAGGACTGAAGGCCGGTCAGTTGAACGTGTGTATATTCCAGTAGATGGTGGATCTGTCAGTTAAGGTTTGTTCAGGCGGTCGGAGTTAATGATGTCTGTACTACAAACCGACTTCATACGGTTAGCGGGCTCACGCAACGCTGTTCGTCAAGGACTAACCAACGACCGAGTACACCAGTGAGATGAAACTAAGATGCAGCTGGGTACGTTTCATGTCTATCATCAAACAATAAGGATGTCGCTCACGCGACATCCATTTTTTTACCAAACTCAAACTCAAAACTAGCTTCGTCTAACTCAACATTAGACACAAATTTAATACATTATGACTTCGGCGATCACCATGGCAACATCTATGTCAACCAATCTGACCAATCACGTCCCAGTTGCATGTTACTGTAATCTATCACAGTGCATCCGTATTTGACCGATGTTTGACTCTGCATGGCGTATACTGACAATGCAAATTTGCATTGTATACTGATGAATGTATACTGACGCCAGTGTAAAAAATCGGTCAAATACGGATGCACTGTGACCACGGGGTAACGAATACCTGACCTGACTGAAAAATATTCAGGTTCATCTGAAGACCGGCAGTTCAAACTGACAGGACCGAGAGCATCCATCATTGTATTGTTTTTCCCATCGATATTATTCACGATTTGCTTCCATAAAAGGTTTTAACATTTGTGTTTGTCATCAAGGCATATTTGATTGACTGAATCTCACAACTACTTAATATGCCAATGTCGCAGTAGCAGGCAGCAGTTAAGATGATCTTGGATCGATTGAAACATCTCCAACCTCACTATCTAACTGAACCAAATCTGGTTTCGTCTGAAAAAAAGGAGACTTTACCACTGGGCTAAAATCTGGTCTTTTTGTTCCTGTGCTATCAGACCGTCAGATAATGACACATTTTCTCTTTTCTGAGATTTTAACTGCTTAAAGTTATGCCAGTGTTGACTTCGAAAACTGAAAATTTAGCGACCGGACGAGTGTTAGGCATACGGAATATCTCTTCACAAAACTTTCCAACCGGAAAATTCACATCAACAGCTGTCCATCTTATAGAAAATTTTTGTTAGGTTCCTTATGATATCATAATTCATTCTGTGGATTGTGTCTTGGTTTTTTTACTCTTAGATTGTTATAACATGTAAATGTGTTGAAATGCTAGATAAAAAAGAAATCTATTTTTTCTGTAGAAGGAGAATTAATTTTCCATAATATGCCGGTCACAGAATTTTCAATTTTTTAGCACAACAATACATAATTTTCAGTGGTTGAATCTTACAAATGAGAAAATCAGTCACCAAAATATGTCTTTATCTGACAGGGTGAGTTTTTTTTGTTCAGCACTGGGATCTCGGAAACTGTAGTAGATACGAGAAAGTTTGAATGGGCAAAGATTCGCAGTTTTGTAAACTGTACCCAAACACATTTTGAGTTTTAAAAATTACAACTAACTGTCAAAAGATATTTAAAAAGAAACTGATTTTCAGCAATTTTTTAAAACGCCTCTAGCTCCGCGAATATTGATTGTAGGAGAAAATGTTGAATACAAAAGTTTTAGGAAATTCTACTTCAAATAGAATTACATTAGAACGTTTTTCGTTACACCCGACATATGACATAAACTTATGTTTCGTTTATATGAAAACTATGTTAAATTTTATCCTTGTTCAATTTTATAACGATTCTAACGATAATAAATAATTAAAATAAAAGTTTTCACAAGGTCTTGACCCCCTTTCGTTTCTTCCACGCTCTAAAAAAGTTTCTGATAGCTTTTTCCTACATCCAGTAACCAACCTTGAACTACTACAAGTAATAAACAGCATAAAAATTAAATCTTCTTGTAGCACCGATGACCGATAATCTATCGAATAAAATATTCCAGAACCTCCCACCTTTCGCTTTAGATGCCCTAACCTTAATATATGAATCTTTGATGAGAGGAGTTTTTCCGGAATGCCTCAAAACGGCAATTATTATTCCTCTCCATAAAGGAGGTGAAAAATCAAACTCAAGTAATAGGGAACTTGCCCATTTTTTCTTTATCTTATTTATTTATTTCAAAGTGTGCGTTAATGTCTATAAACACAGTACAACAAATATCAGCCCTTAAATCGCACCAGTTATTTTACAATAAATAATCAAAGTTGACAATAACGCTGAGAAAATTCAAACGAAGCAAAAAGCCCGGGAAAGTTTTGACGTTATAACGCGTATCTTTGGCAACCATTTGAATGTTTGAAGTCTGGTGTGACATTTGGGCCTATGCAGGAACACTCTTGACAATAGTCAACATTGAAAACTTGACGTAAAATTGAAATTTGACAGACGTATCAATATTTTCAGCGTTCTGGAGTATGGTATCATGAGACCATTCCAGTTTGGTCTGTCATTAACGTCACTTGCAGCTCGCCGATTGGCTGAATGGGACGTTAATGACAGACCAAACTGGAATGGTCTCATGATACCATACTACAGAACGCTGAAAATATTGATACGTCAGTCAAATTTCAATTTCACGTCAAGTTTTCAATGTTGACTATTGTCAAGATTGTTCCTGCATAGGCCCAATTGAGTTAGTTTATTTCGTAGTTTTTGAAGAAAATTAATATCTATCATAAATATTGAATACTGGTTAAATAAAATAACAACGTTCATTTTTTTAATGTGTAACATAAGGTATGTTCCTAGAACAATCACAAACCAGTCAGCGTTTCATCGATTGGTCAACTATTGCTCGCAAACTGAAAATGCTGAAAACTGATTGGCTCTGACTGGTTTGTGATTGTTCTACGAACAAATCTATAGTCGATTTCGGCTCGTTTGGTACATGCTTTGGTCTGTCAAACACCTATCAACCAATTTCGGATCCTAAAATGATGACGTCACATCAAGTTCTGGTATGTGTTTTGGTCTGTCAAAACACCTACCGCGGTTTGCAGCACGGTTCTTTGTTTGGTATAGTGGTATCTTTGTCTATTTTTCTTTTGTCTTGCTCGGGAGTAGTAAGTACATCGAGAATAATCAAGTGAATGACGTAAATAAACAAATCGGTTAGTTTAATTCAAATTTAAGTCTGTGCTTCAGTGGTTGTAATAGTTTATGTTTTATCTGATCTAAAAGTTGGTATGCTGTTAATTGGAGTTTAGTTTTTTGTCAGTGTGTTCTACGACTATATTTACGTCAATCTTTTTTTTCTCCAATTGATAGTTGGAAAATGGAAGAAGAAAATGAGTGATTTCGGGGACGTTTATATAATTCCAAATCAGCCAAAACGATATAACTACTCTTCTTCTAGGCATTTTGAGTAATGCGGCCAATACGGCCACAATCTGCTTTTTACCAAATCACTGGACAAAGCTTCAAGTTTCAACTTTATGACGAATAAGACAGATGAACTAAGTAGTGACGTTGATTGAATATTTATTCAATCAACGGTAGTGATAAACTATAACCTGTGACATATATATTTTTGATCTATGCCTGTAAAAATATAAACAAAAAAGTTGGGTTATATAAACACTCTGCCTTTCGGTGAAATGTTGGTCGTGACGTCATCAGTATGACGTTGCAGTTACCGTTTGGTTAACCAAAATGTAAACCAACCAAACGAGACGAAATCGGCTTATGTAATATGCGAGGTAATACGTACCTAAGAATAAAATCTCTCAAAATGTAAAAACAATTATTGGTATTTTTGTCATAATACTTACATTAAAATGGTCTCCACATACTTAAAAAGCACTGCGTTTCGATAAGATATTCTCCACATTTCTTCTGCATACTCTTGGCAATTTTGTTCGCCGATTTTCGTCATCAGGCACGCAAATAAAAATTTGTTTGGAAATTTCAAAGTTGAATTAGTACATACACTGCGGCACAGTGCAATATTTTTAATACCATCCTCTTTTTCTCAAAAACTATTCAAGATTTGGTTGCCAAAGACACGCGTTATGACGTCAAAACTTTTCCGCGCTTTTTGTTTCGTTCGAATTTGCTCAGCCACGATGTCAACTTTGATTATTTATTGTAAAATAACTCGTGCGATTTAAGGGCTGATAGGGTGAATGTGCCGGTTCCTCGACCGGTACCGGTTCTCGACCACTTAGGGCTAATTTTGCATGAAATAGATAAACACTATCTATTTTGCCAAATCTGGTGTATCCTTCCTTTTCTGTATAATTTGCTCCGCCACTCTCATGTAGCCGGTTAGAAATAGTTATGCGCACACTCGACCAGTGCAATTCAAACTTCAGCCGTTAATGTGCTCAGTCAAAAGAGCGCCATTTTGTACAAAAGTGCTAGTTCGCGGCGCTTTAGAAAATAGCAAGTAAGTAGCGACTTTGCTAATATACTTTATTGATCTTATGTTTAACACTTGAATCACACATTTTTATACTTGAGAAAAATTATTTGGATGATCTTTTTTATTATTTTTGCTAAAAAAGTGAGTGGTCGAGATCTGGACCAGAAAAAAACCGCAAATCCCTTTCTCGACCGAACGGTCGAGATCTGGGCAAATGACAGCTAATCTTTTTTTCTTTGTCATTAAAATTTGAAACAGTATAGGTTTGTCTCTCACTTCCTTATTATTTAGGACTTATTGGCTTAATTTTAGTGTCCAGTTCTCGACCGGGAGTTACAATCTTGGTTTCCATACAAAATTGTCTTGAATGTAGCTCAAATCTGGGAGTCGAGAAACAGACCTAATATTCGACCATTCATTTTATTGATATTTTATATGGAATTTTACTGTATTTCTGTAAATCTGAAACCTGTCCAATCTTAAAAAAAATCTCATTTAAAAAATATATCAATAATAAAATTTCAAACATAAGTATACCCACCTATAGAAATATAGGTAGGTATTTATTTTACGTTATGTATGTAACATCTCCAAAAATTTTATTTTTCATAGGCAAACAATGGCCCTAATAAAGAAAAAAAAACAATAAAATAAAACAAAGACTGTCTTTGAAAATGGAAATAATAAAAAGACTGAAAGTGCCAAACTTGAAAATAAAGACCAAGACATTCAACCGAGCACCCAACAATCCCAGCATAAAAAACAAGAATGAGCAAATATCACAATAAAAGAAGCAGATCAAGATAAACAAGAAAATTATGTACCCAGCGCCCCTACAAAAAGCTGCAAAAAAACAAAAAGAAAAAATGTCCATGGCACTGGACATTTTTTCTTTTTCTTTTCCTCAGGTTAATGGATACACTATTACAAAAAAAAATGAAGACAAAAAAAAAATTGGCAGCAATTGAAAAGAAAAGACAGGAAAGGAAGACAGTCAAAGAAAATACGGATGCGGAAAAATCCCAAAAAGAAAAACGAGAAATTTTAAAAGAAAAACCAAAAACAAATTAGACAACGACAACAGGAACAGGAACAACCAAGACAACCATTATCGCCAAAAAGATATGACAATCTGTAATGTGATGTTTGTGATGAAGAACTCATCAGTGATGTCGGAGAAGACGATGAGAAAAAATTGGCTGCGATAACTGTCCAGGGTGGTTTCACATGAGATGTACTGAAATTTTTTGGAATGTCCTATGCAGAAGCATCGGCAAAAGATTACCTTTGTTACAAGTGTACCTGAAACTGTTCCTCTAGTTTTAAGTTGTATGTTGTTTTATTAGTTCACAACGTCATTCAAAAGTTTTTGTCTACCAAAGAATTAGTATGTTTTTCTTTTTGTTTTTAGCGGGGTTTTTAGTGTCTAAAGTTTCGTTTACAAAAGAATTTGTTCCTTCGATTATCAGGTTTTAAGCACACCGCTCGTCACACCGTTTAGCGATTCATTTAATTCGTCCCAGGTTTCCTAGCATATTTATCAAATAAATCTGAGGAATATTTTTGATGCAAAGGTACATACCTGAGTATATATTTTTTTTTTATAAATTAATAAACCTTGTTAGACCGTATACAACACCCACTTCTCACATAACTTAGTCGATAGTCGAGCGATAGGCTATTTTTCGACCACCCGGACGAAAACCGGGCCATGTCTGATCGAGGCTAGGCCATGACTGGTCGAGATCTAGGCAAAATGACATTTTCCAATGTTTTACTTTATTGCAAATTCAAGAAATACACCATTATAAAGTGAATAAAAATTTTCAATTTTTAAATATTAGCAGATCAGGTAGGAGCCCATCAGATTCGGAACAAATGATCTTGAGAAGCTGCAATGTTACTATTCAGTCATAATATCCGCTAATTGGTCGAGAACTGGCACATTCACCCTATTTGGTATACGGTGGTTTAAGACATAAACGCACACTTTAATACATTTAAAAAAATGGGCATGTTCCCTATTATTGCTCTGCTACCTGTGCTGTCAAAAATTATTGAAAGATCACTAAAAAATCGTCTCATGCCATTTCTCGTCAAACATGACATACCCCGGATCAATAGACTCAATAATTAGTAGTGACGTCATAACTATGTTGCTGGCACTGAATTTAAGTCAAAAGTGACACTTTCCTAATAAACTAAAGTTCATTTTTTATTCAAAGTTACAGTGACAGATCAAAATTGAAGGTTAAAGGTTGGCAAACATGTTTTATTACGATTGACCATTCCAGAACACGTGACCTTGACAACGATGTCATTTTTGCTGGGTGACAAACAAATCTGTTAATAATGCTTTTTCAATCAGTTCTTTTCTAAAATGGCTCACAGCAATTATTATTCAACGTTAAGTGGTGATGTGAAGATACAATACGACCACAAAATCGGCGTTATACACAATATTGATCCCTATGCTCTTTCGATCAATGAATATCACCATGATGGATTTAGTAAATTATCGATATTAACTCACAGTTTTTACACTGGGAAGCAGATGAAGGCTTATGAGAGTTTGCAAGCCTTCAAACAATACGAATCCTGTATTCAGAAAATTGTTGCCAAACTCCAAACAAATCAGCGAAGAAGCATTTGTTGTGATGTCTGAGGTAAGAATCATGGATCATTCTAGTTACTGGATGAAATTGGTTATATATACTTTTTCACATAAGTCTGTCCTTGGTTAGGAGATCGAATTATGCGCAGAATCGATTTGCGAGGATTGTCGCTGGCTGAAACATGGCGGAAACCGTGTTGCATGCTTCATATCAGCTGTTGTAAAGACGTATTTTTAAATTTTTCGCGGGATTCCAAAAAAAATTACGTGAATTCACATGTGGGTGATAAATATGAGCATGAGTGGAAAATAATATGTTCATAAATTAATCTTATGTGATCCAGGATTTTGTGTTTAGGTGTGAGATTGCATAAGATGTAACAATTTTTGTGCAACAAAATGTTATTTATTATTCTGGAGTGTTATTATTGATTCAAAAACGGTTTGAATTAGTTTGGTGACTTGTTCTCGATTATACATTGAAATATTATAGTAACTCAGTAGTTTTTGAAGCAATATATCACCACAGATTGGTTGGGTTTCACTTTAAAATCTGAGTACCTAGGTATAATGTTTTTGTTATTATTATCTCTCATATTTATAACAGTTCAAGGTATTTGCTTTAGATATCTTACATCAAGTGAGATTAATTCAGAGGTAGGTGAATAGACGATAGAGACTAGACCGCCGATATCGGCGTTCTTCTAGTTTGGTCAACAGAATTACAAATAATTGGAGCAATACACGGAGATTTGGAAAATCAAACAATTCTTTCTTGGTTTCGACCATATTTGTATTTATAAGTTTATTTTTTCCACTAATGAAATAAGAGTAAAATCCATTAATCAAACTTTTAGAATATGCCATATAATATACATAAATGCAACAAAAAGCTCCCATAATTAAGCGGGAAGACACGGTTCCAGCTTTTTTGTTCGCTTATGGGAGGTGCCCACTCAAGAGATAATTTCATCAAATGTGCATATACTTATAAATACAAGTATAAACAAATGTGTTAAAACATAGATTTAAAATTGATTCCAAGAAATTTGACATTTTAAGGGGCGAGCTTTCACTTTATTATGAAATCAAAAGAAAATAATAATTTTCTGTGCGGTAGTAAAGTCACACAGTTTATAGGTTTCACTAAACTTTTCAACTTTATACTTACTTCTAAGAGACACTTCGACAAACTGTTCCAGACCTTTCCAGTTTTCAAGTTTAAATTTAGTGAAATATCCATATACTCATATTATGGAAATATCTTTAGGTACAATTTTGATGTATAACTGGATGGATATACCTACACAAGAAATTTGAAGTTCAAATATCTTGAAAACGGTCACTCCTAGCCACTTCTACAAAGTATACCTTTTTCATGTAAATATGAAGGAAAAAACAATTTTTCAATTTTAATAAAATGTACGGGTGCGTACAAAAAAGTTATGACTATTTGAACGAGAGAAAAGGTGTGTAAGTGGCGCCCCCTAAAAGTAAGAGATATTCCGCGCTCAGATTTGAATTTTGCATGTCAAACAACCCTTATATACCAAATTTCATCAATATAATTTGATTATTTTGAAAGTTATTCAAAGAAATCAAGAATTAAATTCAAAATTGACACCCTGTATCTCGGTTAATATCAACTCTCGGTATAGACAAGTTCGAGGTGATCGCAAAATTTTTGTGTGAGGAATCTGCTGTTACCGTATGTCCCATTCTTTCTGGGACACCCTGTAGATGGAAAATATTGAATTCATTTGAATTGAAATTTCACCTTTGGGAGTTTAGTCCTGCTTTAATGGAACCACATTTGTGTCAGAATTTTAATTTCGAGAAGTCAAGTGGGTATACTAGTCTTGGAAGTAGACCAAAAAACTATCTATAAGTATTATAATAATAAGTATATCTTTGGGAGATGCGACAAAAAATGTTATTCAGAAGGAAAAATTTACTAATACAAAATTTCAAAATAATTTACGGCTATCAACTTCTTTATTTCAAATGGAAACATGTATTTTTTATTTTATTTTTGAATTCTACGTGAAATTCTGTGGATATTTCATGCCCCATAAATTATCGTTTATTGAGAAAACCAGATATCCAACCGTTTTCGAGAAAATGACATCTCAAATCCACATAGAATGCTAAATATTTAATTATATTCATGAAGATTCTGATGAGATGAAAGTGCAGGGTGCAAGACACAAATTTTAAACATCAAAATGACCCCATAAACATAAATAAAGAGCCTCCCCACAGTCCCCACCCCACTCTCCCTAACAATCCCAACCCAACTTTCACAGATAGAGATACGGCAACACTGTGGTTGGTGCATGGAAGCTACATCTAGCCGCAAGTCCGTTCAGTTCAGCCGGCTCTCGTCCTTGTCCGTCTCCGTCTTGACAATTTGAAACCAAGCCAATTGGAAAATAGTATTTCACGCATGGCTATTACATCGAAATCCTAACCAAGGATTGACTTATGGGATTCTTCCATATACCTAGGTATATGGATTCTTCTGTACTAATCTGTACTCTCCTTCTCACTTCCTCGCGGGAAATCCCTCTCATTGCCTTATGGGACGCACGCGGTATATTGTATTTATAAGTATATGATTTATGTACACATAACTGACATAACAAGCTTCAACCTATAAATTGTGTGTGCCACCCAGCAAATGACAGTAGTGACCATAGTATAATAAACAACAAGTAGCGACAGCTCCATATACCTAAAGGTGGTCAAATTTCGTCTGTCTCAATGACAGAAATTCGCCGCATTTATACACTGCTAACCTTTTGAAATGTAAAATAAAACCATACAGTAGCCGATTCCATGACTTCAATGATACTGATACATAGGTAAATTATCAATTAAGTTATACAATACGATTACCCACTATGCAGTATGTCTAAAGATGTATGCGAAGTTTCAAAGTCTTGATTAAGAAAACAGTTTCACATTCCAAATTGTTAGCAGGGTATAAATGAGGCGAGTTTCTGTCATTGAGACAGAACGAGATTTGACCACAGATATATGGAGCTGTCGCTACTTGTTGTTTATTATACTATGGTAGTGACGTCATACTGGAATGGTCAATAGTCATAAATTGAACTGTGATTCGTTTTATTTTGCTATGTCCAAAATGTATTTGATTTGACAGAAAAAAACGTTCGAGAATAGACAGTGATGAGTGAGTCATTCTATTTGGAAGTTTGAAGTACTAAGTACTCTTGAGGTGCTGAGCGATGAACTATAATATCCATGTTTTGTGAATTAATTATGATTTTTGGTATAAATATCGAAATTATGCACTTTAGAAATGGTTGTCTAGCGGGGTGATTTTCATTCTTTATTGATTTCATAGATTTTATGTGATTAATGAGGTTCAAGCTCAAGCATATCATGAAGTTAGAAATGAGTATCATAAATTTTTTTAAGGATGAGGAAAAGTTGATGTTCAACAGAAATGCTGTGGAGTCTCAGAATGATTGTTTTTGATAGTGGCCATCATATTTTGAAAGAAAGAGAGTGGATCTTATCATCTCGTCTACACAATTTTATACATGAAGAAATTCAAATACATTTGTTTAACATGATTTACTTTATATAATATTATTAAAAGTAACTAAGAATAGAACCTTAAACAAAAGTGGTAATCCATTCCTTGTGTAAGACTGGGTCTTTTCGGAATCTGAAGGAGGAGCATTTTTCCATTGCACTGTAATATTTAGGAGTCTGGAGCAAAACACATAACATAAAAAACCTGAAAATGATCACCTTTAACCGTAATCCAATCTAGATTCTGGATAAAATTGACATGTTTTATCTAAATAAACTATTATATTGTTTAAAGAATATTTTTCAATAGAAAGACATAACCTCAAAATGCCCAAATCCACTATTTTTGACAAGCCAGATAGTTGGAAGTGATTATTTAGTTTGTAATCAAATAAAGAATACCTACCGGCGTTAACAGTGTACTTTTTTTTTGAATAAAAAGGCATTGAATAAGCAAGTTATCGACGATAACTCCAAAACCCCCATTGAAAAACGCATTGGGAATAGTTTGTTTGGAAACAGCCGCTGCTTTTCAGGGATACCAAGCTTTGTGAAGACGTTACACTTATTGAGTCTATTCGGATCTTCACCAAACAAGTGCATCAACGACGCAATGTTCTCGTTGCTTCATGATGTTTCTCTAATCTCTGAATAGCAAACGCTCCACCGTTTCAGTCATTTTTGACTATGCAAAAGCATAGGACTGTGTGTGTCATGACATTTTGTTGAAAAGGCTAGAGTCTTAAGTCTATTAAGCACCAGTGGCGTTCCGCAAGGTTCTGTTCTAGGGCTCATTCTTTTTCTGTTATACATCAATGACATCACCTACCTGAAAATCAAAGGTAGAGTTTCCCCATTTGCGGACGATACCAGCATTACATGGAGGACACTCCTATAATATTTCCAAAGATCCTGTCACAATCAGAGCTGGGTCTGATTCCAATTTCTTGTGTTTCAACGTTGATAAAACGTTAGCCTTATCTTACAAAGGAGCTACAACCATCAATGTTTCATGACAGAAACATCAAATACGCCGAGTCGGTAAAATTCCCGGGTTTAAATATAAATGCCAATCTTAAGTGGTCCGCTCATATCGATTTCTTGTCAAAAAAGCTCTCTTCGGCTTGCTTCGCAATCCGTTCAGTTTCGAAAGATCTGAATATTTTCTTTGACAGACTCACATACTTCTCTTTTTTTGAATCTGACCTCCGCTACGGCCTTCCTTTTTGGGGCTGCTGTACCATCGAACAATTCCACAGCATTTTCAAGTTGCAAAAGAGAGCAATTTGCTATGTATTTGGTTTAAAGAGCAAGGCTCACTGCAAACATTACTTTAAAAAATACAGCATCATCACGGTTCCTGCTCTATTTATTTTAGAAACAGCCTGTTTGATATGTAAACACCAAATCACCTCTCCTGAAAAGCCACAGCATAAGAATCCTACCAGGAATTCGTGTCTCGATGTTTACCCACCCTTTCCCACCTCCGATATAACAAAAAATTCTATCATTCACAACGCCAAGAAGCTATACAATGATCTCCCGCTACGCCTCAAATCTATTCCCACATTTGTTAGTTTCCGTAAAGAATCGAAAACCTTCCTCCTGGAAAGACCTTTTAATTCTACAGGGTCCTTCATTAGTGCGTCGGGCAATCCTAGCGTGGTTATTTACAAAAGTAGAAAAAAAAGTTTTATACAAAAGTTGTAGAATGTGACTTTATGCATATTTTAAAAATATTTTCAAACATACAGGGTGCGTCACAAAAGTATGGCACGAAAAAGTATGATTTTTTTAAATGGAACCCCCTGTATATTGATTGATATTTCAATTCTTTCTTCAATTTGGAACAAAAATTGTGATACAACTAATGTTCCTAAATTCAACCGTTATCGAGATATCGCGTTTTAAAAATGGCATTTTCGCAACTTTGGCATGCTATAAAACTCAAACTATTCAAGTTAGAGGAAAATGGTTTGCACTTTCCTATCTTAACTTTTCAAGAGCTCTTCTGTCATTTGGATAGAAGGTAACGTCAACTGTCAACTTTTTTCGGCACATTTTGACATTTTTTCACAATAATGGATTTAATCTCCTTGAATAGCTCTTGAAAAGTTAAGACAGGAATGTGCAATCCATTTTTCTCTAACTTGAATAGTTTGAGTTTTATAGCATGTCAAAGTTGCAAAAATGCCATTTTTAAAACGCGATATCTCGATAACGGTTGAATTTAGGAACATTAGTTGTATCACAATTTTTGTTCCAAATTGAAGAAAGAATTGAAATATCAATCAATATACAGGGGGTTCCATTTAAAAAAATCATACTTTTTCGTGCCATACTTTTGTGACGCACCCTGTATGTTTGAAAATATTTTTAAAATATGCATAAAGTCACATTCTACAACTTTTGTATAAAACTTTTTTTTCTACTTTTGTAAATAACCACGCTAGGATTGCCCGACGCACTAATGAAGGACCCTGTATAAATGAGTTTTTCACGAAACAGTTCCGTTTCTCTGTTTGGGCACCATAAGCGGCAGTTTCACAATATCTCATTGGTGAGAGTGGAAGTTGTTCTAGGACATTCAGTGAACATTGGAGTATTCATATTTTTTAGGGGTCAACAATCGCCTAGTTTAGTAATTCATACAACGCTTGGGTACTTCCTATGTAGTCTGTAAATAATGCCAACTAAACATTGCTTAACAAAGCGGAGACTAGTTTGTGTCAAGTTCAAAATGCACCGAGGTCGCGCACCTCGACTGTTGTTTATTTCCTGAATAGAAAATGGATAACAACATGTTTTGGTTGCAATAATGTAAACATCCTCAAGTTCCGTGTTTGATATTTAAATCAAAAATAATTACATGCTGCAGGCAGGGCGTTAACAAGATGACTTCAGATTTATTAATTAAATTTCGAGCTCACCCCACCCCACATGTTTATTTTTTGAATGGGAAGCGAAAAAACGTGAGCAATCGTTGGTTCCTTGTTCGATATTTAACACCGCTGTATTATTGTTCTCCCCATAATTGTTGATTTTGCTATGTTATTGTTTTACTGACTTGTCATCATAACATAACTGGAAGTGTGCCAACGTTTATTGTTGTCCATGAGCAATCTCCATTTAAATTTTAAATTTGACAAAATATTGGGAAAATATATTTGTACTAGTATTGTTCTATTGTTTCACGTAATGTGTACCATTATCATGTTTTGTATTTTTTTTACTTTAGCATTTTGCATTTGTATAGGCTTTGTCCATAAAATGTATTAAAGCTTTGATGGTACGGTTACCATGGTTATTTATTTTTCACAACATATTTTCGAAACTTCCACCGTTATTAGGTTTTAATGCAAACGTTGCATATTTTTTTAAAAGTGAATGATTTGCCTTTCTTAGAGATTGCCTATTAATATTTTTGAATGCTTCAATTACAACAGCTCGAAGTTCATAATTTATTGTAGATTGCAGAATAAGTTTTTTTGTAAACCTAATTCTATATAGCGCCCCACAAAAAAATCTAAAATCGAAAGATCAGGGAATCCTGGTGGCCATAAACAAGAGTTATCCTCAGCTCCTCAGCAGATCTTACAGCATTTTGATTGAAATTTATGTAGCATTCTACAATACCGTGTTTTTCTAAATTGGAAAACTCCATTTTAGCAAAAAAATTTTGAACAGGGTAGATTTTCAAAATAATACAGTATTGTTATGTGTCACTTACATGATTACCATTCATACCATCATTAATTCTTTATTTCATTTAAATGGTATTTTTCCATAGATAAGAGGTAAAACATGAATCAGGAAAAAAAAATAGCAATCGCCCATACAAACTTTATTTGTAAAAATAACCCTATCATTATGATATATCGTCAGAATCGTAATAAGATTCTCTATCATAAGGATCAAATTTAATATGGTTTCTATTTAAAAAACAAAAGTTTATGACATATGTCAAAAATGACGGGTGTGTCGAAAAATGTTTAATGCCAAAGTAGAAATTCTTCAACATTTTCTCCTAAAATCAATAGGTGCCCAAAGACCAGCATTCAATACCGTCATTTTTTTCCGTCGTTCCATCCTTTCAAAATATTGACGGGATAATAATCATTTCATCTCCCACTAACACAGAACGTTTTCCTGTCATCTTTCCTCTCAAATCTTTCCTCTCGGTCTGTCATCCCATTTTTGTGGGGAAAATAATCCGCTCAGACGCCACTAACGAGAGGAAAGAGTGTTGGTTAATCATCTGAGAGGAATGTATTCCTGTTGCTTTATCCTCTCGGTTTTTTTGGATCGTCAAATAATCTAGATTAGTGTTTATTCTGTTACCTAGTTACTTATACTTCAAGTTTCAAGTATGAATAGAAAGTTTGTCGCCCTTTTGGGCATAGCTGTGACTAGTGAAGTGATATTCAAAAAAAAAAAGAAAAGAAGGTTGTGGTCAAAGAAGTAGCTATTAGATAGAAATATATACAGGGTGTCCCAACGATAGAGTAAAGTAGGTTTTATCATATAGGATATGAAAAATATCAATATCAATATGCGTCACAGGTTAGGGGTGTAAATAGCGCACATTCTGAAAATATTTGGAAACATACAGGGTGCGTCACAAAAGTATGGCACGAAAAAGTATGATTTTTTTAAATGGAACCCCCTGTATATTAATTGATATTTCAATTCTGTCTTCAATTTGGAACAAAAATTGTGATACAACTAATGTTCCTAAATTCAACCGTTATCGAGATATCGCGTTTTAAAAATGGCATTTTTGCAACTTTGACATGCTATAAAACTCAAACTATTCAAGTTAGAGGAAAATGGTTTGCACTTTCCTATCTTAACTTTTCAATAGCTCTTCTGTCATTTGGATAGAAGGTAACGTCAACTGTCAACTTTTTTCGGCACATTTTGACATTTTTTCACAATAATGGATTTAATCTCCTTGAATATCTCTTGAAAAGTTAAGATAGGAATGTGCAATCCATTTTTCCTTAACTTGAATAGTTTGAGTTTTATAGCATGTCAAAGTTGCAAAAATGCCATTTTTAAAACGCGATATCTCCGATAACGGTTGAATTCAGGAACATTAGTTGTATCACAATTTTTGTTCCAAATTGAAGAAAGAATTGAAATATCAATTAAAATACAGGGGGTTCCATTTAAAAAAATCATACTTTTTCGTGCCATACTTTTGTGACGCACCCTGTATGTTTCCAAATATTTTCAGAATGTGCGCTATTTACACCCCTAACCTGTGACGCATATTGATATTGATATTTTTCATATCCTATATGATAAAACCCACTTTACTCTATCGTTGGGACAACCTGTACAGCGACATAAAACTTTTGCGAGAATCAAGTCTCAACGAACCTGGTGATTTTGAAAATTACCTGAGAAGGGATGCAGATTCGTTTCATGAACTATTAAGGGGTTAGCCCTTATATAAAAAAGCAGAACACTATAATGCGGGAAAGCATCACACCAGAAGAACGGCTTATGGTAACTGAGATTTCTAGTAACCGGAAGGAGCTACGAGAATTCAAAATTCAGTACTGCTATCTCCTCACAGTAAATTGGTAGTATAATTCCAGAAACATGCAAAATTATTTATGAAGTGTTGAGGGAACAATATCTCAAGGTAAGTAATACGTAGTAATTAGTAGCATAGATAAAAGAAAAAAAGATAGATGAGAAACTCTGTGTGTAAGATTGGGGCAAAGTTTACAGCGCCCTCTGGTGAAGTTAGGTAGCATATTTCCCGACTTTCTGGTGGATGCGCTTCATTTTATTTTGGGGTCTAAAACTGCATTATAATTTTTGAAGATCATTCCGCCAATATTACAAGGTTCTCCGCTATGTTTTTCAGTAACAGAGAACTTTGTAATATTGATTGGGAAACGATATTTTGAAATAAAACCCTTGTGGATAAGAAGTATGATAATATATTATTCAAAACATTCACAATAGCAAAAAAAAATCTTAGTATACAGTGCTTTCTTTTCTTATATTAAAAAATCACATACAGTAGTGGTCGCAAGA
Source organism: Orchestes rusci (assembly GCA_958502075.1). NCBI lineage: Eukaryota > Metazoa > Arthropoda > Insecta > Coleoptera > Curculionidae > Orchestes > Orchestes rusci. Next base: position 23,233,549 of record OY293307.1, read on the forward strand.
AGTAATGGTGCATTTGAAAACTTCAATTAGTCTGTTAGTTTGCGTGTTCTATAGATTTTTTTTTCAAAAAATTGTTCAGCGTCTTTCTGCTACGTTCAAAAAAGAGATGAACATATATTTTTTCCCAGTGTAATTCATAATAAAAATGTTAAGCCCCATTCGGATGAGGTGCAAAAATTATGTGCTACCTGAAAATTTCGCAAGAATTGAAAAAAAAAATTGTCTAAACGGAAATGGCCCATTTTTCATGATTTCTTCAAAAACTGAGAAGAATGTACCATTGTCAAGTTCAAAATTTTAAAGCTAGACTATCCTTTGTTCAATAATTGTGAAATTTTTGTACCAAAAATAACACAGAAAAAAGCCAAAGAGTCTTACGTAAACTGACAAATAATGGATCGACGTTTTTTCATGATTAGTTTTATCCAATTTTTAGGTTCGTCTTATTGTTTCGGCTACCGCCATATTATTATGTCACTTCTATGATTAATAGACCAAAAACATAAAAAGTAATTAGGCATTTTTCAATATAAGAAACGGATGGCTTTTCGGAATTTGGTGCATTCTTCTAAATAAATAAATAATATACAGGATAATCAAATACTCAAGTCATGTTTGGAAAAAAGTAATTTTCTCTAACCATCCTGAATAAATTCTAGCAAATATTTTGCAATCACTGTATGTTATTCCTTTAGGTACCTGAGACTCACTATACAAATAATATTAATAATGAATAATGCCAAAATATCAAGAATAAACCAAAATACTCAACAAAAATATAATAATTGCTTTGCACCACAATTAAGAGCATTTCTCTGTGGTGCAAAAAATAAATGTCGTCATTTCTTTTATATAGAGTGGTAAAGAAACAACAGTAAAAATACTCTTTCTACCGTCCCCCCTTTTTCAAAAAGATTTATTTTTTTTTATATGCTTAAATGTTTGTTACGTCCATATCTCTTGATATCTTTTTATTTTTTTTGAAAGTTTGTGTAACCTTTTTCGAAATAAATTATCACACATTATAAGGTTTTGAGTTTTGACTTACTGGCAGTTCTTACGTTGAACATTACAAAGTTTCTTTTCCGTTATTTGTTTGTTTGGCCTTGAAAATACATATTGAAGAGACCTACTTCAATAGTTTTAATCGATTTAGACGTGATTTCTAGAAACGGTTTTGAGGTTTTTGTTGGACTTCCAGTTTTCGAAAAGTTAGTTTGTCAAACATGTTTTGACAAAATTGGCCAAAATTTCGAATTGCAAAGAAATTTGAACGGGTTAGATAAATTGGCAGACAATCCATTCAAAGCATTGTGTGATTATTTTGAAAAAAATACGATATTTCAATAATGAAAATATACCTATAGAATAGAAAACCGTCCCGAGCTAACAATAATTTGAGCATATAAAAAAACTTTATAAAATCTTTGTTAGAAGGGGGGTCAGTAAATAAATAGAGATTTTACAGTTTTTTCTTTACCACCCTGCATAAAAAAAGTTTTCAAGGAAATTTATTTGTTGCACCATGTACATAGATGAACTGCAAAGGAATGCTCTGAACACTGGTGTAAACCGCATATTTTTCAGAGATTCGTTAGAAACTGACACTTTGAATATAGATGAAAATTTCGAGTGTACCGTTTTCTTTTGTTGAGTGCTTGATTTCAAACAACAAGAAGTACGAGTACACATGCGTGAAATTTTGTTACCCTAGCTTATTCATTATTTGTTTAAAAAGAATATAGGAAAAAATATATTTTTCAATAGCCCCTGTATAAGCTAAGTCTGTATAATTTATTCAAAATATATGTGAACTGATACTTGAAATGTAATGTTTTTATGATTTTCGAATGTCATGCAGGGTGGTTAGCAAATTTGACTTGACTTTTGAACATCCTGTTTGTAAACACCATTTTATTACAATATTATTATCATTTAGCGTATTTTTGAATATGCCAAATTCAGAGGTTTTGGATATAAACTAGAAAAAAAAAAAACGGTTTATTACTAATTGGACATCGAATTGCCACAGACCGCAGATCAAAATGAAACATACTGTAGATTGTTAAGTACATACTAAAATTATCATAAGAATACAGACAGACATATTAGAAATACATGTGATAAATAAATTCTGTCATTTTTCAGTTTCATAATATCGAAAAGTTGAAGAATGAAATAAACTTTTGGACGACACCAAGCACCCTTCTTATATTTCTGGATATTCTTTTATAAATTGCTGTAAGCTAACATTTATTTCATATATGATTTTATTGGTATTATTTATCTTTACATTCCATATTATTTCAATGTAACAAAGTTAAATTTTGATTCTATGTTGTGAATATTCAGAATGTTGATATAATTAGAGAGGTGCATTGATTTTGTCTTCTATACATATTTTTACTTGTTCCTTATGGAAGCCATAAATTTTGTCTGCTTTATATATTTTTCCAGTGCATACAATTTAACAGTATCTGTAGAGTTTGCTGAAACAGCCAGCTTACCCTTCAGAATTTGGTTGATATTCTTCAACCATACGTATAAATGAAATTGAATTATATAATTACACAAAATATGTTTCAAGTTATGAGTATTACAAGTAAAACTATCATTTTGACAGGTATTATATAAAACAGATTTTTTTGGCTACAAAACCAGCAACGTACGTTAATTTACCTTTTTTCAAAAGAAATGAATGCATTGATATAAATTCACTCACAACAATTTCTGGGAAAGTGATGGGTACATTTTTTGGCAAAGAAAAGTATGTTACCATATTTTTCAGATTATCCAATCCACTGGAATTATCACGTTCGCAATTGAATCCTGCAGAATAGTTTGATACGAAATTGTTGATGAACAAAGACTTGAAACTATTGATAAACGCTGCGGCACTTGGATTATTATTTCGAACTCCATGGCTTCTCACCGCACCAAAGAAGTTTTCTAGGGGGTCCTGGTTTAGTCTTCTTAAAGAAAGAAATTGGACTCCATCTTTCTGCAGTTGTCCCCAGAGATACGGATGGCTTTTAGAGTGTGAATCCAGTTCTTCACGGATGGAGGTACAATTTAACTTTTTTTTTCACTAAAGAAGTGAAGCGTTTCGAAAGTTTGAATTGCCTCCAGCCAAAATCGTGAGTGTGGCGATTTATTTGTCACAGCACATCTCAAGATTTTACCACCTTTGCTCTTGACCGTTGCACCATTGACACTGTCGAAAACTTTGTCCATGCACAAGAGGAATTCAGCTGTTTCTTCCGCTTCTTTAGGTAGGTATTTTTCGTTCTGTGCTAATCTTTTCATCACAGCTGCAACGGTGTTACTGAGAGTTTGCGCTGCTAAAGATACTTTCATTTTCTGAGAGTTCTCAATATGTTTCGGGGTCAGTTTTTTGCAGAGTTTGTAGTCGTCATCCTCGTCCTTCTCCAGGTTAAATAATCTTACCAGGTGTTCCCATTTGGCTACTTCATAGGAATTATTCCTCCATTGAAATTTGGCATTATATTTATGAAAATTATTCCTTATCCCTTTTAGCAAGTGGGGTGGATCATACATTGGAATAATTTCCTCATCACTAACCAGAATGCCAAAAAGCCTATTCTCCTCATTCTTCCTCTTAAAATGATCTTTTGTCTCTTCACACAAAAGATTGATGGCAGCTACATTGGCGGCTCCTTGGTCACAAATAATGGCCTTGACTTTGAGACCACAGTCTTGGCAAGACTTCACGACTTCCTTGATAGTAGTAGCCAGCATATCCTTTTTCATTCCACCTTCATTGAAATAGTAAGCCAGTGGCTGCTTCCATTTCTTGCAGAGTCCTGTTGCCATAAATACCATGGCTTTGTCGGCAATTTTCCTACTTCGTTCTTGATTTGGACCATTGTCTTCAAAACCAACAATACAGTCATGTTTCTTACTATACTGCAAACTAGGATCTATGGCCATTTCATCAAACAATATTGAGCATAGTTTTTCAGATTCTCCCATGGATTCCACTTTGGTATGCAAAGATTCAAAAATCGCTCTATTGATTCCAGGTCCAAATGGAATATTTCCCAAAAGATTCATCAATGTTTTTCTGGATGGTGCAGCAGACAATCTTCTTATCATTTTATATCCTTTTGGGCTTTGCTTCATCAAGGACAGAAAAAGAATGTTCTCATCAAGAGTGTATCTTCTTCCTCTTGATTCTCTTTCCTGACATCTTAATTGGGACATCAACAGATCAAAGCTTGGTTTATTCAATTCCGATTTTAACACATCAATGGTGTACGAGATATCCTCCATTTTCTTGACTTTGGTCTTCAATTTGCTGCAGCTGAAGTCCAGTTCTTTAAAGGATTTCCTCATATCCCTGGCAATTTTGTACAATGATTTTGCTTTGGGAGAAAGCTCTACGGATTTATGTACATTAACATACGAGAGCAAACGGGTACGACTTCTGAGGGCTGAAAAAAAAAACAAAATATAATCAAAAGAACCTGGATTAAGTTGATAAAACTTACTTGATAATTTTGCGGGGGTGCAAATTTTAGAAGATGAAGGAGGTCTCTTCACTGGAGTCGATGATCGGGTAGCATCACAATTTGAAGGGGAAGGTGATGGTCCTGGCACCTCTCTTGTCTTGTTTGAAATATCACCAAGTTGAGGCTCTTGAATCATATCATCAGATATGAGTGATTCGGAGAGTGGTACGGGATATGGTTCGAGAAGTGGCTCATCCAGAAACAAAAAAGGGATAGCGTCTACTTTGATGGTTGATTTATGTCGGGACCCAATATAGCGCTCAGATTGTGCAAAATGAATATCGCACATTCTATAATTCCTTCGAACATAGTCCATGGGTTTCTCCTTCATATCAACTCCTCCCACCTTCTTGATCCAAAGGTTGAAAAGCTAGAAAATAACACATTTTCAAAATTAATCTAGAACAGAATGCTATTTACATTTTCCTAACTTGAAAAGAAAAGAGAATAGAAAAAATGTAATAAGCTCAGGTTAGGTCTACTTACCAATAGATCTTTTGGAAAAATATGCATAGGAGCATCACAATTATTGTTTTTGCAACTCCGTACACAACACGTGAACACCATTTCGCAAAATAGACGATAACGCAAGCAAAACACGAACCAAAAACACAAAAACACCAAAATCAAAATTCAATCCAGCTCAGCCGACAGATAGAACAGATAGGTTGTCAAACGGCGTTGTCATGGCAATCCCTTTCTGTCAACGACGGAAGCGCCTCCAGAGCCCTCTTACATACTTAGGCGCAACTATTTCATAGTTAGGCGCTTGCCCCGCCTATTACATTTAAGATACCATAGTGTGATTAGTAGGTTCGTGCTCTATATCACTTTGGAACACTTCTCACGTCTGATTTCTCACTTTTTTCGTCACCACCATCACCACCGTTCAACAGTTTCTAAATCGTTATCCATAAAAATAAAATAATTATTGGACATACACAAATACAATAATCCATCCGTTATAAGTATCGGAAAATAGCATGAAAATAGTAAACTTTGGTATCCTAACGACGTGCTGTAGTCAACACATATTGATTTAGCGATGTCGTAGTTACGCGTCAAAAAGTACTTATAAAGGTGCGTTCGAGTCCACCCTCTAAACACTCCGAGCGCGAAAATTGTGCATTTGAACGTGTGCAATTTCGAGCTCGGAGTGTTTAGAGCGTAACTCGAACTCACCTATAGTAAGCCGTGGATAACAGAAGCAAAATGGAAGATGCTGTCTTTATTGTCTAGTGAAACCTTATCCCACAATAGAAAATGAACCTGCGTCCTCTAATAATGAAGTACCTAATTAACGGTTAAAAATCCGCTTATCTACTAGTTACAACAGCCATACATGACGTTACAGGATCTATTATTTATCTCCGTCAGGCGTATATGACTGTTATGAGGAAGAGAGAGATTACCTTAGCAGCGCCCGGCCCATTTTGGTCGTGTAGCGTAGATTGCGTTTTTGCGCGATTAAAATAATTATTGAATATAAATAGTATATTATTTTTTGGATATTTTAGGAAATATTAGTATTATTATTATTGCTGGAAGGAAAATATGCCTTCACAGTTTGAGAAAATGGCGTTGAAATGTGTAACAGATAAAAATCAAAAAGTCTTCTTATTGATCGCAAGGTGATCAATTTATGTGAGAATTCAGCATATTTGTAATAGTATTTCCATTTTATATAATCTTGTAATGTGAACAATCTCGTTTGATTATTATGTCATTAAGAAAACCATAGACGTATAACCAAGTTATACGTCTATGAAGAAAACTTATAAATTGCACTTTGTTGCATGTTTTGACTTCATTTTCGCACAAACCGTTGAAGATATGTTTATGATATGCCCTATAAAATATAGGTAGGTACGTACTTGGAATTTTGAGTAGAATCAAAGTATGTCAAAATCAAAAATATGCCGGGTTAATCTTTCGGAAGATCTTTCGTTAGTATTTTGTTTTATTTTTCCAACAGGAAAAATCTCGCTTGCTTTTTGTTTTGTTTTGATACCTTTGAAAACACAACTGTTACAGCTGATTAAAATGTGTTCATATTGTGACGCAACGTGCCCAGCGATTCGAGATTTCAGGGCGGCTGACAGCGAAAACCTCGTTTCAACCAATATACCTTGGCCAAGCATCACGACTCTTGTCCCTTTTGATACAAAGTCGACTCAATGTGGCTGGGCATCAATCTTTTGAGATCTTTCGCCGTCAATCTAGTAGTTTCCGGCAAGGCCAGAAGGCGTCGAAGATTTCTACATCATTCTGCAGAGATCTAGAGTATTCTACGGTATTCGTGCGGTTTTGGCGAAGGGATTATAAAAAGTAGGCGCCGCCGCCATCAGTTAGTTCAGTTCAAAATTTGATCGCGAAAGATAAATAAGCTGTGATTGTGAACATAAATATTTGTGGTGTTGTGCTGTGGTGACTTTAAATAAATAAATTAAAAGAAGACAAGTGTTTCTATAGTCGAACAATAATTGTTCCAATATCAAAGATAATGAAACACCCTGTACAATGGAAAAGTCTCAGTTGCATACCTCAATCCAGCTAGTAGTGTTAGTAGAGTGAAATGAAGATCGAATTTCTCGGGTATATCGAGATTTTACAAAAATTATCATAGTTGGCCTACCGAGCCAAAACGGAGTAGATACCTAAGTATTAAAATGCATAATTTCCAGAAAAGCATAAAAATGCCCATGATGAAAATCAAATTTGGGACAAATAATATAGTCACTTGAAATTTAGAATCTAATGTGGCCTTAAATTTTCACACAAAAAAAAATCAAATCCAAAAAAAATTCAGCAGAGATCAAGCTGACCCACTAACAGCCGTTCATTCCAGCAAGAATTTCAAGACTAACATGAAAAGTACGCGGGTTTGTCTTGTCGTCCTGTCGGATTGGAACGTCGGTACATCGTGACAGGAAAAATGGAACGTCGCGCCGGTTGTCCTGTTGGTTGGAACATCGGTACATCGTGACAGGAAAGATGGAATGCCGCGCCGGTTGTCCTGTTGGATTGCAACGTCGGTTCAGAGTGACAGGAAAGATGGAATGTGCATTTATCATCTCATCTCCCACTAACTGGCGTTCTTTCCTTTGAAAGGAAGGAATGACGGGATAGAATTTCCGGAATGAACACCGGCCTATAGGCGACCAATATTAGCGTTAGCTAGGAACGTTTCAATAAATCGCTGAAAATGAGTTGTTTCGAAATATCTTTTGACAGCTATCAAAATTTTCAAAAATTCAAAATGGTTTTGAGTAGAGCTTACAAAACTGCAAATCTTTGCTCATTTATACTTTCTCGTATCTGCGAGATCTTTTCCGAGATCGCTTTGCTATAAAAAAAAAACTCTGTATGTTTCTGGAAAGTAAGCTTGGTTCCTATTGGTCTTCTGGATAGCAAAGTTGTTCTAGCAAGTCTCCTAGGTGCTAGAAAAGAATCGATTCTTTAATGATTTTGGACAACTGCGACCGTTATATAGTCCGATTCTATTGTTATATGTTCGGTGTTAATACCTAATAGAACTGCAATTAGCATTATACAGTATATGTCTCCGTAACATATTATTATATGGAAACGTCTTTTATGATTAGTTTTAGGAAAAAAGTTATTCTTCATAAAAAGTTTTGCATGTTCTAAAATACAATCATCAGATATATATTTTTTAATCCTATGCGAGGATCGTCAAAAGATATGACAAATATGCAATCACACCCATTTCTATCCGTCGTCAGTGTAAGCAGAGAGGCGAGAACCATTTTCAAAAATACATTTTATAAAATTTGAAATACATATTGGCACAGTCTCGACCTGGTGAATCTTTCAACTGGCAGTATTTGTATGTTATAACATCACAGTTATCGTAATATCTTGTGTTATCCCTATTGACAAAATGTAGAAAAATCCTTGACATCCTATGCCAATCACAAACTCTATCATCAATGGGTTACTGTATTTTAAAGGATATCCGCAATCACGATTGTCAGTAGCAATGATTGATTTTCATTTTCGATTTCGAATGACTTGATTTGATTTATTGAACTCACACGCTTTCGCGTATATTATTATTGGTGATCGATCAATTTCCCGTAAACAAATATTGACTTATTGTTATTCCAATAACTAGGCTGTGATTCAATAGTTAGGGATTTATCAGTGTTCATTGAACCATTACAATTAAGGAAATTATTTCTAGTTATGAGATTGTTATTTTGAATTTTTAGAGCTCTAGTTCTTCTTAGCAACTGTAACGGATATGGTTGATAATTATTGGCCCCATTGTTACTATATCACAGTATTTAATCCAAAAGATTATTGGCTTATCATTTCAAATTTGATATTTAGCATATTGGAAGAGCAGTTTAGAGACATTAGTAAGGTTAGTTGTCCCGTTTTGATGTTTACTAATTTTCCGATTCTTAGTTTGGATTGTTACCGTCTGTATCAATACATTCACTTCTCCCAAGAACATCTGTGATAAATCGAAGTCGGAGTACATTATAAAATATTTCCAAAAAGTTTCTCGAAAATAATTTTTGATCTTTCATAAACATTCAAACATGGCCATAATTGGCTTGAGGTATGATTACTGATTACTGATTACTGAAGTACAGGCGCTACGAGTTTCGGGCTGTTGGCCCCGACACCGCAGCCTCTAGTTGGGCTTATTGTATCTTCTCTGTGCCTGTCTCTCAGTCGAAGAGCTCCATTGCCCGAATAAGGTTTATGACTCGTTCTACTGTCTCCCTGTCCGTCCTTCGAGGAGTGGTTGTGAATTCCCCATTATCTCTTCTCCAGTACGCCAGCGCTTCACATTCGAATACAATGTGGGAGGCTGTTTCCTCCTCCTCGTTGCACAGCCTACATATGGGTTCCTCGTTGAAAAGACCCATGATATGCATGTGTTTCCTTAGAGTGCAGTGTCCAGTTAATATACCTGTTACTTTCCTAAGCTGATTCCTGCTGAGTTGCAGTAGGCTTCCAGAAAATGATGATTCGATCTCGTCTGCCATCATTAATTTACTGTGTTTCAGACCTGGTGATTGGCACCATCTAGCTTTCTGTTGTTTTTTGGACCAACAGTTCAGTCAACCTCTCACAGAGGATTTTGTAATACCAATAGCAGGTTCTGGACCCAGAAGTGGTGTGTTTGCTGCTTTGCGTGCTAGTAGATCCGCCCGCTCGTTCCCAGCTATCCCTGTGTGTCCTGGTATCCATCCAAGAGTAACATCGTTAGATACTCCCAGTGTGACAAGGTTTTGCTGACAATCCATGACTTGTTTAGATTTGGTTTCCCGACAGGAGATGGTTTTGATTGCAGCTTGGCTGTCACTAAGGATAAGGATTTTCCTTCCTCTGTAGCCTCTCCTGAGATTCTCTTGCACGCATACGTTTATTGCATGTACTTCTGCCTGGAAACCTGTAGCGTACATCCCGAGTGGTTCACATGTTTCCCACTTTGGATTTTCACCTACGATTCCGGCACCAGTTCCCCGGCTTGTTTTGGAGCCGTCTGACCCAATAGCCATCCGGAGTTGTTTCACCGTTTCCTCTTCCCATATTAGCTTGGTCTTAGGAGACGTGCTAAAGTTGATATTTTTCAGCATGATATCACTCCTCATTGTTACTAAGTGGTTCGTGACTGTGCTGGTTATCTTAGTGTGTCCTTGGGAGTTTGAGTGGCTCCAGTTCCCGGTGTTGCTAAGTCTATATGCTCCCATTCTTGCTTCCATTTTGATATAGATATCTAAAGGAGGTAGGTTAAGCATGGCCTCCATGGCAAGTGTTGGAGAGGGTTTTCATGGCTCCCGTTACACAGAGACATGCTAGTGGCTGCTTGTCGCTGCTCGATTTTCGGCCACCAGACAACAGAGCTATAAGCAAGGGTGGGTCTTACCACGGTACAGTAGAGCCAGTGTACCATGCGCGGATTTATGCCCCAATTCTTTCCTATCGCTCTTTTTGTTGCCATTATTGTGGCTTGACCTCGATTCACTATTTTCTGTAGGTGTGAATTCCATGTGAGTTTGTCATCCAGGATGATGCCTAGGTATTTGACTTCTCTTACCACCTGCAGTTCTTGTCCAAAGAACATGGGTTTGAATAATTCCGCTGTCTTCCTCTTTCTCGTAAAGCTGACCAGGGAGGTTTTCTCAGGATTGACCTTCAGGTTCACCATCCTGCACCAATCTTCTACGATTGTCAGAGCTGTCTGCATCAGTTCTGATATTGTCTTGGTGTGTTTGCCAGTGATAAGTATTGCTACGTCATCGGCATAGCCTTGGGCGAAGAAACCTTTGCTGTTTAACTCTACCAGTAGTTCATCTGCGACTAGGTTCTAGAGGAGAGGGGACAAGACTCCACCCTGGGGGCAGCCTTTAGCTGCCTCTATAGTTACAGTTTTGTCAAGCATAGTTGCTTGAATTCTCCTACCTTTCAGCATGTTTCTTATCCACCTACAAACTGTGTCTTTAATTCCACGCCGATTGATTGCGGTGGTCATTGAATCGAAGGAGGTGTGATCAAATGCTCCTTCTATATCAAGGAATGCAGCTAGGGCAACTCCTTGGTTGTTCAGTGGTTGCTCTATTTTATGAACAAGTTCATGCAGAGCAGTTTCACATGATTTACCAGGTTGATAGGCGTTTTGGTTTTTGTGTAGTGGCCTCTCTATTAGGGAGGTCTCCCTAATGTGCCTTTCAATCACTTTCTCCATCGTTTTGAGTAGAAACGACGAGAGATTTATTGGTCTGAATGCCTTGGGCTGAGAGCTATCTTTCCCGGGTTTTGGTGTAAAGACCACTCGTGAAAGTTTCCATATCATGGGTATGTGTCCCGTTGCCAGGCTTGCTCTGAATAGTTGGCAAAGCATCGATATGAGTTGGGCTTCGCCCTGCTGCAGGTGTGCCGGTATTATCCCATCGCATCCAGGTGCTTTGTATGGTTCGAATGAGTTTATGGCCCATTCGATTCTATTTGGTGTCACAATCTGTCGGGCTATGACCCAATCATCTCTTGATCCTCTCATCCGGAGGATCTCAGGAGATAGGGAGTAGTGTCTCAATGGTTTCTTCGCCATTTTTCGTGTATTCCCCATTTGGTTTCTTTAGTGTTCCCATTGGTGGAAGGGGGTCTTTAGCTAGGATTCTCTGAAGGCGTGCGCCTGCCGAGGTTTTTTCGACCTCAGTGCAAAACTTCCTCCAGGAGTTCCTCTTAGCTTCCCTTACTTCTTTGTTGTATTTCGTCAGAGTATGGTGGTATTCATCCCATTCACCGGTTTTCTTGGCCACATTGAAGAGTCTGCGTGTTTCCCCCTTCATCTTGTCAAGTTTCTCGTTCCACCAGGTTGTGTCCTTGCATGAAGAACGCCGGATTAGCGGACAGCTTTGATGGTATGAGTAAATTATAGCGTTTTGTAGTTGTTCTGCTACCACCTCAACATCAAATCTGTTACGCATACGTTCCTTGATCCCGCTCAACCCCGCCTCCAGCTCCTCCCGGTATTCAGTCCAGTTTGTTTTGCGTGGGTTGCGGTACATTTCTGACGGCTTGTCAATACTATTGATTTCCATCAGTATATACCTATGGTCCGACAGGGATGGTTCATCGGATACGCGCCACCGCTGGATATCGGGATTAATACGGGAGGTGGACAGAGTGACATCAATAACTTCCGACCGTATGCGGTTTGCAAAAGTGGGCTTGTTGCCCTTGTGTAGAATCTCCAAATCATGGGTTATAATAAAATCCAATAAAGACTCACCTCTTTTGTTGATATCGCTGCTTCCCCAGATGGAGTGATGCGAGTTGGCGTCCATACCTATTATACACTGTAGGTTTCTCTGCCCACAGTGATTCACTAGTTTCTCCAGGTCTTCCGATGGTGGGGGTCTGGGCGCATCGTAGGGAAGGTAAACCGAGGCTATTATGATGTCCTTCTGGGTTCCTTCCTCTTTGTAGCTTAGTTGGACGGCTACTTGATTCCTGGAATTTAGTTCTTTAATATTGAGAGCCTGCACTCCGTTTCTCACGTATATGCAAGCTCTCACGTTACCTGTTGATTGCTCCTTGTAAAAGATCTTACCTCCAGTGTTTCCTAGACCGGCTATTTTTCCCTTCGTAATCCAGGGTTCTTGAATGATGGCCAGGTCTATGTTTTTCTTTGCCAGCTGTTGGCAAAGGGCAGCAGATGCTCCCTTACTGTGCTGAAGGTTTATTTGTATTACCCTCAGCATCGGGAGCCTCCTTCTTGAGAAGTCTGAAGGTTAGCTGCATTAACCCAAAGTAGGCCCGGAGATTCCGGTTTTGCAGCTCCTTCAGAGATCTGCTGTCAAGACCGACAATGAGTGTCATGCCCTCATTGTCCGTCTTGTGGCTGATTATTCTCCAGTCCTCGGTCTTCAGCCCCATGTTCTGGGTTTTGAGGAACTGGAGAGCTTGTGCCGGTTCCTTGATTCCCGCGGATTTAGTCGGTATCCAGACAGCAGCCCTCACGACTGGCACCACTCTGTGTGCCAGGCCAATCCGAAGACTGGTTCCCTCGTAGGGGCTGAAGCCTGGAACCACCCGCAGCAGCCAAGTCTTGGCAGCTTCATTGGCGCAAGTGATATAGATCACCCCACCTCTGGAGCTGCTGTTCTTGAACTGAGGACCAGTTCCGGGTTCGCATTTGAACACTTCCCGGAGTAGAGACTGTTGTAGGCCTCTACACTGCTCCTCAGTGAAGGTTTCATCCGGATATTTCTCGGAAGTGATGGCCATTCTAAGCCCGGCTAGGGTTTCGCTGTAAGTTTCCCCAGTTGATGTGCTGGGTGTTACTTCAGCATCCCCCTGCCGTGACCTTTTCTTGGCGCTTTTTTCTGGGGTTGGTGTGTTGCCCTCAGAGCGACCTCTCTTTGCAGAGGATTTGTTTGCAGGGGTCCTAGGTTTACCTGATGCTCCAGGCTCTGAGGCCCGAGCATCAGGTTTCCCAGTGTTCCCTGAGCTATTCGGGAGGGTTCTATTTCCGGGATTCCTATTTGTCCTCGGTTAAGAGGCCGTATAGGCTCTCCCTTGGCTTTAGCCCTCTCGATCGCAAGCTTCCTTCGCTGGGCTCCGGAAAGCTTTGCCATTTTGTTCAGGCTGATGTTGCCAACGCCTGTACTAATGGCAGATACACCGGCACCGGGGATTGCATCACTGCTTCCCTGGTTACCCGTGGTTGGTTCATGAGTTACATCGAGGTTTGGTTGTTCCTCGGATGCCAGAACGTGTGATTGGCCCTCCCCAAAATCCGTGGGGCCAGCGTTGGCCACCAGGGCTTCCATCCGGTCGGAACCAACGGTGAGATTGAAACTCACTTGGGGTACAAAGTCCTCAGGTTTGTCACACATCGTTCTTGGGTGCTGGTTTTGGTCCGCCCCGGGGTATTTAATTTCCCCGGTACCTCCCATATCTGGGAGGCATTCCCCTATCCGCCACCTGGGGAGGCGCCCGATGGGGGACCAGCAACCCTCACGGGTGAGGTATGTTAAACACTCAAGATGGTAAATATAACTATCAAATATCGTATAGATTTTACGACTGTTTTGGATGATTAACCAATCTAAGAGGACTTCAGACTGTTAATTAATTTTAAATTATTCAATGTTAAAATTGATGGGCATGTGTATGATGTTAACCCCTAAAAAAACTGGTTGGCTTGACTAAAACTAAGTTAGCTGATAGTGTGCCAATACTGTTTGTTCTTTTACCTACTCGCGTGCGTGAAAGTGTACTTCACAGCACGCATTTGCGTGTGGCAAGTAGCACTTCACAGCACTCCGTGTGGTAAAGTTAGTTTTCCGCACGGAGTGTGGTAATAGTTATTTACCTAACAAGTGCGGAAAGTGGTACTTTTCCGCACGCGACGGCAGTTAAGGGCGGAAAAGACATTTTCCGCAAGAGTTAGGTACAATGTTTTTCCTACGAGTGGTTTTGTCCATCTTATTTATAAAAAAAAAGATGTTTTTGATACGCAAAGATTTTCTAATAATACCTCAAAATGCCACATAAGGTAGAATATAGCATAAATCACTTAATTAGTCCTGAACATGTTTATTTTTGACAATACAAAAATCGTGCGGAAAAGTACAACTTTCAAAACGAAAAATCGTGCGGAAAAGTAACTTTCCCGCACGCTCGTAGGAAAAGTACTTTACAGCACGCAAATAATTGTTCTGCTATAGTAACCACCAATGTGTCTCTAGGTAACCATCGTGTCATACTGAATATGAATGACATTTCTTTGGTGGTTACTATGACAAAATTATGGAGAGGCAGATTTCCATGTTGAAGAAAATGTGAAATTTCAACTCAAAGGTAAAATTTTGTACCTAACACATGTGGAAAGTGTCTTTACCGCCCTTGACGTTGTGACCGAACTCCGCTTCGTGCGGTAAAGTATCACTTTCCACACTTGTTATAGGTAAATAACTATGATATTAAGTTCAAGCAAAAAAGAGGAAATGTTTTATCATTCCATTGCAGGAATCAAAACTATAAAGTTTATTATTATTTGGGGTGATTCCACAAAGTCAGCATTCCCCCAAAGTCCATTTCACTTGAAAATGGAGTCGTTCATCTTATTGAACCAATTCGAACGGAATCAAATATATTTTCACCACTAGTATTTTGACGTACATTAAAGTAGATCTATCAAAAAGTTCATCATAAAACTGAAACCCAAAAATGGGGGTTGAAGTGTTTTTGAATGCACATAAAAGTAATGCAATACAGAACTTGAGAAATCTGAAAGCATCGTTCTCACAATTTGGAAAAAAATAAGATCCCCATAAGAGAGGAGATCGCCGCCTTACCGATCTGTAATATGTGCAAGTGCATAGCCCTCCAAAACTGCACCGTTCGTTTTGACTCACCCTGTATAATGTCATAATAGCCAACCACATGATGTCGTTTCATTCTGTTGACTCGTTTAACTTTCGGCTTCTCATCTTATAGTGTGTCATCGCTCATATAACTACTGTGAAGTAACAGTATCCAACTTTTTTTCAGATGTTTTGATTTCTGCTCTGATGCCAATCCAATTATTGTCTTTCTGTTAGCCACACACTTCATTGGTAATGACCACAGAAGCCTGCATCTTCACTCTTCGTCTTCACATTATTTTGTTGTGGTAACTACTCCAATCTTTTTGTTTCTTTCTGACTTCTTGATGTAGTTTACCATTATTTATTGTTGAATATTTTATTATTTACTCTACTACCACGCCGGTTTCTGGTCTTTTACCGAATTCTGATGATTTCGAATTATGATAATTCACTTCTTCAAATTTTTTTTTGGGTGGTTTGGAGGTGGGGACACCATTATGACAAAATGCCAGACAGTTTTAACGCCCCAGTAGGAGATTATCAGAAAATCTTGACAGAATGAAAGTCACGCAAAAAACACAATTTCCAAGTAATTATATTTTTTTCTGAAAAAAAAACCCACTTAGTTTTAAGATAAGTAAGTATACAGGGTGATTTCTGTAAGTGTGTCATGTCATGCTTTCATGGAATGATGGAGGACGTCGAAGTATTAATTTTGATATAGCACACTATGGGTCGCAAGATACAGGGTGTTAAAATTTTTGAAAAATTAAAGATATTCTTTAATAGTTTTTTAACAGTTGAAGGTATCGTTACGAAAATTTATTATAGGCGTCAACCTAACAGAGACAATTCAAATGTAAAAAGAAGATGTTTTAGTTTCAACCAGTGACGTAGATGTGATACGCATCGGGTAATTTTGAAAGCATGACCCACTTACAGGAATCACCCTGTATAAGGACCGGTATTTCAATGTCACCTCAGGGTACAGAATAGCTAAGGTACCTGGACCTTGAAAGTGTCTGCTATGTGAATGACACGAATTTTTTTATTTCATACAAATATGATTTTTTCCAAAAGTTATTCAAGTTTCAAGTTTGATATATTGTAGACATACTGAGCATGGTCAGGTGTGATGTCATAACTCAGTGATTTTCGAATAACAAAAAAAAACACGGCCACGGCAGACTAATTCAAGTTAACGTTGAGGGTACCTGAAGCTATTTTGTACCTTGAGGTGACATTGATATACCGGCCCTAGTATACCACTTTTATAAAATCGAAGAATATTTCACTTTAAGGCCAATAATACGCAAATCAAATTAATTTATAATGGAAAAATTCAACCTACCTACCTCATTCAAATATGATATATTTTCAAATTTCTTTCACGATTTTGAGTAGATGTTATTTATTTTTTTAAACAAAGTACAGGCTAATTCCGTATATATTGAACCATATGCTAGCGGCGTTATCTATGGAGATATAAAAATTTTGTAAACATGAATGCTTTAGATATTCATCTGAACATTCCAAAAATCTTATCAAGAAAAACAAAAGACAATATTTTTCCACAAGTAGCATTTTTTTCAATGGAACCTCCTGTATATTATCGTATATTATGAAAGAGCTTATTTTCCTTATTTCAAAAATATATGGTTTGATACTTTTCTGATGAGGAGATATTTAAGATAAGAATGTTCAGGTGTAAGTATCTAGTTCCAGGTTACTCTCCTTGATCAAGTATTTGGCGAAATAGTTTTTTATTGTCTAGAAAAAATAACACACATCCTGTTTAATATAATATCAGCTTAATCGATAATCCTCCATGAAGTTTATTGTCACATAACAGTGTTATCTGCCCCTTATCAAGGTTTATCTATTTTATTGATACAGCACACCGGGCTATTGAACAGTAGTTTCGACGGGCGCGCGTCATCTTGAACATCGAAAAAATTAGCTCGCTCATAATATGCCGTATAAAAATAGCACGTATAGATTATAAACAGTGTTGAGTTTCGAAAATTATTGTTAAGGTACGGTATAGTATAGAAGTAAGCAATTAGTCATTGGCGTAGACGTTTTAATGCTTGATTTTTTGGGATTGTTGTCGTTGGTGAACAATAATGTCTTTGACGGTATAAATAAATTCTCAAGTTCTTGAATTATTTTTATTGTCGAGAGAACAAAAATCAAGAAAACGTGTCACAGAATGTACAATTATTATTATATTGGGATTCATCTGTTGATTCAATTGGAATGTAGGTACATATAGCTATTTTTTCGAAGATTTTCGATGCAACTTACATGGTTTTTTTCAAATACCTTAAATGATATCTGTTATGGAGTACTTATCATGGAAACCTGCCCATAAACACTTATGTCTCGAACTATTCGTCGGAACAGTTCAACATTGAAGCAGTGATAGAAATGTGGAATATAGAACGGGATGTATCCAATTTCACCATTAATCATTAATGATGGTGAAACATTTTCCTAATTCTCGTTCTCACGGACGCCATGGGTAAAACAAAATGGAAACTATCTTTAATTTTGATTATATTCTTCAATAAATAAAAAAAAAACTAGAAATCATTGTTCACAAAAAACCTGTCTCTTTATTCTAACTATACTCTAAATATTGTCTGGATTCTCCAGACTATTATGTTCAATTTGAGCCTTCCTCCCACATTTTCTCTTCTTTTTGTAAAGAATTGGACCAATTGGATCAACAACGACAGCAGAATAAGTATGTAAAGTTTTTATCCGAGTGGATGAGATTATTTTTGAATCCGCTTTAAGGTCACCCTGGGCTCGACAGATATACACTATGTTAAGAAAATAATCAAAATCACTTCAGAAATAGATAATTGAACTTTACAATGCTATCTCAGTTCCGCTTCTGTCAGAATAGATAAATATGTTATCTAATGCACCTCTTTTCACCTCTTCACTAGTTGCTACCTCCACGATAGCGAGAGGGAAAGCTCACCCTGGATTCTTATCCGATCTGTATACTCCGGCTCCAGTAGTCCTAGTGTGGTACCTGTTGCTCGAAGTGATCATTGCGATGATGGTGCACCGTACATCGCTGTACATCAATCGCTGAGCAGAATAGGAACCAGCGATAATCAACCTTCTCATCAGTCCTCGTTTGAACGACTACTGTACCTTCGAACATAGTTCACGACGCGAGTCGTTATCGCAACCAGGGCACGGATCCGTAAGAGATCCTGGTTCTGATTTCAGCCTGATAAAGCCTTTGAACGATTTGTGGTTTTAGACCTCACTTTATCCCGCGCCCTTTTTAACTAACTTTTCAACATGGGGTTTCCCCGTTTACTTACTGTCATAAATCACCCCAAGGTACTTGACCTCCTGTTTCAGTACCAGTGGCGTCTTATACGGTGTGGGTGGCTTAAAGTTCTTGAGATTTCTCCTATTTGTGAAGACACCTAGCTCCGTTTTTGTGGGATTCTCTGAGAACCATGTCTTCACACCATACCTCTTTGATCTGGAAAGATGTCATACTGAAATTGGCCAGTGTCCTATTTTGTTTACTTTCAAGACAAAATACGGCAGAACCACATACTTAATGATTTTGATTAAGTGCAGAGACTGTTAACAACAGAATTTAAATCTTGTAATCGTTCGGTTTTCTCGACACATTTTTTATTTAATCTTTTCTGTTGTGATCGTAATACGAAGACGGTTCTCATCGGAAAAACTATCTACTCATAGGTACTGTCTCAAAGAGGATGATTTGCAGTTTATACTTTCCTCGTCCGTCCCAGACAACTTACAGTGGTTGTAATAGTGCTACTGGGAGACTGCAGATTCCGATTAAATAGATAACGGAAAGAGCAAGGGTAATTCCCGAAAAAATCTCATCAACTCATCAGCTTAGACATTGCAGAAAAATTTATTCTAAATGAAACCAATTAATCGAATCAACAGCCGAGCCGATTTATTGACTTAGTCGTCTGGCATGGTTTCGAAAGATATTCTGTCTGTCATTTCATAGATTCATTTGGCTGAAATCCATAAAGCAAAAACCTCCAGTCAAGTGATTAAGTGGGACAAAAATGCTCTATTCTGAATACATTCAAAATATAGTGGGCAAACGCCAGAAGAATTGTTGAGGCATTTATTGCAGCCGTCAATCAAGACAATAATGATGCCATCACTGCCATCGTGATGGCTGAAAGGGTCAAGGTTTCAGAATTCCCGAGAACCGAACCCGAACGTACATTACCGATTTTCAACAGAAACTTCACTCAACACTAGTGAAACTATCAAAGCTCATTTTTCACTAATCTTCGCAGGCCGAAACCTTCCTCAGAACAATCAATATCGTTTCCTTTGATTCCAACTTTTCTAGCGATTTACATCAAATCTTGTCCTTTCCACGTAAAAAAAATATCAAAATTCACATTTTCATTTTTATGAAAATTCTCCATTCACGTTTATTTGATGTTTGATTTTCCCAATAATTAACTTAATGTTCCATTCGTTATAATCTCCGTCTACGCCAATGATTGCTACTTTAATAAAACTTCAAGAAGGCGCGAATTCAAAACATCATTTATTTCCATGTCGGTTTGTTATAATATAGAGTGTTTCCATAAACACGGCCTGCGGACCACGTCCTCAAGCAAAAATATCCGCGCTCCGCTATCGTCTATAAAATACCCGCTCCCGGTGTTTGTTGTGACGTTTCGATAAATGTTTGGATTGTCTGATCGAAAACAGACGTCGAAAATTTTAAATAATCCACAGAACAGAGGAAATCGTAGCTCTATATACTAAGTATGTCCTCGTAGTTCAAGAGATTTCGTAATGGTAGACCATTCAGTGAAGTTTGTATTTTGCTTGATGCTTCCCCTTTGCTATGGACAGGATCTGGCTGATACCGATGGTAAGTTTAATTAGCAAATAATTAATTGAAGCCAATTTTACAACCTGACAAGTAAACTATGTGGTCGTAAAAGTGTCGTAAATGTGAAATAATTTATGGTGTGTTTTGATAGGAAGTGCTCAAATAATAAATACGGGTTTGGAGCTAAATTCTTGAATTTACGGTTTTCGGAGTGTGCTTGATAATAATTTCTGAATGGATATTCATGTCGATGATCTTATTGCCTACATCTGATCAAAATTTGAAAATCTGATGAATTTATTACGGTATACCTACCTAATTATGTAATAACGGTTTTTTGCCATTTTAGCATTATATGCAGTACCTAATATTTTTTAGATATGTTGAAAGGTTGTTGATTTTGCTTATGAGGAATACCCATTATGAATCTACTTGCGCATCGACAAAACATCTTTTATTTTGGTAGGTTCTAACTTTGGGTTAGTGTTGGATAGTTTGGTTCAACTTTTGTTTAACAAAACGAGTACCTGAAATTAATAGAATTATCTTCTGGTGAGCCATTCGTCGAGTATATTGTGGATTAAAAGTAGTCTTGATTTCGTAGGTATGAATTTAAAATCAAATATTTTTTCAGTCTAATTTGCCCTAGCAGGTGAATTGGTACTTTCTATAAACACCAATAAACTTCTATTTATTGAAAATAATATTACTTCATAAAATAACACAGAAAACCCCGTTTCGTAAACCGTAGGTACTCAACGGTTTTGTTATCATTTTCATATAGGCTTTTTGGAATTTCTGTCGTCCAAAGTGAAAGATGATCTCCCAACGAAAAGTATCCAGTCCAGATTAATAACGGCCAAATAAAACAATTATTCACAAAAAGATGTTTTGAATATTTGTATATCTTTTGTCCCTTATCATATCATCTAACTTTGAAGCAAAACTGTAGATGTAAATTTGATACAAAAAAAAAATAGAATAAAAAAATATTGGGAGTGCCTGGATTCGAATAACACCAGACGGCCAGACGCTTTCAAACTCGGCACTCTAGGCAGTTGTAATCAAGGCCAAAAAAAGGTGAAATCACCATTATACAATAAACAAAAGTATCACTCGACCCCCCTTCCATATTTATTTAACAGTTGGGGTTTGGGGTGAATCTTTTACTGTTTGCAGGGGTTGAAGTTGCGAAGAAGAAAATGGGCGCGTTTGGGATCAGTAAATCGAGACAATAATGTACTAAGTAATTTGTGGTGAATCATGTGCGGTGATAATAAAATGTTGAAGATTATTATTGTTGCCTAAAGGACAATTATTATGGCTCATAGTACGAAGTAATCTTATTCCGTTCGAAAACTACGAATGACAAAACACGTGTATTCCGAGGTCCGAGATCGGCAGTTTTGGAAAATTTCATTCTGTGGGTTCAATTTTTATAAAAGGTATTGAAGGTTTTCTTGTGATAAAAGCTCAGTTTTTCAGTTTTGTTAAAATCATAAAAAGTTGGCGATTTCCTTATTGATTGACCAACATTTTTCACTCTTGGAGTCAGCAATAAATTGACTTTAAAATGACGCGACACTCACAGTTTTTTTTTTATTTTGATGGATGCATGGTAAGATTGTTCTCTTTTTTGAATTTATTGGCATATGTAAAGCTTGAGCGGCGGAATGTTAAAAATTATTGTTACCTCTGGTGTAGCCTATGGTAAAATCAAAAAATCCATAATCATGACAATCACCTACCTTTTAGTTTCTAGTAAGATTGGAAACAACCAAATTATCAGCATTTCGATAATTTATCTGGTTTCGAGATTCTGAGTATTCGAAATCCCAAATTATAACAATTTCAACAGATTGTCGGGAAAGGAATTCATGTCAATGCAAACAACGACAACGTTGGGCTAAATTGTTTGTTGAATATTGACATATTTGGTCTGTCTCCGTTATAGCTCACTCTTTCCAATCCACAACAAACTAGCCCTTTTTTGGTTCTAAATTATAGCCAGTTCCGAACAGTTCTAGAACGTACTACACATGCGTACTTGAATATTACCATGGTAATATTGAATATTGATGGTCCTAGAATGGTAGGACCTGGCTGAAACTTGGAACCAAAACAAAACTACTACTATTATTTATTATGGTTGTCAATCAGTGAATTAGTCCCAGTTCATTGCGGTCATCAGAAGATGCCAAATGATTGTAACAAAATAAAGAATCAAATCACGACAAAAAAATTATAAATCTGATAAGTAATTCATTCACGATCTGAAATATGGGGAAGTAATCGAGGCCTACTTTCTGCATCCACAATACTTGATTTCTCGAAACTAAAATTATGACGCAAAATAGTTTTCATCCAAGCAGGGCTGAACCAGCCCAGAAGACGACATTTCAATTCAAAATAAGTTTGTCTTTTTCAACTATCCATGCGTCGATCCGAGGACACAGTGAGAAGAGCCAGGGCGAAAAACGATGAAAGTCCATATTATGAGGGTAAAAAAAAGTAATCATTTCAAAATGTGGTTTTCAACTTATAATTTGCCGTGGTATGCTTGTGGTGACAATTAGAGCTGCTGACCGTCCAAGAATAAAAGATTAGGAGATGAAAGTCCATGTGTCTGCCGAAAAGACGCTATGAGAGTCCATGACATTTTTTTCAATGTTCGCAATGTTCAAGTTTTATCCTTGTATATATATCGTAAACGGTGTAATCATGGAAATTATCACATCTATGTAGTGCTTCAAAGATGTAAACAACAATTTTATGGTGAAACATCACAAGATAATAATAATAATAATTATAATAAACAACACTTCCGCAACCTACTACACCAATGAGAACTCTAATTTTCTTTTTTTACTTTGTTCTTACATTTTTTTTGTTATTCGCAAAAATGCAAGGATTTTATTTAAACAGCTTCAATTAAACTGTTAGAGATGAGGAAATCGATGAGATTCCCTGGATCAGCGGAAGAATCGATGGGAGTCACTGGAATCTTATAATTCTATAGCAGTTTTTTGAGTTCTCACTGTTCTCAGCTACAGTTTACCGAAAAATAATAGAGAAAACAACATTCTTTAGTATCGCAAATCTTACTTTCAGTAGGAAATATCCTGGAAAAATCACCAGTCTCAATAATTATTCCGTGAACACCTTTACGGTTCAAAGTATAGTGGTTTCAGACTTAAATATAGACTTTTCTCAGTTTTATAACTTTCATCGTTATCGCCTCTGGCTCGTTTTTCTGGCTTTTGTCAGCAAGATGAGGATTGGAGATGGTTTGAGAAACCTGCTTTCCTGGTTCCGAATGCGAATGGCAGAGGATCTCTTTGGAGCAGACAGCACAATCGAGTAATTTGCGATCGTATTTTTGAGTCTCCTCGAACGAGAACCGCTCCCCGAGTCGCGAATATGGTCGTTGAAGTAGCTGGAAAGAGAAGGTATTTGATCAAAATTTGAACTATTTTTTTTTTAATCCTAAGGAGCATCCCTTATATCCTTGGGTAACGCTTTTTTTTCGTACTGGGTTTTAGCATACCTATCAGTTGAAATAATCCTGTCTACGTTACTCGTTTCAAGTATTGGTTATCGTTCATTCATCAAAGTTTAAAAGTGAAAGAAGTAGAGTTTTGCAAAAGCGGCCTAAGTACGCCGATTTTTAACAAGCGATTGAAATCATTCGGTTGGTCCTGGTAAAAAAATCCAAGTGATGAAATTTGGAGAAACTCGACTTATGTAGGTTTATTTGTGATTAGAACGTTATTCTCAAAAAGTGGATAGTTTATGAGTTGTAAGCACAAACCATACATTTTTTTTTCTGTTAGCAAACTTCAAATTAATTAAAAATATCGAGTAATAAATAAATTTCACATGAAAGCAATTTCGAAGACCCTAAAAATGAGACTACAATGAACAGACCCTCTCGAGAAATCCACCTCATATTCAAAATATTTTGTTCAATCGCTACATGAGAACGCAGAACCTGCATGGAGAATAATTATCATTCAAATTATTGTTCTATTTCGATGAATATAACTCAACTATGTTGAGCAAGCTAGAAATCCAATACCCACGTAATACTCAGGCAAAAATCACCTACTTCTCTAGAAATAAACATATTTATTTTCATCGGAAGCGTTGATACAGCACTTTATCTTATCAAGCGCATACAAATTCACGTGAAGTTTAATTAAAACTGTACGGTATCTTGAACGTGTTGTGAAAAGAAACATATTGCGAAGAAAAGAATGATAACTATCAATAATTGTACTAAACAGAGTGTCCCAGATTCGTTTCTCTATTCAGCAGGGCTCCTATTATACCTACAGCAAAGGTTGGATGAAGAAAGTCTCGGACAAAACTTCGATATCCGAGATTCACGATCGGTCAATTGGTTTTGGAAATATCGGCTAAAAACCAAAAATGGCGAACTCCGTTTTTTGCCAGTAAATCCTTAACGGTTTATTTGAGAGCTGTCTTTTGTTTTTTCGCAATTCGCCTCAACTTTAATTTTTCTTACGGCCGCCATATTGGATTTTTTGATTATTGGAAAGAGCGTGAAATCTCCAGTCTAATGATTTCTCACAAGTGCATGAAAGATTTTGATATCATCGAAATAGCACATTTCCTAGTTGAGACTCAATCTTTTCTATGAAGGCCATGATGATTTAGTTATTTCATCCTCTGCACTTGATCTTTTCAACATCACTTCAACCTGGAGAACTTCTCCAAAACTTCCTCTGAAACTTTCTCCATTCAACCTTTGCTGTAGGCATAATGGGAACCGAAATCCCTGTATAGAAAAACGAATCTGGGACACTCTGTATTATGT
The DNA here is from genome assembly GCA_958502075.1 of Orchestes rusci. Lineage (NCBI taxonomy): Eukaryota > Metazoa > Arthropoda > Insecta > Coleoptera > Curculionidae > Orchestes > Orchestes rusci. The sequence continues at coordinate 23,258,659 of OY293307.1, forward strand.
GCCTTTGAGCAAGAGGATGAAAGTAGAGGTTCTCATTTTCATCAAAACCTCAGTTCCTACAAACAATCAAATCATATTTGCAGGATACTTCAATGATTCACCGTTCAACATAGAGCCCAAGGTAGAGAGCATTCGAGTGAAAATTGGAACTCCAATAACGCTGAAATGTGCCAATCATTACACTAACCATACTGTTTGGGAATATAAGGTAAAATATAGTTTATTTTATTAAACATCATCCATTTTTTTTTTCAATTATCCTTGACGTAGTCAATACAATGCCTTTAGATCCTCACCGTTCACTATTTAGCTACCTTATGAACTTTATCAGAAAACTGAGCAGGAACATGTTTTTCGCCATGTCATCGTCGAGTGTGTACTTGAAGATAATAATCAATGTCTGTCAACAGGCAACGTTTTGTTCTGATATCTTGAATCATTCTACAGCTTCCAAATATTATCAGTTTTGCTGTGTTCAGGAATACAGAAAATTGTATTGCTAAGTTGAGGATTCATATCTTTCATTGAAATCCAAGACTACAACTCTTCACTCTGTTGAATAATGCACTGATCCAAAAAATATTTTCGTTCACCTGTAATTCCCTTCAATATTATATGTAGGTATTTCATACTACACGTGATGCATATCAAGACTTCAAGACACATTTTCTATTGGTGTTTTATTTTATCTTATTCTGTTATGCGCACCTTAGTTACTATTTTTGTATTGAGATTATAATCTCTTCTCAATTCCCACTACAAAGAAAGTAGACTGTCATCATACAGACCTTTAAGAATATCGCAAAAGCACGTACATGGGCTATGCTCATTTATTACGAAATAGAAAACAACTTGTACTGGATGTTTTGACTTTTAAATATTTACCCTATCAAAGATGTATGTTCTGTTTACATATTTGACTCGGTCGCAATGAACTGATTTATAGATGAACTAAAAAAATAGTGCTGTATTCAAATTTATTTTCCTTATATTTATATACTATTGATTCTGCTGAACTATTTTGTTCACTACTCAATAGTTAGATGAATTTTTTATAATTAAGTATGTTGTTGAACGAAAATGGTACTCTTGTTTAAAGTCCGCTAAAGTAGGCCGTTCTTGAGATATTTCGATTTTCAGTGTTCGATGTCGCATCAAAATATTCAAAATGTTTTGAATTTTGTAGTTCTCAGAGCTCCGTTCTGTTGCTGGCGACAGTTTCTCGACTTATAGGAATCCGAAGACGATTTTTCCATAGTTTGTTTTCGAAATTCTGTTGATAAAAAATCTGTCGCCAGCAACAGAACGGTGTCTGAGAACGCAGCTTAAGGTGTTAGGAGTATCTCTGTGAGGATAAAATAAGCAGTGCAAATTGGTTTTTTTGGAATGTACGTTTTTTGTTGTTTAATCTTTCCCTCTATCAGTCAATTTCCGGCACGAGAAACTGTTTCACTTGGTTTACTCAGTCATTAGTGTTGCAGGAAGATTTTGGAAATTGTTTTTTCAATTCAATCAGTTCAAAACTAAACTTAATCGCCTATAATAAACTTTTAGCAATAATTGTTCGAAATCCCTTCCGTTAACATAAGTACAGGGTGATTGTTTATATTTTACTCAGTAGATATCTCGGTTGATTTTGGTTTCACAAGAATGTTCAAAAGTCGAATTTGGAGTATTTTTCATGGATATTCAGAATCAGATACTAAAAAATGCAGAAATGCATCGAAAATCTAAAAATTCCACACAACACACAACATGGTATTTTTTCAATGGAAGAATGATAGATCTTTTTCTCCTGATTCCAAATATGTCATATATGTTGGTATATGGTTCAGTCATTGTTAAAGTCAGTCAGTGAAAAAAATTAAAGGGTTTAATGTCGGTTGATTTTTTGTTAGAATTAGATATAACTGAATAACACCATGTGAACAAACATTTCAACATGAAATCTGAAGCTTAATTTCTGTCATTTTTTTCATAGTTGAAATGTATGTAACTCAAGACAAAGTAGGTGAGGAATCGCATCATAATAATTATTATTATAGAAACTCTTTTTCCAGAAATCACCTCCTCTATTATCTCTTTATGTTCGGATTCTACTATTTAAATCCGCTTTCAACTATCTTGACTCAAACTTTTTTTTCAATTTTTTTAGGAATGTGAGCTTCTTTACAAGGGCATCATGTGCAACCTCCAAGACCTCACAGACTTGAGCTCCAAAGAAAAGAACACGTGGAAAAGACGAAGCAACAAGCAACGCTTCGAGATTGATGCTTCCAAGAAGAGCCACAGTGGAGTGTATAGATGTATAGAGAAAGGAATTGTCAAAAAGTCTGTTATCATTGAAGTTGTCGGTAAGTAAAATAATTCAATGGCATTACGTTTATTCGCTATTTGCACATTTCAGGTTCAGGTAGCTACGATGGGAACCCTCCATCAGTCCAATCCCTGCTAACTTCTAATATAACGAATCAACTCAACATGGAGTTCACCATCCAATGCAACGTCACAAGTGTAATCCCTCCCACCATAATCTGGTTCAAAAAATGCTACGGATCCACCTGTGACATCGAATACGACGACATTTGTTACTGTCATCTAAACATAGCTACTTCCTCTTACAACATTGGTAATACGTACATCAGTAAAATGAACATTTTCAACGCTCGCGAAATGGACAGTGGTTTGTATGCATGTCTTGCAGTGACAGAGTATGGCAAGGACTACAAATACGTCACTATAAATGTTCCTGTCGATGGAAGGAGGAATGGGATAAATTCGTTTCAGTTGTTGTTTTTAGTGCCTTTAGCGCTAGTGATAACACCACTTTTGGTTCTATTTTGTTACTTCAGGAAAAAAAAGAAAAAACCTGTTGTGATATGTGGGCAGCAGCAACAATCGTTGATTAAACCATCTAATTCAAGGACCAGAGCTGTGGTTTGATTGAAGTTAGATGGAGAAAACTTATCTGTGATAAATAAATTTTCGATTATTCTTGTTATTTCATTATATTTTATCAATAGCTTATTGTTTTATTTCGTCAATATTATGTGCTGACGTTCAAGAATAGATGGAGGTATAGACCTCTTGATATACGAACCAATAAACACTCACAAAATCAAAAATAAAAACAGTATCGAATGTAACACATTTCACTTTGTCTAATAAATCACGGCTGTCTTATGGGCACTCAGAGATGTTTCTGGACCATACTTGCAACATATGTTATTAGTAATTTGTCCACCTACAGTATTGAAGCTTGACGTATATAGTGTTGCGAGTCGGCGCAATTAAAGACCTCAGTGACGTGAGCGGCGCAATACACCAATAATTCATGTCTTGGGTCAAAAAAATCGCATTCCCAGCCGAGTTGTTGTATGGGTTCCGACTTGAGTCAGAGTAAACAATCATTCTTGATTGATTCCGTCACTGTACTCTTCTCGAATAGCACCGAACCGGACCACATCTATTTGAAAAAGTTGAAATTTATTGATTTGCATAATACTTCTTGAGGTCACACAAAACGTGGACATGTATTTTCAAAAAAAAAATCATGTCCATGCATATCTGTAGGTTTGTGTGGTCTCTGTTAGCATAATATAGCGATTAAGATTCCTCGTAGGTAGCACCTGAATGTTTTCCAGAGAAGGATATAGGAGAAGTGAACAGGAAAAGTGAAATCCACTCTATAAAAATAGTGAACAGCATTTATTTATTAATTTTAGTAATAACTTCAATGTTCAAATATTCTGTAGGTATGATATCATTTAGTCTAAACGTCTATTATCAAAGGATTATTTAAAAAATCCGAGTAGTAAAGGGTGTCCTAGTTTGGTTGCAATTGCGGGATATCTCGGTTATCACTGAGAACCTTATTGCGGTTTCGACGAACCTGGGCTACTTTTTTGTGAAACGAAAGATGCCACAAACAAAAATGTCATAAGCCTTTCAATTTTTGAGCTACAGGGTGATTTTGAAAAGTTGCATTTTTGGACACCACTCATATCTTAGCTATTTGATAACTTATCGGAAATGTAAAAACGAGTTCTGATAGAACTGTTTACGTAAAATTCATTGGCCTAATCAGTTTTCTTCTAGATATTATCGTTTTTGAAATATTTTTCAAAGTTGGGTTTCTTTAAATGGGACACTATATATATTTATTAAAAATTTGATTTCTTTTTACAAGCTTTTCAAAAGTATAATATAGTATATGGGTCTATTTTGATAAACCACAATAATCCCAATTTTCATGATTCTCAATAAAAATTTTGCAGTAGGCCATGAAAACCAACAGTGTTTGTTATTTTTTACTTGGTAACGGTTCTCGACTTTCATATGTATAAAGTTTAATTCGCGATTATTACAGAAAACCAGACTCGAACATTTTTAAAATATTATTTAGTTAGGTACTCACCTGTTGAAATTCATCTCAGATGCCGCCTGGACATTCTCATTACCCACCTAATACAAAACCACTTGGGTAACAAAAGAAGTGTTGTAGCGAACAACGATCAATTTCCAGATGATATCATATTTTTTAAGTGTTCACAACTTAATGTTTGACGTCGAATATTACCGATTTGCATAACATAGAAAAAAATTATATCAAGAGTTTTAAGAGCTTTTTATCCAGGACTATGAACTTTATTTGCCGTGGTGAATGATGATCGTATTATGTATGTTTGGTCACGCTACATGATGGCACATTTATTGTAAAAATTGACTTTGTTCGTTATTCTCTGCCACCTTTCATATCAAGATTTTCGATAGTCTGGTTTCCTGCCATAATCGTGAATTCACATCATACATACAAAAGTTTAAACCTGTGTGCATACAAAAAGTACGTCGTGTTTGTATTCCGTCAGATCCTGAATACATCAACGTGCGTTCATGAGTGTGTGTTGACTGTTGAAAGATCCATGTCGTGAAAAAGTACAATCAGTTAGAGGTTCTGCAGTGTTCGAGTCAATTTTGTGCAACCGTGTTGCGCACTGCCACACAAAAACTGCAATCATTCAAACATACCTCACTGTCTGTGCTTGAAATATGTCTAAGTTGATGCACGACGTTCTCATTTGCGCGTCCGTGTATGCCCCACATAACACCTACAATATAATGGAAACTAGGAAACTGCAATGATAAAGGTTGTTGGTTGTTGGAGAGTTTTGACGTTATCAAGTGGCGCCCTACAATGCTGCCGTACAATCGAAAAACCTAGTAAGTCGAAAAAGTCAGTTTTTGGGTAGAGGCGTTTAAACATTTATTTTAGTATTATTGATTTTACATCTTTCATTTTTTATATTAGTTTATGGGAAGGTGGGCTAACTATAGAGTTTTTTATGCTTTTTCTTACTATTTGGATAAAATTGACCTACTATTTGTAGAAAATGAAATATTCATCCTCTTCAAGTTACTAATTGCATACATATTAACATATCCCAAAATAAAAACCTAGTAAGTTGACTAACATGGAAAATTTAGGTTATCATTTAGGATTAAAATTCAAAAACCTTGTAAGTCAAGATACTCAGGACCATTGTAAGTAGTTCAATATAAAAACATAATAGGCAGTAACAGAAAACCTAGTAAGTTCTGTCAATTATTTTTTTGTGAAATAAAAATTGTTTTTTAACTTTACTAGAATTGAGAAATAACAACAAGAAAATAATGTAAGTAGAGTTACTAGTTTCTTGTTTGGGAATAAGTCAGGTTTACAATTTGCAAATTGTTTTACTACATTCATAGATTGTATGGTTGTAGAAGACAAGTCATAAATGCAAGAGGTGCTTAGTAAATCGTTTTGATCAATTCTGAACCATAATAAAAATAGAGTTACTAGAAGAGGTACTTTTTGTATCTCGGAATTGGATAAATCGATTTAAGATTTGGGAATACCTACTGATGCGTCTTGATCATGGGATTTCAAAAATGGAAACAAAGCAAAAACCTAGTAAGTCGACTTACTAGGTTTTTGAATTGCACGGCAGAATGGTTGTTTGGATAACCACATAAACCACATGAAAAGATATGGTAAAACAGAAATATACATCAGTATACAGCGCCATCTGCAGGTTTCTGTCGCAGCTATATTTCGCGGCGATTTCAAATGCTTATAATTTTTTTGAGCTTTTGTTCCTGGTTTTAAAATATGTATGTATATTTAACCCAAATCTCGAAATAGATACGTTCTCAATCAAAACTTTCTAAACACTATTTTAATGATGAATGGTTTGGAGAAAGTTGTTTTTATGGCGTTTTTAGTTTTTTTGACTATTACATGGTGATAATACATGAAAAAGCTTGAGTTCCCACAACAAAACTCTTAATAACTTGCAAAGCAATTCTTGACTTAGCTTGACTCTCTAAAACCCCTGTGTTGGTATTTTATCTTCATTGAACAACACCTGACTACTATAGGGCTGTTTTTATCGCCGATAGCGAAAGGCGCATGCGTCCTAACCAGGGCAAGTGACAAGCAGTGTCGCGTTCACGAGCGTGCCTCCATCCTCGTCTAGCTGAAAGTAGAACAAGGATGGAACATAATGTCTGTCGTGCAATGTGAACTCGAAAGGGATGTCAAGAATATAACTTTTGCCTAAACTGAAATGGCGGCTTGGCCTCTAGTTAATATCCACGTACTCACGTTTTATTTGTGTATTGTTGAGTCAACAAATATGCAACTATTAATAAAACTCATTCAAACTTGGCACTGACACTTTGGCGGGGTTATAAATATTGTCAAATGTGACATCACTCAGCCACCTGTTGCCCTGATCTACGCGCATACGCGGCGCGAGAAAAATAACTCTATGGTAAATGTTTCTTGATTCCAATATTCGGCAGCCTTGGATTATGATACTAGTGATCATAATCAATATGAGCTACATCGTCCCTACACATGATAGATGGTAGTTGAAATGTTATCAAGTTAACAGTAATAATTGCCACTAATGATTAATAGGAAAAACTGCCAAGTAGTTATTTATTAGACTAGTTTCTAAAATACTCTATATCAAGAGAATCCAAGAACACAAAGTTCGAGCAAGATAATTCCACAGACACTTACTCACGAGTCTAATACAGCATTCTGTTCAATTCACTTAACTAAATCAATTTAAAAAAATGGTTATTGAAATGAAGCAGTAATGTTATAGACGCTTGATTTCATTCAAACTCACTATTTTATTCCAGAAGTAAGTCATGTGCAAGGAAACAGGTCACTTTATTGTCCTAAAATCTGACAAATAAAGTAAATAAAGTATGTTGATCGTGTTGTATAAGAGACATCTATTGAGAAGTTTACAATAGCGATATTAATCCGATGACTCCGTATTAGTCTTGCTGAAAAAAAAATAAAAAGTACAATATTATAAAAGGAAGTTCAAAACAAAACAAATATGATTCATATCAAAACCTACTTTTATTTCCGAACTACGAAATCTATAGACAAAATATACAGACAAAAGAATAATATTGTTACAAGGGTATCACAGCCCGGTTAATATGTTTGACGACAAAAAGACACTACAATACATAAACAAATGTGACATGAAAAATACTAACCAAATTAACATAAACGCCCCTATTAAATTGACTTCGCCATTTATATAATAAATAATAATAATGAAACTATAAAACTAAACGCTAAATTTAGGAATAATCTATTAATTTTAGTAAAAACGATATAATTGTCCAAAAGTAAACAATAATAGTGAAGTGCATTGATATTCAATGCAAAAGAAGCCAGAGCCAAAATGATTTTTCTTTACAAATCAAACTTAGATAGTTGACAAACAGTAAATCTGGAGGACAAGATAAATATTGGATCAAAACAAGATCACCATATCAAGAACTATTCCAAATATTTGGATCAAATGAAAAGGATGACAGTCAAAAATCTCATTGAAATTGTTCACGTGGCTATCTACGGTCTATAAGAAAATTGGAACACTGACACAAAATATTGCATAATTTATACTCAATAGTAGTTTGTGCACTGTGTTAAAAACTGAATAAAAAGTTTATTTCTAATGGAGTCTACTCAAACTTTTTCAATGAGACGATGTCATCATATTATTATGTTTTTCCCAAGAAAGTTTAGCTATCAAACACAACACATATAGACTAATGGACAAAAACAAAGAAACCGCCTAAAATTTGAGAAAACTTTGAACCTACTTTGACAAAGAACTGATGGTGCATTTGAAAACTTCAATACATTTGTCAGTTTGCATGTCCTGACGATTTTTCCAAAACATTTTTAGTGCCTTTTTGTCACGTTCAAAAAAAGGGAACTTTTCAAAACTTTTTTCTATATAGTTTTTGATAAAAATGGCTGGCACCATTTGAAAGAGGGACAAAAACTATGTACTACCTGAAATTTTCACAATAATTGAACGAAGGATAGTTTAGCTATAAAATCTTGAACTTGGCAAATGACCCATTTTTGAAGAAATCATGTAAAATGGGTGATTTTTGCAAAGTTCAAGATTTCATATTTAGACTACCCTTTGTTCAACTAGCATGAAATTTTTGAGAAAGTATATAATTTTTGCCTCTCTTCCAAATGGTGCTAGCCATTTTTATCAAAGACTACACAAAAAAAAATTTTGGAAAATGTCCTTTTTTTTAGCGTGAAAAAAGGGTACTAAAACATTTTTTGAAAAAAATCACCAGGACACGCAAGCTGTCAAATGAATTGAACTTTTTAAATGCACCATCAGTTCTTTGATCACTGAGGATGAATGTTTTCTCAAATTTTAGGCGGTTTCTTCGTTTTTGTCCATTAGGGTAGATGACTGATGTACCCATTTTTTTCAACTCTCACAAACTCTTATATAGGAGACAGTGGAGTTTTTGAGACTTTTGAAAAGATACTGCACTTATTCAGTACCTACTCCAAGAGATGCCTAGAATAATATCATGTTCTCCAAAGATGGACAAACTGAGACAAGAATCTAGAAGGTGATCTGACACCCTCAAGATTCTTAGCAGTGTGGTTTGAGCCACATAGTCGACTCTGAGGCAAGGATCTAGATTTCCCCAGAAACTTGACCATACATATTCAAACAAATTATGCACCAAATTAAACGCAAATTATGGATAACACAATAATAAAGTATTGAATTCTTTTTATAATCCGATCAGTGAAACAAATGATACAAAATCATAACGATGATTAATGATCAGAGAGCAAGACGAATGAATTTGAGCTTTTAGTGACTTGTTATGATCCACTACTCATTATAAAGAAAATATCTTACAAAAACACCATAACATGCAAAATAGCGGTAGTCGATCAGTTTCTTCACAAAAGCCACAATACAGGCACAAGTTATATCACTGTTCAATTATGTAATGCGCAACATTCACTATTCACAATTACCTAATTTTTTATCTAAAACTATCTGCTTCATCGATGTAATCAAACAGTGATATTAGAATTGACAAAATCGAAAAAAATTACAGTCGAAAAGAAGAATCGATGCATTGATCATAGCTGCATTATATCTTCCAATCTTAGACTCAAACCGTACGAAAATCCAAAATCGTCAGTTCGATTGGCTACGGTTATTCCATGCACTCGATTTGCTTTAAAAAAAGATTAGATTCAGAAAAATCAATGACAAAACATTTCAGATGTCACATGAATCATTGGACAATGAAACAGTGAAAAAGAAAATAACTAAAGTAACTTGTTAACGTGAAAAGATGCATACATACATCGAGAGCCAGGAATACACGCAAACTTGACAGAATTCTAAAACTAGACACATTCATTAGAGCTTAAATTAATTTGTACAACGGGCGGGCATTGCGGGGAAATTGCAAGCTAACATTCAATGGTCCGTTACTTCTTTATGAACCTACTTACTTGGTCTGGATTGGACGAATGAGTCGCGTTTTGCGACGGAGATTGAACCGTCACCGCAACAATTGGCTGACCACTTGCGGTTTGTATACGTACTGGGCTGTTCTGGAAAGAAGTAAAGTTGAATATCGATGTGTTTCTTTGCAAAAGTTTATCTACCAACATGCTAAATGGACAATCTGTTGAAAAAATAAAACACTAAAACGAAAAGGGGTCCTGCTTGGACCTCGAGTCTCAAACCCACTATATCCTATATTATCTTCCCAGAAAACGGTACAAAAAACTGATGTCAAGTCAATCAACTTTAGGATTATTTTCCGTGGTGAATAGCTTTATGCTAAAGTCGTTCCGTTACCTAACGTTTGTTTAGCTGGTTGTATTAGGAAGTTCTGTAGAAGTAGGAAAACTTCAGATGACCTTTGAAACTGAGAAATCTTCAAGTGATAGTGATGCTAATTTAATGTTTATTGGATTGACTACCATTTAATAATTATTGACCTTTCATCTGGTGTACACACTTTGAGCATTGATTTGTGTCCTCCGCTGTTATGTGTTTTCTATTTCTTAGTATTGAAGATATTTTTTTTCTTATTAAGCGATTAGAATACGAACTTTTTGTGTTACCCTGTATAGATTTCATTGGAAATAATCAAATCACATGAAATTTACATAATCAAATAGTTTTGAAAGTAATGTTGAAGTAGGTGGTTTATACATGTCCCGATAAAAAAACCTTATTATGCAGACCAGAAACATGTTAGCATCGAGATTCAAAGTGAGGAAATCACAACCTCAAATTGAAAACACTTTAAGAAAATGAGGATGTGTAGCTTGCGTCCTCTATCAATACTATACACAAGTACTTGATAGCGTGTACTATTATCACCATCTCCAAAAAAATAAATAGTGCCACGAAGTCAGTTAAATCAGAGCCCCAAAACTGTTGGATTAACATTCAAAATCTATTTTTAGATCGTCTTACGCTTAGTCTGAGTGAAATTACTATCGAATGGATCACATCTGATCAGAATTGTTGAAGGTTCTTTGTTTTTGTGCTACGTACATTCAAGGCAAGTTCGTTCCCAAGCAAATGCAAGTTGTCACATTTATTTTTCGAGTAGAAAAGACACTTCTAAGATTGTAATCCTGGGATTCAAAAGAATTGATTTTCTTCGCACATTTCGGAGCTCGTCGACGTTCGGTCGTCAAGGACATCTTTTCGCAAGATAATTCTCATGAAGAACTATTGTTTTATGGATTATCGTCATTCATAGCTATACAGCGTGTCTTGAAGTTTCTTTTATGTCAGGAAATTCAACAAAAAACATTTAATTTTGTTTGATACACATTTTGAATAATATACACTAGGCGTGATCGAGCGGAGATGTCATATCAGCCTACCATATTGGTAAGAACAAACAGAAAAACTCTAAGCCTGTTTGTTCTTACTTGACTCAGCTGATAGCAAACATGCTACTTACATTGATAACCTATGCAACAATCGCCATATTAGTCCGCCAAAATGCGTTTTGATGCGTATATCGGCTTCTAATTGTAATGCCAAAAAAATTATATCTATTTATTTGTTATGGAATGATGTATCACTTTTTCCTAAGCTTTTTTCGTTTAAATTAATAGAAAAAAGTTATTACGCGTCAAAGTCAAAAAATGTATTTGATAATTTTTATTTTGCAAAAATGAGCAACAAACTTGCACTTTAGCGCGAATGTTGCCGAGTACTTTTTTGAAGGTGACGTTATTTCCAATAATTTAAAATTAGCCCGATACGACTTGTATAGTATGAGAGCCGACGACACTGGACCTTTCGTCATAAGGGATGTGAAAAAAAAGTTTCAGGAAGTAGTTTGTAGGGAGGGGAATATAATACAACCATGTCTGCCAGGCATATCCTGTGCTTTATCAATTAAAATAATTAATGAAATATTAAAAAACAACGAAAAGTTTCCTCATCGGGGATGTTGAAAATAACTATATGGCATTGTTGTTAGTAGCGAGTACATCAAACAAATATATGACTGCCAGCCAAAAGTCTGTGCCAAACACATGTCTGCCAGGATCAAAAGGGCTGTTTTATGAATGAAAGTTTCGTCATCGGGGATGTGGATGATTTTTTTTTAAAATGAAGCTCGAAGTCACTTGAACAATAAAAAATATGTCTGCCAGGCAGTTTTCTGTGCCAACATCATGTCTGCCAGGCCTCTTCGATTTTTGTTCGTGTAAGAAGGTTTTTCCGCTTTATCAAAAAAATCGTTCCAACTTAAATGATAAACTTTATAATTTGAAATTTTCTTTTCCAATGAATAAATGAATGATTTATTTTTATTTTTAGGATTATTTTGATTTTTTGAATCCCTACCTTTTTAGTTTTTATATCTCGTGGACTGAGATCATCTTTGGTCACAAACATTATTCCATTTTTAGCAAAATTATTCAAGTTTTGGTCAAATCAAATATTTTGGGAACAAGTAGGTATTCAACTGAAACATTTGATTTGCGGAAAGCCTTTATTCAGTAAAATAATCAATATCTACATAATATATAGATTACATCATAATCATGAAAAAAAAATACTCCACAATAAAGCTGGAGTCATAGTTGAGCGAATTTCGAGAAATTAGACATTTTTGACATATTATGATGTCAATATATTGTACATGCAACAAACATAATACAATACATACTTTATGTCCGCGGATGTGGTTAACAAGAGGTGAAATGAACCAAAAATGGAAGAAAACGACAGAAAGTCTGCTTGCTAAAGAAATAAGAGCAACGATGAGAAAATTGATTTCCATTATACAGGGCGTCTCAAAAATGTAAAAACATAAAATTGAACAAGAGCAAACTGTCATTTTTTTGCCTTACGTGAAATGATAAATAAAAAACTTGCTTCAAATTTAGTCATAACCTTAATTCCGAACCTACCGAAAAAAATTCGAATTAATAAAAGTTTTGAAAAATTATAAAATTTTGCAAAACCGCATTCTACCACTTGCATCTTATGACTACTTTTATACCTCTACATCAGATGTTTCAGTTGAATACCTACTACTTTCACAAAATCTTTGATCAAAACTTGAAAAATTTTGCTAAAAATGGAAAAATGTTTGTGACCGAAGATGATCTTAGTCCACGAGATATAATAACTAAAGAGGTAGGGATTCAAAAAATCAAAATAATCCTAAAAATGAGAATTATTCATTTATTTATTCATTGGAAGAGAAAATTTTAAATTATAAAGTTTACTATGTAAGTTGGAACGATTTTTCTGATAAAGCGGAAAAACCTTCATACACGGACAAAAATCGAATGGGCCTGGCAGACATGATGTTGGCACAGGAAACTGCCTGGCAGACATATTTTTTATTGTTCAAGTGACTTTAAGCTTCATTTAAAAAAAAAATCATCCACATCCCCGATGACGAAACTTTCATTCATAAAACAGCTTTTGATCTTGGCCGACATGTGTTTGGCACAGGCTTTTAGCTGGCAGACATATATTTTTTTGATGTACTCGTTACTAACAAAAATGCCATATAGTTATTTTCAACATCCCCGATGACGAAGCTTTCCGTTTTTTTTTTCAATATTTCATTAATTATTTTAATTAATAAAGCACAGGATATGCCTGGCAGACATGGTTGTTTTAAATTCCCCCGCCTACAAACTACTTCCTAAAAATTTTTCTTTTCACATCCCTTATGACAAAAGGTCCAGTGTCGCTGGCTCTTAGACTAATAGGAGCGAAGCAATTCATGCGAGAAGTTGGGCATGTTAATCATACTAGCGCGCGTCAATAAATCAATCGGCGTCTATTTTACAGCCGCATTTAAGTGGCTGTTTATTCGACGGCTGGAGAAAAATGTCAAATTGTTTTCAACTTATCCGGTAAATATTCATGTTTCAAAAAGTGATAAAAAATTATGGCACGGGAAAGGTGCATAACCTCGGGAAATTATTTTTTGCGACTTTCTTTATTATTCATTCATTTTGTTTTCCTAGAATGAATTTGTCGTTAACTCTTTTCACACCACCCAGGAGGCCGAGTTTTTGTCGCGTTTTTTTTTATTGTGGTTTTCCTAGTGGGCCTATTCTATATCAAACATTATGCTCTCCTTTCTCTCAGCATTTTCTTATATTTTTTGGTCTTGATGGTACATTGCTGCTCAGTTGTGGATTGGTAGTACCGTGGGTAAGTCGTGCATGTCTTCGTCATCGTCGTCGACGTCGTCATCTTTTCCATGATTTTCTTGCAGGTTTGGCCAGAACAAGTTTTGCAAATTGACGAGCATTTCAAACCCGCCTTTCTGCATCCGCATGCTGCACCGCAATTTTTCGTACAAAAACATGAAATTATCTTCAGGAGTGACGTTGGAATTGCAGTCTCCAAAGGCATTACGGTTCCAAGACATTCCCAAGCCACGTCAGTACTTGAGGATAGGTTCGATTTGAATGTTGTTTGACAGCAGATTCGCTTGGAGGCAGAGAAGAGAGATCAAACTTGATTCTCACTCCTGCGCGTGAAAATAGTTTGAAACGGAAATCATTCAGAGGTATTGTTGAGGCCTCTCCTCCGTACAGAGCGATGAAAATGAAAATGGAAAAACGGAGAATTTGGGCTTTAAAAGAAGCGGGGGAGAATTGGAACCCGTAATGTTTTTGGAGACCGCAATTCCAACGTCATTCCTGAAGATAATCTCATGCTCATGTACGAAAAATTGCGGTGGAGCATGCATGGATCCAGAAAGGTGGGTTTGGAATGTTCGTCAATTTGCAAAACTTGTTCTGGCCAAACCTGCACAAATATCATGGTCAAGATACTGGATGGAAAAGATGACGACGTCGACGACGATGACGAAGACATGCACGACTTACTCACAGTAGTACCACTTCCACAACTGAGCAGAAATCTTTCGTCTAATGACTTCCCCGATAAATCGAGCGTTACGGAAAGCGTAGAGAATGTACCATCAAAACCAAAAAAGATTAGAAAACGCTGAGAGAAAGGAGAACATGAAGTTTGATGTGGGATAGGCCTACTGGGGAAACCACAATGAAAAAAAAACGCGCAAAAAACTCGACCTCCTGGGTGGTGTGAAAAGAGTTAACGACAATTTCATTCTGGGAAAACAAAATGAATGAATAAAAACGAATTTCGCAAAAAAACATTTCCCGAGGTCGTACACCTTTCACGCGCCATAATTTTTTTACCACTTTTTGAAACATAACTAGTTACCGGATAAGTTGGAAACAATCAAATAAACAATTTGACATTTTCCTCCTGCCGTCGACTTAACAGCTACTTGAATGCGGCTGTAAAATAGACGCCGATTTATTGACGCGCGCTAATATGATTAACATGTCCAACTTCTCGCGTGAATTGATCCGCTCCTATAAGTCGTATCGGGCTTTTTTAACATTGTTTGAAATAACGTCGCCCACAAAAAAGTACTTGGCAACATTTGCTCTAAACTGAATGTTTCTTGCTCATTTTTGCAAAATTACAATTATCAAAATATTGTTTCCAAATTTTTTGACTTTGACGCGCAATAACTTTTTTTCTATTTATTTAAACGAAAAAAGTTATGGGAAAAAGGTATACATTATTTCATAACGAATACATAGATGTGTCTTTTTTGGTCGACAATTAGAAGCCGAGATACGCATTAAAACGCATTTTCGCGAATATCTTCTCGAAAAAAAATCGCACGAGGTTGCAAATTTGGATCTAAGACTTTCAAATGATCGCACTTCGATTGACAAAAAAAATCAAATACGGCATCTCAATGCAAAGTCAATGTACGCTTCGCCTGGACTATATGGCTGCCATGGTTGTATCGGTTTTAATGTGTGTGGCATGCTTACTGCTCGCATCAGTGTATTGAAGTTTATCGAGATATATACTCTATCAACTTCTGTACATAAACTTTTGTACATAAACAACACACAATACCGATAACTGGAAGAATAATGAATTTAAGATATCAACGTGTGAAAATGTTTATTGTATTACTTCGAAGCACTTCGAGAATTCTTGTCTCCGAATACTTTAGAGAAGGATGCACGATAGAAAATATCGACGTTAAAAGATCAGATTTGTGAGGAGATTATTCTTAGATTTTCGACAATGATATGTCGCAATAAATCTAGGAAATCATAACTAGTTTTCCGCAAGTTTTCATCCGAATAAAAACTTGCAGCCCATATCAATAAAAAAAAAAACAGTTTAAGTGAATTGAAAACTTGGTTCTACTCGACTTAAATCCAAACCTAAGACTACTTATACTTTAGTAAGAAACCAAAGATATTCTTAAACTGACACACATTTAACAATACTTTGAGGCTCTTTACAAAAGTAACTACAGCTTATTCCATGCAAAAAAAAAGAAGATAGTACTTGTCTATCTTGATGTGACTTACTCGTTGACATACCTGTCTAACAGCAACGTTTTGATTCAGAGCTGCAGACACTTGTGATAGTAATGCTTGTTGTGAGGCATTTCCAGCACCTTGCAGTTTGATGCCTGCGATGGTGGTGGCGCCCTGTGGTCGTAATGCGGAATTCAGAGCCTGAGAAGAAGCGGCTACCACCTTTAACAAAAAAATTGACTGAAAACCGTGAAACAGATTAACTGAATTTGTTCGTCATTAACTAATTTGATAATTTATGTTGTCAATAATATGTTCTAGACGGCTTATTATAGTTGTAAGTGTAAGATCCCAATATGATCAATGATCATATCATTTGCGAATTCTTTGAAAGATTCACAACTCTATCTGATCAGATTTCAAAGTACAGGGTGATCCATTTTCAGCAACAGGGTGCCAGTTCTCGTTTACTATTCATCATAGAGACCCAGGAAAAAAATCTATGTAGTAATGTGCCCAAGAGAAAATGCTGGAAATATATGTCAAGTTTCTAGGATCACCGCAAGGGGGCGTATTTCGGAATTTTCCCCAAAAAAGAATATGGAAACAGATTTGCGACTCAACACTCTTAGTTGTAATAAAATAAGACAGCTACAGGCCGTCAAACTTGATGTTTCTAAATTGCCTATAGCTTCGGAATTCCTTGACCAATATGACTGTTCTTTGGCTCGTTTTGAAGAGAATCCGCTCTTTCTGGTACATATGCTTGGGATCAATTTTATTTGCTTTAGGCGACCACACAACATAAATTGTCAATTTCAAAGCTGTTTTTGAAGTTTTTTCGAAATTTTCATATGCAAACACAATAAATAGAATATGCATCGTGTTATCTGGAACATTTTATGTTAAAAAGTAAAACTTATAAACGAGAATGCCGACTATTTTTCGTTTTTTTTTTGCACGAGCAGCTTTCAAGTAGAATAATGTGCGTCAGTCACAAATAATACGATCGACCTGTGAAAATCTCATTCCAAAAAAATTTTTTTTAAATAAAATTTACACAAAAAAAACAAAAAACCAGTGCAAATGATCAAAATGCCCATCGCACCGACCAGTCGTTGGCAAGGCACTCCTATCTTTTTGACACTTTCAACTTTACAGAGGCTGTTTCAAAAGTATTCCTCGATGGATTCCTGAAGTCTCCATAACTCTTCTATTTCAAAAGATTTAGTTAAATTATCTAAATGAAAGTGTTGCGAATTTTTTCAAATGACACGATAGAGACATCTGTTTAGTGGGTTTTGCATGTGAAAATTTCGAAAGAACTTCAAAAACAGTTTTGACTTGATAATTTATGATGTGTGGTCGTCTACAGCGAGTTTATCCGAAGCATATACAAAAGAAAGAGCAGATTTTCCTCTTTCAATCGAGCCAAACAATAGTCGAATCGGTTAAGGGATTCCAAAGTTATAGGCAATTTAGTAACAGAAAGTTTGACCTGTCTTATTTGACAATTTAGAGAGAAGTTTCAGGGGAGCAATTCTGTAGAGAATATCGTCCCAAATCTACTCCATATTTATTTTTGGTATTTCAACGAGGAAAATGTTGAAAATATGTCAATTTTCTGTTTGCATAGAACCGTGACGCCCCCTTGCGGCGATCCTAGAAACTTGAAATATATTTCCAGTATTTTCTATTGGGTACATTTCTATAAAGATTTTTTCCTGGGTGTCTATGATGAATAGTTCACGAGAAGTGGCACCCTGTCGCTGAAAATGAATCACCCTGTACAGTTGCACAATCGTTTAAAACGGCAAAAAATGAGTCAGAATAAAAATTATTTGAAACTCTTCGGGAATGTATTTTTTTTCATTCTTATAATGCTGACAAGGCGTCACTTCACTATTCCATCACTATCTGAAAATGTGCAGCTACATACATACCTGTATGGTCTGCTTAGTCCCCTGCCCAGTATTCACTGGTATAACCCTGGACGTCCCCTTCGCCAGCACAACCGAACCTTGACCAACATTCAATGGCGCTCTAATCACTTGCTGCAATTGCTGAACGGTCATGGCTTGTTTGGCACCAACAATAAGCTGCGTTGTTTGCACTCCAGTGCCTCTGGCGCCGCCAGCAGTTGCAATACTTAACTTTTGACCACTAGCAGCTGCTTGAGCGAATTTTTTCTGCGCCAGCAATTGCTGTTGTAGCTGCATTTGACGCAGCTGTTGCGCGGTTGTCGGTTTTAGAGAAGGCGCGAGTGCTTTCGCACCGGACGTGGCCAAAGCTACACTGGGTATTGTAACTGTTTGGGATGCTGAAAGAAAATGATATACTGTGAGTTGGATCAGTGATGACATACACCTGAACGATTAAGACATATTATGATGTATAGACAAAGAGATTATTGGATCACGTTTTATCACTTTCGTTGATATTTCAAGTCTATGAGTATCTCAGTGTTGAGGTTGAGGTAGACCAAGAAAATAGCTTTAAAAAATAAATGAAAACGAAATCGCAATATTTTGGTTTTTATCGGATATTTCCGGAACGGCTTGGAATTTCCAAATTTGTAACACGGGATCTTGTTTTGATACCCAAAATGCGCAATTTTTGTCCAATTTAACCGACACTGTATCTCTTATAGTTTCCGAGATCTCCATGCTGTGCATCCTTATCTTGGACACACTGTATAAAGAAAAACCCTGTACACTATCATTTTTATTCTTTTTGCTCTAACCAACCCAAACCCACAACCAGCTTTGTCTAATGTCAACAAAGCAGGTCATTAAGTACACACTGAATTCTGACTGAATCACTGCCGGGTTCGCTTACAGTTCCCACAAAAGTTGTAGATTGTAAACTAGACAGAGGTACACAAGTACAGGGTAATTCCTTATAATCTGCCACCTCCATATAGCCGTTATTTTAGGAGTTATACAAAAATGATAAACAAAAAAGTCGATGATTTTGTTTGAATTTTTATAATCCGGTGTTAAAATAATCAAGAACACCGGAAAAAGGCTACGGCGGCATTCATTTTTTGTCAAACTAACCCAACCTAACCCAAACTCCATACTTTCTTTAATTTCGACTTTGAACACAACTAATACATAATTTGAGTTATGCATGAGACTTGTCGTCAGCCGATGATTATCGACTTTTGCGCACGCGGAAGCTCGGGAGCACGTTGAGACGTTGGGTCTCTAGCTGTAGTTTCTTCATTTCGATACCAGGGACGCTATTCTGTACACGTTAACGAGAGCCGTCGGTATCGTTAACTATAACATTATGCAAGCATTTTGGCAACGTGTACAGAATAGCGCTACAGTTCCATTCAGGGTTGGTCGATATATATCCGTTATATATATCAATGATATATATCACGATATACAGGGTTTTTCACTTAAAACTCCCCACCATTATATCTCGAGAACGAATGCGAATTTTCAATTTCTGTAAAGAGTAGTCAATGTATGGGGTCGAGTAGTTATTTTTCACAATTGAAAAAAATCGACGCCTACCAAGAGTGAAGCGTCGCGACGCATCGTAAATACTAATCGATTGCAGGGACTTTGAAATTACGCGCATGCAAAAGTACGAGTTATTTATAAACTTTTTTGTTATCCAGTCGAACTCACTTATTCTACTCAGTTTTGAGATATACAGTGTGTCCAAGATAAGGATGTCTATCATGGGGATCTTGAAAACCGTGAGAGATACAAGGTCGGTTAAATGGAGGCAAAGTTGCGTATTTTGATGCTTAACAAAATGCCGTTTTAAAAGCCAAGAAATTCCGACCAAGTCCGAAATTATCCGAAAAAAACCGAAATTTTTCAAAATTGTTTTAATTTTTTTCTGACCACATTTGAAGAGATATTTTAAAATGAATGGAACTTCTTCATTACCATTTTTTGCCCTTAACAAGATAGCGTTATTAAATTGAAGAACCGACGTTTCGTCTATGAGCAGTCATCATCAACTTTGTTTTTTTAAATACGGTCCTGGATTTTTTATTACGGATTTTAAGAGCCTCTTATGTTCCTAAGCCAACGAGGTATCGCACTAATTAAAAAAGAGGTGGTTGTTTTTAATCCTATTAAAAATGTATTTTTTGTCTCTCTCTAACACATGAGTTCTTATGGAAAAATCCATCAACATAATTTTTTTGAATAATTGCGATACATTGTTGGTCTAGGAACATAAGAGGCTCTCAAAATCCGTCATAAAAAATCCAGGACCGTATTTAAAAAAACAAAGTTGATGATGGCTGCTCATAGACGAAACGTCGGTTCTTCAATTCAATAACGCTATCTTGTTAAGGGCAAAAAGTGGCAATGAAGAAGTTCCATTCATTTCAAAATATCTCTTCAAATGTGGTCAGAAAAAAATGAAAACAATTTTGAAAAATTTCGGGTTTTTTCGGATAATTTTGGACTCAGTCGGAATTTCTTGGCTTTTAAAACGGCATTTTGTTAAGCATGGAAATACGCAACTTTGCCTCCATTTAACCGACCTTGTATATCTCACGGTGTTCAAGATCCCCATGATAGACATCCTTATCTTGGACACACTGTATATCTCAAAACTGAGTAGAATAAATGAGTTCGACTGAGTAACAAAAAAGTTTATAAATAACATGTACTTTCGTATGCGCATATTTTCAAAGTCCCTGCCATCGATTCATATTTTCGAGGCGTCGCGACGCCCAGCCTTTGGCAGGCGTCGGATTTTGTTTACTTCCATAAATATCTGCTTCATACTTCCTATTAATCACCTTTTACAGAAATTAAAAATTCGCATTGCCCTGGTGATTTCCATAAGAGGTTGCGGTACCTGAGTGACAGAACAACGTTTGCGATTCTCTATACTTCCCCTGGTCATTCCCCTTTTAGGCTGTGCCGACCTTTCGACTGTGTGGGGGTTGCATTCCGGGGGTTGTTTTGCCAGCTTTTTAATTTGTAAAAAATTATTATGTGTGATTAATCGATGATCTATTTTTCAAATACAATGCCGCAACAGAAGATTTCAGTTTGGAAAGACTACAAATGTGATTAAAAAAAAACAACAGTAGTAAATGGGCATCAGTGTCTAACCAACAATAATCGGATCGATGCCTTTGTTGGTGTCTGATCAATCTGACTAAGACACGGATACAGAAATGAATGTTCCACTTATAAATTTTGGAATAAAAAAGGTTTGTTCTCAGTATGTATTTAAAATAACGGAAGTTATAAAGTCATAACACGGCATTATGTTTTAGTTTATTGAGTTTACGATTATGACTTATCAATATCATATTTTTGGGAATTTTGGAGTTTTCTTTACTTATTTTGATTGTTTGCTAATAAATATATTCGAACGTGTTAAAGCAGGCTGGTTTTGAATGTTTTGTTTAGGGTGTTTTCACTTGTTTAAATTGTAATAAAGAAGTAGAACGATGTAAAACAGTTCTTTTGTTTGAATAGAGAAAAATCTTTGATATATATCAAAAATTGATATGTATCAGATATATATCGTATATATCCGATATTTTGATATTTATGATAAATATCATGATATTTGCCATCCCTGGTTCCATTCTTAATGCAGCCGGACTGATGTTTTCCATTTGGCATGAAACTTGTATCAGGAGGGTGCTACTCACACATTTCACAGAAGCTTTGACGGTACCTATATCACCTAAAGTGAACCCAGATAGCACACTCTGCTGCAAAATACTAAATTTCCTACGGCCGGCAATCAAAAAAGAAGTACTTTATATCATTCACGTATTAAGCGCGTATCAAATACTTGTTTTTGGCAAGACTACATCAAAAGCCAAAGACAAGTGCCTACAATATGCATGCGAAAAATACAAACTTTGCAAGCGCTCCTGAAGCAACTTATAATTTTGTTAGAATGTGGGGCAAATCTGGAGTGCCGAATAAATGCTGTATAAACAACAAGCCGTCTACGGCATGCTGAATTTCTTACGTACGACAATCATAAAGAAAGCACTCTATCATGTATTTAATAAACGCTCTAATAATACTTGGTCAACATGAAACCGCCAATATTTTATAATTTTATACTCCTGCGCCGTTACAGTTCGTGGGTTCGGGTAATCTCGTCTATGTGCGAGTCACCCAGTTGCCAAGCAAAAACCAACATTGAACAAAATTGTCCTGAATTGAATAGTAGAATAGTACAATAATAAATCAAAAATTCAACTACTAAAAATGGTATAATACTCTCTTGCGAGATTTTGAAAACGTTAAAACATACTCGTCGTTTGTCCTTGCCTGCTTTTGTTTGCATTGTCTAACAAAACAATAACAAGGGGAAGCCCCTTTTGAAAAGCCCAAACCCAAACCAGACAAAAATTACAGATTTTCAGCGATCTCCGTTTCAGCGTTGGTGCGTTGGTTTCAGTCTATTCCAGCCAGCTTCCTTATAATTCTTAATTATCTACCCATGCTTTCGATTTAAACTTTTTACTTCACTGTTTGGACTTTTGGACTAAGTATATATAGTGCAGTAGTACTGTTCTGTGTTTTTGTGTTTATATAAAAGATCACGTAATGATGGATTCCAGTAACAAGTAAGTACATACCACCTATCCTATGACCTAAGTAGGTATATGATTTTATTATTATTACAATGTTTTGTTTAGCTCTAATGATGGCCAGTTTTTTTTGTTTGATGATTGAATAACTTGCATTTTGCTGTTTTTTGAACTAACAAAGCGTGTTGGAAAGTGGAGATTCCCGATTCATTTTATTGAAACACGTAAAAATAACGGTGTCGTTTTTTAAGCAAAAGTTATTCTCATCATCTAATCTGCTACCCTATTATTGAGCCTCAGAAAGTAGAAATTGTGAGACATTTACTTTTTGACACTTTTTCTCACAATTTCAGATCTCTACTTCCTAGACAAAAGAATAGGCTGTAAATAGGTACCTAGCTGATATCGATACCTATATAATGAGTCATTTTTGAGAATAGTCTATTAAAATCACTTTTCGGACAATGTAGCTATATTATACAGAATGTCTCAGAGTCTCAGGTTTTAATCGGGAAAACTTAATAGACGTCAGAACTTGCAAAAATAAACATAAAGTTGATATCAACTTGTAAGATTTGAAGCTTCCTTTTCGAGATACATTGTTTTAAAGTTACCTACTTCAAAAAAATATTTTTTTAAGATATTTCAAAAACTATTTAATCGATTTTGATATAACTTGACCTGTTTATAATACTTACTATGTTAATATTATTTTTGGATTTAGTATTAATTGTTATTTTTTTGTCTCCTGACTTTTTTGTCTATCTTGCTTAATTCTTGCGAAAAAAATAAATTCATATATTCACTCTACCTTGGACAATAAATTGAATAACAATAGTTAAAACAATTTAATTATAGGTACTTAAATAATAGTCAATTACAATAATTGATCGAATTGATAACCGCTTACATCAACGCATTTTTTACAACGGCGGAACATCCTGTACCTCGAAAAGGAATAAGCTTTAAATCTCACAAGTTGATATCAACTTTTTGTTTCATGTTTGCAAGTTCTATCGTCTATTTCCCGATTAAAATCTGAGACACCCTGTATATTTAAAAAAAGAGTTTTTTTCAACATACCCTTCAATTATTATATTCTCTAGTATGTAGGGATTGGCCCTGTTTTCACATTTTTCTTTGAATTTTATTAAGCGTTAAGAAATATAGGTACAATGTGTTTTTATTGGCGACAATTCGGTACCTATTTAAACCCAATTATTCTTTATATATTTATTCAATTTATCAAATTTTGTACCTCAAAAAATTCAAATTCAAAAAACATCTATTCACCTACTCGAAAAGCTCTATCTGATTTAATTCTTATGTCATATCCATCGCCCTTTTATTAATCATATTCTTTGTATTGTTATAAAAAATATGTATTTATATTTCAGATCTGCTTCCAAAGATACTGGAAAAATTAGATCGTCTATTAGACGATGTGAAATATTTGATGTTGTGTCAACAACAAAGGCCAGATGTTTGTGAAATGGGAGTGGAATTTTCTTCCTGTGGGACAAAGGAAGAACTTTTGGCGTTTGAGACATCGTTAACAGATGAAAAAACATTTCAATCCATGGTAAGAGTTTTTTCAAGTCAGATCTTTGTGAAGCAAGCAACTCCGCTTGATTCTTCGGTAACGTGACAATATTTATTCCCAGTGCCTTTTGTTTCAAACGGTTGGTGGTAAGGACGTCGTAGATACAACCAGAAGGATATTGTCCAAATTATTAAAACATGATTTGGCAGTTATGTACAGGGTTATTCATTATATTTTGACACCCATCTACAGCTCTTATTGCGAGTGATAGAAAAAAACTTTAAATACAAAAGTTTTGGTTTTTTTCACGTAGTATCTTCTGGTGATAGCGGAATCAACAAATCGAAATCATAACATAGAAAAAATTCATTAAGTCATATTTTTTTAAATGGAACACCCTGTATATTATTGACTAATATGAAAGATCTCTTTAATCTGATTTCAAATATATATGGTTTGTAGGCATTTGGTTCAGTCACTTTGGAACTATTTGAGTTTATAATTTATTTTTCCACAATTAGAAATCATCATTCATTATAGTCTGTTACTCTGAATATAATCAAATTGCCTTGGAAACGTCGTAATCATGACAACGAAATTCTTGTGTTATGTGTTGAAAATTATTCGAAAAATAATTCAAATGGGTTATTCGGCGGAAGAAAAAAGTCAAATAATACGCTTATTTTATTCAAATAATAACAGCGTTTCAAAAGTTAGAAATAGATATCATGGAATATACCCGGGCAGAAGGATCTCTACCATAAACACGATCAAGAACATAATTAAGCATTTTGAAGAGCGCAATAGCGTTGAACGAAAGAAGAGAAAAGTCGACAGAAATTTAGATGAAGAACTTGATATTTTACTTCATTTTCAAGGTAATAAGAATTTTACAAACTTGTTAGAACGCCTATTTAACATTTTTAGAGAATCCTGATGTGCAAAAGTTATCTGGAAAGTCATATGGCAAGATTCAGCGAACGCTAAAACGATACAAATATCATCCCTATAGATTTCTACCTGTGCAAAATCTAAACGACGAGCATAAAAGGCAGAGGCTTGAATATTGTGCTGAGATACTTGGAAGGTATCAAGAAGAAGGAGATTTTCTCAACAAAATAATATTCACCGATGAGGCGTCTTTCACAACGGCGGGGGTATTTAACCGGAAAAATAAGCATTGGTGGGGAACGGAAAATCCACACCAAATACAGGCAGTCAAGATACAGGGTCGAAAATCTATTAATGTGTGGTGTGGTATGTTGAATAATATGGTCATAGGACCCATTATATATGGAGGATCCCTTACTGGTGAGCGATATCTGAATTTTTTGGAGACAGAAATAGAACAACTATTAGAAAATATCCCAGTTCAACGATATAATAATTTAATATGGCATCAAGATGGCGCCCCAGTCCACAATGTTTTACAAGTGACACATTATCTAAGTAATAGATACGCGCTCTGGATTGGGAGACATGGAACCATCCGATGGCCAGCAAATAGCCCGGATCTTAACCCCTGTGATATATTCTTATGGGGATACCTGAAAAACAAGGTGTATTATAATAGACCCGAAAGTTTACAAGTAATAAGACAAAGACTCAATAACGCAGTATTAGAATTGAACAGAGAAAATCCAAACTTTATCACCTCTTCTATAAATAATAAATTATTACATAATAAACAACGGGGGTTATGTAGAAAACATGTAGCTTCGTTTTTAATGGAATGTTGATAGTTTATATGATTAAGTTAGTGTTGTGAATATTTGTTGTAGTTTAAAAAAATATATTTTTTAAATTCAAATAGTTTCAAAGTGACTGAACCAAATGCCTACAAACCATATATATTTGAAATCAGATTAAAGAGATCTTTCATTTTAGTCAATAATATACAGGGTGTTCCATTTAAAAAAATATGACTTAATGAATTTTTTCTATGTTATGATTTCGATTTGTTGATTCCGCTATCACCAAAAGATACTACGTGAAAAAAACCAAAACTTTTGTATTTAAAGTTTTTTTCTATCACTCGCAATAAGAGCTGTAGATGGGTGTCAAAATATAATGAATAACCCTGTACAACTGGAGTGGGAAAAATAACAAAGAGCAGTTTGGGAAATTGCAAAATGTGCTGAAACTAATACTTGGTAAGTGTGTAAATTTGCTCACTTTTACTGGAAGACTAGTACATATTATTTTGATGTCATAGGTACTAGTGATTCTATCCACTATTAAAATTTAGATACCTTCAGACAGACACGCATGTCATTATAATACCATATTTCAGTGTTTTGAATTCGTTTCTTACAAAATTATTTCAAACAGTTCTCATTTTCTTTTGACATTATAGGTACCTACTTGATCAGATTTTTTTTTTTAAATAAATAACCTTTCACCGAATTACTCCGTCTCTATTTTGAAAGTAATATCTTGAAAGTTCTTGTATTAATTAATCAAATCATTCTATTTTTATAGTTGCTGTTAGAAGAAATCCTCTCCCAAAGAACACCACAATCAAAGACATTGAACAGATAGTGAAATATTACCTTAAAAATTCTATGGATCGACAGGGCGGGCGTGGACAAAGGCCCAACTAGTGTTTTGTTTAATTCTTGTTTACGTAGAAGTATATTATTTATTTGTATTGTTGATTCTTGGTATTGTTTACGCAGAAGTATATTATTTATTTGTATCGTTTACGTAGAAGTATATTATTCATTTGTATTGTTGATTCTTGGTATTGTTTACGCAGAAGTATATATTATTTATTTGTATTGTTTACGTAGAAGTATATTATTCATTTGTATTGTTTATTCTTGGTATTGTTCACGCAGAAGCATATTATTTATTTGTCAAACTAGTCTCCAGTAGTTGCAAGCCGCAACAAATTTAAAATAAGGAAAATATAATTAAGTTACATTCAAAACCTTTTGTTATTTACCAAAAATTCCGTCCTTAACCTGTATATAATAGTTAACCGATCATTAAAAACATAATATATACTTTACAATGTACTTTCTTAAATTTCTAATTTGTCAACATGATTTGTTCAGCATGTATACATAAAAACATAACATACTATTTAGACCCCTTTCACAAGGGACTAATGATAAGTACCTATGATAGGTCCCTTCGAACAAGTACCATGGTTTCTCATTCTGTTTTTCACAATCTGCGTACGATCAGTCTTATAAGATACAATGGTACTTTCTCATCAGAACCGATCATAGAGACTAATCATCAGTCCTTTGTGAAACGGGTCTAATGAAATCCGAAACGTACCATTCGCTTTTTACATTACTTCACTAAATACTCTAGAAGCACTATATTCACGCGTACATCGAGCAGTATTTTGAAGCGTAAAATCCTCGCAAGCGATCAGTCGGCAATCGGCATCATATTTAAGTGCACAACGAGCACAGTTTTTATACGTTAGAAACGCATTTCTCTGAAGCGCACAGTCTACACACATTAGAGGTGCGTAGCCAGCACTTATTCAAAGTGCTTTTTGAGAAGTGCTATTTTTGTGTCGGCCGGAGGGACGCAGACAATCGCCAGAACATGGAAACTGAAAAAATTCTCTATATTTCTGAATATTTCTGGAACAACTGTGTTGCAACTTTTATAAAAAAGTAATTTATTCTGAAATACCCTCTGATTTTCCACTGAAGATATTATGAGGTCATCTCATCGAATCCATATTCCAATTCACTATTTATTCACTCACACAATACAACGCATAGGTACGTTTAGAATGGAAAGACAAATAAGTATTTTATTCAAGGTCATATCAAATCCGTCTTTCCAATAGTTTTGAAAAATTGGTTATTGATATTTATTCCACAATTATCCGTATCCGAGTACCAAATTAATTCCATCGTCTGACTAGATTTCAGAGATTGACTTCAAAGTTTGAAACTTTATGACGGAAAGATTCATGAAAAAATATTGGCAATATTTATCAAATGAAATGTTCACTTTTACTGATTCACTTTCTTCATGTTATTCTAAATGCATTGTGCATATACCTTTCTCTAGAAACAAATAACACTCATTGTGCAAAGAGTATAAGTTGAGTTGGTACTCTAGTGTTGGTGAGCTAGGCTGTGCTAGCTTTTTAGCGAGAAAAAGTTACCGGGGGGGCTAGCGTTAACCCAGCTTACCCCCCGAATTCAACTACAATTTGATTCTTAACAATTGGTGTGATAGCTCTGAAAACTTGTGTGCTAGGTTGTCTAGGTGTACTCTATTTGTGCTAGCATTTTGACAAAACAAATGCAACCAAGGGAGGGCAGCTCAACGGACCTTATCTTGTGTGTTTTAGTATCATGGGATGATGGCAATTCTATTCAATTTGTTCAGAAAATGTTTATTTCAAAAAATGTCGACTGTACACTTTTTTTTCAGTAGCGACATCTTTATTAGCTTACCGCGAACCATGAACATCCTAATGGCACGATTTTATAGGACGGGCGTGCAAGAGCAAGCATGCACTTTCATAAGTAGACGCCAAATCAGTTTATGACAAGAATGACAAGTAATCGTGAATTATTTCCAATAACTAAGTATTGTATTCTTATTTATACAGGGTGTCCGGAAATAGCGTCCGAATAACTTAAGGGGTGATTCTACATTGGAAAATAAGATTTTTTTCACATATAAACAATGTTCCGGAAATGCATAGTTTTCAAGACACATGGTGTCTTTCAAAACCACATTGTATGAATAATTAATTTAAAGTGTAAAAATCTCGAAAACGGTTGCTTATAGCAACTTCCAACAGAAGCATCATTTTTATGTGAAAATAATGTTATAATATTTTTTTACCCTAAACAAAGATGGTACGAAAAGGAAAAAAAATACTCACCAACACCAGAACTAGACACAGTCTTGACCAATGTCGCCACGGGCGTACCTCCAGATCCTTGTTGAAGAGTCTGTGCGAATACTTGGGTAGTTAAACCGTGAATGGTTTTTCCACTGCCACCAGCCTTAAATTAAGACAATTTGATAAATATCACACAATCAAATAAAACATGAGTTGTTTGGATGATGAATAAGACAAAATGTTGTGGTTCAACCAATTAATGTACTCAACTATTTTTGAGTTATACTACATGTCATAAAAATATGAACGTTCATTTATCTTCAATAAGAATAAAAATGATATAATGCAAAGTTCCATATCTCCCTTCGAAAAAGAAGCTAGCATGTCAACTCAAAAATTGAAATGTTCAAAATAAATGAGGCTACAATGATTATAAAGTACAGGGTGTCCCATTTTGGGTACTTTTGCGGGGTATCTCCGTTATTCTTATAGAAAGAAAGTTGCGGTTTTCGCGACAGTGTGCTACTTTTTCGTGAAACTAAAGATGCCGTTAACAAAATTTTCATAGCCCTTTTAGTTTTTAAGACACAGGGCTAAACTGAAAATGTTGCATTTTAGGGTATCTAAACCCAACTTTATTTTTTTAAATGGAACAGCCTGTATATTTATAGTCCATAAGATCTGTCTTTTCTTTACCTTTTCAAAAATATATGTGTATGCACTTTAAAAAAAAAAAAAATTTTAGCCTATAACTTTTTGACCTGACCCCGTATACAAATTCCGAAGGCAAAATCGAAAGTTATATTCTTTTCCCGTGGAACTCGATTCTGCCTTCGGAATTAGAATACGGGGTCAGGTCAAAAAGTTATAGGCTAAATTTTTTTTTTTAAAGTGCATACTCTTATATATTTTTGAAAAGGTAAAGAAAAGACAAATCTTATGGACTATAAATATACAGGGTGTTCCATTTAAAAAAATTAAGTTGGGTCCGATACCTTTTTGACCTGACCCTGTATACTAATTCCGAAGACAGAATCGAGTTCTACGGGAGTTATATAAGAAACAGTTTTCACATTTTCATAACTTATCTGATAGTTTAGATACGAGGGGTACCTTAAAATGCAACATTTTCAGTTAAGCCCTGTATCTTGAAAACGAAAAGGGCTTTGAAAATTTTGTTAACGGCATCTTCAGTTTCACGAAAAAGTAGCACACTGTCGCGAAAACCGCAACTTTCTATCTATAAGAATAACGGAGATACCCCGCAAAAGTACCCAAAATGGGACACCCTGTACTGTTTGTTCAACGCTTTTCTGCGGTTACGTCATAATCTTCTGTCTCTCTCGTACACATTTACAAAAATTTCACGTATGTCTGGACGAGGGTGGTTCCAATTAATTTGACAAATGTCACGTATAGAGCGATCAATCTACGACACACTGGCAAACGTCAAATACTGTGACGTAACCGCAGGAAAGCATTGAACAAACGGTAGGTATACAAAATTTAATTTTCCAAGGATTAAACTTTGGAAATGTTAGTGATCAAAAGTCATAGACTATAAAACAATACTACACTTTAAATATCATAGCGAGACTATTTTGTTCAACCCATGGTAGAAAGAAACAAGGTATGCCAACGCGCCTCTCGCTGTGACGTCAAATGCAACAAAGATACAGTGTTGCCATGTTGGCGATTTATCGCAATTGGACTACTTCTAGAAACCCCAATTCAAGACAAAATTTCAAGAAAAATCGCTAAGCGGTTCTTTAATTACTTACTTTGATTTTAGGTTATTTTTTGCTTCATCTATTTTGCTTAATATTAAACATAATTTAGTATTCAACTTATATTTTGAAAACGTTCAATTGCCAAGTGTACAGTATTATTTGCAAGTTGGCAACGTTGACTGGAGTGTCGGGGTGACAGGTGTCTCCGTGTATCTGGTACGAGTCTACATAGTCAGTTCAGGTAACTTTGATATTATTGATTTGAATTTTGAATATTTAAAGGAATAATTCGTCTTATCTTTCATTGCTACGTTCGTGATTTTGTTACCTAGTGACCTAGTCAGTTGAATCCATTTCCAAACCTCATCTGGTTTTTGATTGCTTGATTTTATCAAACTTCAACGAGGATGGGAAAGTTGGGGAAATAGTTAATGCCATACAAAGGAATGGGAACATGAAATTAATTTTCAAGGTATGTTTTTTGATCACTTATAGATAAGTATTTATAAATGGGATAATTACTACAGTAAATGAAACAACTTATCTGTTATGCTTGATAGCACTCGTGAAAAGCTACGTTCCTTTGTCACTATGGTTACTATAAACAAAAATTGTAGCGTCTGACGTCATTGCGCAATTTAAGCCAATTTTTCTCCGAGTGTCTGACATACCTTGTTTCTTTCTACCATGGTTCGACACAAAGTTTTGCTCACCTGTGCTACATTGCCTGCAGCCGCTGCCAACTTTTGTTGTTGTAGTTGATGTTGCTTTTTAAGCAATTGGGCAACTTCACTCTCTGTGACCGTTCTTGTAACGCCTCCTTTGCCCCCTACAGTTACCGTACCTTGTCTAACAAATTGAGCACGTGATGGCGCCGCTTGAGTGAATTGTACTACGGCTTGTTGACCACCGATGGTGACTGTCGAAGTCTTAGCGCTCTGGAATAGAAGGTAATGATGAGATCCTGTAATTGTTAATTTTGAACACTATCCATTTTATAGGTGAGTTTGTATCAAAGATACCCTTTACCTGTGCCAAGCTATTAGCATGAAGCCTTAGCTGAGTCTTCAACGTAGCTTGTCGGATCATTTGAAGCTGAGCTTGAAGCTGTTTATTTGGGGTTCCACCTGCAGTTGTAGCACCAGCTTTGGTAGCACCTCCAGCTGACACGATCAGCCGTTGTGTAGCTGCTTGCAACTGGGCGGGACTAAGGCCACTAACACTTACAACCGTTGATGTTTGCAGAGGTGATGCAATGATTCTTTGAGGACGAAGAACAGCTGAAAAATATATTTTTTTTATTTTCCCTGTCACTTATATTTTGTCAATTAAAATAAACTTACATGGTGGAGTACCCGGAGTACTGGCATTTACAGTGACAGTGGTGGTAGCTACAATGGGTGATTGTGAAACTATCACTTGGGTAGTAGGTAAGGCCACCACGGTTTGTACTCCAGAAGCAGAGTGGATAGTCGAAGTTCCTGAAGAGGAAGCTGCCGATTGGTTCGCCTGAACTGGTACTTGCACCTGTTGCTGAGATTGTTGAGTCACTCCTATTCGTAAACGAAGTACGTATGAACAGTTTTCAGCACATTCTAATAAATTTCATACCTTTCATCAGATGTATCTTCGCCATCTGTTCTGAAGCAACCGTCTTCTTCTCTTTGGCCAAACGCTCCGCCTTTTTGGCCAAAATTTCAACAGGCAAAATCTGGTGTTCGACATCAGTCCGACTACTCTCAAGTGGATTATTTCTAGTTTTATTCATTAGGGGATTATTAACCATTGTTCTGGTGGTTGGCATGTGCTTTTTGCGAATGGCTATCATTGACTCAAATCTAAATTTTCAAGTAAAGAAAAAAAAAACACATTCAAAGTAGAAGTAGAGTCGATGAAGTCACCATACTCATTATTTATTTATTTCCAATACTCTCACGAGATAAACGCCACTAATAATTGTTGGAGATCTCTTATGTTCATCAAAGTTATAAGCATTTGCTGTTTTAATTTGGAATAAACTTCTGTGTGATACATTTTTGTATCCATTCTTTCAAAGAAGTTAGTGAGCCGTTTGTGAACAAAATACCAATATTTTGTGCGTTTGTTTTCAAAGACAAGAGATTCACTAAACAGTCAGGTTTTGAAATCAAAGATTTGAATTACTTAATCAAAATTATCAAGTTCAAAAATGCATATTTCTCGTAATGAGAACCTAGTTGTAATTTGAAAATGTTTTGAATTTTTCATGTTCTGAAACCTGAGGTTTTTAACTCCGGTTCTGTGATCAACCAAACAACGTTTCGATCTGGAACAACCACCATCAATTTAATTATGTTCATCACGGACCAGGAACTTGATTGATTCAAATTTTTTGAGAAAATTTGGTTTGCATTACAGAATCATGATGATTACCTACGTTTCTATCCGGAAAATCCATCATCATGAAATATATTTTTTGTTCGGCCCTGTTTTTGTGAAATACATTTTATAAAAAACGTTAATATTCAGACTAGGGATATCATTTTATAGTAGGTACAAGCTGTTTTAAGTTTAAAGTATGATGAAACCAGAGCCGTATTTGTGATAATCCCTGGCGATGTCATTTTACAGTGTCGTATTCAAATTGTTTATTCTGTTCAGTGCATTTTTTAAAATGTCGTAACGTCGTCAGTGTAGTACATCCTTGGAAAGGGTATGAAGACTGTTTTAAAACATGAAGTTGAGGGTGATTATTCGAAAACATCATTAGAAAGGGTGGGAGGATTTTTTTAAAAATGATGACAAAAGATTTAGGTCCGTATTCAGTGTTTCGAAGATAGCAATCACATCACTTAAAACGGACACACTGTATATTATGAGATTTGATGCATGCTCTTTAAATAATTCATGATCTAAAAAGATCATAACGTTTAGTTCTTACTTAAACTAAATAGACATCTGGAGATTTAGGTCCGTATTCACTGTTTCGAAGATAGCAATCACATCACTTAAAACGGACACACTGTATATTATGGGATTTGATGCATGCTCTTTGAAGAATTCATGTTCTCAAAAGATCATAACGTTTAGTTCTAACTTAAACTTAATAGACATCTGGAGGATTTGTTGGACATTTATGCAGATGCAAGGTAACCCGCATTGTTTTTAATTGTTTCTACTCCCTCTAAATAATTTTTTTAATCAAGTAAGATTTCAGAACAATCAAAAAAGCGAAGTGTTAAACATGAACTAGGCTTGATAAAAAAGCTTTAGAGATGCAATTAGTTTTGTGCCCCAATTATAATTAAAAAAAACTGCCATGGGAAACATGGTTGCGCTAGTAAAAGTAACGTCTATATCATGATATAAATTAAATTTCAAAATAGAAAAACTCACCTTTCAGTGGTAATCCTTTTAAATGTAGCATTATTGTCCTGTGTGAACAACTGTGCGGTCCTTGGAGGTACTCTAGCTTTGTTAAGTATGGGCATTTTCGGTAGAATTTTCTTCTTTTTTTTTATTGCCTCTAAAGCACTGAATTTGCCCTCTTCTCTTGGTATTATAGTTGTCTCGAATCTGGAGATAAACGACATATTCAATACCAAGTGGACGACTTTCGATAGTAGTGATGTGATCAAATAGATTCATCTATGTATCCCGAAGTTGAAAAAATTGTTTTAGTTCAATAATATTTATTATAAAAAATGCCATGGAAATGATTGAGTATTAGCCGAATATAATAATATAGGCCCACTTGTAAAAGACCAGCAACGATGGTCGAAAGTTGAACTGGGTACAAAGAAGCACAGTATATTGTACTTGAACCCAGTTCAACGTTGAACCATCCTCCGGTCCTCAATTGCTAATAATAATAGTGAAAATTGAAGCTTCATTCTCACTAAAAATGTTCAGAAGATCTTAATTTACACTCCGATGATTCACTTAATATGAAATCAAACTGACCTTTGTCTACACTGTTTAGGCGACCTATACGTCACCGAAACCGTATTCACATAATCAGCAGCAAAATCCCAATTAGGTATATGCGCAGGAGATGATGAAATCAGATTCAGGGGCAACTTCTGGAACCTCGTAATCGCCTTCAAGAGCGTCATATCTTCAAAAATAGTCCATGGTGGGTATCTTGGATGATCCGGTCTTCCTGCATTTCCTTTACTCATAGCGGATCTCATCAATCCTCGATATTTCTGTAATTTTTCTCTTCGCATACGCAGCAGAGCTGGAGTATGGAATAAGGATCTGGGAGCGCTCAATGGTCCCTCCTCTTTCCGAGGAATCTTCAAGGGCCGTCGATAGTCTACGCCAAAAACGGTGTCATATCGACGTTTCAGGTCTTTTTTCACGTAAATTGGAGGCAATTGGCATTCAGTCATAGCAGTGTCATGATAAAGGAATGAAATATTTTGGTCGATGTAAACATCACTATCTTGTTGTGGGGGTGTCGGTGGACACCACATCTGAAAAAAAAACAATAAACCATTATCATTTCATTAAAGATAATAATAATAATAATAATAATCATCATCATTGTCTAACATTTTTTCATTAATAAGACAATATGACCTAAATAATATAGCATAGAAAATTAATACTAATATACTGTGTTTTTACAGTTCCTAAAAAATATTGAGTATGAACAGGGAGAGACAAAAAAAATCTTATAAAGAATGTTTCTAACCGTTCTAAAGTCGATAGTTCGTCTTTTCAGAGTATGTAATTCAAATCAACAAAAAATAAAGAGCCTAATGAAGGCGACAGAAAAAAACATTTTCTTATAGGAATTATATAAAATATATTACACGGTAAAAGTAATGACCTGAGGCGTGAATTAACTTGACTAAATCAAGAATTCACAACAAAAACTTGAAAAGTTATTTTCAACTAAGAGTTAACCAAACTGTCAAATTAATTCAATTGTTTTTTGAAGAAGAAGTGAGGAGATCACGTGTATTCAACGACTGATACTTGAATTCTCCTAATTAACAAAAAGGAGTTATGATGTTATATAGAGAGCGTCCGTCAGAATGAAGAAATGAATGAGTTTTATTGCATAATAATACCTGTACAATGTAGATAAATGAAACACGTCCTTTAATGGTTATTTATCTAACGCATGATAATTATAGGTGTCATTATTGATGTCATTTTGAACAAGTGAAGTGTGAAATAACACACTAGTGTGTTATAATTCATAACTCACTAGTGACTACTAGTGAGTTATGGACTATAACTCACGTTTCCGTGGCAAACAAACAAACAACTTATCACGTTCCCGTGGGAACCAAACAAACAATAACCTATTTTGACCAAAATGTAAATAATTATCTCACAAAAAAACTATCTCCTCCATCAGTTGGATAAAAAATTGTATGGCACTCGTGCGTTTTGTTCCACAAGTCACTTGAGAATTTTTCTCGCGTGACTTATTTTCAACACAACGCACTAGTACCATAAATAACTAATATGGTACGAGTGTGTTATACGGAAAGTGAGTCACGCGAGAAGGATTTATACAGTGACGGGTAAAACATGAAATAAACATTCAAATTCTGGGTTTTGATTTTGGGAAAACGCTCGGACACGTTGATTTTCATTTTTGGATGCGATTTTTTCAATGGCAAATTCATGTGTACAGGATACACGGAAAATAAGTTATGACTATCAACATTTTTACAATAATGGAAACACCTATTTTTTATTTAATTTTTGAACTCTGCGTGAACTTCGGAGTAAAGAGTGTTCAATAAAAAATACGATCAAGTCACCTCTGGATTTCTTTTTCTGTCATGAACGTAGGTCGTGGCTAGTTTGTATGGTTTGGCATCATGG
Organism: Orchestes rusci; assembly: GCA_958502075.1. Taxonomy (NCBI): domain Eukaryota; kingdom Metazoa; phylum Arthropoda; class Insecta; order Coleoptera; family Curculionidae; genus Orchestes; species Orchestes rusci. The sequence goes on from OY293307.1 coordinate 23,295,409, forward strand.
CATCTGTGACGGTTAAAAAGTGGATGTCATGTTATAATTGCGATGTTAGCCAAGACATACGTTTTTTGAAACAATTGCAATCCATAGGTGACTTGATCGTATTTTTTATTGAACACTCGTTATATTTCATATAATACACCCCATACCTATATCCAACCGTTTCGAGAAAATGGCCTTGTAAAGAAACATGTTATTGTTCTTATTAGTCCAATATTTGAATTTAATGTCCAATCAGGAACTTTAAAAAGTAGTAACTAAGCAACTCAAAAAAAAATCATGTGGTTGCCTATTTTTAAATTCACAGCCAAGAGGCAGAAATATAAACGATAGTTAAATAGGCGATTATGTTTTATTATAGCTAGTTGCCACTTATTTACGTTGCTGAATGATGATTTGATTCAATGTTTCAATCAATAAAGATATTATGGATTCAAAATGCAATTTTCTCGAAGAAGGTTGGATATAGAGGTATGGGGTATGTTGCATGAAATACAGGGTATTTCATTAAAATTGCGAAACAATTCGGGATGAGTTTCTCCGCTTCAAAATAAAAACAGAACTTCCTATAAGCATGTATCCAAATATGATTCGTCAAAGAGCTACAGGGTGTTGAAATTTTATTTTCATTTTTATTTCTTCTAATTGGTATTTCGGGGTTTCTTATCATGCGAAATTCGAATTTGATCTAGTTATGGCTCTAACTTGTAGGGTGCAGAGGGCGCTGCCTACACTTATCTTTAAGGATTTGAACAGCCATAACTTTCTTGGACGTCCCTGCATTATATTTTTATGTGAACAATATATTTCTTCATCATTTTTCCGCCGACAATGTATTCTTTTTAAAAATCGCTACGTGCAACCATTCCCAAGATATTTGGATTTGAAATTAGGAGTCGTATTCAATATTTCAAATCCAAATACATAAGAGATTTTGAAATTATGGCGAAGCACGGTGTTTCATTGACAGTGCCAAAAAATCAGGATGTTTGCCTGCTTAAAAATAAGAGAACTTCTCCAAAACATGTGTCCGGAATGCTTCGTTACTGAGCTACAGGGTGTTAAAGATTTTATTTATTTTTTGTTACACTTTTTTTCTAAATAATATTTGAATAAAAGTGTAATATGTAATAACTTCTGGCAGGTTACCTTCGCCTTAGTTTCAAAACCACATGTATTTATTTCAAATCCAAATACCTCGAGAATGGTTCCACGTAGCGACTTTTAACAAGAGTACATTTTTTGAGTACGAATGATAAAAAATCTGTTTTTTTTTACTCAAAAATATAATACAGGTACGTTCAAAAAAGTTATGACTGTTCATAACAGGAGAAATAATTGTAGGTAGCACCCTCTAAAAGTTAGAGCCATACTAAGATCAATTCGAATTTCGCATGATGAGACACCCCCTAACACCAATTTTCATCAAGAGGTCAATATCAGTCAGAAGTAGTTTGCAAACTGCAAATGCTGAAGGCTGATTGGCTCTGACTGGTTTGTGATTGTTCTACGAACAGACCTATTATTATCTCATAAAAAAACGATTTCATACACTTGTTGGATAAAACATTGTACTTATGCCACTCGTGTGTCGCTGGGAATTTATACTACTCGGTCTCAAGGCTTCGTGGTATAAACCTTTCTCGCGTGACTCATTTTCAACATAACACACCAGAACCATAAATAACGATTATCCAACAAGTGGAAGAAATCGGTTTTATTATGAGATAATAATCAAAAGCTTTGTGATCAAATCAAAGCTACTTGCGTCTCAGTACCCTATACATGTCAGAATGACTTGACAGTGACTTTTTTACTACTTTAAATTAATATGAATCTGGGTTATAATCCATAACTAAATAGTGAGCTAAGGATTATAACACACTAGTGTGTTATTTTATAGTTTACTTGTCTAAAATCACAGTCATAACTGCCAAGTGTTGAGTAAATATCTATAATATTGAATGATATTATCCAATCTTTATTTCTCACTTGTCCAAATTATATTCAATTTTCGTTGCCATATCTACCCAAGTCTCACGTTACTGGCCTTTCTGGTGCATATGCTTGAGATCAATTTTATTCGCTTGAGCCGACCACACAACATAAATTATCAAAGTCATAACTGTTTTTGAGGTTTTTTCGAACTTTTCAAATGCAAACCCACTAAATATATGGTGTATTTGAAGTTGGGGTTTTCCTTTTATTACTGGTAAGAATGCAAGACAACTAGAACATTTTTCAAATAAAATCATGTCCGAAAATGCTTTGTTTCCGAGATACAGGGTGTTAAAGTTTTATGAAAAAAAAATGCTTTTTTTGTCATAACTTCCCTGCCACTCCAGATATTTCCAACGTTTGTTAACTTCTTTTGACCATTTAATTTTTGATGTGAACGTTTTTGAAAAATTTCTACCAGTGGCGTTCGAAAAAGATTTGTGTTAATTTATTTTAGAGAAAAAAATAGTACGGCTCTGCTTTTTCTTGAAATCAATATAATTTCGGAAATACTCATTTACTTTGGAGTTAATTTGGTCTCCTGATATTTTTTCGTACGACGAACGGTAATTTGAAAAATTTTCCAAAACTTTCATACCGATGATTTTGCAAATCTTTTGAGATAGTGGTGTTAACGAGACTTCAGGAATACCCCGAGGAATAATTTTGAAACAGCCCCTGTAAACTTAAAACTGCAAAAAGATTGCAAGCATATTGAGCATGTGCACTGAACAAATCTGAAGTCTATATTTTACAGGAGCAATTTCATTAATCTCATTTATCGAGAGATTTCTGATGAAATCTTCGTAACTCTTCTATTTCAAGAGATTTAGAAAAATGATCTTGATGATGGTGGTAGAAAATGTTCCAAATAACACGATACATAGATCTATTTGATGGGTTTGAATTTGAAAATTACGAAAAAACCTCAAAAACAGTTTTGAGCTTGACAATTTATATTGTGTGGTTGGCTGAAGCGAATAAAATTGATCTCGAGCACAAGCACCAGAAAGACCAGATTTTCCTCAAACAAACCAAAGAACAGTCAAATCGGTCAAGGGATTACGAAGTAATAGGCAATTTATGCCCAGTTTCTCAACATCAAATTGACAGCAATGTCAACTTATGGATCCGATAACTTGGTATAGGCTGAGTTCGGGGAGCACGCTATTTGCGCTATAGGCCGTGGAAGTGTGACGTCACTGACAGCTACTTTGGGTAAAAACAAACTTTTTCGCCATCTGGTTTATCGTGATTCACTAGCTTATTTTATCTAAAATAATTTTCTGAGCCTCAATAAGCATTTAAAAGCTCAAGTTGAAGAGTATAGAAGTATATTGTGCAATAGTTCATATTTGCCGGTATTTGTCGGTTACCGTCCGATTAAGTGATATTTTTGAAAAATTCAAAGACGAATTATCTGTCTTCAAAAAAGGTGAAAAAAGTTTTGAAAGTGGGCATGTTTTCAAAATGGATTTTGGTGGTACCTTAGGAATCCTGAGAGGAGATTAAGTATTGGCATTTTGAAAGCTTAAAAGCACGTTTTCCTTTTGTAAAAGCAATTTGAATTGGAAAGTCTCTTTTCAAATGGGAAAATCAATACAGATTATATAAGAGCTGACGTTTGTTTTTACCCAAATTCGAAATGTCATCTGTCAGTGATGTCAATACTTACCCGGTCTATTTGGTGCTACGTAAACAGTTATTTTTTTATTTAAAGTTACAGGGACACATAAAAATTGGGTTGAGGTTGATAAAAAAAAAATCAAATGGCATAAAGTGATCGCTAATTGAAATTAAAAGATAAAATATTTGATAAAAGACTTAGTTTTCTCGATTGAAGAAGGATTTTGATCATCAATTCCAAAATTATCAGCACTCTCTATTCTCAAACGTTTTTTTTCACGAATCACAGTTCAATTTATGACTATCGTAATAAGACATGTTTGCCAACGTTTAACCTACAATTTTCATCCGTCACCGTAACTTTAAATAGGCCATTTCAAAAACCTGTCAACATAACGTCAAAATTGACAGCTTGTACCGTAAACAATACATATTTACAACAAAATCAATAACTTGTGGTAAGCACCAGATAACTAATTATGTCCATGTTAGTTGTTTTTGGAAAGTCCTGAGGGCTTGCATCAAAGTCTGAATCACTCTAACTGAAAGGGTGTTTGTTGTTAATAATAAAAATTTTGTCTTTGTATCAAAATCTAAATTCCTTGGCTTCTAGCTTCTAACTTCGCAAAATAATTTCACAGCTTTTCAGGATCAGAATCTCAACAAAACCATATTGCACACTTGGCATCTCGGAAAATGTCTCAGAAAGTGAAGGAAAAAAGTGACAATTGGAGGTTAATGTTTGTTAACGGTAGAATCAGCTGACTTTTAGGTTATGTTCTGGAATGGCCTATAAAAAATGAACTTTATGTTAGAGGGTATTGACGTAGCACCAGATAGCGCAAATAGCGTGCTCCCCGAACTCAGCCATGATATCATAGTATAATAAATAACATGATAATATAACCAACAACATATGCTCACGCGCAGGTTTCGCTGACGTCACTGCTTGTCCGAACCTCAAAATTCATAGGTTACCTAGGTAACTGGGTTACCATGATACTAAAACAAACAAGATAAACTCTCGCACATCTCCCTTAGAAGTCATCTGGGGCGAGTTCAGAAACGTCACACCCGTTGTGAGTGTGATCCAAGTGTCAAACACTAACCCTTCAGATACGGCAAGTCGTTTTACTTTTTATTCATCTGTGCTTATAAAGTGTCATACAAACAGTTTTTATGATACTTTATGAGCAGGGTTGAATAAAAAGCAAAACAACTTGCCATATCTGAACGGTTAGGGTTTGACATTTGGATCACACTCGCACCGGGTGTGACGTATCTGAACTCGCCTCAGGTGACCTACCTCCAACCTATTATATGTCAATGTCTCGCGGGGATGTCATGCGTGGGATTTTTTATGACGGATTTTGAGGGCCTCTTATGTTCCTAAACCAACAATGTATCGCAACTATTCAAAAAAATTATGTTGATGGATTTTTCCATAAGAACTCATGTGTTAGAGAGAAACAAAAAATACATTTTTAATAGGATTAAAAACAACCACCTCTTTTTTAATTAGTGCGATACCTCGTTGTTTTAGGAACATAAAAGGCCCTCAAAATCCGTCATAAAAAATCCAGGACCGTATTTAAAAAAACAAAGTTGATGATGGCTGCTCATAGACGAAACGTCGGTTCTTCAATTTAATAACGCTATCTTGTAAAGGGCAAAAAGTGGCAATGAAGAAGTTCCATTCATTTCAAAATATCTCTTCAAATGTGGTCAGAAAAAAATGAAAACAATTTTGAAAAATTTCGGTATTTTTCGGATAATTTCGGACTTAGTCGGAATTCCTAGGCTTTTAAAACGGCATTTTGTTAAGCATCAAAATACGCAACTTTGCCTCCATTTAACCGACCTTGCATCTCTCACGGTTTTCAAGATCCCCATGATAGACATCCTTATCTTGGACACACTGTATATCTCAAAACTGAGTAGAATAAATGAGTTCGACTGAATAACAAAAAAGTTTATAAATAACATGTACTTTAGCATGCGCGTAATTTCAAAGTCCCTGCAATCGATTAATATTTTCGATGCGTCGCGACGCTTTACTCTTGGTAGGCGTCGAATTTTTTTAACTGTGAAAAATAACTACTCGACCTAATACATTGACTACTTTTTACAGAAATCAAATATTCCTATTCGTTTCCGAGATATTGACGTGGGGACTTTTAAGTGAAAAGCCCTGTATACCTATAGTATTAGTAGGGTTCAAATGAGATGTTTTGTTAATAGTTTTTTATATGTTTTTCTCATCAACTAAAATTTTTTTTGTGATACTTATTTACGAGGTAAGAATTGTTTTCTTTGTAATAACCATTTATAGGGTAAGAACTGTTCCTATTTTTCAAGTGAAGGGATTTTTATTTGTTTATTAATTTATTCTCAATACATTTTTTCGACACTAGACTTGTTTTATTTAAATACTTTATTTTATAGAAAATATGTTAACAATAAAGAAAAAAAAACATTGGTTCTTTATTTTAAAAAGAATGTTGCACTTTTCTCAGGTAACTATATATTGTTGAATTTGAACTAAAATTTATTTTTACACAAAATCCATCAGAAAAGTGCAAAATCTTTTTAGATGAACACGGATTGTTTTTTGTTTCACATCGAAGTAGCATGCGAGGTGCGACTTGCAGCCAGGAAGCATGCTACTTACTTGACCTTCTCCAACAAAGATAGTAAGAATGATTACACATTCCAGTGGCACCATGCGATGCCACTCAGATGTGAAATAATTCATATTATCATATTTGTATTGGTTTTGAAATATTTAGCATCCTCCAGGCAAACAAGTCGCATATCACATGATAGGTACTTTGATGTGAAACAAAAACAATACAAAATGTTGGTTTCAAAAAGCCCGCCAAGACTGTTAGTTTCTCCTGTAGCCAAGGGTGGCGCCAGCGTAACACTGTCTCCAAAGTGTATCATATAATTAGTAACTCTCTTTTTTTTTATTTCTCTATGGTTTCCTAAGTAACTCGGTTACCATGATACTGAAACAAACAAGATAAATTCTCGCACATCCCACTTCAGAAGCCATCACGTGACCTACCTCAAATCTTAACGAGCAATGTCACGCGGAGACGTCATGCGTGAGCCAGTTCAAATTTTAACCAGCAACCAACCTCACTTTTGGCTCGCGGTGACGACATGCGCGGCTTGGTTCTAATCTCGTCCAGCAATTGATCATATCTTGTGTGTTTTAGTATCATGTGAATTACCTATCAAATTATACAATACGATTGCCCACTATGCAGTATGTCGTAGGTCGAAAGATGTATGCGAAGTTTAAAATTCTTGATTTCGAAAACAATTTTACATTACAAAATGATAGTGGGGTATAAATGAGGCGAATTTCTGTCGTTGAGACAGAAACGGGTTGACGTGAGCTGTGTCGCTACTTGTTGTTTACTATACTATGATAATATCATTGATTTAGGTTGTTTATCGAATCAATAGACTTATCGAAAAGATATCTTGTTATTTAGAAACTGGGGGTTGGTGATATCAAGTTTGACGGCCTGTAGCTGTCTTATTTGCCAACTCAGAGAGAAATATCGGGGAGCAATTTTGTAGAGAATATAGCATAGTATAATAAACAACAAGTAGCGACAGCTCCATATACCTAAAGGTTGTCAAATTTCGTCTGTCTCAATGACAGAAATTCGCCTCATCTATACACTGCTAACCTTATGAAATGTAAAATAAAACCATACTGTAGCCGATTCCATGACTTCAGTGATACTGATACATAGGTGAATGGACAATTTGCATACATTTTCAAATGACTTGAAATGTTATATACGTATTCTCGACATTATTTGGAAGTCACCAGCGAAAAAATATTTCCGAAATACTCAAAAATATACTTAATAAATAAAAAAGAAGACGCGAATTCCACTGCATGATCGCAAAAGGGGTGGGGCCATATTACCCTCCCGAGAGAGAGAGAGTCATCTCAGTCAATACGTCAGACGGAGATAGATAGTGTATTCTGTGACGTATTGGATGTTGATTGGCGGTCTTTAATCGGTGATCACTACATTATTAGAGGCCGTAGGTTGATTTTTTAAACATCAATGGCATCAGTACTTACTAATCCTTATATTTTTCATATTTCCAAAAAATGTGCAAATTGTCCATTATCAATCAAATTATACAATACGATTAGCCACCATGCAGTATGTCTAAAGATTTATGCGAAGTTACAAAGTCTTGATTTAGAAAACAGTTTTACATTCCAAAATGTTAGCAGGGTATAAATGAGGCGAATTTCTGTCATTGAGACAGAACGAAATTTGACCACAGATATATGAAGCTGTCGCTACGTGCTGTTTATTATACTATGAATATAGGCCCAAATCAATGGGGATAATTTTGAAGATATGTCGAATTTCTGTTTTTACAGTACCGTTACGCCCACTTGCGATCCTAGAAACTTGAAACTTGTTATTTCCAGCATTTTCTCTTGGGCATATTACTATACAGATTTCCTATTTTTTTTGGCTCTCTTTGATGAATAGTTCACGAGAACTAGCTCCCTGTCGTTGAAAATGTATCACCCTGTGCACAAAACATCCAAAAAAATTTGTGGTGGGACTTGGATTTCAACCAAAGTAATTTAAAAACGTGGTGTTGAGAGCCATCACATTTCCGCCACGATCAAAAAACGCTTTGGTGGCATCATGTTTTCACCTGATGAATGTGAATGGTGGAAAAAAAAACACTCCCATGCATTTATGTTATACAGGGAGAGTCTAAAAAAAGTGCGCATTTTGTTATGGTGGATAAAGTGTAGTGAGATAATCACTTTTTTAAGGGAACATAAATATTGTCCGGCAACGTTTCATCAAACATAAGAGAGTGTTAAAAGTTTGGGAGTATTTCGATTTTTTGTCTGTAGACACACCTTAAGCGATTTGGTTGAAACTGGACCGGACCTAGAGCAAATCCAACTTATAATTTTGAAGAAAAAGGTGGTAAGCCACTGAGTTTTCACAAAGTAAAAATCATTTTTGGATTTTCCGTTCAAGCAAAAAAGGTAACCTGATTTCGTTCGTTGGAAAATCAATCGATTTCATAACCACTGCTTGAAATGTTGAGCTTTTTTGCATAGAAAGGGACGACATTCTTGACAATTTTGATAAAATCGCTGGAGGCCTTTCGAATCTACCGACAAAAAATCGAAACTATTATTCTTAGTATTATTATTTTTTTGACGAGACGTTTGCGGAAGCATCTTTATCTACAAAAAGAGTTTTTGTTGTGTGGAAGCAAGCCAAAGGAAAAAAGAAAGAAATCCACGTTATTCATTATTCTAAAATGCAAGTTACATTTTGCTAAATAATCCAGTAACCATGTCGACTGAAAAACCATACATTAGATCCGGTAGTTTTGATTTTTCGCTGACTGGTTTATGATGTTGGCCCAATGAATAATCAAAGTTTTCGACCTCTAGCGCCGAGCGCAACATTGTGAATGACTAAGGGCCGATATTTCAATGTCCATGTAAGATTAAGGTACACTTAAAGGTTATTTTGGACCTTGAATTTGTCTCCTGTGAGTGCCATGTTTCAATAGATCTGTCCACAAGAAAATTAATAAATGTACAGCTGGTTCGTAAAAAAACTGGTATTGCTCATAGAAATGTTTACAAAATTGAGCAGTGTAATATTAGTTTTGACAAAACTATACAATAGTGACATGTCATTCAAGTGAAAAGTTTGGGTATGTTATGATGTATGTATGTGAATAATTGATTAATAATTGATTTGAATCAGGTAGATTTGCAAATTTTGATACACACAATCGATCAATTCAATATTTTCGCTTTAGTTCCTGTACTCATGTAAGGAGTCATTTGAAAAAAAATATTCAAAAGTATCAAGCTGGCAAAAATATGACGTCATACTTTTTTGTTTTTTCAAAACAAATATTACACTGCTCAATTTTTTGAACATTTCTATGAGCAATACCAGTTTTTTTACGCTAGCTGTACATTAAAAGTAGTGCAAAACAAATATTTCGATATGATAATAAAAATTCGAAGTGTGCTTGAAAAAAAATCAATCCTAAATACAACAGCAGCCGTTAAAATTGAGTAGTTTGGTTTAGCGAACAAAACGCACTGTGACGTCAGATACCTGCTGCTGGAGAGACGGAACGTACTTATATTCAATTATTATGACGTTGGCTGTCAAAACAATGGGGGGTATGATTTAACGTTTACGTCAACTTAACGTATGCATTTCACCATTGTTGACAAAGTGCTTCCTTTCATTAGCTTTCAAACGTTTTCAAAATTCCGTCTCACTGCCGTAAACCATGATTTTCTTTTTGCTGTTTGCTTTGGGTACTCACAAACATTTTCGTTAGCGCCCTATACATGTCGGTTTGTCCACTCAGGCACAAAACACCACTTTCTTGCCACCATAATATTATTTATAATGCCGAACCGTGTATAACACCAGTCATATTTTATTTATCTATATCTATGGCTACAGTACGTTACCTATGACTACAGTGAATAAGCGCGTATGTGACGTCACACCATTTTTCTAGCCTCTACGCGTTTTCGCAAATTTGTGTAACGAATAACGCAGCAAATATCTGACCAATTTTTTTTGGAACTTTATAGGGGCTTATGTTATACCTATATCTACCATTTTCAATAAAAAACTAACTTTTGAGCACAGACTCATTGCGACACTCACAATCGTAACTCCTTATAAACGTCATACGACGAAACTGCGTAATGTTTGGAGTCAGTTTGGACCCAAAAAAATGGCGTCCGTCAATTTGTAATGATTTGTATCATTGCGGATCTTACTGATTTTGTGAATTTACCATCGGCAGTAATCAATAAACAAAAATTAAATTTAAAATAATATTTTGTGAATTTAACTTCGGCAGTAATCAATAAACAAAAATTAAATTTTAAATAATAAGTGATAAAGAAAGATCATGAATTCCGCACAACCTAAAAAATTGTTACCTAATTTGACAGTGACGGTCATTTTTTTTGTTGTCAAAAGGTCGCAAAACAACTCACATCCTCTCTTTTCCCTTATCAAAAGGATGTTTCAATGACATTTTAGCGCGATTCTTTTCATCCAGTTAAGAATCTAATGTGAGTGTCGCAATTGAAACATGGCACTCGAAAGAGACAATTCAAGGTACAAAGTAACCTTTCAGTGTACCTTAATCTTAAATGGACATTGAAATATCGGCCCTTATTTTTCGATTATAACTATGTAGGACTTTTTTTAAAGTAGACTAGATTTGCTGCAATTTGGGTTTAGAGCCGTCTCTGTAGACCTAATAGTTTTTAAGATACAGCTTTCCAAAATGTAGCGTTATATTTTCAAACTTGAAAATGTTAAAATAACGGACTATCTAAACCTATTTTCTGCGGCAATAAAACAACATATTATCTACCTGGAAAGGGTCTGCAGCCAGTTTCACTCTTTCTTTTTCAAAATCTAAGGGTTGAGTCAAGCCCTCCCTGCTACTGCAGATGTTCTGAGTAGAGAGACCGTCGAGAATCAAACGGGTCTTTCAAAGAGGACAAAATCTACTTTCAGTTGATTTGAAACATGTATTTAATTTACTTTTTTGAAATTAAAATAATTATGTATAATAATTCTTTTCTTTCGGAATTAGCAAGGTGTGAATTTTCCGAAGAAAATATTCGAGTCGAGATTCCCACAGAACAATGAATGTATATTATGTCAACTAGCCTTGAGACACCTTCCAGGTAGGCACCATAATAATAAATAATGTTTATGTAGACATTCACAAGTGTAAAAAAATAACGCTAAATTTTGAAAATCTGTTTTTTGTAAACAATTAGGTCTACAGAGACCATTCTGATCTCCAATTGTAGCAGATTAAGTCTACTTTAAAAAAAAGTTTCATAGTTATAATCAAAAACTTGGTCGTTCAGGGTTAAAATAGGCAAAAACTGGATAAAATGATTATCAACCAGTACATTTCTGCGTCGTGGCAACTCTGTTAAGTCATAGTTTAATGGATTAAAGATGGATGACTCTAGTAGCAATACTTCCAGTCACGGACCTATATAAAAACTGGACTGCTAATGCATATGGCCAACCTTGTCAAAATTCACTGAAGCATGGGCGCCGCCATGATGAGACAATTTGAGTTGGTATCTCTGCCACCGAGGCGCCTTAGCGCTTTATTTAAGCGGTCCTACTGGAATGACATGATTCGCTGTACTGCAGCACAGTAGTAGTCTAGAGAAAAAACATATATTTCTTTCGCTTTATCGCAGAAACATTGATGCAGTGCCGGAAATTATCATTTATGTCATTTCAGTGAGATCGCTCGAGAAAAGCGATGCAGCGCTGCAATTCCTCTTATGCGGCCATTGAAAAATGCAGAATGACAGGTGATTGTTCTGTTTTTGAGGTTATGTCACCTATTATTTCGATTTGGATTTTGGATTATTGGATTTTAAGAAGATACCTATAGGTATTCAAAGTTCAATATTCACATTGTGATTTTGTGCAGGGTTTTTGACATTATTTTAGATACTTATAAAACTATGAACCGTTTTGTATTGGATTATGATTAACATAAAAATGCGCCTTCATTCAACTCAATTTTTCAAAAACATCATTACCTATAGTGTCCTTTCAACAGCATTATAAGTAGCGATTGTAGCGAATACTTGAGCGAATAGCACTTGATCTATTGTGCCCATATATCTATTAATAACTTTATGGGAAGCAATTCTACACGCTTGAAGCCAGGATGAGATAGAAGATCCTGCTGTACTGTATATTTTTCGCATAAGTCTATCCTTTTCTACCGCCTGGGGACGGTTCCCAGGCGTTAGAAAAGGATAGACTTATGCGAAAATTATGCGACAAATATACAGTACAGCGGGATCTTCTGTCTCATCCTGGCTTCAAGCGTCGCTCGTTGTTCAAATGGGACGGTTCCCATATAGAGTTAATAAATATATGATTGTACCTATTTATACAGGGTGGTGCAACCAAGATGGGGTGGACGATTGTGGGAAAATGGTGACAGATTTGGATAATTTTTTGTTTGTTTATCATAGTTAGTCGAACAGGGTATGTTTTAAAAATATAGCCATAGTACAGGGTTTCCCAAAAAGTTTATGGCAAACCAAACTTGTATTTTTTTAAATGGAACACCCTGTATATAAATTGATATTACAATTCTTCCTTCAATTTTGAACAAAAATTGTGATACAAGTAATGTCATTAAATTCAACCGTTATCGAGATATCGCGTTTTAAAAATCGCATTTTTGCAACTTTGACATGCTATAAAAGTCAAACTATTCAAGTTAGAGGAAAATGGTTTGCACTTTCCTATCTTAACTTTTCAAGAGCTCTTCTGTCATTTGGATAGAAGGTAACGTCAACTGTCAACTTTTTTCGGCACATTTTGACATTTTTTCACAAGAATGAATTTAATCTCCTTGAATAGCTCTTAGGAATGTGCAATCCATTTTTCTCTAACTTGAATAGTTTGAGTTTTATAGCATGTCAAAGTTGCAAAAATGCCATTTTTAAAACGCGATATCTTGATAACGGTTGAATTTAGGAACATTAGTTGTAGCACAATTTTTGTTCCAAATTGAAGAAAGAATTGAAATATCAATTAATATACAGGGGGTTCCATTTAAAAAATACAAGTTTGGTTTGCCATAAACTTTTTGGGACACCCTGTACTATGACTATATTTTTAAAACATAGCCTTTTTGACTAACTATAATATACAAAAAAAAAATATCCAAATTTCTCACCATTTTCCCACAATCGTCCACCCCATCTTGGTTGCACCACCCTGTATACATACTATTTCGTAACGAGTTTAACATGGACCCTGGAAAATAGGTATAGGTACTTGAGATAGTCGATATTTCCCGATTTATGCATTCTGCGGTTTTAAGAATTGATAAAATAATATTCTCTTCAAAATGCACAGAAACAACGAGAACGAGAAGGCACAGACACTTGAAGAAAAAATAGAAATATTCACCAATATCCTTCGTCCTTTATCTTATTATTTATTTACCTACTTATATTTATATTTTATATTAATTAATATAACCTCGAAATCAGACATTACCTAGCTTTATGTAAGGTTTACATTCAATTTTGTTTTCGAATTGGAAGTGTCAAATTTCCGCTTGGCAAAGATGAATCATATGCTACCATCTACATTCAATTTGTGTCACGCTTACGCCAAATTTGATATGATAGTGACATATGAGTCCCGTTTGCCAAGCGGAAATTTGAGAGTTCCACTTCGAAATGAAATCTAATGTAAATCAGGCATTACAGATTTCTGCATTTTTCAACGATGGCACCACTGAAAATCAGAAGCACCTACTTAAATTGTCTCATCATGGCAGCGCCCATGCTCCAGTGATTTTCTTCTCATTGCATTAGCAGTCCATTTTTGTTTACTAAGTCCGTGCTTCCATTACATTAGTCCATAATCTATATCAGAGCAGTCGCTTCTGACATGTATCGCCGAGAAAGTAAGTTTTTTTGAAAAAATTCAAGGTAACAATGGTCCTTGTTAGTGATGAGGTAATTAATATAATGTCTCAAATAAGATAAAATAGAAAATAACACGAATGCTCCTTTTTTTGTTCTTATTTCTGACTTTTTACCACTAGTTGGGCGAGATGATGAAATGTACATACTAACTTGTTTTTCTTCTTGTATGCTTTTAGGGAATTAAGTTACGTTTGGTTTTCTCAATTTGTTAGCCAAAATGTTGCTCCATTGAATAAGGGTATTTGTCTTGTTAAAACTACGTATCTGTATTTTCTATGGAGTTTTTTCCTTCACCATCGCCATCTTGCCCCACTCTCCCCATATCTTATTCAAATGATGAAAAAGTTATAGACAGGTTTAATAGAAAACATATTTTGTGTCCTTATAGTTATTTTCCTTTTATAAATCATTATACTGCATTCATTTATTTCAATTTTAATCGATGCGGTCGGTTGGGCATTATTGTCACCACAGGCTTGGGTGAATGTAATCCCATTGAACAGAATCAAAGAATTAAATAGGAAGTATGTATACATAAGTAAACCTTACCCAATAATTGTTCTTCAGAAACGTAAAATATGTACAACGTATTGCACTACGGAGCTGTCTTCCCAATAATCAATTTAGTTTTCCAAACTAAGAACTTTCAAGATCTACGAACAGCTATGGGTAGTGATCACAAAAATCGAAATCTATAGCAACGTGAATTGATGCATAGAATAATGTTTAATTGATGATGAGTAATGCTGCCCAGCAACCGTACAAGTAAAAAAGGAGTAAGTTCAAAAAGTGAAGCGCTACTTTCGTTTTATCAAGGCAGTTGATCTGAGCTCAACAGGAAATTTTGGGACTCAAGAGCAGTAGATTAACATGGGGAATGCCTTGCACCTATAGTGGCTTGACTCATTGGGCATATAAAAAAAAATTACATCAATGAGACCTGGGTCGCCATGTTTAGGCGTATGTGACCACCGATATATACAGGGTGTTTACGGTCTTGTGATTTTTTCTTTAATGTTCTTTTCTACACGTTAAAAGAATATGATTAACGCTAAAACGCCTTAGCAAAAGTCGAATAATAATAATAGTCAATAATAATTATAATAATAATAATAATAATTCATGGATACGTCGAGCGAGACTTTGCGTTCTACAACAGGGCGATAACTTTGAACAACTGCTGTAATAAAGCAGTAATTTTGCAATTTAGTGTCATCATTTTTGAAAATAAAATCGTACAAAAAATTCATTACCTCTCTTATTATTCAACTTTTGCTAAGGCGTTTTAGCGTTAATCATATTCTTTTAACGTGTAGAAAAAAACATTAAAGAAAAAATCACAAGACCGTAAACACCCTGTATATAGATATTTCGAAACTTGTCACATTTAGCATTTATCCACTGTCAATATGTGGTTGCTCCAGGGGAAAGGGGAAGGTAAGATTGGTGTCTCACGCCCGATGATAGGAACGATAAAAATCGTGTGTGAGTCCTTCCGGGTGCGCACCAGGTGCGCCACAGACCGTTCCTGGAAAGCCCTTATGGTAAACACAATAAATAACTGTCAAAATCGGATGATGTTACGCCTAAACATCGCGGAATCGAAATTCTAAGGCACATTTTGTCATGGTAAATAGAGTAAATATATTTGGGCAACAATCTTTTTCAACTTTGCCTCAATCGATTTGATTCAAATTTTTCAGTATTCAGAATGTCCCGCATAAGAATCGACACAGAGCAGGAGCATGTGGGGAAACCCAAAATATATTGATTTAACTCACGCCTTGCAAGTGAGGTTTCAAACACCTTGTGAGTGCACAAAGAGCATTAATTAATCGATAGTAATGGACAATTTGCATACATTTTCAAATGACTTGAAATTTTATATACGTATTCTAGACATTATTTGAAAGTCACCAGCGAAGAAATTTTTCCGAAACACCCAAAAATATATTCAATAAATGAAAAAGAAGACGCGAATTTCACTGTATGATCGCAAACGGGGTGGAGCCATATTACCCTCCTCAGAGAGAGAGAGTCATCTCAGTCAATAGGCCAGACGGAGATGGATAGTGTATTCCGTGACGTAGTAGATGTTGATTGGCGCTCTTTGATCGGTGATTACTACATTATTAGAGGTCGTAGGTTGATTTTTTAACTTACTAATCCTTATATTTTTCATATTTCCAAAAAATGTGCAAATTGTCCATTGGAGTTCAATCGAGACGTTCTAAAGGGTTGATAAGGTATGATACACCCTTAAAATGAGGCAGAACTTTTTAACCCGTTGGCAGACTCGAACAACTATTGTTTCATTTTAAGGGACATTTAGTTTCAAAACTTTTCTTACACTTGTTATTTTTCAACAAAAAAATTGTCGTTTTCAGCAAAAACTCAAATATCTGAAGACACGTACTGTAGCTGTCATATTGAAAATCGTCGAAAATACCAACGTTGGCTATGAATTGAAATGACAGACTCTACAATAAGCTAAAAAGTTGAAATGAGAATCAGTTAATAGGAAAATTAAGGTAATAGTTTGAACAATAGAAATAACAAACTAAGAAGTTACAGTAATTGTTGAAAATGTTCACCAAAAGGTCTATCATTTTAAATGAGAGTGCATTTATTCCCATTTGAGGTACTGGTGATCATGGAGGCCAAAATTGTGAACAATTTTCTCTTTTAATCCATTTATTTGGATACTGGTGTAAAAAGTTTTCAACATTATTATCAAAATAAGGCGATGTGCCATCCTACATTAACTAATGTTCCAGTTCAAGTTGTAGTCAAGTAGATCCGGGAAGTGTTTTGGAGAAACTTCAAATAGAGCAGTTAAATGGCGATGAATAAAACTGATTCATTATTATAAACTCACGTAGGAGATCTCGAAGAAAAAATGTCCGGGCTATATGGACAATACAAAACAAGAATCACTAATTAAATGACTTGTTTACTAAATGGTCAAGTCTGACGTCTGATTTCATACCAAACGTTGGAATTTTTGGCGAGTTTTGATAATATGACAGTTACAAAACGTATTTTCGGATATTCGGATTTTTGCTGAGAATGAGTTTTTTGAAAAATAACAAGAGCAAGCAAAGTTTCAAAACATGATTCCCCATAAAATAAAACAATGTTTTTTCAAGTCCACCAACGGATTAAAAAAATGTCTCGTATTTTAAGAGTGCATCATCCCTTATCAACACTTTAGAACACCTCGATTGAGCTCCAATAACTGTCAATAAATGATCTTAGTAAACTTAGAATGTGTACCAAAATTTGGAGTATGAATTGTCTCGAAATGTAAAACCCCACTTGGGAGGCGTCAACTTGGGAGTGCGACTTGCTATACAGGGTGTCCCAAAAAAAATCCCCACCATTCAGGGGTAGACTCTACGACAAAAATCACTCATATCAAAATTTCGAAAAATGCCTCCTTATGAAATTATGGCCATTTACCTATTTCTTGGCCTCCTAGGTCCCCGGATCTCAACCCAATAGACTTTTGGCTTTGGGTATATCTGAAAATACTGTTTACCATGTCTTAATGGAGCTTTAGCAAAAATTGATAACGAAACAATAAGCAGAGTGGAAAACAATTTGTAAATTTGGATGTTCTTGTTTTATTATGTGTTTAGTTAATGAATGAGTTTAAATTGAACATGATTTAATTTCCGGCATTCGGGATGACTATAATTTCATAAGGAGCCATTTTTCGAAGTTTTGGAGATTTTTTGGGGACACCCTGTATATACAGCGTGTCCCAAACCCAATCCAAACTAACCCTGTATATACAGCGTGTCCCAATAACTTCCTACCAAACGGAAAAAAATGTTTAATATTGATTTTATGGAAAAACTTTCTGTTAATAAAAAGTTCTGCTTCGTGAGGAAATGAAGTTCCATTCCTAAAGAATTGTCTAGAATGTACAGAGAGGCTCAAATATCTGAATGTAGCAATTTTTCATAAAACAATCCTTTTTGAAAAAGTGATTTTACGACTATGGTTGTTGTGTAAGACTACTTAATTATTTTTAAGCATTTTTTCCAACATATCAGAATACGGGGTGAGCAAATTTAATTTTAAATTAAAACTTACACGATTTTCCATCTCCATGACTTGAGTCAAGTAATTCATTACTTAATACTTTTTACATAAACATTAATCTCAGTCACTATGTTTACCATTACATACGAAAAGAACTGATAAAAAAAATAATTTAGTAGTCCCACACAACAACCATGGTCGTACAATTACCATTTTGAATGAGGTTGTTTTATGAAAAAAATCCTAGTTGAGTTTTCAGAACTGAAACTTTATTTTCTCGTGAAGCAGAATTTTTTATGAAGAGCTACTTTTTTCGTAAAATCAATAATAAACATTTTTACCATTTGGTAAGATGTTACTGGGACACGCTGTATAGGTAAGATGCATTAAATCATATTTTGGGTTCTCCTACATTCTCCTGCTCTGTGTCGGTTCTTATAAGGGACACCCTGTATATCTGGGCTTCTTAGCCAACTTTTTGAGCAATTCGTTCGAGTTCAACTTTTCCAGACCTGAATCAGAGCGACTACATTTTTTTTTCTTAAGAAAAAAGTGAAAAGCGAATGGATTTTCACAAAGTAAACATAATTTTTTGATCTTCAGACAGCTTGAGTTTTTTCTTCGATCAACTTTTTTTTCGAGATGAATATTCACTCGTGTTCAAACTCCAAGAAAAATGGAAAATCAATTGATGCCCTTACACCTTCGTTTTCATGATATGTTTCTATTTTTTATATGAAAGACTATACATAGGAAAACGGGGCAAATTCAACAGGTCAACAGTAAACTACCTACTATAGCCGCAGTTTCACATTTTGACTGCTATAAAAGTTTCAGTTTCATAGTGAAGGCCTAATGTCACTGGAATGTCCTGTTTGACAAGCTGTTGATCCTCACTGTTAGGATTAATTAAGAAGTCAGTTTGCGACTCAACTTATACTGTATTTTTGTAAAACAATATCACGTGTGGAACGTTTTAACATTTGTTTTTGACGTTCGACACCTTTTCTGCTGACTATTCTGGGAGACTCAAAAGTTTTACTACTTTGTTCGTTGCAAGTGGGTTTAAACAGCGAACATAAAACAATAATAGTATAAAAGAATCACTACCCCAAGCGCGCGACAGTCATCCGAGCGCCGCCGACGCCGACCTTCCAAACACATGCCCCGCGACCCCGCTCATCTTCATTCGCTGGAAGATGGAAATATTCTACGCATACCAGTTGGCTCAAAAAACGATCTAAACGTCGGAGTTTGTTTTATACGTTGTCGCTTACTCTCGTTAATCACGTATCATTGTTCACGCGACACGTCAAAGGCTTAGCCGGCTTTCTTTTGATGATGCTTGTTCAAAGTGCCATCACCTAAAAATGTACCCGCATTTCAAGTGCCGATTGAGAAGAATGGGTGGTAGAATCTTTTTCATGTAGAATTTTATGGGAAACATTTTTTGTAAGCCCATAGAGTTTCTTCTGTAGGACTAACACTTCTCGGGAAAAAGGCGAAGAACTACCAAATTGCACATTAAGGGCGCGTTTGAGGGATAAAGCTTCCACTTGTTATTTGGGAACCCCTAAATTTTGAAAAGTATATCCCAAGACCAGCATGATTCCTCAGTGGCAAGACCAATTATTTTCCAACAACTAGATATAGACCGACGTCTGTTTGTGTGTCACATGTTTATACATTGAGGGGAGAGAGGAATTCTTGCGAGTTTGCCAAACTACAAATTTAATAAGTAGCTACCTTGTATTCAAGGTATTTTTATTCTAATTAAAAATACTCTATACTCTATGAGTGCATCTCCGGTAGTTACCAATTATATAATATGTACAGTTTCAGATCACTAGTGATAATTAAACATTATTAATTAATGAGACCCATATTTTTCCATGAACCTTAGTTACTTATGTAGACCATATACTTATTATTAAAATATACCCACCGTAGTCCTCCCAAAGTGAAGCCAAATTCTGCCAAATCGGAAAAGACAGAAATATTAATTTCCCATAAGTATGTTTCATGTTTACTCACATATCACTGCGCATGCCTTAATATAAAATTTCAGGATTAGTCGGTAGGCGGGTATATTTCAAGTCCGAATTTGGAAAACAACCAATAGGAAGGTACGGTCATCAGCTGTTATCGATTATTTGAACCTAGAACAAAGACCGTGCAGCAGCGATGCCAGATTGAAAATCGCCAAGACTTTAGATCGCCGTAACGTTGAATTTGGAATTTGAAAACCGGAAGCCATCAAAATCACGATTTCAGAAGAACGATTCCGCGTACAGCAACAGTTCTATTTCACTATATCATAAATTTGGCTGTTCAATATTCCATAAGGAAAAAGCTTAACTACCACAAAAATATGAGTTAATGGTAGATCTACCGTAAAAACGAGAGTATCGGCACCAAAGCGGCAGCATGAGATCGGCTCAAAATCACGAGAAACCTATAGGAAACAGCTTTTAGCACAATCGCAGTCTTCTCCAGATACACATGAAATACACTTATGAGGCATTGGTATAGGCTTGATCATTCCTGTCTTTCTCATCGGCTGAAAATCGGCTTCAGTTGCCGCACATTGATGAAATAGGGAGCCCGAGGTATATTTTAATAATACGTATATGATGTAGACACGATGCAACAAAAAACATCTGGCAACACGACACAAATGCCTATTTGAGATCAACCAATCACAGCTGATAATCATTTTAACCAATCATAGCCTGTAGCTCCCTTGGAACACTGTTGTCGGCTTGTTCAAAATTCAATATTTTTGAAGGCCGAACAGCTGATTTATGTGCACAAAACTTATCAATAATCAGTAAATTATAACTGTCCTATAACACCAACGATATTGAAACAAATAAAACATTGAAACAAATCCTCGTTAATAAACTCCCTTTTGATAAAAAGTGAAAATTCTGAGTGCTTTCTATTTGCAACAAGGCAACGTTGAACAAATTCAACGGACGAGATGTAAATGATAACATGTTTATTATAGTGACAAACAATCTGCCCGGAATCTAGGGTGTACGCTAGTTCTAGTGGGTTCTATGTTCTAAGGGCAAGGCTTTATAGTGTTTTAGACTAATAAACAAAAACCTGATTTTACAGAATCCGTGACCCGTGAGAATAATTTATCCTTTCTAGTGAAGTCTTGGGAAACGAGCGGAAGACAGAAGATTTAGGTTAGGAATTTGGTGAGATCACTTGAGTTAAGGAAAATGATCACACAATTACGAAATTTGGAAAATACTTGCAGTTTCTGATAAAATCTAGTAGTGGAGTGCTTCATAAACTACCAGTGCAATTGATAAAGTGTGACTTTGTTTTTTTTTTCTCTCTTAATACCGGAAATAAGTCTCAGTTATTAAATATTGATTAGATGATGAAAGTAACCATGAGACATAAAAAAGAATTTCAAGAATTGACAGATGATGATCGAAGAAAATCCTTTCTCAATGTGAACCTAATCAGTGCCTCTATTTATCAAGTTAATACTAATAAATCGCGAATAAGAGAAACACTTACCGGCATAAGTTCCTCAGTGTTATCAGAAACCCAGACCTAAAATCAAAAAACAAACAATAACTGAGATGCACTGGCATTGGTCCCCAAACCTGCAACCTTTCTGTCAGTGCCAAAACTTGAATTATACCTACCTTAGGTATAACTTCTTCTTTCTTTAAACTAAAAAGGTTGGGAAAAAATAGTCGACGGAAAGGTCGCAGGTTTTGAGAAAAAGAAGCCCCCTTGCTCATGTCCAGGACCGGGGGGCAAAGTTTTGGTGCCCCCTGAGGACAGATACAAGCAAAGAGGCACCAAAACCCACGGCCGTTCCCGCAACAAGACAAATAAAACGAGTCACGGCATTCGCAAGAGAACTTCTTTATTTTTGCTTTCCGGAACTTATTCTAGTTACTGTATACTATATACATGAAGTTGTATAGAGAGAATAACGGGTTTGGACCCGGAATCGCGTTCTGTTGATTGGTATTGCTCGCTCAATTATACAGCCACAAAGAATGCTAAACATCAACAATAATTATAATACAATTCAACAAAGCTTCAACTTCCAAGATAAAGTGAGTCAAAGTAACAGATATTTCCAAGGAAAATGCATTAGTTGCAAATAACTTATAAAGAAGATTTTTTTAAAGGGAAAGAAAGAATTTGTTACTCTGACAGCGCATACCTCATTATTTACAAAAGAGTCACATTAAATTTTGACAGGCCAAACATGACGTGCTCAGTGTAACGAGAAATAAAGTTAATCCAAGATACAAAAGAGCCAAACCAACCAACAGAAACTGCATATATAATTATATGAACAGAAATCGGAATACTCTTGCAACATGATATCCAGTAGAAGCTGTGTACTTGTAAAAAAACTAAACCCTAACATCTCTTTGTACAAATATCCTATTTGATAGATCACAATATTCACATTATTTCTACAATATCGCATATGTACACCTAACGTATGGCTACTGTCTATTCAGATTCATTTTCTGGAGTTTTAGAAGTTCGCGTTACCCAATAATCCAACGTTTGGTTATTATATGGTTTATTGAACCTCCTATAGGTTTTTCTTGGCTCGGGTGTCTTGAACCCTGAAAACCCTTTTTTAATCGTAACTTCAACGTTACTTTCTCCGTTTTCTTTGACGTGAGTGTCGTCAATACCGTTTGAAGTAATGTAAGACGTAGGAGAACTTTTGTTATTGGCAGTGGTATTTTCAGCAATTGTGACTTTGGAAGAGAACTCAAGTTCGTATTCTGACTTGAACGACGAGTCAAGATCATCAGCGTCATCTGCTTCTGAACTTATTTCATTAGCATATTCGCTATTCCACATCAATACCTCCATTTCATCGCTATTTTCGAACAGTTCCTGTTCCAATTCTTCGGATTCTAAATCATTGGATGTATCTTCACATAGGTCAACTTTATACTGTCCCTCTGCTATGATATCATTTAGGACTACTTGGCATGGAGTTAAGTTATCCAGGCCGTTCCCCCAAATTTCATCAGTTCCATTTTTGTGTTGATGGCCAATACTATCGTTCTCGTTTGATTTTTTATGTTTAGACTTATGTGCTGATTTTCTAACATCATCGCCATCATCACTAACACTTTTCTCATCGTCAGAAATATTGCGTTTTCTTGACATGCGTTTGGATTCTTTATCGTTGATCAACCTATTATTTTTTACCGGTTTCACGCCGGGTAAAATGGGGCTTACATCCAAAGTCCATAAATTGATGGCAACAGTGCCTCGAGACCTTGTCCTAGGAGAATCTTCCGGAATGTGGTTACCAGATGCAAGTACATTTTCAATTTGGGATTGTTTTATTTGGGACAATGGCATATCCGATTCAGATTCCATACTATCCATAGAATCATCGTTGATAGGTTCACTTTCCACATCAATAGCATCCTTAGAATCTTCAGAATTCTCAGCCTCTATCATACTTGAATGAGCTGGTTCATCTCTTTTCATTCGTTTGATCCGAACAACTTTATTAACTCTCTTATTCTGAACTACCTTTTTAATTTTAGCTATTTTTTTACGTTTTATGCTAACCTGATTGGTGGCATCTTCACGGGTATATGTAATCATATCGTTTTCTTCTTCCAGCTCGCGCTGTCTTCTTTCCTCTTCCTCTTTCATTGCGGCCATTTGGTTCAATTCCCACTCGCGCTTTTGTTCTTCAATTTGACGAGCTGCAGCTGCCAGTTGTTCAGCTGACCACGCCGACTCAGTTTGTTCGATGAACTTCATGGCGTACTTTTCGATAGGTGAAAGCTGGAATAACAAAGGAAGAATTGGTTTTCATGATATATTATTTTATATTAGGATCTCATGAGATTTTTGTTTAACGAGAAATTATTCTCATATTATTATGTGTCTCCAGAGAACAGAGATTTCTGTGAAACACTCGAAACAACGAATTTTTCTCCCATGAGTTCCTGAGTGCGCTGTTTCCACAATCAATTTATATCTCAAGTGAAAAACAAAATTGAGCAAGACAATATAAAAACGTACACCTAAGATGCAAGGATTTTTGCTGTGGAGTGATGTCTTAAAAATATGTAAAGAGAAAAGTCCAGTTTTGTCCTCAGCTGAAGCACGAATATATTAATTGTTTTTATTGTCTTTGGACGAGCAGTCCCAAAGATTTGGATGAGATTCTTACACAGTTTAATTATAAACTCCAGAAGGTGTCTTATTTCTCGTCAAATTGAAAGTACGCTTGTTACTTTTTAAATCATTTTTCCACTACTTGAACTCATTTTTTTTTAATTATGATATGTATGTGTATGTATGTCTCTCACGACATAAGTAATCTCAAGTGACAGCAGGATGAATCTTCTTCATGAGATGAAGCTCTCATTTATTATTTGTT
Source organism: Orchestes rusci (assembly GCA_958502075.1). NCBI lineage: Eukaryota > Metazoa > Arthropoda > Insecta > Coleoptera > Curculionidae > Orchestes > Orchestes rusci. The sequence goes on from OY293307.1 coordinate 23,320,080, forward strand.
TCTATGTTTATTATTATTAGTTCACGAGATTATCCAATACCTCCTAGAAAACATAGGAGTTGTTGGTTTATCTTTACAATATCACATGTCTCAGACCGGTTTCGACAATGAACATTTTTCTGGAGATTTTTATTTCATGAGTCAAAAATCTCATGAGATATTCTCATTGTTAATTCGAACCTTTATGTAAAAAGCAAGTAATTATGTCTGGTGCACAAATAAACAGCTCGTGAAATTATTCAAGTAAACGGCAGATCTCTCACCAATTTTCAATAAGCTCTAACTTTGAAACGAATAAACGGATTTTGGCGAGTATAAAAGAGTTTTGAAGGTCGACTTTCGTACATTGGACTGACTCTTGTAGATTTTGTGTGTGATGAGCTTTTCTGTGAAATTCAGGTTGCAGTGGCGGTTCGTGATGTTTATGTATGTGTGTGCACTAACAAAAGGAGACCACAGAAAAAAGAACTACCCAATGTCTGAGTTACATTCAATTTCACTTCGAAGTGTAAGTTACATATTTCAGCTTATATTGGCGTAAGTGGCTTTGAACACAAATTCAATGTACATGGTAGCATATGATTCGCGTTTGCCAAGCAAAAATGTGTCACTTCCTTTTCGAATTGAAATTGCATGTAAACCTTACTTAAAGCTTTGATTCCAATTTTTGTATATAGATTGAAGAAGAAAAAGTTCACTATTGTTTTGTATAAAATTAATTCCTGAATTATCACTTCCACGAATCTGAGTCTAATGTTAGAACATACCCGAGACATGATCCACAAAACAATAATAATTAATTTAAAATTCGGACAAAAATATCAAAAAACAATCAATTTTCAGTCTGGGTAGTGGGTTGTCACCACTACCCAGACTGAAAACTGACTATACTATATTATCTCCCTTCGTTATGAACTAAAATATCAGTTCAAAGTTCAATCGACACAATGAACAATTTAAGGATTAGTAAGTACGCTAAGTACTGATGCCATTGATGTTCAAAAAATCAACCTACGACCCCTATTAATGTAGTAATCACCGATTAAAGAGCGTCAATCAACATCCACTACGTCACAGAATACATCATCTTTCTCCGTCTGATTTATTGACTGGGATGACTCTCTCTCTTGGAGAGAGAGAGAGAGAGAGAGAGAGAGAGAGCGTAACATGGCTCGTTTTTGATAATACAGTGGAATTTGCGTTTTCTTTTTATTTATTCAGTATATTTTTGAGTATTTTGGAAAAAAAATTTCGCTGGTGACTTTCTAGTACTACTTATTTTCTAGAATACGTATACAGTGTGTCCAGAATAAAATGATGTACGTGGGGATATCGGAAACTACAGGAGATACAGTATCGGTTAAATGGAAGAAAAGTTGCGTATTTGCGTGCCCAAGAATAATCTCACTTTGGTTTGTTTTGATTCGATACCGTAATGGAGATACAGGGTGAAAAAGAAAAATGGCCATTTTTTAAATAGCACAATATTTCGGTTATTATAAAAGATGAGGTATTGAAAATTTCTGGATCTGGATAAGAAGATACGGTGATTTTGAAAATTGTGTCGAAAAAATTGTAGGCCCACTATGTTGCGTCCGGCCGAGGCCAACTTTGGTTTTTCTTATGGAGGCCATATTGAACTTCTCCATTTTCATGGTCCGTATTGAAAATAATTTCCAAAAATATGACTTCCATAAAAAAAACAGACTTGACTTTGTCTGGACGCAACATAGTAGGTCTAGAATTTTTTTGACGCCGTTTTAGAATCGTCGTATCCTCTTACCTATATCCTGGAAATTTGAAAGTGTTGGGTTTTATAACAAGCAAAATATTGTGTTTTTTTCAAAATGAACCTTTTCTTTTTTCACCCTGTATGAACATAACGAAATCGATTCAAAATGAAACAAAGGTAGAATATTTTTGAGCATACAAATACGCAACTTTTCTTCCATTTAAGCAACGTCGTATCTTTTACCGTTTCCAATATCCTCGTATAGTCCCATGTACATCATTTTATTCTGGACACACTGTATATAAAATTTCAAGTCATTTGAAAATGTATGTGAATTGTCTATTAGTATTGTTCAAGTTTTGGGGCACAGGTGAAAAAGTGAAAACGCTTCCCGCCCTTCTAGTTTGTATCGAATTTGACTGGAGAACCCTAACACATGAGCTGGGACAGACTGACAAACAGCATACCATAGTGGCTTTGTGACTGTGCAACGGAGTAGATTCGAAAGGCGCGGGAGGTTTGTGCCAATAGAAACGATATTTTTGTGGGACTCTGAGCAATATAAAAATAGCGAAAATACTCCGTAATATGAAAAACATTCTGTTAGAGGTATTTATTTTTGAAATTATCGTTTTTGTTTTTTTTTTCTTCTTTTCGCACGAGCGCTCTTTTTGACGAGCCGACCTTGATATGTTGTCTGTAAAAGTTTTCTACAAAATGTTACCACATATTCCAGCAGTTTTGCTGTTTTTTTTATTTAAATCGATTTTTTTGATTAAAATCTCTTTTTAAAATGAGTTGTGTTTGTTTTTAAATAATAATATTTCAGATAGATTTATTCAATAGAAAATATTTCATTTCGAATTTTGACACACAACTTGACTGTCACTCTTAAGTTTGGTCATATTTAACAAAATTTGACTAAATACTAACTCGACTGACATTTAATCATTTTTGAGAAACAAAACCAATAAATAAAGCATCGGCAAGACTTCATAATATTGTATTTCATTGACTTAATTTAATTTTACTCTTCAAAAATGGAAGCGTAGAAGCGAAAATATATTATTTTAATCATGTTATTTGAATCCGATTCCCAGATACATGGTTGTAGAACCGAATCTTTCAAAATCTAAAAACAGACGCCGAACACTGCACTTCTGATAGTTTAAAATGGCCATAACTTTTTTCTCAGGATTTTTACTTTTATTCAAAGGAAATGATTTTTCAAACATTTTCAAAAAATGTACTCCTGTTCTGCAGTTAGGGCGTTTTTCCACCGCCACCGTCACCGTCACGACAGCGAGAACGAGATGACGGCACCGAAGTAGCGGTACATGCATTACTATAATAATAGACCGCGTGTCCACTGCAGGCCCGTCACCTGAGCGCCGTCATCCCGAACGCCGAGTTTTTGAAGAGTTCGGAAAAACGCCCTTAGCCATTTTAGAGATATTTTGGTTCTTAGTGTTCGATGCCGCATCATTACTACTAAAACACAAAAGATATGATCGATTGCTGGACGAAATTAGGACCAAGCCGCGCATGTCGTCACCGCCACATAACACCTACAATATAATTCAAACTGCAATGATAAAGGTTGTTGGAGTATTTTGACGTTATAAAGTGGCGCCCTACAATGGTTGTTTGGATGACCACATAAACCACATGACAGGATGGTAAAACAGAAATCTACATCAGCATACAGCGCCATCTGCAGGTTTCTGTCGCAGTTATATTTTTGCGTGAATTTCAAATGCTTATAATTTTTTTGAGCTTTTGTTCCTGGTTTTAAAATATGTATGTATATTTAACCCAAATTAAGAAATAGATATGTTTTTAATCAAAATTTCCCAAACACTATTTCAATGATGAATGGTTTGGAGAAAGTTGTTTTTATGGTGTTTTTACTTTTTTTGACTTTTACAGGGTGATAATACCCACAAGAGTGGAATATCTGGAATATCCATTTTAAAATGTATCCACTAGTGTTATTCTGTTTGCCGACTGTTTCATTCGTTCTCAAATGATAAAACAAACATTATGAGATCAAGCGGAATGTCCAACTTTATTTTTGCTACATATTTCCTGTACGATGCCAAGTTTTCCATTCAAAATATACGTGATTTTTATCTTCTTGAGCTATTATTTTCTAAAACAACTTGGTTCCACAAAAATCAATTATATTTTTGATGAAGAAAAAGGGAGACGGTGTATTCCGTGCAAAAGTATAATTTATAAATGCAGAGCGCTTTCGGCCTTAGGCCATCATCAGTGCTTCCTGAAAGAGCGAGAAACGAACTACAAACTGAGATTGTGTTTTGAGAAAATTGAGCATTATCATTAGAAGCAATAGAAGTGTAAAAAGAAAATGAATTTAATTAAAACGAAAGTTTACTCACTCTTGTCAGGATCACAGGCGAACTAATCACATGAGACAGGCATTAGTTCGCCTGTGATCCTGACAAGAGTGAGTAAACTTTCGTTTCAATTAAATTAATTTTCTTTTTACACTTCTATTGCTTCTAATGATGATGCTCAATTTTCTCAAAACACAATCTCAGTTTTTAGTTCGTTTCTCGCTCTTTCAGGAAGCACTGATGATGGCCTAAGGCCAAAAGCGCTCTGCATTTATAAAAATATACTTTTGCACGGAATACACCGTCTCCCTTTTTCTTCATCTACTACCCCACGTGCACACAGTCTGAACAACTTTATATAATTATATTTTTGTTTTTTTCACCTTCAAACGAATTAGCGGGCGGAGCGGCAAAGATAAAATTCCAACATCGGTTAAATAAGAATCACACCTTAGTGATCATCACAAAATAACTTTCCCACAACTAAAAATATTCTAGAATTATGATAGAGTTGAAAGAAAATATCGATTAAAGTATTTATTTCGTAATAATTGGGTTGTAAATTACCATATCTTAAAACCAGGAGGATCCTGGATAATATCACACACCAAATAAGATCTATAGATTTGTTCATAAGTCTTATTCTGCAGTGATGGATTCCGCACTTCACAAATCCACTTTGCGAATGATACCGCATTATCCTTAGGGAATCTATGTCTCTTACTTCCTAAATCATGACAATTAGGAATCACACAAAAGCTGTTATAACGACGCTTCTGATTACACTCCATTTTCAAATAGTTTACTTCAACAAAGATGAAATTGAATAACTTATAATAAGAACTTGTGACAATGGCAACTAGTTCTATGATGACAACGAACTTTGCTTATCAACCGATCAAGCAGTCAGGGACAAGGCAGCAAACAAATTCTAGCGCCGCGGTGGATGTTTGGCGAAATACCATTTTCATTTATTACTGGTTGCTGGTTAAAAACATGTCACAAGTTGCCATTTGACTTTCCATTATATTGTAGTTGTTATGTGGTCACCGCGAGCCAAAAGTGAAGTTGGATTTAAAACATCAATAACGTAACCTAGTAACCATTTGCTGGTCAAAATTTGTACTGGCTCACGCATGACGTCCATGCGTGACATTGATCGTATAGGTTTGACGTAGGTACCGTGATGACTTCTGAAGGAGGATGTGCGAAAGTTTATCTTGTTTGTTTTAGTATCTTGGTAACCGAGTTACCCAGGTAACCTATGAATTTTGAGGTTCGGACACGAAATAACCAGGTCCTATTTTACCAAAAGGCCCATAAAGCCCGGGCCTTGGGCCCCGTGGAAGGTGGGGCCTGGAAAATGTTCTAGAAAAAAATTATATAAACCATTTCAATTCAAATTCAAACAGCCAAAGAAATACATCTAATAGATTGGTCAAATAATCATATTATATTAATTGATTTTTTAACAACAATTTCAGTCAAAAATATGCATTTCAGCACGGTATTCAAGCCTTTATCTAAACCGACGTTATCAAAAATTACGCGATCTTTATCGACGATAAAAATTTTTTGCGCGTTTTTACCAAGCGAACGAGAAGGAGCGTTGAAGGGAAAAAACATAGAAATACCGACAGCATTATGATGGGGTGTAGTATCATTTATTTAGATGTCCTATTCTCAGTTTTTAATTGAGAAGACAACTTGACAAGCTCAAAAAACATCAATCGAATGTGATTGTGAATGTATAATAATTTCTTTTCACAATCCCAATATAACTTGAGATAAGTTTTCAGTTATAATAATAATTATTATATATGATTGGGGTTGTGGTTCTGGCCGGTCATAGTTTTTTTGGTCAATTGAATGAACTTAAAAAATAAAATGAAAAAATGCAGTGGATGATCCCAATTACACTAGTCAACTTTCTTATTTTGCAATTCATGAGAACAGTAATAATAAATTGTTATGAAAAGTTTTTCTTATCGTTAAAAGCTCATTCCGATACCCAAATTTTGGGATATCATAAAGGGTGAACAGTAGGTAGTATAATAAGGTCTATTCAAGGCACATTATACAGGGTGTACCCGCTCAAGAGGTCTAGACTTCTAGAGTATAACTATATGTATTGATGAAGTATAGAGAAGTTATTTCAGATGTGACAAGCTGGAGCTGCTTCGTTTTTAAAATACAGGGTGTTGAAGTTTTTAAAAAAATATACGAATTTACGTATACGTCTGCCTGCCTGACATTTTCCAGTCACGAAGGACTTGCCAAAAATAAATATAAATATAATTAAAATACTACTTTTGAAGAACAGATATATCATGAGGCACATAATTCTGTACTTTAATAGTGTATTCAGGTGCATTTTTGTAATCGGTTAATCAATTTTCTCATAAAAAAGAAGAACTGACGAGTCTGGCAGGGCTTGGCTGGTGTTCCACATTAGCCAGACTGTATTTTGGGATATTATATTATAGGCCATTTTCTAAAAAAAAAAATCATGACTGGGTAGATAAGTGAAAATTGCGCTGAGCTAGCGTTTCCCAAGTCTGATCGATGTTGAACAAGTCTTGAATGGTGGTCTAGACAATAAACATTTTCGTGTATTCATTATGTATGTGAATATCTTTTCATTACGCTTTAATCATAGTATGTGAACAGTGGAATGTTGGTGATATTCATGCACAATCAAAATGACAATATCAACTGTGCTTGGTAAATCACCCTATAATTTGCCTTTCCCTAAAAAATCATAAACGTATAGTTTGTCGATGATCATCAATAAAAAGGCACTAAAACGTAGATTTTTTTACTCATTTACTACAACCATTTTTATCACTGGGAAAATAAGTACAGGGTATTCGTATGTTCTGACGCATTTTCCTCCTCAACCCATCGGAACCCCCCCCCCTAAATACAAATGATGAATTTTGCTCAGAATTACTGAACAATAAGTCTATCCATCTTTGGTGACTGGGAAAATAATTACCGAAAATCGTCACTGCCTCCTGGACTATTATATCACGAAAAGATCTCTACTCTATTATTTCAAAAGGTCGTAAGCCCAGTGAGTGTGAAAATAAAGTGAAATTTACTGTTCAGGGGATACGACCTATTGCGTTATTATTATAATATACTTCTCAAGAGTACAGCTAAGACTAGAGACGTATTTTGTATTTTTCTGATAACCCTTCTGGAACAAAAGATAACCAATTGTTTATCCAATTCGTATTTTTGTAATGTTTTTTTTTAGATTTGCGGAATCAATTTTCGATTGACTTCAAAAATCTGGGATTTTGAAATTCAAAAAATGATTCGGTAACATACAGGGTCCTTTAAAAATACGACGGACGGTAGAGAGGTAGATATCATTCAAGTAAAAAAGTTTTCCTTCTAGTTTATCAGTTATGGATTTCGCAATACCAGAAATATTAGACCCAATTATCATTTTCAAGGGTTTCTGTATATTACCGCTTCAGTTAAATCATCCTTTTTCTTTTGAATTTCCAAAGTAGAGTACGATTCAACTAAGAACTATACACCGTCGATGTCTTCCTCTCTCTCAGGCTGCGTGGGGGCCTCATATAGCCTGAGAGAGGCATCGTCGGTGTGAAGTTCTTAGTTGGATCGTAGACTACTGTATATCTTAAAACTTCAAAGGTAATTCAAGTTAAGTCCGCAAAACTCAAAAAAACATTGCAAAAATACCAATTGATGTAGACATTGATTATCTTTTGTTCAAGAAAAATTATCAGAAAAATACCACATTCGTCCCGAGAAACTAGTTGAAGCTATACCCTTGAGGTATAACCTTGGGTATAACTTGAGTGAAGAATTTGTTTGTAGCAAAATATCAGGAACTTCAACATTTTAAAAATTGCAAGCCTTTACTCCGCACCCTATACAGTGTGTCCAAGATAAGAATATCTATCATGGGGATCTTGGAAACCATAAAATATAAGAAGAAGGTTAAATTAGAGAAAAGTTGCGCATTTTCAAGCCTCACAATGTGCCGTTTAGAATGTTTTAAAATTACGAGTAGTTTCGGAGATATAATTAAAAAACCGAAATTTTCCGATATCGTTTTCATTTTGTTCTGACGATATTTAAAGAGATATGGAAAAACAAAAGACACTTTCTCATGGCCCCTTTTCATGCTCAACAAAACAGCGTTGATAGATTTTCCCTTAGACGTTTTGTTTTGGAGAAACCATCATCAACTTTTTATTTATATGGCGCGTGAAAAAACTATACCCTGTACTAAATTTTTTATTACGAATACATCAATACATCGTGTGTAATGTGTGACCCAATATGATTGAGAAATACATATATAAATTGAAAATTAATTTCATAAATTCCGAATGTTTTGGGGTAGTGGGCGATGAAATGATGGCGCTGAGAATTGTGTGGTACGATATTATTACTCATTTTTCGAAATGATAAACTGAAATCACGTTAGTGAATCGTCAATAACGTGATTTTAAAAACTTTATTTATATACGTAGGTAGGTCACGTCATAGGTTGATCAATTAAACAAATTAGTTGAGAACTACTTAATAGGAACCCAAAAAAAGAATTTAGATCATTATTATTATGTATTTGCTAACAAATCAAAAAAGCACGTTCCATTATGTAACAGAAAAAAAATTGTAGCAACAATACGCAAGAACATAGTTCATGTGTCAATGATATGCCAATAAAATTATTTTGACATTTTCTCAGCGCCATCATTTCACAGCATACTACACCATAACATTCGGAATTTGATAAACACCCATTTTTTCCAATTTACATATTGCAGAATCATATTGTGTCATACATCATTGTATTTGTGATAAAATTTGCTGTTTAATACAGGGTATACTTTTTTTTACGCGACACTTGAAAAAATTAAGTTGATGATGGTTTCTGCGGAACGTAACGTCGCACAAAAAATCTCTCAACGCTGTTTTGTAGAGCTTAAAAAAAAGCAATAAGATGGTGTCTTTTGTTTTTCCATAGCTCTTAAAATGACGTCAGCAAAAAAAACTGAAATCGGCAAATTACGGTTTTTTAGGCATATTATCTCCGGAACTACACGGAATGTTAAAACTTTCTACGGAACATTGTTAGGCTTAAAAATTCGCAATTTTTTTCTAATTTCATCATCTTTGTATCTCCTATGGTTTTCAAGAGTCCCATGATATACATTCTATATTATGATAAAAACCTCATCCCACACAAATTCTACAAAAGTCAGTCCAATGTACAAAAGTCGATCTCCAAAACGCCAAATCACAAATCAAAATCCGTTTATTGGTTTTAATGTTACAGCTTATTGAAAATTAACAAAAAAAATTACTTATAATTTGACGAGCAGTTTGGTCCATATTTTAAATTCGAAACATATTGTTGAGGCTCAAATTCAAGGAAAAAAAAATAAGTGAGAAAAACGATATCAAATTCGTTGATAAAGCTTTGTTCCAACCCGCCATAAAACCGCCCCAGAAACGGTAATTTTCCAGTTTTGAAAATTGGCAAATGAAGAGGTTAAGTGGAAAAAAACATTGTTCATATTTTGAATGTTTTCCGCATCTCCTCAAAAATTTCAAAAGTGTGACTTATCCCCTTCTTGCACCTAGCTCCATTATTATTATACTTAGGATCATTTTTTTAACAATTTAGCCACAATAGGGAACTTGCCCATTTTTATTTAATGTATTAAAGTGTGCGTTCATCTCTAAAAACACCGTATACCAAATATCAGCCCTTAGAGTGAGTTAATTTACTATAAATAATCAAAGTTGACATCGTGGCTGAGCAAATTCAAACGAAGCAAAAAGCGCGGGAAAGTTTTGACGTCATAACGCGTATCTTTGGCAACCATTCGAATGTTTGAAGTCTGAAGTGACATTGATCTAGTTTATTTAGTAGTTTTTGAGAAAAAAGGATGGTATTGAAAATATTGCATTGTGACGCAGTGTATGTACTAATTCAACTTTGAAATTTCCAAACAAATTTTTATTCGCGTGCCTGATGACGAAGATCGGCGAACAAAATTGCCAAGAGTATGCAGAAGAAATGTGGAGAATATCTTATAGAAAAGCAGTGCTATTCAAGTATGTGGAGACCATTTTGATGTAAGTAGTATGACAAAAATACCAACAATTGTTTTTTTACATTTTGAGAGATTTTATTCTTAGGTACGTATTACCTCGCATATTACATAGATTTGTCCGTAGAACAATCACAAACCAGTCAGAGCCAATCAGCATTCAGCATTTTCAGTTTGCGAACAATAGTTGACCAATCGATGAAACGCTGACTGGTTTGTGATTGTTCTACGAACATACCTTATTTTACACATTAAAAAAATGAACCTTGTTATTTTATTTAACCAGTATTCAATATTTATGGTAAATATTTATTTCTTTCAGGATCTACGAAATAAACTAACTCCATGTCACATCAGACTTCAAACATTCAAATGGTTGCCAAAGATACGCGTTATGACGTCAAAACTTTCCCGCGTTTTTTCCTTCGTTTGAATTTTCTCAGCGTTATTGTCAACTTTGATTATTGATTGTAAAATAACTGGTGCACTTTAAGGCTGATATTTGTTATACGGTGTTTTTAGACATAAACGCACACTTTAAAATAAATAAATGAGATAAAGAAAAAATGGCCAAGTTCTCTATTTACACTTTACGGACTTCTTGAAGTAGATCCTATAATGAAAGACGTTGCTATTTGGAATTTGAAAGGGCGACTGCGTATAAAGAAAGGTTTTGAAACTTACATCACCATAGTTTGAATAACATGTTTTCTATAACTAATAAAAAAGTCAATATACCTTTTCAATGATGTTATTGATTTCCAACTCCGCCTTGCTAATTTCTGGCTCTTTCTCCTTTTCAGCTTCTTGATCCAATGGAATGTTTTCGTCAAATTCGGCCAAGTCGGCGACAGCTTCAGCTTTGGCAATTTTCGCCGCTTGAACGTCTTGATCATCTTCGCAAGCGGCCAAGGCACTCTCTAGCGCTCCAGCAGCTGTCTTATCTTCCGATTGGACGGGGACAGTTTCACTAGATATTGCAGGTGCATCCTTTTTGCTATCAACCAATTCGGACATGCGCTGAGCTGCCGTTTCCAAAGTCTGATCGATGTTGAACAAGTCTTGGATGGTGGTCTAGAGGATAAACATTTTGATGTATTCATTATGTATGTAGATACCTTTTCATTAAATCATGATCATATATGGACAGTGAAATGTTGGTGATATTCATGCACAATTAAAACGACAATATCAACTGTGCTTGGTAAATCACCCTTTTATTTGCCTTTTCTTATAAAATCATCAACATATACATAGTTTGTCAATGATCATCAATGAAAAGGCACCAAAATGTAAAAAGTTAAAACAAACGAAACACAAAGATCAGAATAAGACAGACAATATCGTATTCTACTTACACTTTTGAAATACGCCGTTGTGAAGTTACCTCCCTCAATGGCCAAGTCCCCTAATAATCTCTTCTGATTGGCTTTCTTCAAAATGTTTTCTTCTATTGTTCTTTCACTAACAAGCCTGCAAAAAATAGAAGTGAAATACATATCAGCATTTATCATTTCGTTAGAAATTTGTGAGAATTGGGAAGTGTCGGAGAAATGCATACTCCCAAAAATAAGGGAAGTCACAAAAGCAAAAAACGTTTTGCCAGATGAACAAATCGAGGGTCATAACGCAGGACCTCATGACTAACAGTTTTGGCCAAATGCATTTTATTTTATTTTTAAGTTCGAAATACGAGTCTCCATCTACCGGAGAAGTTCAAAGGCAATATAATATTCCATCTGGGAGAAAATTACAGAAAAACGATACCTCGTAACTATAGATAAACTGTTTTCAATCTTGACTGTGAAATTTCATATTGGTTAGTCACGAGTTCCTGCGTTGTGACCAACAAAATGGAATTTCGCCGAAAGCAATCCACAATACATCGAACAGTGGGGCCAAGTAACACCATCCTGAAAAGGACGAAAGAAGGGGAAGAAACAAAAAAAGTTTTCCTTGAGGAGTTTCTTAACAGCCGTCCTACCCTGGGTATATAGTATGAGTCTATAGTCCTACCCCACATGGAGCCATGCACCGTTTTCCCGGACCTCCGGAGTGAGTGACATTTTCTCAAAGTCACCATCACACAGGGTCAGCGCCCCGCAGTGCAGAACACATCAACTACGAAAGCTCACACTGACCCCATCCCCATATGATACCGGACATTCAAGAGAAAATCGAAAAAACCACATTTATTCATTGTTTTTGTCTTTATTCAACAAATAAAGACAATTTCAAAGTCAAAGTCAGTGCTTTCAGATATAGAAATCTGTGTGGTATTTTGCAGAGATCTTTAATAATACATTAACCAAGTTCGATAGTTCGATTCGCATCCACTGAATTCCGTGGCGCATTGTTCCGTAAAATTTTATGTCAGTTTGTCTTCTAAACTTTGTATACAAAAATAAATAAAATATTTAAAAAATAAATAACAAAATAAAGTTGGGTCCGATAACTTTTTGACCTGACCCTGTATACTAATTCCGAAGGCAGAATCGAGTTCTACGGGAAAAGTTATATAAGAAACTAAGAAACAGTTTTCACATTTTCCATAACTCATCTGATAGTTTAGAAACCAGGGGACCTTGAAATGCAACATTTTCAGTTTAGCCCTGTATCTTAAAAACTACAAGGGCTATGAAAATTTTGTTAACGGCATCTTGAGTTTCACGAAAAAGTAGCACACTGTCGCGAAAACCGCAACTTTCTATCTTTAAGAATAACGGAGATACCCCGCAAAAGTACCCCAGAACCCTGTACATAGCAAGGATAGACATATGATTCAGGAAGTAGTTCCATCTGTTTGGTTTATTAATCTGAGATCGTTGCGTTGGGAGTTGTTCGGGTTTCAGATGTAATTATCCGTTGTTTCCTTATTTAGTTGCGTTGGTATTCGATCAATAAAAATGTTCATTGTTTAATCAGAATTTGAATAATTATTCGATTAGTTTTGGGGGTATTTTTTCACAAGGCTCAACATTAAGAGAACCTGGCAACGTCGCTGAACAAAAGCAAATATTTTCATGAAAAAAATTAAGAAGTCACGTTTCGTTGATTTGTCTTGTTATTTCAATGTTTATCGTTTCTGCCTCTGAAGAATCTTTTTAATAATCTAGTTCATTTACCTGTATATATGCACATCCCTGGTTTGTCCGATCCTGTGACACCTATCCTGCGCCTGCGCATCCATAGTAGGGTTCCAATCCGAGTCATAGAATATAACCGTATCAGCTCCCGTCAAATTCACACCCACACCTCCTGATCGAGTCGACAAAATAAATGCAAAAATACGCTTATCCCCATTGAATCTCTCCATGAGCAACTGCCTTTGATCCACCTTAGTAGTACCGTCCAGCCTCAAATAAATGTGCCCATGGAAATTCAAAAAAGCCTCCAAAACATCCAACATTTTGGTCATTTGGGTGAAAATCAATACTCGATGACTTCCTGTTTTCAATTGGCGAAGAAGTTTGTTCAGAGTTTGAAGTTTTCCACAATCGTACTGAATTAATCGGGGATCGGGAAATTGTGTAACCATAGCCGAAGCAATGTGATGAAGCGGGGTAGAAGGTTTTGAAAATACTTGTTGGATAAGACGTCGTTCTTCTTTTTGTGCCCAGTATTCGCTTGGAGGCGGATGCCAGACGCGGAGTTCGGGTTCGTTGGATTTCACGGCAGGTACGTAGAATATGAATCTGGAAAAATATGCGAATCAGATTTACTCCGGATAAGAATTAAATTGCGGTATATCGTTTTTGAAGCCGAGCTCAGGCGACCGTACTTGGCAAATATCTGTTTGTAGTGTGAGTGGTTGACTTGAACAATTTATTCGTCTCGCGTCGCGGTCCCATTTTCTGTCGGTAAAAAAACAATGATCTAATAACTATAGATGAAACATTTCATTCATAAACTGTGGAAAATTGTGTGGCCAACATCGAACATAGAAGAGAAGTGAGGAGGAGATGAACGGGACACTGAGGGATACGTTCGCACCTCACTAGAATGTGCTTCGGTTACTACACGCGAGGCTGCCAGTGACGTAACTATTTTACAGAATTCTCAAATTCTTATTCACTGTAAGCTTGACACTTGCGAGTCATTTCAATATACCATATAAGTAAATAATGAAGCACTACAAACTAAACCAGAATAAAAACACAATAAACATTCACAAAATCAACACCAAACCCCACTCAAAAAACAAGAGACTCCAATGAGACGAAATATGAATGAAACGTGTAGACAAAGTCCGATCGATAGGGGCGGACTCAATTTTGGTGCGTTGCCGTACTTCAGCTTTTCTAATTTTTATAAGAAAATACTGGTTTTTCTAAATCCGAAATACCTAAACAAATCTTGAAGAGATGTTTCAATTGAAACAAGAAGGTTACCATCAACTTATTTGATTAAATTCATACATAAAATGGTTTGAAAATTGATTCCAAACAATGTTTTAAACTTTTTGCTGCGTAGTAATACTTTTAATAAAGTAAGTTTGGCAAACAACGTGGTGGGAGAAACTCTGCACCCGAGTGCACAGTTCGATGTTGTCCTCATGCTTATTTCGCTATGTTTCATCTATCTTATTAGATCATTGGTAAAAATGATCCAAGTCAAAGGGATCACAATTATTATTCGTTCACTTTTGTCAAGTGCAGACCTGCCTATACTTGTCGGAGCGCTCAGAAGAAAAAAACAATTTTTTTTGATTTACGGCACTTGCGTACACGAGTCATCTGAGCCCGGCTTTGTTCACACACATAGCGCAGCGATGAGGTTCGAGACAAGCAACGAGGTTAAGAACGAGATCATTCATTTTTGAATTATGAGAATTTTTATCAGAAAAAACAAATGAGCATCAGAGGTCAAAAAAATAGGCTTCTTATCTTTTTTAAAATGGTACATCCTGTATTCATCCCTTAGATTGATAGGGAATTCTTTTCTGATCTAAAATATGTAAGGGTTGGGGTTGTTATCTTTGACGGTTATGAAGATATTGACGTTTTTCTGTACATGGTTGTCAAGTTGTCTGGTCTCTATTAATCAACACCTTATGTCCAATTTATTATCATTATTCCTTGTCTAGAAAAACGTTAATATCCTTATTACCATTAGAGATAACACCCACAGCCCTTACACAAGGGGATTCACGGTCGATTGTACCGTAGACCTTTAGGTGTAACCAGATATGGGAACGTTATGGAATGAAATGGTACAAGACAAAAGTTGTGCAGAATTAAATTCTCAGCAATCATTAAAATGCATGGAAAAAAGTTGCTGGGAACGTCATTCTGCACTGCTTTCGTCCTATAGGATTTTTTCTCACATGCCATATCAAGGAATCCCCTGTAGATTTCTCAAGGACCTAGTACCAAAAAATCTGCACTGAGGCAAAACTCGTTGACCCAATTTCTCAATCGAACGGAAAAACCTGTTCGATTTCTACCAATCCAACATAAATATTGCCCGAGTGTTGCACTAGTGCTGCCCGATTTTACCAATCGAAAACACTATAAGTGAAAACAAGTCCTAAGGTGTGAAAAAAATATAGTTTTTCACAGTGATTAGTTTTTTTGTACATATTTTTAAAACGGTAAATTCAAACAGACTTAATAGCAGTGACAAGAGTAGACTTGCAAATAATGAAATACACAATCTTTCTACTGTCTTACCTATCACAAATTTCTCTCATCTGTTCTATCCTCCGTTCTGGATTATAGATCGCATCTTTCAAGAAAGTCGTAACTTGATCCTCTTCACCCGGCCGCATGGAGTTCATACAATTAACATAACCTCCACTCCAAGGATCAATCGGATTGCCTTTGTAGATTTTTGCTAAATCAATGAAGTCTTTACCATAAAGAGGTGTGGCGGTGCATCGGTGTTGATTGATACGAGACATGGACTGTAGACGTCTTTTGTATTCGCTCCTCGAGTTGATATCTTTTTCCTGAAAATATATTACATTGACGTTCGAAGTTCTCGATTAGGATGTTACAAATTCAAAATTCAAAAAACATGTATTCACCAATTTAATAAATACAACATGATAGTACATAAATTAATAGAAACCGATATGGTAAAAACGACCTGCGCAGCGAATATAACAACCGATAACATATGCACCCTAGAATGCATATGTTTCGCAGACTTAATGGCAAGAGCATAGGGTTCATTTATCTGAAACGAAAGCCATTAATGAGTCCAGATTTCATTTTATTTTATACCAGATATGAAATTGTTCCAATGGGTGAAGAATTGCAGTTTTGTATTCGAAACAAGTTGTGGTATTGCAAAATACCACATTTCGAGGATGTGTTTCACCCAAAAAATTTGAGGTTTTTGCGTTTGGAATGAAACTGATACTTGCCAAAAGAATCAAGTTAGTGCTTGTCTATTTCTTCTGCCCCTCATCATATCCCCTTAGTTTGAAGAAGCCAACTCTTGCTGTTGATTCTTGAAATAAACAAAAAAATGGAAAACAGATATTTTGACAAGTACAGTGTGTTTCCGTATATTTCGTCTGCAGACTAACTCGCTTATTATGCAAGATAGATAGGGACTTTGAATACAAAGTTTGTAGGTATTAACATGAACCGTCAGAAAAAAATATTTTTTTTGTATACCGGGTGCACGAGAAAAGTTTGGCAGACACAACTTGCATTTTTCTAAATGGAACATCCTATACATCATTTCATAATCAGATAAACATTATTATTCTGTTCTCAAAAATATACACCATGTTGGCATTCCTTCCAGCCGTTTTCAAAATATTTAAGTTTAAAAGTTGGTTTTTTGGTATTCTCAAATTTAGTATCTATGTCTACAATAATTGTTGGAACATTATTTATTAATTTTTATCCTTTCAATAATGTAAAACAACGAATAAAACAAGTGAATACATTAAATTAATAATAAAATGATATCATAAAATGCATTTAAGAAAATGTGTTGTCAATAATGGCGGGTTTATTCAATAATATCAATTTATTAATAATAATAATGTATTCACTTGTTATATTCGTTGTTTCAGATTATTGGAAGGATAAAAATTAATAAACATTGTTCAAACAATCATAATAGTCATAGATACTAAATTTGGCAATACCAAAAAACCAACTTTAAAACCCAAATATTTTGAAAACGGCTGGAAGGAATGCCAACATGTTGTATATTTTTGAGATCAGAAAAATAATGTCTATTTGATTATAAAATAATATATAGAGTGTTCCATTTAAAAAAATGCAAGTTGTGTCTATCACACTTTTCTCGTGCACCCGGTATACAATTTTTTTTCCTGGCGGTTCATGTTAATACCTGCCAACTTTGTATTTGAAGTCCCTATCTATCTTGCATAATAAGCGAGTTAGTCTGCAGACGAAATATACGGAGACACCCTGTACATAGGTCATATTATGAACATGAATGACAGCAGAGATTTGAAATTCGGCAATTATACTCAGGATCGAGAGACCTTCAAAATAAGATATCACTCGACCCCCTTCCCTTTTCATTGAAAATGTTAGGGGTGGATCTCATTCTCAGGAGGTCAAGTTGCGAAGTTGGAAATAGAGACAAAATACTTCTCCATCAAGACAAAAATCGACGGGTCCGAGCATTTTTTATTTTTTTTTTCCATTGGGGGAGGTGAAAGAAGGTCGCTTACAACAAGAAATCCAATATAAATTAGACAATAAAGGCTTTCCTGTACATAAAAATTACATTAAAATAGGAACCTACAAGCTTCATTTCCGACATAAAACTTCGAATATTCAAAATACAAAGCATGATACATCTTATCTGACAAAAATATACGGGGTCTCTCATTTAAAAAGTACAATATAGTCTAAAATTTTTTCGATGCGTTTTTGCATTTCTAAGTATCGGAATCTGAACGTCCATAAAAAATACTTGAAATTTGCTCATTTGAACTTTTTTGTAAGACCAAAATCAAGTGAGATATGTTTTGAGTAAAATATAATTAATCACCCTGTTCATTGAATTTAGATAACTTGAGAAAGAAAGGTGGACACTTATCAAAGCTAAGAGATGTTTTTGATATGATCTTTATTACAGATACTGGCAATTCAGCATTGGCACTTGATGAAAACTAATATGTGAAGAGAAGAAAGCAGCAGAGGAGAAGGATGAGATTGAAAATAACAAAAGCGATTTTGAATATGGAAAAGAAAGATGTATGACCTGGTCCAAAATTCACACCCAGAAGAAATGAACTGATATTTTGGACCCCAAAAACAATTTTTTGTTTTCTTTTATAATTTTATTATTGTAGTTTCATTTCAAAAGTTGAAAGTGTTATTAAACGTTCTCAAAAATAATACTGGTTCTTGGAAAGCTATGTTTCCAATACATAATTCCATATATTATTCTCAAAATTTATATTTCCGGAAATGTTTACACTACATGCAGTTTCAAAGTTTTATCACATTTTAGGCTGTTGCTCTATCGACAGTGTTTAAACGCATCTAGAGTAAAAAAGTGTAGTATTAAAATATTAGGGAACACTGCTAATGATAAATAAAGAAAACATCAATTTCCGTTTGTTCAAAAAATTTGGACGCCACTGGTGAAAGTAGAAAAATAAATTTTACCCTCAAAAAAGTGATTTCATGGATTGGAGTTACACATGAAATTGCAACAAAATTTCGAACGCGGTCTGTATGGAATGATTATAAAAAAACGATCAACTCCCTGAATATCAAAAATAAAGCGCTTGTTTCTTTTGTTCAATAGTTATTTTGACATTTCCAAGAAGTAAGTTTTGGTATTTCGAATGGTGTTGGCGGTTTGTGTCAAAAGTAACACATCAAAAAGTAAAGTTTGTAAGCTTTTTTTGAACCTGAAAAAAGGGCACTAAACTTTTTTTTTAAATCTCGGGGACACGTAAACTTACAAATGGATTGAAGTTTCAAGGCGCATCTTGAAAAAAAAATCAACAAATTTTGCTCTACATTTGTCCGATAGTGTGTCAAAATAATAATTATAGGTGTAACAAAAAACGTTGTATTGTCACTTTGTTCAGTATAAAATTTCCTACAACTTTCACCGAGACTTTCATATTCAACAT